>CM060388.1:66763524-67963524 GCA_030545235.1 Helianthus tuberosus
CACTCCTAATTTTTTTAACACTCATAGCACGCATCGGTCGATTAAGTATACCCCATTTTTCCTTTAAAACACCAAAAGCCTGTTCCACGTCTTTTCTTGCCACCTCGTGTTGCCTCTTGAAATTCTTTTCTTTCACAATGTGTGGATACGGAAATGATTTCACAAACACGGACCAAATAGGGTAGATTCCATCGGTAAGATAGTATCCACGCTTGTACAAGTGATTGTTCACATAAAATGGGCATTTTGGTGCCATTCCATTTCGTTGAGTAAGAAATAACGAAGATTGTTGGAGCACGTTGATGTCGTTTTGTGAACCTGCTAGACCACAAAAAGC
This sequence comes from Helianthus tuberosus, assembly GCA_030545235.1. NCBI lineage: Eukaryota > Viridiplantae > Streptophyta > Magnoliopsida > Asterales > Asteraceae > Helianthus > Helianthus tuberosus. The sequence continues at coordinate 66,763,862 of CM060388.1, forward strand.
ATGCCAAATCCACAAATCTTGAGAGGCCACCGCTTCGAGCATAACTGTCGGGTAACTGTGATCCCCCCCTATATTGACCCCGCAACTCCGTTGGACACATTCTCCATACAAAATGTGTACAGTCAAGACTAATCAACATCCCAGGAAGGTGATGTTTCTCCTCACGAGCTTGGTACAAGAGCGCAACGTCCTGGCTAGTAGGTCTACGTAAAAACTCGGAAGCGTATAAATTACATACTATCTCGCAAAAAATTTCTAGACAGTCACGGGAAGTCCTTTCAGACATATTTAAATACTCGTCGTACTCGTCTGGAGGGTTACCGGTTGCAAGTTGCTTAATCGCTGACGTAAATTTTTGCATCGGTGTAAAACTCTTCTTAAAAGCCCCATCCCGGGTCTCTTGAAACCAAGAGTTATTCGCTTGCACGTCACTCACAATTTTTAAAAACAACATTTTCGACATACGAAACCTATGACGAAAAACCTCTTCATTGAATATGGGCTCCTCGACAAAATAATCTCTCATAAGGTTTTCGTGACATTTCTCTCGATCTCGACGGACATATTTCCTTTTTTCTAGAAGTACCCGTATCTTCCAGTTCGGCTGCTTCGTTAATAAGATTTTGAAAAAAAATTAAACTACTATCGCTTGAGGAAGAATCATCGTTTTCACTAATATCAATTGGAAGGAATAGCGGTGGTATATCATCCATCGTGTTTGTGGTGTAGAAAGAGAGATGTTTAGAAAGAGTGGTATGTTAAAAATGAAAAAAATGTGGGTTAAATAAAAAAAATCAAACGGTCAAAATTGTGGGGGTGTAACGGTCAAAAAATGGGCAACGGTCAAAAAGGGTTTGATGTTTTGATTGGTGACTATACACCGATTTGTGAAGTCACCGCTCCCCGATTTGTGCCCGGCGATCAATCACCGATTGGTGATTCCACATCCCAGAAGGGTTCCCCGCAATCACTCCGACCCCCCAAGGAATTGTGTAAATTAAATTAACCCTGAAACTCATTTCGTAAATTTAAATCATGAACACACATATTGAAGTTGAAATCATGAAATCTTAAATTAAATTAACCCCGAAACTCATTTCGTCAATTTAAATCGATATATTTCATGTATGTAGATAGACCAATTCAGAAGCAGTGGTTCAAGGCTTTGAACTTGGTTCTGAGTTCAAGTCTATGATATTGTTTCAAAAGTATAATCTTTGAAGAACCTTCATATATAAATCTCTAGAAAAAGAGTAAATTGCCATTTTAGTCCCTGAAGTTTGGTCCAAATTGTCATTTTAGTCTAAATAGTTTTTTTTTTCTCCTCTGGGTCCCTGACTTTTCCATTTTCTTGCCATTTTGATCACATTGCCTAACTTAGTCTAAAAATCTGGTTATAACAAGAGGTATTTTTGGCATAACTGTTGTGTAATGATAACCAGGGGTAGTTTACAACATAATTTATAAACCTCATAATAATTTAATGCCAAAAATACCCCTGATTATAACCTGGTTTTTAGACTAAGTTAGGCAATGTGATCAAAATAGCAAGAAAAAAGAAAAGTCAGGGACCCAGAGGAGAAAAAAAACTATTTTGACTAAAATGATAATTTAGACAAAAACTTAGAGACTAAAATGGAAATTTACTCCTAGAATAAAATATGATTCCCAGGAGCGCTAGCCCGAGAATTTGGTTCCGCTTTTGTGTTGCATGTCTTAGACGCACACAAGCTTGAATATATATCACAATTTGAACCAAGTTTTGTAAACCCTTGTGTGTGCGTTAGGAGTTGGAGTATAAAAAGAAAACTATTGAAACTTACCAAAATATACGTTTCCATTTCATAAACCACCACAAGGTTTGTTATCATCCACCTAGTTTTAATTTAATGTTATGTTTTCTCTTTCCTACTTAAACTATTTGTTTCTTTTCGTTGTATTGTAAGAAAAGAATTTGATAATTAATATATTTCAATTTAGTACCATGATATTTTTGAACAATCTGCTCCGTCTCACTCTGATGTTTTCACCATCAGTTGAGATGTGAGAACTGCTACCAGGGCCGTCTCCGAGAATGATAAAAAAATTTGGGCCCCGGGCGAAACAAAAAAATTGGTATAATATAAACTCATGCTAATCATGGGGTTTGAACTCATGACCACAAGATTATAACCCAAAACATTAACTAATTAATCATATAATCATCTTGTTAACAAGATCGAAGAGTCAATTAACTAAGTGAATTGATAGTTCAAAACAGTTTAGGAAATAAAAATGCATAGGATTAACTAAAAATTGTTTAGGAAATAAAAATGTAAAGGAAGGGTTTAGAACTCATGACCTTGGTTTTCTAATTTGAGTATCTTAACCATTGAACTAGATTCAACTTTGTTACTAAAGTCATTTATTAAACATTTAAGATAACAGAGCTCATTTAAAAATCTTGACCCTAAATTTTTGTTGGGCCCTATAAACCTTTTGGGCCTTGGCGTTTGCCCGGGCTGCCCAGCCCACAAAGCCAGGCCTGACTCCTACATAAGAACTTGACCATTAACTAAATACCCGCTACTAATGTGTTGTGGATTAACGAAATACCCCAATACCAATTAAAAAACAAAAACTAATGAATAAAGCAAGACATGTGATTAGTTTAGATTGCGGTAGGCCCCATCATCATTACTGTCACACCCCAACCGATGGCGGAAACATCGGGGCGTGGCACTGAGCGAAACAGATTGTTCAAGAGAATCCATAACAACTATTAGTGATGATATATTTAGCATTAATGTCCCATACCATTAACATATAAAGCATAAACAATCATTACAGATAATAGTCTCAAAAACAAAGTACTGTTCCGTCAACTCAGATTTATTTAGTTTGTTTCTAGACCTCCTACTTCGTTTCATCACGGCAGACATAGCATCCTAATCAACCTGTCACATACGTTAAAATAAAGTCAATACACAGAGTGTAAAGGTGAGTGCACAAGTTTGATTAGCATATAGTATAGCGAAAGCGTTTACGCATAACCAGTATGTAACACGTAAAAATGTGAATCAAGTAAGCTATCGACAATGACATATGCAATCGACATGACTGCGAGTGTAGAATGCGCAACACATTATCACCACTGTGACCATGTGAAGTAAAACCCTTAACAACCCCTGTCCACGACAGGTGTTGAGTCCAAACTATAGTACTATCGTTGCTAAGATGTCAGGCAACATTCACTGTGTAAACATAACATACCAGCATTCATCGAATAACGTATAACATGCGAAATCAGTTAGCGTTAAAAGAGTTTGCGTTGTGTGTTGATGTGATTTGATAGATAACGTATGTAACACCCAAAAGTGCGTTAAGAGAAAAAGGGTTCGAGTATACTCACAGTATGTGTTTAGTAAATAAACACAGCCTTGTATTGGATTGAAGGGAGCGCGTGAGAGTTAGCCTGAGCATAGAACAATAGCATGAGCGTTGAACAAGGCATATACGGCGTGTCGGGAGAGATAAGTGTCGAATGGTGATTCGAACGGATAAGAATCACCCATTCGATCGGATGGTCATCCGGACGGATGGTCATCCGAGCGGATGACCATTCGAACGGATGGCCATTCGAATGAGATGTGAGTGTTGTGAATTGTTTTGAAGCTTTGAAGTTTTCGTTGTAGCATTTTGGAAAATGTGAAGTACCTCTAGTTGTCAAGTCATCCGGTCGGATGGTCATCCGGACGGATAGCCATTCGATCAGATGGCTATTCGATCGAGGTGTTGGTAGTTTGAAGTTTGGTCAGATTGTTTAAGTGTTGAAAGTTATAAAGGACAAGTCACCTGGTCGAATAGTCATTTGATCGGATGGTCATCCGATCGGATGGCTATTCGATTGGGTGATATGATGTTTTGAAAATTTTGTGAAATTTTCTAAGTTAAAAGTTTGAGTTTAAAGGAGACCGCGTGAAGACGTGTCAAACAACGGAAACACACCCTGGCCTAGCTCAGTCGATCGGATGGGAATCACCCCATTCGATCAGCCTAACTGTTTTTGATGGAGTTTCGTGTTCAACCCATGAATCGGTCGTCTCTCCGGTGGAAATCCGTTTTCAGACCGGTTCTCAGCTGTAGAGTGAGTGGAGAGCCTGAATGACTCCGGATTCCATCGGTTTTGAGTAGAAAATGAAGACAAGTTGAAGAAAAATAAGAAATCCGTTGAAAATGTTTAGATCTTGGGTAAATTACACTTTTCGTCCTTTATGTTTATATCATATTGCAATGGATGACCTTTAACTTTAATATTTACAGTCACAGTCCTTTATTTGAAAAACTCATTACACGTTTCGTCCTTTAACACTAACCCAGTTAAAATTTGAAGTTAAATCTAGTCATGTGCACCTCATGTGAGGGCATTTATGTCAAAAGAATAAAAAAATACCATAAACACCTCCTCTCTTTGAATCATTATGATTTGTATGGATTCAATCTTTCTTCACTTCTTGTTAACCCCAAACCCATATGGTTGACTAGTAAACATCAAATCCACACCTCCCCTTCTCTAAACACCATAAACATATGGGTTTTTCCCCAAACTGAAACACCCACAAATCAAGTACCGAAGAAAACTTTTAGGGATTTAAACCTCTCGGGTCACCATTCTACACCCATTTAGAACCCAAGATTAAAGGGGTTTATGAGTGGGTGCCTTAGATGAATAATTAAATTTCTTGGGTACATCAAATAATTTATAAATATCCAAATCCTAATATGTAATAAAGAAAATCATTGGTTTCAAAAAAACGAAGTTTGACTAAAATAAAATCAAAATCGAACTTTGACACAGGAGGGCAACCACCATTAAAAACCATATCCTCTGAAATAAATCAAGAACAAAGTGTGTTATATTTGGCTCACATCTGCAAATATGAATCGGATGAAGTGGATCGAACATCGGCTTGGCTGCACCACAGATCTGCAAATATGAATCGTACTTCATTTTTTCGCAGCATCGTGTAAATATCGTCATCTGGTCCTCCGGCTCCGCCACAAGGGTGGTGGTGTCGGCGACGGAGAGAGCGCCGCCGTGTTCCGCCGCAGCAGTGGAAGCTAGGGTTCCTCCTTTGAAGGTTAGCCTGCCCCCTTTCACTCTCTCGTATGAATCCGACATGTTGATGATCAACAAACCCTCGTTTGATTATGTTTATGTGGGGTGGCGCTGCCGCCGTGGCTCCGCCACAAGGGTGGTGGTGTCTGGCCATTGTCTAGAGTGTAAGACATGAGAGAGAAGAAAGAGAAAGGGGATAATGTCTATGTCTGGTCATGTGTGGGAAAAAAAAAGATCGTTTATATATAGAATGGAAAATTACTAATATACCCTTATGTGCAAAGCAAATGTAATATTTAACTGAAAATTTTAACCAGGTTATGGCTAAAGGACGTAAGGCGTAACGAGTTTTTCAAATAAAGGACGGTGGCTGTAATTATTGAAGTTAAAGGCTGTCCATTGCAATCTGATACAAACATAAAGGACGAAAAGTGTAATTTATCCTTAGATCTTTGTTGAGATTCGCTTTAAAACGTGTAGGAATCCTTTAGATCTGAACCATTCTCGATAAGATGACGTCACACAGCCGATTGCTTAAGCAACCGTGATGATGTCACCTTCAAGGAGTCCAAATCAGGTGATTTCATGGTGAAAGTATATGATTTTGATGGAGAAGATGGTGAGAAAGTGTGTAGTGATTATGGAAGTACAAGATTTAGAGAGAAAAACTTACGGAAATGGCCTTGAATCGAGTGAAATGTGCTTGAAAACGAGCTGGGAGCGAGTTGGTCAGATAGAGTTGTCACATCAGTGAACAATGATGTGACAGGCGAGTATTTATAGTGTGAGAGAGGATAAGGCGGTGCAAGTGCGTAGGTCGGATAGCCAGTCGATCGGATGGCCATCCGATCGGATGGTTATCCGGACGGATGTCCATTTGACCGAGTGGTCATTCGATCGGCCAAGATGTGTGAGTTAGTTTTCCAACTTTCGTTTCGTTCATTAAGCGTTGCGTTTAAGCGCGTTGCGTTTAAGCGAGTTGCGAGTAAGCGTTGCGATGAGATAACCATATAACATTAAACAAGTAAACACACAAGTAACACACATAACACATAAAATGCCTAAAAGTAAATCTGCGTTTCGAGTTGCGATGCGATAGTGTTTAGTATAATCATACGATGCGATATGCGATAAAATGCGTTTGTGTTGTAATAGCGTTAAATGCGATAACTGCGTTTTGAATAATCGTTGTGAATGCGTTGTAAAACATAGTTTAAAAATAGTCAACCCATGGCGATAATCAAAATCTCGGGAGTACAAGGTAATCAAACAAGAAATAACAGATACAAGTAAGAACCCGGAAAGTCGGGTTGTTATAACCTCCCCCACTTTAGGGAATTTCGTACCGAAATTAGGGAGCAGGCGTAACGAAGCGATGTGGATATTTAGCTTTCATATCACTCTCGAGTTCCCAAGTAAACTCGGCGTCGCGTTTGCCTTCCCAGGAAACCTTCACTATTGGAATGCGTGAGCGTCAGAGTTTCTTGGTCTCTCGGTCCATGATTTCTACTGGCTTTTCCACGAAGTGTAGAGTTTCGTTAACTTGCAAATCCTCGAGAGGGACATGCATGTTTTCTTCGGCTAGACACTTTTTGAGGTTCGAAACGTGGAAAGTCGGGTGTACGTTGCTGAGTTCCTACGGTAACTCAAGTCGGTAGGCCACCTTGCCAATTCTTTCCAGAATCTTAAAGGGTCCAACGTATCGAGGTGCTAGCTTTCCTTTCTTGCCAAATCGAATCACCTTCTTCCAAGGTGAAACCTTTAGGAGTACGTGATCACCAACTTCGAACTCAAGGGGCTAGAGGTGTTTATCGGCGTAACTCTTTTGACGACTCCAAGCTTTCAAGAGATTGTCTCTTATCTAGAGTGTTGGTGCATGCGTCTGTCGACTTCGTTTTGTATCGAGTCTTGTATTATATAGATAGATCAAGGCACGGAAAATGAGAAATATGTGTTTATAGGTATTTCGCTTGAAATGACACATGGTCATTTCAAATGAAATCAAGTGTGTAATTTCGTTTGAAATCAGTTGCTAATTCCGTTTGAGTAATTTCGTGCGGAATTAGATTCCGCTTGAACAGTTTCAAACGAAATCACCACACCTATAAATACCTGTCTTGTCTATTCATTTGTAACGATTCTGATTCCGGTAGCGAAGCTCTGCCGAAGTGTCTACAGCATTGTAATCGATCTTATATTAATCAAAAGACAGTTTAAAGTGATATTCTTGCTGAATTGAACTCGATACGTGTGTTTCCGCCTTTCGTATTGAGAAAAACTCTTCTGATCGACTCGTTTGGTCGGTAAAACGATCCTACATGTGGTATCAGAGCTCAGGAGGAAGAGTTCTTACCAATTCAGCTGCAAATTCTGATTTTTACACCTTCTTTTTCAAAATTAACAACATTTCACGGTTAAAATCGGCTAATTTTCTCACATTGTGCTCGCAATTGTGTTTTAACAAACCCTAGAAAGTTTCAGATCTTAAAACAGATTAAAACTTGATCAATTTGACAAAATTCAGCTTGAGTTGATGACATCAGCATAATTTCACACGAAATTAGGGTTTAATTTCGCTTGAAATAGCCTTATTCCGCTTCAGAGCGTAATTCCGTTTGAAAATTTTCACACGAAATTAGTATTTTCGCTTCAAGTTGTTATTCCGTTTGAAAGGGCGTTGTTTCACACTTAATCAGGTAATTCCATGTGAAGCTGGTATTTCGTTTGAACAGGTAATTCTGTGTGCGATTGGGATTTCGTTTGAAAGTGTTGATTCCGTTTGAAAAGGCTTATTTCGTACCAAAAGGTTATTCCGCGTGAAACTTAATTCCGTTTGAGCATTCAGAATTTTGTGAAACTTGTTACCTAAACATGGAAGAGGAATTTTATAACGCATTTGCTACTACCCCGACTACTCCGACATCTGTTACTCAGAACTTGACCATGGAAAATGAAACTGGCACTATGCAAAAACCGCCAAAGCTCATGAATATCGAAGAGTACAAAGGATGGGAGGAGCGTTTCAAAAACTGGTTTCAAGCAAATTATTTGGATGCTTGGGAATGTGTTGAGACAAAATATGTTAGACCGACGAATGATGAAGAAGAGGAGATTGCTATTAAAGATTTAAGTGTTGATGATAGAAAGAAATATAAAAATGAAAAGATGATGATTAGTCTATTGCATCAAGTTGTGAAGGAAGATATCTTGGTTTTACTGCAACACACTGGAAGTGCATACTCTATCTGGAAAGCGTTAAATCAAAGTTTGTTGGAAGTAAAGAAATGATCAAGAACAAAAAATCACTTTTGAAGAAAGAGTTCGATTTATTTCGTGGTTTGAGAACTGAAAGCACAAAGCAGATCATTGAAAGATATTGCAATCTGTTAGTCCAAATGAAGAGAGTGAGCATCAATAAAGATAATGAAGAGTTGGTAGAAAAGTTGGCTGATGCTTTGCCACATGAAACTTGGGGCACGTATTTGATGATGCTGAGAAATAAGAAAGATTTTAGTAATATGATTCTGAACAAGTTCATTGAAAAGCTTGAAGCTCAAGAGATGGAACAGAGGAAGATTTCAAGAATGAAGGATTTTGATGGTGAACAAGATATTGGTTTTATTACGAAGGAGGTATCAGTGATAAGACCAACATGTCACCAAAGGTTGAGACTGCATTCAATGCTAAGAGTTCGTCTGGAGGGTCTTCTAAAGGATCAAACAGCAAAACAAATTTTTCTTCATATCAATCATTTGATCCAAATCTGTCAACAACAAATAATGGCAAGAGGTTACAATGCAACATTGTTTTAAACCTTGAGAATGATGAGAATTTCTCGGAAGAGGTGGCAAAAAGTCATATGTCTTTGTTGGGAACTGTGCTGGAATCATATGGAAGTCTAGTAGCAGGAAAGATCGGGAATCCAATGTTGACAAAAGAGGATTACAATCAGATTGATGCTGAGGAGATGGAATTGATGGATATAAAGTGGTGTTTGGCGAGTGTGTTGAGAAGAGCTGAGAAATTCAAACAGATCACAGGAAGAGATGACTTCCGTGATGCAAATGTTTCTACTCTAGGTTTTGATAAATCTAAAGTTACTTGTTTCGTTGCAGGGAAAAGGACACTTCAAGAGAGAGTGCACAAATCGCGAAGCAAGTGGAGCTCAAAATCCGTTCAACAACAATGACTATTATCGGAAAGCAATATATCATCAAGTTGCTCAACACCAACAAGAGCCACAAACTGCACATGCCAGGAAGACAATCGAAGAGTCATCAAAGAGAGCATGTATAGTGAATCAAGAAGATAAGAAATCATCGAAAGATTTCAGTTGGGACAAATATGTCACAGCAGGTAGTAAAACATGTCTGATAAACCAAGATGATGAAAAATTACCAGAAGGGTTTAGTTGGGCAAATTTCAGTTGGGATGATTATGATCCTAACAAAGCTCCAAATCACAGAGCTTTTGTTGCTCGAGTTGCTGAAGACAGTGATAATGATGATGATTATTATGCAAGAAGATTGGAAAAGGATTTGAGAATGATAGAGGAGAGTGATAGTGATGATGAAAAAGCTAAAAAGAAAAAGAAAAAAGTTAAAAAACCCGTCAGTAGTGATGATGAAGAAATTCCTGTGATAAGAAAGAAATTAAAAGATATTCCAGTTTTCAAAGTTGATGCAGAAGCTGATGCACAAAAGATTCCGGTGAAATGTGAAAACTGTGAAGCAGTGAAGAAGCAAAACAGTACTTTGATTCATAACATGAACAGATTGAAAGAATCCTATGATGTTTTAAACAAAGCAATGAATCAGTACAATCAGTCAAGCAGTGAACAAGCAACAGCAATGAAGACATGATGTGCGTTAGGTGTATATATAGGTTTAAGTATATTTTAAGCCCTTTTACACTTTCTTTAGCCAAGTTTTAAATTTATAAAACACGATATTTACTAACACTAAACACACATATGGGCAAGTGCACCCATCGTGAGCGTAGTATAGTGTTGGTAAGATACCGAGGTCGTCCAAGGACACAAGAGCTTTTAGTACCGGTTTATCCTCAACGTCTAATCAAATCAAAAGTTTAGAAAAAAGGTTTTTAAACTAAGAAAATAAAAACTAACTAAAATGCTGAAAAATAAAAATAAAAGAAAAACATATAGACAAGATGAATCACTTGGCTCCGACTCGTGTTTAGTGTAACCTTTGATTATTTCCGCACTTTTGCACTATTTAAGAGATTATCTTAGTTATTGTAGTAGGCCCCACTTTTGGAGGTGACGTTACCCTCAACCCAGTAGTTTGAGTCAGCAAGGATACAATCCTAAAGGGTCGGATTATTGAAAGATAATTAATTAAGTTATTAATGCATATTGAGGTAGGCCCCTCTTTTGAGGCGACGTTACCCTCGGCTAAGTAGTCTGAGTCAGCAGGGATACAGTCCTAAGTAGCCGGGTTAAAGTTTTAATAGTAGTTTAACTTATGAGGGGGTCAAAGAGTTTGGACCCCCGCCATCCAATACCGTTAAGTATTGAAGGAGGTCCTACTAAATTTGACCCAGGTCCTTTGTAGGATCTATACACTGAACAATGGCAAGACTCTTACCAAACCGTTCCCTTAACCCCCGACCAGGTAGCCAACATACCTCCATATAGACCGTGGAGATATGAATGGTGAAAATCTTTTATTTTATATAGACAGTAAAATAATGCCAAGACACCACGGAAAAACGATAAGGAAGAATCACCTTCAACATAAGAAACTAGTTATTAAAGTCATTAATACATAACCAAATTAAAAAGTGTGAAAAGATTAAAAATAAAAAGTATTACACTAGACACTTTGTCTTCACCAAGTGATGTAAGAGACTTAGGCAAACATGGCCTTGATTGTCAAGAACTCTTACGATCAATCTTGGATCCCGAGACGACTCACACACTCTATGATGGACAATGGATGATGGTGTTATGGTGGTGGTGGGTGAAGTGTGAGAGAGGTGGTGTGCCAAGGGATGGTTTGAGCTTGAGCCAAGCACTCCTATTTATAGGCTGAACAGAAGCTCGGGCACGGCCCCGTGTCTAGTGGGCACAGCCCCGTGTCCACATCCTTCTCTGTCTTCATTAATTGCTCTTGTCTTTATTAGTTGACCACGGCCCCGTGTCCGCTGGGCACGACCCCGTGTGCAGAAGCATATCTGTACTATCAAGATTTTCCTGGATTCTGCGAATCTTATAGTTGACCACGACCCCGTGTCTGCTGAGCACGGCCCCGTGGTGGGCGATGGAAGCTTCTACAACTTTGTCTTTTATGCTGACACTTGGGCAAGCCCCCGTGCTCACTGAGCACGGGGCGTGTTCAGCCTTCTGTTTTCTTGTTTTGCTTGGGAAGATGCTATCGTGTGGTCGGGCATGCCACGTTTGTTCCTTTTCTTGTATTTATGTTAGATTTAGCTGCCTTTTTGCTTCTTTTGTTAATTTGAGTTCATTTAATCCTGAAAATACAAAAGGAAGACAAAAGCACACTTTTTCCAACATTAGTACTAAAAAATGGTTAGTTTTATGCCACAATTGATGTAATTTATATGTTGCATTTTGCACACATCAAGACACTACAAGGAGCTTTCATGACAAAGCAGAAAAGTGTTAACAGTTATATTGAGAAATGTGTTGTGCTTAAACAGAAACTGGAAACCCAGAGAATTGAAACAGAAAGGGTAAACAGGTTGTTAAAAAGTTACTCATGTACTTCTTATGTTATTGACAGGGTTTATCCAACTGTTGAAGGCATGAAGGCATTTGATGAAGAAGAAGTATCTGAAGACAAGAATTCTGAAAAGAAGAAGGATACTGAAGTGAAGACATCTGGTAAAAAACAAAGTGCCGGTTACAAGTGTCCACCCCCGCTTGAAAATGGATATTCTCCACGAAATCCAAATTCAGAAAGAGTAAAAAAGGCAACCAATTTACAATGGGAGTCTGAGTCTTCAGAAAATTTGCTAGACAACATCGATGTCATTTTCACATCGTCTGACACTGATCATGAGTCCGAATTAATAAAGAAAGTGGTCGATCAGGTGTTGGATAACGATGAAACTGAGGAGTCAAAGTCGGAGTCAAACCCAGAGTCAAAGTCTGATCAGTCAAAGTCAACAGTCAAAAAGGACAAACGGGTTTATGATAAAGAATTTTTGTTATCAAAATCTAATTTGAATGACGAATCGGTCAAAATAGTATATACTTTGAATGATTCTGACAAGTTATATTCTGATGAAGAATTTCCAATAAGAGGTGTCAAAACAGAAATGATAAAAAAGGTTTTCAAATTAACAGAAATTAATATTTCTGAAATAAAAGATGTAAATCTTTCTGAAAAACCTAAAAATTACACCTCAAGAGTTCAACAAAGAGAAAACAAGATAAAGGATTACAGTTCTGTTTCAGGTTTTCAAAAGAAACCAAACATAACGGTAATTTCAAAAGAAAAGGTTTAGGTTTTATTTCACCGAAAAATAATAAAAATGAAAAAATTTATAAACCAAAAACTGTTTTTGTTTCAGGAACATCAACTGAAGAAGAAAAGGAGAAGTTGTTCAGAAATCAATCAGACAAAGAATTCCTTGCAAAGAAGCAAGAGGAAATGAAGAAAAATGTTGTTCATCAGAATATGGAGACTAGAACCTGTTTTCAATGCAAAATTGTTGGTCATATTGCCAGGAACTGTCCAAAGGCAATTCAATCAAAACAGGGAGTTTCTCTTAAACAGAAAGAAAAGATTGTTGAGATTGAACCACCAACCAAACAATTCAAAATTTTCAAAAATTCGAAGTTTGAGGTTGGTGAATGTTCTAAAAGGTTTTACAAGAGAAAAGCAAATCTTGACAACCACAAGTGGGTTGTTAAGAAATCTGATGATAGTTCTAGCAATGATTCTGATTTGTCAAAATCAGAGGAGCTATTTTCAGGCGATGAATCTGATTCCACAAAGTCAGAGGAGCCACGTGTTGAGTTAAAGTTGGAAACATCAGTACCTCCAATGGATGATGCAAATTTTCCACCATTGAGGGCTAAAAATTTTAAGCAAAAAGTTGGTAAAATTGAGATTTCAAATCAATTTTTCTCTGAAAAGAAAGAATTTGATGTTGAAAAAACTTTTAACTCCAAAGTGAAACATATTTTTGGGAAAATGGTTGATGGTAAAGTCAAAGGGGTAACAGAATTTTATGAAAAGAAATTGAAGAAACCAGGTAAAACTGTGACATCCCAGGTTTGTGTCTGGGATGGAACTTATTATGATGAATGAAAAATCAGAACTTGCCGGAGCTCCCAGGTTGGTAAGAGTGGAGCAGGTATCGGCATCTTTCTTGAGAAATTCACTTTGATGATATTTCGACTTACAAGTAGTAAATCAGGGATATTAATTTGTACTTGATTTTCTACTAGTGGTATTTGTTGATAAAATCTAAAATTGTAAAATTTTTCAAGTGGTTGATAAAACAATGTGATGAATTGATCCCCTATCTTACAAGTGGTTTTATTAAATCAACAAAATTTATTTTCCGGAAAAACCATTTGATTAAAACAAACTTAAGTGTTTTGAAATCATAATGGGAAAATAGTTTGTTGTCAGGGGGAGTTCTGATTGTTTATGTCAAGTGGATGGCGATTTGTTATCAGTTGTCATTTTATTTGTATAGTTTGTTTTCAAATTTCTGTTTAAATGTGTTTGAATTTTAGGGGGAGTAAGAATTTCAGAAAATCCAAAAACATTAGAAAATTTGAAAAAGTGAAAAACATGATAAAATGAAAAATGAGTTTTGTTGAGAAAAGAGGAAATGATAGTACATCAGTAGACAATCACAGCATGCTAAAGAATTGTAATGATAAAATGTGATAAACGATCTCACTGGTGATGTGCCAGTAGGTTTTTACACATTTAGTAGATTGTGACGAGATATAAACTTAAATTTCAAACTTATTTATTTCGTGGGGAACATCTCTCGGATATATGGGTAACCCCCGAAATCTTGTTTGAAATGTCCCTCTTTCTGAGATACTAGGTCCTTATACTCAGTGATATCTGGGGTATTATCCCGGGACTTCTGATTTTGCGGAAGCAATGGCCTAGTCCCCTTATAATATTTTCTACTTGCTTGAAATATAGCATTGCCCTCAGTACAAAAAATGATGAAACATTGAAAAATGCTAATCATGTGCTGTTGAAGAAAAGATTCTCTAAAGGGAACACACCAAAAGTCGAAGCTGTCATCTCTCTGATTTTGCGGAAGCAATAGCCTGAGCTCTCACGGCCCTCGCATTTTAACCCTTTACAGATATCATCTGTGGTATACTCATCTGTAAGACTGAATATTGGGATCTGGATACGGGAGTATATTCTGAGGTGGGACACACGAATAAGTTTAAGTCTTTAAAACATTAATCTCGTATCTCGAAACAGTTGAACTTTGTGTGAGAATTTAAGTGGATCAGTATGCTGACAATCTAAGTGAATTGTTTAGAACTTAAAATGTTTAAAGCTTAACGGTGTTGGTGATTTGTCTCAAAAACTGATATGATCCTCTTACGCAAACTCACAAAAATATTGTCTGTAAATATTTGTTTACTGCATTTCATTTTTAAACAAAAATTCCAAAAAGATTTTCGGAGTGTTTTAGCATAATTTTGAAAAATTCAAAAAGATTTTTGACAACTGATGTTGGAGAGCTAATTTTCAAAATTCCAAGTGCTAAACATGATGACAACTTGTGAGGGGAAGTTTGTTTGAAACAAGAAAAGATTTTAAAAGATAAATGTTTTTCATACAAGTGGTTCATCAGAGATTGACATTGTAAAATCATTTTGTATGATATTTGCAAATGATGTGGTATTTGTGTTTACAAGTGGTTAGTAGAGAATAAATTTGTCAAATTTTCAGTGAAGCTTATTGTGTGGTAGAGATTGTGCAGAATAGCCAGGTTCCTGATTCTGGTATCATAGAGAACCAGGTTATGATCCTGATCCTGTAAAAGCCAGGCTTCAATCCAAAGCACAATTTAAGGGAGAGTCTGAATTTGTAAGAGCCAGTCACAGATTTTGAGAGAGAAGATTGAGAGCCAGATCGAGATTCTGAAGAAGAAGAGAAGACAGAGATTGAGGATGCTTTACATTGTTAGATACTTTGGAAAAGTTCAAGAAGACTGATAAAGACTGAAGATGTTGAAGACTCGACACTGAAGACTCGTCAACATTCGAGGGGGAGTCTGTTGGTGCATGCGTCTGTCGACTTCGTCTTGTATCGAGTCTTGTATTATATAGATAGATCAAGGCACGGAAAATGAGAAATATGTGTTTATAGATATTTCGCTTGAAATGACACATGGTCATTTCAAACGAAATCAAGTGTGTAATTTCGTTTGAAATCAGTTGCTAATTCCGTTTGAGTAATTTCGTGCGGAATTAAATTCCGCTTGAACAGTTTCAAACGAAATCACCACACCTATAAATACCTGTCTTGTCTATTCATTTGTAACGATACTGATTCCGGTAGCGAAGCTCTGCCGAAGTGTCTACAGCATTGTAATCGATCTTATATCAATCAAAAGACAGTTTAAAGAGATATTCTTGCTGAATTGAACTCGATACGTCTGTTTCCGCCTTTCGTATTGAGAAAAACTCATCTGATCGACTCGTTTGGTCGGTAAAACGATCCTACATAGAGGATCTTGTCAGTCATTTCTTGTAATAACTCAGGACCGGTAATTTGCGCGTCTCTGATCTCGTGCCATACAATAGGCGATCGACATTTTCTTCCATATAATGCCTCAAATGGTGCCATTTGAATGCTAGGGTGATAACTATTGTTGTACGAGAATTCGACTAAAGGTAAATGTGAATCACAACTACTACCAAAATCTATAACGCACGAACGAAGCATGTCTTCAAGGGTGCGAATCGTGCGTTCAGTCTGACCGTCGGTCTCGGGATGGAAAGCGGTACTGAGATTAAGAGTAGTACCGAGAGCGGATTGAAAAGTTTCCGAAAGGCGCGAGGTAAATTGACCATCGCGGTCAGAGATGATATCAGGAGGTGTCCCATGTCGACAAATGACTTCGTCGGTATAGATTCATGCTAATCGTTCAACCTTATAGTCTTCTCGTATCGGTAGAAAGTGGGCGGATTTCGTAAGACGATCAATGATAACCCAAATGCTATCATGACCTGATGGCGTGCGAGGGAGTTTCGTAATGAAGTCCATAGCTATACTCTCCCATTTCCACATCGGGATCTCGGGTTGTACGAGTAAGCCAGAGGGTCGTTGATGTTCAGCCTTGACTTTCGAACAAGTCAGGCATTTCGAAACATAAAGAGCGATATCCTTCTCCATTCCTGGCTACCAATACCTGGCACGGAGGTCCTGGTACATCTTGTCGGCACCGGGATGAATGGAATATCGTGATTTATGGGCCTCAGTCGGCAATATCTCCCGAAGGTTATTGCGACTGGGGATCCAAATTCGATCGAGATACCATTCGATTTGGTGACAAGTTGGGTTTCAGCACCACACTTCATTTCCTCTTTCAAGGTATTCTCAATGAAGCATGCGTGCTGAGCGTCGCGAATGAGGGCTTGGAGGTCGTGTTGGGCTTGAACATTACGAACGCTATGTAAATAGCTTCGTCGGCTAAGAGCATCGGCAATAACATTTGCTTTGCCTGGGTGATAACGAATCTCACAGTCGTAGTCGTTGAGAAGTTCAACCCATCTGCGTTGGCGCATATTCAGTTCCTTCTGGTTCAAGATATGTTGTAGGCTCTTATGGTCGGTGAAGACCGTACACTTGGTACTATAAAGGTAGTGTCACCAAATCTTCAAAGCAAAAACAACTGCACCGAGTTCGAGATCGTGGGTTGTGTAGGTTTTCTCATGGACTTTGAGCTGACGAGACGCATACGCAATAACCTTGTCCCGTTGCATGAGGACACAACGGGTAGCGCGAGTACGGGAGCGTCACAAAGCATACGCTTGAGAGTTTGAAAGGCATCCTCTTGTTCGGTTCCCCAAACAAAAGTCTTGTCTTTATGCGTAAGAGAGGTGAGAGGAACGACGATTTTAGAGAAAT
Organism: Helianthus tuberosus; assembly: GCA_030545235.1. Lineage (NCBI taxonomy): Eukaryota > Viridiplantae > Streptophyta > Magnoliopsida > Asterales > Asteraceae > Helianthus > Helianthus tuberosus. Next base: position 66,781,079 of record CM060388.1, read on the forward strand.
CGACGATAAATCGACGGTAATAACCCGCCAATCCGAGAAAAGAACGAACTTCGGACGGGGTTTTTTGGTGTAATCCAACTCTTAACTGCTTCAATCTTCGCAGGATCGACGTGAATACCTTGACTGTTGACGATGTGACCGAGGAATTGAACCTCCTCAAGCCAAAATTCACACTTGGAGAACTTGGCGTAGAGGTAATTCCCTTGGAGAAGCTCGAGTACCAAACGAAGATGTTGAACGTGTTCGGCTTTCGTTTTCGAATAGATAAGGATATCATCGATAAACACGATGACGAAGCGGTCGAGAAAGGGTTTACACACGCGATTCATCAAATCCATGAAAACCGCGGGTGCATTAGTAAGGCCAAAGGGCATAACGATAAATTCATAATGGTCGTAACGGGTACGAAAAACGGTTTTAGGAATATCTTCCTCCTGAATTCGTAGCTGATGATAACTAGAGTGTAAATCGATCTTAGAGAAACATGTAGCGCCTTGCAATTGATCTAATAAATCGTCGATTCGGGGTAAGGGATAGCGTTTCTTGATAGTAAGCTTATTGAGTTCCCTATAATCGATGCACATTCGGAATAATCCGTCCTTCTTTTTGACGACAAGGACAGGTGCACCCCATGGAGATGTGCTAGGGCGTATGAAGCCTTTATCAAGCAATTCCTGGAGTTGGCTCGAGAGTTCACGCATTTCGGATGGAGCGAGGCGATAAGGGGTTTTATCGACAAGGTTAGCTCCAGGAATGAGGTCGATACGAAAATCAATATCACGAGACGGGGGTAGACCAGGTAAATCATCAGGAAAGACAGTAGGAAAATCACGAACCACAAGTACCTTTTCCATTGGCTTATTTTCCTTCTCCGCTACTACGATGTGAGCCAAGAAAGCTATGTACTCCATGCGGAGATACTTGCTTGCTTGAATGCACGATATGAGCTTCAATTCTTTCGAAGATACTTCGCCATAGACACAGAGTTGGTCGCCATTAGCGAGAGAGAAACGAATCATCTTTTCGAAACAAACTTCGGCACGATTTTCACGAAGAAAATCCATGCCTACTATGATATCGAAACTACCAAGTTGCATCGGAATGAGATCGATCGGGAAGACGTGATTGTTGAGTTCGAGAGTACAATCACGGAGAACAGAATCTACGGTGACGGTTCTTCCGGTGGCAATTTCTACGTCGAACGTCATTGGGAGGTTAGCGCGTTTATGGTTTAGGAGCTTTTTGAATTCAAACGACACAAAACAGTTATCGGATCCAGTATCAAATAAACACGAAGCATAAATACCGTTAACGAGAAACGTACCATTGACAACGTTGTTGTCAGTTTGAGCCAGGCGAATGTTGATGTTGAAGGTTCTTCCGCGGGCTGCTTGTTGTAGTTGTTGTTGCTGCTACTGAGGTTGCTGCTGTTGATGTTGCTGCTGCGGTGGTTGCTGCGGCTCTTGTTTCACCACACGATTTGGGTAGACATTTGCAAAATGATTAGGGTCACCACAAGAATAGCAGGTTTGTGCATGAGTAGCGGGAGCAGGAGCTGCTTGGTTACCCTAAGGAACGGGGAGTGGAGCTGGTAGTGCAGGAGGAGCTTGAGCTTGTTGACGTGGGCCAGTGCGACAGTTGTAAAATGTCCATAAAGATTGCAGTGGACACAGAAATGGCAAGCTATCCCAGCTGGGTGATGATAGGTACAAGTAGGGCACAGAGGATGAGGAACAGTGTATGCACGCTTAGCAGGCGGTGCGTTGGTCACAGGTGCTGCGACTTGACGGTTCTGGTTCTGGTTGGGTTGGACAGGAACAACGTTGAGAGGTGCGGCGGTAGAAGCGTAGTTCTTGTTGTTGTTACCCTTGCGTTTGCGTCCTTGACGAGAAGACTTTGAAACTTGGGATGCTGCAGATTCGGTAGCGGGAGCGGCGGTTGCTTGATTCAGACTATTGGTTGAGGTTTTGAAATAACCAGCCAAAACTCGCTTATCGTGTAGAGCGCGAATGTACTTCTTGATCGTGATATCCGGAGTTGTCACTTGATCAGGACAGATAATGCTGAGTTGTTTGAAGCGAGCAGTGAGACCAGCGTTGTCACCTCCTTCTTGCTTAATACCCCAAAACTCGTTTTCCAGCTTCTGGAGTTCATGTGGGGGACATAATTCTTTCATCATGACTTCCTTCAGTTCCTCCCAGGAGAGTCCATAAGTTGCATCGTTACCACACCTGTTGCGCTCCGCAGTCCACCAGTCCAGGGCTCTGGACTGAAAAACTCCAGTTGCCTTAACAGTACGCAGGTTGTCTGGGCATCCGCTTTGACGAATGGTGACTTCAATTGAGTCAAACCACTGGAACATAGCACTGGGTCCGTTTTCACCAGTGAAGTTAGCAGGACCACAGGCCTTGAATTGCTTAAAGCTGAACAGAGCTTTAGGCGAGTCGCTTTTAGAGTCGACAGACGATTTGCTGCTGACCTCATTGATTTCACTGACGATCTGAGGTATGACTTTAGCCATTTCCTTGGTGACTAAAGAAGCGATGCGCTTGTCATCTCTGCTTCTCTGAGCGTTGTGGCGAGTGTGAGAACCAAGGGAAGACATTGTCTGCAGCAGACATTGTCGTATGATTTAGACGAGATTCGATTATATCGGGTCTTCGAATAAAAAGTTTAGCGTATCGTAAAAACTCCTTTGTAGTAAAGCACAGGAACACGTCCAACACATAGGCACATAGTTACGTAGGCACATAATCCACATAGGCACATAAGCACATAAGCACGTAAGGCACATAATCCAAGTAAGCACATATTTTGCACGTATTCACCTATTTTTCAAGTTTCGCGAAGCGCATTCGAGAGTAGCGAGCGATAGCGAGTAGCGTAAGCAAGTAGCGTAAGCGAGTAGCGTAGCGTGCGAGAGTTCTTAGTTCGAGTTGCGATTAGCGTTTTAGATTCGGGAAGCTGTGCGAGTTGTGCTTGTTTAATAAAGCGATGAGCGGAAAACGAATAAATCTCCAAAATCGAAACACATAAATACATAAAAAATATAAAAGCGATAAAGCGTAAAATCAGCGATTGCGGGTTTAAAATCGAAATAGATTGTCTTGGGTGTGAGACATTGACTACCAAAGTGATTCGACTATACTCAATGATCTCGAGTGCACGCCTTGGCCTAATAGACTGTGCTCTCGCCAAAATATGGCGAACGACACGCATCCTTTCGGCTACTACGCGACTCAAGTCATTGGAATCCATCGAGACTTTGGTGAGAGTTTTGTAAAAAAAAAAACAAAGTAGAGAGTGGAACTGGTCACTAAGTTGTGGGTTTAACCCCTAACTTAACAACTTTGTTCCTGAAGGTGTGGTAAACCACGAGATAGAGATGGAGAATTTCGTTGAGATATGGATTTCACTCCTGACTCAATCGGAAGATTCTCGTACTGAGAGTAAAAATTTCGCGTAGAGTGAGCGCATCTATCGAGAGTTCTTGGTTTTCACACCTAATCTCGACCAAATCATTCGATTGTGTTATGCGAGCGTTTTCGAAAATGTGTGTATTGTGTTTTCCATAGGAAAGGCATGTAGTGTTCGACCTTAGGAAAGGTCGTTCTTGCACGAAGCTGCAGTATGCGGTGTTCGCTTAAGAATGTAGTTTTCGCGAGCGAGAGCAACAAGTGTAAGCTCGTGCAGAACCCCTACTGGGTTTGCACAAGGCGGTATGTTGGTGCTTAGACTATAGACTAGGTCAATCCTAGGACATCAAGACCCGGACTAGGTCGTGTCTTTCCTAATTCCTTATAGTTGCGGCTCTGACACCAATCTGTCACACCCCAACCGATGGCGGAAACATCGGGGCGTGGCACTGAGCGAAACAGATTGTTCAAGAGAATCCATAACAACTATTAATGACGATATATTTAGCATTAACATCCCATACCATTAACATATAAAGCATAAACAGTCATTATAGATAATAGTCTAAAAAAAAAAGTATTGTTCCGACAACTCAGATTTATTTAGTTTGTTTCTAGACCTCTACTTCGTTTCATCACAGCAGACATAGCATCCTAATCAACCTGTCACATACGTTAAAATAAAGTTAATACATAGAGTGTAAAGGTTAGTACACAAGTTTGATTAGCATATAGTATAGCGAAAGCGTTTACGCATAACCAGCATGTAACACGTCAAAATGTGAATCAAGTAAGCTATCGACAATGACATATGCAATTGACATGACTGCGAGTGTAGAATGCGCAACACATTATCACCACTGTGATCATGTGAAGTGAAACCCTTAACAACCTCTGTCCACGACAGGTGCTGAGTCCAAACTATAGTACTATCGTTGCTAAGGTGTCAGGCAACATTCACTGTGTAAACATAACATACCAGCATTCATCGAATTACGTATAACATGCGAGAGCGGTTAGCGTTAAAAGAGTTTGTGTTGTGTGTTGATGTGATTTGATAGATAATGTATGTAACACCCAAAAGTGCGTTAAGCGAAAAAGGGTTCGAGTATACTCACAGTATGTGTTTAGTAAATAAACACAGCCTTGTATTGAATTGAAGGGAGCGCGTGAGAGTTAGCCTGAGCATAGAACAATAGCATGAGCGTTGAACAGTGCGTATACAGCGTGACGGGAGAGATAAGTGTCGAATGGTGAGTCGAACGGATAAGAATCACCCATTCGATCGGATGGCCATTCGAATGAGATGTAAGTGTTGTGAATTGTTTTGAAACTTTGAAGTTTTCGTTGTAGCATTTTGGAAAATGTGAAGTACCTCTAGTTGTCAAGTCATCCGGTCGGATGGTCATCTGGACGGATAGCGATTCGATCGGATGGCTATTCGATCGAGGTGTTGGTAGTTTGAAGTTTGGTCAGATTGTTTAAGTGTTGAAAGTTATAAAAGACAAGTCACCTGGTCGAATAGTCATTCGATCGGATGGTCATCAGCTCATTCGATTGGATGGGAATCACCCCGTTCGATCAGATTCACCGTTCTTGATGGAGTTTCATGTTCATCCCGTTAATCGGTCATCTCTCTGGTGAAAATCCGTTTTCAAGCCGACTCTCAACTAGGAAACGAGTAGAGAGTCTGAATGAGGCTAGATTCCATCGGTTTTGAGTAGTAAAGTGATGAAGAGTTGAAGAAAAGTTGAAAACAGTTGAAAAAATGTTGAGATCTTGTTGAGATTCGTGTTGAATAGTGTGGAAATCCTTTAGATATGAACTAATCTTGATGAGATGATGTCACACAACAGTTTGCATAAGAAATCGAGTGAGAACCACTTTCAAGAAGTCCAAATCAGGTGATTTCAAGATGAAAACGTGTGTTTTTTATGGAGAAGATGATGTAGATGTGTGTAGTGATGCTGATTGTACAAGATTTGAGGAGAAACACTTACGAAATAGCCTTGAATCGCGTGAAATAGTTCCTGAGAGTTACTTGAGGGCAGTTGGTCAGATGGAGGTGTCAAATCAGTGAACCGTAGTGTACGGCGGGTATTTATAGGCGAGGGAGAGGGTTTAAGGCGATGGAGTAGTGCGAGGTGTCAGATGGCGTTTTGGTCGAATGGCCATCCGATCGGATGGTCATCCGGATGGATGTCCATTCGACTGGATGTCCATTTGGACAGCCGTGTTGTGCGAGTTTGTTTTCTAACTTTCATTTCGTGTGTTAAGCGTTGCGTTGCGTTTGAGCGAGTTGCGAGTAAGCGTTGCTTTGAGATAACCATGGAACATAAAACAAGTAATCACACAATTAACACACATAACACATAAATGCATAAAAGTAAATCTGCGTTTCGAGTTTGCGTTGAGAGTGCGTTTAGTCTAAACAAGCGATAAAATGCGTTTAAATAGTAAGCGTTCTAAACTGCGTTAAATGCGATAACTGCGTTTTGAATAAGCGTTGTGAACGCGTTGTAAAGTATAGTTTAAAATGGTTAACCCATAGCGATAATCGGAATCTCGAGAGTACCAGTAAATTAAGTTAGAAATGACAGATACAAGTAATGACCCGAAAAGTCGGGTTGTTACATGGCTGTTTGACCTTTGTCTGATTAGGATGTACCAACTCCTTTATCTTTTGAAACAAGTTTATCTTTATTTCTCTCGGCTGCCCCATTATATGTTGTTTAAGAATCGCTAGTTCGTTGTCTACGTCGAATACTCCTCCTCACACCCTTCGTTTAAAGATTTCAAATGTAGCTTTTGCCAAAAGAGGTCTATCGACTCCAACGGAATCCTTTCACCTAAATTAAAATAAAACAACAAACAACAGAAAACGTGAAAATCATTGCGTGATGAAATGTTCTTATTATAAGACGTGGTTGGTCGAAGAAAGTATTACGTTTCTGTATATACGGTACCAACCGGCACGCGCATGACAACCCACAGCTTGTAAACAAATGGCACGCGCATGTACCGTTAGATTCTTTTAAGATTTCTATAACTTGTACTTCGTTGGATAACAGGTCTAGGCATGCATGTGAAACCTTCTTTCGTATGAGATCAAATATTGATTTGTATGGTGATCCATTGTTCAACTCCTGCTTGCTTCAATGCTGCCTTTTTATTTCTGTCACCTGGTTTTTTATGAGCTGATCGATAAGTTGTACAACTTTATCCAGCGTGTTGTTGGGTTCGTGTAACATCCCGAAAATATAAAACTTTATATTAGAATTATAAAGCGTTAAATAAACAAGAACAAACTAACTAGGAATAGATAACCTAGTTAGATACGGGTCTTGTGATACCAAATAAATGGATGGAAACTCCTAAATTATAAATAAAACAATAATTGAGGGACCAAAGTTGTAAAGTTAGAAACTTGAAAGATTAAAACAAAAATAAACTCCACCAAACACACACTTAGGTGAGTTTGGTCGATCAAAAACGCAGGGAGCGAACAGGAGCTCCTCATAAAACCGAAGCTCTCACTAAATTGATCAATTGAAGGCTCTAATCTGGTCTAAATCGATTTTCAAGCATAAATTAGTGATCACCTAGTTGAAGGGGTCATAAGGTATGCAAAATCTTGATGTTTTGATTCATCTTAAATCCTAGGTTAATTGTGAAAAACTGAAATTGAGCTTGATTATGGGTTGTATAGATGGAATTAGAAGTGATATGATGTCTAGGGATAAACCCTAGATGATTTCTTGTTAAAATCTTGCATGATACTTGTGGGGATTATAATCACCATTGTAGGTGATTAATGAGTTGTAGAAACTTCATAAACACTAGGATTATGATTCTTGTTCTAGTGTAATCCGAGTTTTATAAGGTAATTTCTGAAACATGGATGTTAAAACATATGTAAATTTGCCTAATTGAAGTTGATTTAGATGAAGATTACAAGTCATGAACTTGGTTTTGTTTATACAAAAATCTGACCCGCTAGGTGTTTGTTAAAATGCCTAAGCGAGTATTAAAATGTTAAAAATCGGATGAAAACGCAGATTTGATTATTATAGAGAATTATGCGTTAATGATTATGAAAAGAGTTTTAGATTGATTGTGAATTGAACTCTTTAGGCAAAGAATCTGGATCGTCAAGCGGACAAGCCGGGGGGGGGGATACGCGTTTGAAGGGTGTGCTCTAAAGGTACGTGACTTTAGTTCTGTTACATTATGCATAATGTTTGGTTTTAGTGTATAAATGGTGTCGTAGTGTAATATACACGTTTGGTGTGTCTTTGAAATGACGAAGCTCACTCGACATATCAAACGGGTCAAAATAATGGTTGGAAATGGTTTGGCTTGTCATCAAAGTGATGGTTTTCACTTGACAACCAAACGGGTCAAAATGATGCTTTTAAAAAGATCATGTGTGTAGAGACTTGAATGTCTCACATTGCGTTAAGTGTTGGATAGTACTACGCCAATGAATTGGTTATGCTAATTTAAGTTTACGCATCCGAGATATCGGGTCAAACAATGGAAATAAATTGTAAGTATCGTTTGAAGCGGTATGCTTGAATTTTGAGAAACAAGCATTAAGTTATAATGTGAGCGTAAAGCCATGGAATGGCGCGGATACGCCAAGGTTTACAAGCCCGGGGATTTGGGTAATTATGTCCAAAAGTCATAGAACTGAAAAATGGTATTTTGCACTTATTGCTAATGGGTTGGATAATTGAAATAATGAATTTGTGAACCAATCGTTCGTAATTCGGTTTTCGTTGTGTGAAATTTTCATGGTTGGATCCGTAATTTATTACGGACTCATAGGAAAAAGAATTGACTAAAACGGACAACCGAGTAAAAAGTTATGATGGTTTAAAGTTAGATTTTTGTAAATTTTCGGAGCTGGGCAAAAATGCAGGTCCAGAAACTGGACCTGCTGGAAAACGCACTCCCGCGCGCCATGCGACGGGGGCAAAAGGATCTGGCGCGACACGCGGGGCCGCCCGCGGCACGCGAAGGGTTTGACTGAGTCTGGCGCGTGGCGCGACAGACTAAAAACCAGAATTTTATTATTTTTATTGTATTTATGTCATTGGGACTTGTCTAGACTCGGTTAACATTGTCAAAACTAATTATTTATGTGGTTTTGACCTCAGGTGATGCTCGTTAGCTTCGGATGCCGATCAAGCGTGAAATCAAGAATCGAACACCATTTTTGAAGCTTCTGCACTAATATAAACTTGTCTAGACAATGTTGTTTTGTAAACTCTATTAGATGTGAATACTTTGAACTAGAAGGTCCTTATGTTAACTCGCTAAACAATGTACATCTTAACTTATTAACTAAGTTTTGCTAAATATGCATTTTGTTTAAAAAGGCCCGTATTTTATGATTAAAATAATAAGATTTAAGACGAGTGTTACAGTTCGTCGAGGTGTTTTTACAAAAGGACATGTTGACTCTCTACCCTGTTGGTTGTATGTTGTCCGAAGTTCAGATGTTGGTTGCTCCAGAAATAAATAAATCGGTCTCTAAATGGTTCTAACCAGTTTGAAAACAAGTAATCCATCATCTCTGAAAACAAAGTGAAGTGAAGTGTAGTCAAGACAAGTCAGATAAGTACGATTACTAAGAAAATTACTCGAAAGCTTAGCATTGCGTTTTTTTGCTTGGCAGGTTTGCTCGTATTCGCTCGTACCAGTAGGTGTAGTCAACATTGGTCGTTGAGTTAATCAGACTGCCCCACTTGTATACAAACTTTTCTCCGGCTTCTTCCGTTTTAAAGCTTAGCTTGTAATATTTGGCGATGTTTTATTGTATGTGCCACCTACACAGTGAATGTCTAGCGTTCGGAAACACGCTTGCACATGTGTTCATTAAGGCAAGATCTCTGTCCGTTACTATTATACGGGGCTCCATGACACTGTCTAATGAGTCTTTCAACCTCTGTAGCACCCATGTAAAGTTTTCCTCTTTCTCGTTGGTTATGAACGCATGCGCAATGAAAAACGATAAGTATGTGGATGTGACATCGATAATATGAACTAGCGGCATTTTGTATCTGTTCGTCTTGTAGGTGGAGTCTATAAGTAACACATGCGAGAAGGCGCGCCACAACCTGTTCGAATCCGGGTGGATAAAGAAAACATCTTGTACCATTTCGTCGTTTTCAGATGTTCTGTGGAAGAAAACAAACCCAACTGTCTTCAACCGGTGGAAAAGTACCTGCATTGGTGTCACACCCCAACCGATGGTGGAAACATCGGGATGAGATGAAGTGTGTAGATTGCAAGAGGCTTCATAACGTTATTGATGACAAGTATTCATTTATTGATCTTACATCACTTGAAATAATATTAAACAAGTTTAAATCATTTACAATAAATAGTCAAATAATAAACCGTTATTTCATTTATGTAATGTAGTACATGATTTGGATACCAAATCCATCAAGTTTGGAAGTAAAATACAATATAATAACCATTAAAGTTTAAATGCGTTTCTAGGCAAATCCTACTAGATTCCGAGCATCTTTATTTATATTGTTGAAGGGGTAAGGTCCCAAAAACCTCATAATAAATACTTGGGACCATACCACAACCTTGATTTTCAACCTTTTAAACCTTGCGCGGCCGCGCACTGGTCTTACAAAAGAAAAGCTTAAGAAACAAGCAACAGTCAACACTTGCGCCAAAAGGAAATCATAAGTCCTTGCGCTTTCTCCCATGAGCAAAGGATGAAAATCCTAAAGTAAACACTTCCGCTCAATATCCAGACTTTGATATTATTTACCCAGACTTGGGATTTATTTATCCAGCTGATCCCACACAATAAAGAGCCACACCAGATTACAGCAATAATCTTCTAGAAGGGATTCAATCGTGCACCACTAAGACGGTTATAACCGTCTGGACACGTGTCGTCATCTCAGGGCTCCCTGAAGTTACAACGATAGCATGTAAATGGAGAGTAATCTCCACTTGATCACTTTACACGTGGCAAATCCCCAGCCATCGATCAAAGCCACGATCCGTGTGCACTTACAACGGATCAAGAAGCTTGACGGAAGGAAACGTAACCGCTTACGGGGTTAGCATCTTCCGTTAACCTTTCACTAACGGGTTTTCCCGCCCAAAGACTCCCGGCTATAAATATGAGAAACAATCCAGGTATGAATTCAAGTTACACACACTTCTCAAATACATCTTCTTCTTCATAACCCATACTTATTCTCACACCGGAGTCGGGTCAAGGAGAGAACCCTTTTCTCCCCTTGGCGAGGCTAACGGTGCTTCTTTTTTGCAGAGTTATCAAAGAAGGAGATTAGTTGTAATCGAATCAAACGAGAGGAAACTTACCTTTTTATGCGGATTCAAACCCCCTAGATAATTGATTCCGATCAAACTAGTGTTTCTTCAATTGTCAACCTGCAATACGTGTTAAAGCATAGTTCAATACAAAAAGCATTTGCGAGCATACAAGTTTTGGATGTAAATATAGATAAGAAAGCATTTTAATCAACTTCGCATGCTTAACTAATATACTAGATTAATGTAAACATTACGCGCGATCTACATTTTATAACACATATGATTTGCAAGTATAACACGTAAGATTACAAGTAAAACACATAAGACTGCAAGTATAACACGTAAGTTGTATGAATGATTTTTAAGTACATGTATTGTCCCCAAAAATAGTAAAGCGAAAAAAAAAAAGGGATCGAGTATGCTCACAGTGATTGCGTATGGAGATTCCTTTGAAATAACGCATGAGTAAAGATTGGGGAAAAGGATTCTGAACGGACGGAAACGGTTACCCTAGATAATAATTAAATAACACATAACGACCTTGTTAATATTTGTAGGTAAAAGTTTAGTATTTTGCTTATAAACTAATTATTTATATATACTAATTTTTTTCTTAACAGTTTGTGAGTTGTTTTATGTTTAGATTTTAAGGTTTTAGTTATAAGAATAACAATTAATAACCTAGATGACAAGAACAATTTACTGTGATCGGTTATGAAAAAAAAAATGAAAAAGGTTTTCATATATTATTTCAAAACAAAACTAGAGCTAAAAGAGAATGATTGATCAATTTGAATCAGCAAAAAGGATTAAAAAAAACGTTCAAAAAGAATGACAAAAAAAAAGATGGTTAAAAATAAATCGCCCCAAACCAGGGACCTGTAGTACGTGTGCACCCGTCCCTTCCATGGGGCGAGTGTCTAACCCGAGATGTAACCCCGTTTTTAATTCTCTTATACATTGTTTGATCGTTTTCTTTCATTGGTTTCTTAAAAAGAAAAGAAAGTGGCCGCGACAAAAGCGGAAGCCGGGTGTAAACCCGCGGCCTCTCGTGCCCTCGAAAGTCGAAACCACCATTAACCACTCCGCCACAGCAGTAAAAACTTGATGGTCACATGGTTGTTATTATATTAAAACACTATTTTTCATGTCTTCATACAAATTAATAATATTCAATTTGAATATGGACAATACAGAAATAAGAGACCAAATGTTTGGTGAACCCAAATTAATACTATTCCATTTGAAGACAATACAGAACTATAGACTCGTTGAAATAAATTTAGTTTTTGGACTCAAACTGAAAATGAATATGTTTTTTTTTTCTAAATCTAAACATGTGAATTTTGTTTGGTGAACCCAAAACTGAGTAGTTCGGTTCTTGATGAATACCTCAAGGGTTCATCATATTAATCAAAATAAAGTGCCAAAAATCATATAAAGGAATCGATGGAAGGGAAATATACCAACAGTGGATCGAAGGAAGGTTTTTCGTGGGCGGCAAATACTAAACAGTGAAGTGGTGCAACGGTTGAGCTCCGACTCCAAAACTAACCGGACTTGAACCCGAATCGAAACTCAAACCCGAACTTGAGCCGTGACCCAAACCGAACCCGAATCAACACCCGAGACGGAACCACCACCACTGTGAGTCTGTCGTTGTCTGCACATCAAACATCGTCATCAAACATTGTGAACCCCTCTGCTCGTCCGTCATCGGAAAACGGTTCCTGCCGTCGCCGTCGAGTCACCTGCCACCGTGTACGGCAGCGCTGTCGCCGTCGTCAACCTCCATCGTCTCCCCTTCTCGGTCTCTCTCTCTCTCCGATTGCGGCTCATACTCTCTTTCTAAAATCCATGTGACTGTGGGTGCTTTACGGCATATGAAAGAACATAAGGGGGGTGTTCGTCGGATACGGCATCGCTGGCCGGTAAACCGGTGCCGGTAGCCTGTCTGTCGGTGGGAGGGAGTGTTTGAGTGGATGAGATTGAAAATTATAACTTCTTTTGTGTGGCAGAGAGGACTCGAGAGGTTGAGTGTGAGTGTCTTTGGGATGTGAAGGGTTGGTTTGATAAGGTTTTCATATGGTGAGTGAAGAGAGAAGGTAGAGGTATGTGGATAAGAGGAATTGAGAGGGAGGCATGTGAATGAGCGGCTGATCAGGTTTTGACACCACTTATTTATACTTAAGTTAATCATTTGTTTTAAGTGAGCTTAGACCAAAGGCCCAAAAGCCCAAGTTCCGTGTTTTGAGTGACCCAATACTACTTACGAACCCGTTTTCAAACCCGAACAATAACTAAGATCATAAATTAAAATTTTTAATTTAAAAATATGTAAAACAACGTCAGTATTCGTCGTTTCGCGTTTGATTGTCGGTTGCGTAAAAAACGAGTAAAATGTTTCGTTTGACGTTTTTATTCTGTTTTTCGATCTAATTTTCTAAAAATAGAAAACGAACTTAAATTTTCTAAAAATATAAAAATACAAAAATACGATGCGTTACAGTCTCCCCTACTTTAGTAAATTTCGTCCCGAATTTTATTCAAGAGGAAGACCTTGGGGAAAGATGGCATTTTCGAAGTGTGTTTTGGGTATAACTGAGAAATAGGTTGTGAGTGATCAAGTTTGTATTCAATAAGATATGGGGAAACACCGAATTTCTCATGGCACGTTTTACGAAAGTTTGGTAGTATGGTAGGAACACTTATATATAGGAAGTACTAACGGCGTATCCACCATGTTCATACCATAATACATCTGTTTCGCTATTCAATGTCATGTTACGTTCCGTGTTACGATACACAGTAGAACCTACTATGGTTTTCATGCGCCTACCAATATAATCATGTATGCATTCGTGATTATTTTGGTTTGTGCATGATCCGCATAGTTTGTACTAGCAGTGTACGGGTCGGGGTATATTAACGTATTACAAGTGAGAATGACAGCGTAAAGAAATCCGAGTATGCATGCATGATTGTATTTAAGTATGAGAGAGGTTACAAGTATGAGTATGATTAAAGTCTTTGTATAGTCCACACGAGATATTTAGTTAACTAGATTAATGCATTACTGGCATGTGATCTCACTGGTCAAACCATCGTGTCCGCAAGTAGGTATGAATGTCTTAACATGACCGCAAGTCCATGCAGCGGGCGTTACTCCTATAGCGCTACACAAGCGCTATATATGTTAAGGTGAGGCTTCATCCGAAGTTAATGACAATATGTCAACCCAACGTATAACGCAAGCGTCATCTAATCATAGCACATGTCATCATTCCGTTGCTATGAAAAGATCCGTAAAAAGTTTAACTTAACATGACCCCAGTCCATGAGGCGGTGCGCTACTCCTATAGTTCTTTACAAGCACTATATATGTTAAGGTGAGGCTCGAACAAATCGAACCAACGTGTCCGCTAGTATCATCTCTATAGCACATGTCATCATTTCGTTGCTATAAAGACCGTAAAAGTTTAACTTAACGTAACCATAAATCCATGTGGTGGTGCGCTACTCCTATAGTGCTTCACAAGCACTATATACGTTAAGGTGTGGCTTCTTACGAAGCTAATGACCAATTCATCACATAAAGAATGTCCAGTAATCCCGAATCAAGTATAACGTATCAGTATGCGTGTATTAATTTATTGTGTAAAACGATGATTAGGTAACAAGTATTAAATCGCATAAAAGTTAAGTTAATATAAAGGAGAGGCTTGATAAGTATTGGAGTGCTTCGGGTTTAGAAACTTCGACTATTCCAAAGTGGATCGCAAGTCCTTCCGAATTAGGGAGACATGTTTTGGCCTAATAGATAAAATACTCTCGTCGACAGGCGATTAATGGTATTTTACCCTTCCGGTTAATATATGTCCCTAATTTGATCGAAAATACAAAACATTGGCGAAATTGAAAATGGAGAATGGAACCAGTCATCAAGGTGTAGATATCAATCCTAGCTTGACAAATTCGTCCCCAAAATGTGGTTTATTGAACGAAACATGATATAATCTCGAGTCGTCAGCAGGGATCCACTAGAACATGAAGTGGAAATTCCCGTCAAGATATGGATGTCACTCCTGACTTGATGGTAAATTTCGTGCAAAATAACATGACGAATGGACTGAAATTCGTCACCAAAGGCGGGAATCACCCCTATTCTAGTGAGTCATTTCGATTGTAGAATATGAGTATCTTCAAGTATGTATTGTGTGAAATGTTTTTTTTAAGATACATTGTATATTTAGACAAAAGAAGAGGTAGAAGCAAATAGGAAGATTAATATTAAGCAAGAATAAGGAATGGTCAAGTTTTGGTACTTAGACTATAGACTAGGTCGAACATGGCAATTCTATCTAATTCTCTATAGTTATGGCTCTGATACCAATCTGTCACACCCCAACCGATGGTGGAAACATCGGGATGAGATGAAGTGTGTAGATTGCAAGAGGCTTCATAACGTTATTGATGACAAGTATTCATTTATTGATCTTAGATCACTTGAAATAATATACAATAAGTTTAAATCATTTACAACAAATAATCAAATAATAAACCGTTATTTCATTTATGTAATGTAGTACATGATTTGGATACCAAATCCATCAAGTTTGGAAGTAAAATACAATATAATAAGCATTAAAGTTTAAATGCGTTTCTAGGCAAATCCTACTAGATTCCGGGCATCTTTATTTATATCGTCAACCTGCAATACATGTTAAAGCATAGTTCAATACAAAAAGCATTGGCGAGCATACAAGTTTTGGATGTAAATATAGATAAGAAAGCATTTTAATCAACTTCACATGCGTAACTAATATACTAGATTAATGTTAACAGTACGCGCGATCTACATTTTATAACACATATGATTTGCAAGTATAACACGTAAGATTACAAGTAAAACACATAAGACTGCAAGCATAACACGTAAGTTGTATGAATGATTTTTAAGTACATGTATTGTCCCCAAAAATAGTAAAGCGAAAAAAAAAGGAGATCGAGTATGCTCACAGTGATTGCGTATGGAGATTCCTTTGAAATAACGCACGAGTAAAGATTGGGGAAAAGGATTCTGAACGGACGGAAAAGGTTACCCTAGATAATAATTAAATAACACATAACGACCTTGTTAATATTTGTAGGTAAAAGTTTAGTATTTTGCTTATAAACTAATTATTTATATATACTAATTTTTTTCTTAACAGTTTGTGAGTTGTTTTATGTTTAGATTTTAAGGTTTTAGTTATAAGAATAACAATTAATAGAGTAAATTACGTTTTTGGCTCCTGTGGTTATGTCAGTTTTACTATATTAGCCCAAAATAAGAATTTTTAACGTATCTGCCCCCATGGTCCCTATATCTAACCATTTTGGCCCCTAATTCTAACCAAACTCCCAACTCAGGTTAATTAACAGGCACATGACTTGCACATGATGTCTATTATTGTAATTTCCTCTCCCCGTTTAATGAGTTTATAAATAAAACCCTAGCCCACTTCATCTTCTTCCTGATTCCATCTTCTCTGTGATTCCATCTTCTTTGAAAACCCTAATTTCAGACCAGACCTTTCAAATCAAAGATGGTTATCTGCAGATGTGGGTTACCTTCATATGTGGGTTACGTCTATGAACATCACATGGTACGGTTGATTGATGGTATGGTGATGATGGTGGTGAAGAACGGAGACCGGAGAAGACGATTGATGTGGGTTACCAGTGATGATGGAGGTCAACAGTGATGATGAGAGGGTGGTTCACGGTTGTAGGTGGTGGTTGTGGTGGACATCGGAGGTTGGTTCGACGGGGAAGACGATGGAGAAGAACGGCCGGTGGATATCGACTCCGTTCAAACATCCGGCGACGATTGACACAGCGACGATCGATTCCGTTCAAACATCTGGCGACGATTGACACAGCCATGAGCGATGATGGTGGTCAGGTCAGGTGTGTGTGGCGCGATGGTTGTCGGATTTTGTGGGTCAGTCGGATTTGGGGGTGTATGGTGGTGGTTTAACGAATCTGAATCACCCAGATCTGTTAATGTTTGATTGGAATCGGATTTGGTGGGTTTCATTCGAACACACAAAACACTGAATTTGGGTTTTGTTTTTGATTTGTTCTTTGACAATTTTGTGTTAGGAATTTAGGGGGTGTTTGGATGTTGTTTATGTGGGGATGATGACGATGATCTGGGTTAGATTTTGTGTTTGAAGTTTATGTGGGGATGATGATGATGGTTGAAGATGATGATGTTCATCATCAAACCCAGATCTTCAAATACATAACCATCATCATCATTCCCTGAGTTTATGTGGGGCCACCGCTGTGCACCACCGTGCGCCGCCGCCTACGGCTGCCATAGAGATGAAGATGATGATGTTTGGTTGAAGATCTGGGATTTTTTTGGTTGAAGATCTGGGATTTTTTTACAAAGTCATTAAAAGGGGGAGAGGTGAAATTACCATATTACCCATCATGTGCAACCCATGTGACCAAGAAGTTAACCAGAGTTGGGGTTTGGTTAGAATTAGGGGCCAAAATGGTTAGATATAGAGACCATGGGGGCAGATACGGTAAAAATTCTTATTTTGGGCTAATATAGTAAAACTGACATAACCACAGGGGCCAAAAACGTAATTTACTCCAATTAATAACCTAGATGACAAGAAGAACAATTAACTGTGATCGGTTATGAAAAAAAAATGAAAAAATGAAAAAGGTTTTCATATATTATTTCAAAAAAAAAAACTAGAGCTAAAAGAGAGTGATTGAGCAATTTGAATCAGCAAAAAGGATTAAAAAAAAACGTTCAAAAAGAATGACAAAAAAAAAGATGGTTAAAAATAAATCGCCCCAAACCAGGGACCTGTAGTACGTGTGCACCCGTCCCTTCCATGGGGCGAGTGTCTAACCCGAGATGTAACCCCGTTTTTAATTCTCTTATACATTGTTTGATCGTTTTCTTTCATTGGTTTCTTAAAAAGAAAAGAAAGTGGCCGCGACAAAAGCGGAAGCCGGGTGTAAACCCGCGGCCTCTCGTGCCCTCGAAACCACCATTAACCACTCCGCCACAGCAGTAAAAACTTGATGGATACATGGTTGTTATTATATTAAAACACTATTTTTCATGTCTTCATACAAATTAATAATATTCAATTTGAATATGGACAATACAGAAATAAGAGACCAAATGTTTGGTGAACCCAAATTAATAATATTCCATTTGAATATAGACAATACAGAACTATAGACTCGTTTAAATAAATTTAGTTTTTGGACTCAAACTGAAAATGAATATGTTTTTTTTTTCTAAATCTCAACATGTGAATTTTGTTTGGTGAACCCAAAACTGAGTAGTTCGGTTCTTGATGAATACCTCATGGGTTCATCATATTAATCAAAATAAAGTGCCAAAAATCATATAAAGGAATCAAATTTTTTTTTTTTTGTTAAGAAGAAAATTTTTATATATATAAGGTCAAACAAATTACACCAAGATAGCCGGTAAGGAATCAATGGAAGGGAAATATACCAACAGTGGATCGAAGGAAGGTTTTTCGTGGGCGGCAAATACTAAACAGTGAAGTGGTGCAACGGTTGAGCTCCGACTCCAAAACTAACCGGACTTGAACCCGAATCGAAACTCGAACCCGAACTTGAGCCGTGACCCAAACCGAACCGAATCAACACCCGAGACGGGACCACCACCACTGTGAGCCTGTCGTTGTCTGCACATCAAACATCGTCATCAAACATTGTGAACCCCTCTGCTCGTCCGTCATCGGAAAACGGTTCCTGCCGTCGCAGTCGAGTCACCTGCCACCCTGTACGGCAACGTTGTCGACGTCAACCTACACCGTCTCCCCTTCTCGGTCTCTCTCTCTCTGATTGCGGCTCATACTCTCTTTCTAAGATCCATGTGACCGTGGGTGTTTTACGGCATCTGAAAGAACATAAGGGGGGGTGTTCGTCGGATACGGCATCGCTGGCCGGTTAACCGGCTCCGGCAGCCTGTCTGTCGATGGGAGGGAGTGTTTGAGTGGATGAGGTTGAAAATTATAACTTCTTTTGTGTGGCAGAGAGGACTCGAGAGGTTGAGTGTGAGTGTCTTTGGGATGTGAAGGGTTGGTTTGATAAGGTTTTCATATGGTGAGTGAAGAGAGAAGGGGTCTGTGGATAAGAGCATTCACATCCAAACCATCAAATTATACATACATTTCACTAAAAAACAACTCCTATATCAATATATTTCCACTAAAACAAATACTTTTTCTCTCTCCTTTTCAATTAAATAATATTATCATCACATTTTTCTCTCTCCTTCACTCACAACCACTCTCAATATATATTAAAAAAATTATACTGGGTGAACAGTGTCCCCCCAAATATACAGATGAACAGTAACATTTTCTCTCTACTCCACTCACAACCACTTTTTATACCCTTTATAATATAAAAACTCCCCCTCACATATTTTGATGGATAGAATGTGAATGCTCTAAGAGGAATTGAGAGGGAGGCATTTGAATGAGCGGCTGATCATACATAAAAGGAATGGATTTAGGGTTTTTACACCACTTATTTATACTTAGGTTAATCCTTTGTTTTAAGTGGGCTTAGACCAAAGGCCCACAAGCCCAGTTCTGTGTTTTGAGTGACCCAATACTACTTACGAACCCGTTTTCAAACCCGAACAATATCTAAGATCGTAAATTAAAATTTTTAATTTAAAAATATGTAAAACAACTTCGGTATTCGTTGTTTCGCGTTTGATTGTTGGTTGCGTAAAAAGCGCGTAAAATGCGTCGTTTGACGTTGTAAGACCCGGCTTTTTATAACTAATTAAATATTTCATAACGTGCAATTAGTACAAAATGTTTGAGTTTACAAAAATTTTCATGATTCTAAGACCATACATGATCTAATATTCAAGTCATAACCCTACTAACCAAGCATTCAAAACAGGACTACTAGTGTTTACATATTTCTAAAACAAAATAGATCAAGTGCGGAAGCTTCGTTTTGTGTGTTCGGTTCTGAGACATTTGCTTGATCATCATCCACCTACTTGAATTACCTAGAAACTGAAAAATCTGAATAAGCGTTAGTATTATGGTTCTTGGAAATTAATACAATCGAAACTATGTTCAAAACAAATTCGATTAACCAAGAAAATAAAAACTCATCATTTAAGTCTGGGTGCTACCGTAACTTACGGTAGTCACCGTAAGTTACGGTGGCCCTTGTGTAATACTAGTCTGCCGTAAGACAGGAGGAATCCACCGTAACATTTTATTAGCTACCGTAAGTTACGGTATCCACCGTAACTTACGGTGGCTGCTGTACATATTTCTTTTCTTGTTTTGCTGTTTTTGCCCATCAATTCCTACATCGCCGTAATTTAATTTCGATCATATTTATCACATGACCAGGACTATTTACTCATATCCAGATTTTACCAACTATGGCGTTTCGCTTCCCCTTTCGAGGGATTGCTTACGCCATAATTTACATGCTTGTTTCCAAGGTTTCGACTTGGATTTTTATACTACTGGACATGCTTATGTTTCCGAACTTTAACTCCCTTATTAGGGATTAAATTTCTCAACTAGTTTAGCGTGTCCGCTACACGGCTTACGCTATGTTTATAACCATTTATCAAGTGAAGGTAATGAACTTCAATGTTCATTACTCAATTAGTTTTGACCCGTTTGGATGCCGAAATTAATGCATCATTCATGATATCTCAAAAAATCCGTTCCCATCACTTGTTTTGACCCATTTTACTTGTTTAAGACACATAGTCACTTCCGTGACATATAGGTTTATCTTGCTTACCATGTTTCAATATGACAACATACGATTAACAAATAAATGTAATGTAACGAAACGATAGATTTCGTACCTTTAGAGCACACCTTTCCCACGCGTATTCCCTCCGGCTTGTCCGCTTGACGATCCGGACTCTTTGCCTAGAGAGTTCAATTTACAATTGGTTTAGAACTCTTTTCATGATTATTAACGCATCATTATAAACAATAATCAAATCTGCGTTTTCATCCTATTTTTAATATTTAAATCCCCACTTAGGCATTTCAACAAACACCTAGCGGGTTAGATTTTCTCATAATCCTTACCAAGTTCATAACTTGTAATTATCATCTAATTTCACTTCAATTAGTCAACTTTGCACATATCTTAACATCAATATTTCTGAAATTACTTCTTAAATTCAGATTGTGCTAGAACAAGAGTTATAATTCTAACATCTATCAAGTTTCTTCAAGCTCATCAATCACTTACAATGGTGATTATGAAATCCTACAAGTATCATGCAAGATTTTGTCAAGAAACCAATTAGGGTTTGTTCCTAAACCTCATATTCCTTCTAATTTCATCCATGCATCAATTAATCAAGCTAAATTTTCGTTCTTCATATTTAACCTAGAATTCAAGATGCAACAAAATACCAAAATTTTACATACCTTTTGATCCCTACAACAAGGTGATCACTATTTTATGTTCAATACTTGATTTAGAGCAGATTAGAGGCTTCAATTTGTGGATTTTGTGAGGGTTTTAGGGTTTGAAGAAAACCCCTGGTCGCCCAGCTCTTCTGATCGATCCCAGCACCCCCCACTTGTGAGAGTTTGAGGTTTATTTCTCATTTTACCATTTAAGTTTCAGTTTTTATTAATTTGGCCCCTCTACATTCATTTAACTTATAGTTTGGTTGATATAACCTTATTATAAGTTACTTCATGTCTTGTATTTAACTAGGTTATAAATTCCTAGTTAATTGATTCTTGTTCATTATATATATTCTATAATTCGAACATAAGGTTTTACATTACCGGGGTGTTACAAGTCCACCCCCCTTAAAGAGGGTTTCGTCCCCGAAACCGAATTATGTACCAAATAAAGTGGGGTAGAGCCGTTGCATCTCCTCTTCGGATTCCCATGTGATATCCGAACCCTTTCTGTGTTCCCACTTGACCTTTACTTGGTTGATCTCCTTGTTTCTTAAGGTTTTTACCTTACGATCCAAAATCGCAATGGGCTTTACCACGTAGTTTAGTCTGTCATCCACCTCGATGTCGTCGTAGTGGATATAAGTTGTCTCATCCGCTAGACATTTCCGAAGATGTGACACATGAAATTTGCTATGAATTCCGCTTAGCTCCTCTGGTAGTTCCAGGCGGTATGCTACCTTCCTTACTCGTTCGATAATTGTAAACGGCCCAATAAATCTTGGGCTTAATTTTCCTCTCTTTCTAAACCGGATAACCCCTTTCCATGGGGACACCTTAAGCATGACTTTGTCGCCAACCTGAAACTCGATCGGTCTCCTTCTTTTGTCCGCATACGACTTTTGTCTATCTTGAGTCGCCTTCAAATGTGCCCGAACCACATCAATCTTTTCATTAGTGGCTCGAACTATATCTTGGTGAGCGAGTTCACGTGGACCCACTTCACCCCAACATACCGGGGTCCGGCATTTCCTACCATAGAGCATTTCGTACGGTGCCATCCTAATGCTAGCATGATAACTGTTATTGTATGAAAACTCGACCAATGGTAAATAGACATCCCAACTGCCTCCAAAGTCGATTATACACGCCCGTAGCATGTCCTCCAACGTTTGTGTTGTTCTTTCACTTTGTCCATCCGTCTAAGGATGGTACGCAGTACTGATGAATAATTTGGTTCCCATTTGCTCTTGAAACTCTCACCAGAAGTTTGAAGTGAACCGGGTATCCCTATCGGACACGATGGATACCGGTACTCCGTGGCGTGCTACTATCTCATTAGTGTAAACCTCCGACATCTTTTCTGACGTATAAGTCTCACGAATCGGAATGAAGTGAGCGTTTTTTGTCAATCTATCCACAACTACCCATATGGCATCGAAACCGCGACTGGTTTTGGGCAGCTTGGTTAGTAAGTCCATTGTGATTTGTTCCCATTTCCAGATTGGGATATCCAAAGGTTGTAGTTTACCATACGGCTTTTGGTGTTCTGCTTTGACTTGCAAGCAGGTCAAACACTTCTCCACATATTTCACAACATCCCGTTTCATTCCGGGCCACCAATAGTTCTGTTTCAAGTCGTTATACATCTTGGTCGCTCCCGGATGAATGGAATAACGGGATTTGTGTGCTTCATCGAGTAGAAGCTTTTTAACTCCACATGTGTTAGGAACCCAAATTCTGTCGAAACGTGTTTTCAAACCGTGGTTGCCTTCTTCGAGATCCTTAACTTGGCCAACAATTCTTTCCTTTCTCCAGTTTTCCACTTTCACTGCTTCAGCTTGTGCTTCTCGGATTCGTTCAAGTAAGCCTGAGGTCACAATGAGCTGCAATGATTGTACTCGTATCGGAGCGTAATCCGCCTTTCGGCTCAACGCATCGACCACTACATTGGCTTTCCCGGGGTGGTAGTGTATTTCACAGTCGTAATCCTTGACCGTTTCTAACCACCGCCTTTGTCTCATGTTTAATTCCTTCTGATCGAAGAAATATTTCAAACTTTTATGGTCGGTGAAGATTGTACATTTTACCCCATACAAGTAATGTCTCCATATTTTTAAGGCAAACACCACTGCCGCCAGTTCCAAGTCGTGAGTCGGGTATTTCTTTTCATGGATCTTCAATTGCCTCGAGGCATAGGCAATGACCTTGCCTCGTTGCATTAAAACACACCCGAGCCCCGAATGCGACGCATCCGAGTAAACCACCATGTCGTCAACTCCTTCCGGTAATGTTAACACCGGAGCGTGAGTTAACTTTTCCTTGAGCGTTTGGAAAGCTTCCTCCTGTTTGATGCCCCATACAAACTTTTCCTCCTTGCGAGTTAGTTTGTTCAATGGTAAAGCAATTTTGGAGAAGTCTTGTATGAATCTCCGATAATATCTCGCGAGCCCTAAAAAGCTTCGGATTTCCGAGGGGTTCCTTGGAGTGTTCCATTTTGACACGGCTTCTATTTTTTATGGATCCACTAGTACCCCGTCGGCACTAATGATATGCCCGAGAAATTGCACCTCTCTTAACCAGAAAGTGCACTTTGAAAATTTTGCATACAGTTTTTCTCGTCTGAGTGTCTCTAACACTTCTTGCAAATGATAAACATGCTCGGCTTCATTCTTTGAATAAACTAAAATGTCATCGATAAATACGATTACTGACTTATCCAGCATAGGTTTGCAAACCCGGTTCATGAGGTCCATGAAAGCCGCAGGTGCATTAGTCAACCCAAAGGACATTACAAGGAACTCATAATGCCCGTACCGCGTTCGAAAAGCCGTCTTCGGTACATCCTCCTCATTGACTTTCAGTTGGTGATAACCCGATCTGAGATCAATCTTCGAGAAACAACTTGCTCCTTGCAGCTGGTCGAACAAGTCATCAATTCTTGGAAGTGGGTATCGATTCTTTACCGTGAGTTTGTTTAACTCTCGGTAATCAATACACATGCGCATACTGCCGTCTTTCTTTTTCACGAATAGAACCGGTGCGCCCCACGGGGATACACTTGGTCGGATAAACCCTTTATCGAGCAATTCTTGGATTTGAGACATCAATTCTTGTAGCTCTGATGGCGCTAGCCGATACGGCGCCTTGGCCACAGGTTTTGCGTCCGGAATAAATTCGATTCCGAACTCTACCTCCCGTTCTGGTGGCATTCCTGGTAGTTCTTCCGGGAACACATCTTCATAATCACGTACCACCGGCACGTCTCCAATTTTGAGGGATTCATTCTCCGACTTGCTTGCGTATACCATGTAGGCCTTGCATCCATGTTTCATAAGTTTGTGGGCTTCTAACATTGAGCATACCACCGGGTTACCGCCTTTTTCACCATATATCGTAACATGCTTTCCGCTAGGAGACGTCAATTTTATCTCCTTCCGGAAACAAACCACCTCCGCGTGGAATTGGGACAACCAATCCATCCCTACAATCACTTGGAATTCTCCCATTGACATCGGGATCAAATCTATTGTGTATTCTTCGTCATCAATGCTCAATTTACAGTTTTCACATACGTCGCAAAACAATAAAACTCTTGTTATTACCTATCTCTACTTCTAAGGGCATATGTAATTTTGTTAGAACAAATGAAGGATGTCGAATAAATCCATATGAAATAAAGGATTTATTCGCACCCGTATCAAATAATACACGTGCAGGAATCGAGTTTACAGCAAATATACCTGAGACCACTTCAGGTTCAACTTTTGCTTCAGCGGCAGTCAATTGGAAGGATTTTGCCTTTGCTTTTGGGGCTTCACCTTTCGTGTCTTGCCCATCTTTCCTTCCAATCAGTTCTGGGCATTCCGACTTCTTGTGACCCGGTTGATAACAATTGTAGCAAACCATCACTTTCTCCGGGCATGATGTAGCCATGTGTCCCGTCTTCCGACATATGGGACAAGGTTTATCCTTGAAGCGGCATTCGCCCTTATGACCCTTTCCACAGATTTTGCAACTTGGCGACCCGCCTTTTGCATCCGATTTCTTCCCTGTTTCATTTGTTCGCGCTTTCTTGTTAGGGCTTGGATTAACATCATGTGCCCTTCGTTCACCCCGTTCAACTTGCTTTTTCAATTCAATCTCCCGTTCCCGAGCAACATTTATGATCTCGGTAAGGGTCTCGTATTTTGAAGGAGTCATAAACTCCCTATATTCGGCGCTCAACATGTTATAATAATAGTATATCTTATGTTCTTCATTCGTCACCAATTCATCGCAAAACTTCATCTTATCCATAAACATCCCCGTGATCTTGTCTATGGACTCGCCCTTGTGCCTAAGTTGCATGAATTCTTCCTTGATTCTATTAATGACCGCCTTGGGACTATGATGTTTAAGAAACGGTGTCTTAAACTCCTCCCATGTCATAGCCTTAGCTGCTTCGCTTCCAATTTCTTTCTTTTTGTTATCCCACCAGTCTTTCGCTTGACCCCTTAATTGACCCGTACCATAAGCTACGTAATCATCTTCATCACAATGGGTCCTCTCGAATACCCCTTCAATATCGCTTAGCCACCGCTGGCATACGATTGGGTCAACCTCCCCATTATAGACTGGCGGTTTGCACGCCATGAACTCTTTGTAGGTACAAGGCTTTCGTCCTCCGGACTTTTCCTTTGCTAGATTAGCATTATCTTCCAATTTCTTGATTCTTTCCTCAACCACTGATAATACCGTGTTCTGGATCTTATCAATGAAACCAGACAAACTATTTTCGATTGCCTTTCCAACCTCCTCGGCAATCACTTCTCTTGTTTGCTCGGTGACTCTCGGCACCGCATCATTGTTTCTTGCATCAGCCATCTTTAATACTGAAATGTTTACATTGATCGTTAAACATTTCATTTATAACATATGATTTACTTGTTTTGGTTTAATCAAGTCAATAACTTGATTCGACCATTCTTGTTTCATGCATTTCTTGTGTTTGATTGAACTTACACCCTCTTTTCATGCATATCTGTTCATGTTTCATTTCTATATTCTCTAAATCTATTTAAACAATTAACTCTTACCGGATGCTTGATCAAGCTTGAACCGAACACACTTATTGACAACCCTTAGCTCTGATTACCAACTTGTAAGACCCGGCTTTTTATAACTAATTAAATATTTCATAACGTGCAATTAGTACAAAATGTTTGAGTTTACAAAAATTTTCATGATTCTAAGACCATACGTGATCTAATATTCAAGTCATAACCCTACTAACCAAGCATTCAAAACAGGACTACTAGTGTTTACATATTTCTAAAACAAAATAGATCAAGTGCGGAAGCTTCGTTTTATGTGTTCGGTTCTGAGACATTTGCTTGATCATCATCCACCTACTTGAATTACCAAGAAACTGAAAAATCTGAATAAGCGTTAGTATTATGGTTCTTGGAAATTAATACAATCGAAACTATGTTCAAAACAAATTCGATTAACCAAGAAAAAAAAAACTCATCATTTAAGTCTGGGTGCTACCGTAACTTACGGTAGTCACCGTAAGTTACGGTGGCCCTTGTATAATACTAGTCTGCCGTAAGACAGGAGGAATCCACCATAACATTTTATTGGCTACCGTAAGTTACGGTATCCACCGTAACTTACGGTGGCTGCTGTACATATTTCTTTTCTTGTTTTGCTGTTTTTGCCCATTAATTCCTACATCGCCGTAATTTAATTTCGATCATATTTATCACATGACCAGGACTATTTACTCATATCCAGATTTTACCAACTATGGCATTTCGCTTCCCCTTTCGAGGGATTGCTTACGCCATACTTTACATGCTTGTTTCCAAGGTTTCGACTTGGATTTTTATACTACTGGACATGCTTATGTTTCCGAACTTTAACTCCCTTATTAGGGATTAAATTTCTCAACTAGTTTAGCGTGCCCGCTACACGGCTTACGCTATGTTTATAACCATTTATCAAGTGAAGGTAATGAACTTCAATGTTCATTACTCAATTAGTTTTGACCCGTTTGGATGCCGAAATTAATGCATCATTCATGATATCTCAAAAAATCCGTTTCCATCACTTGTTTTGACCCATTTTACTTGTTTAAGACACATAGTCACTTCCGTGACATATAGGTTTATCTTGCTTACCATGTTTCAATATGACAAAATAAGATTAACAAATAAATGTAATGTAACGAAACGATAGATTTCGTACCTTTAGAGCACACCTTTCCCACGCGTATTCCCTCCGGCTTGTCCGCATGACGATCCGGACTCTTTGCCTAGAGAGTTCAATTTACAATTGGTTTAGAACTCTTTTCATGATTATTAACGCATCATTATAAACAATAATCAAATCTGCGTTTTCATCCTATTTTTAATATTTAAATCCCCACTTAGGCATTTCAACAAACACCTAGCGGGTTAGATTTGCTCATAATCCTTACCAAGTTCATAACTTGTAATTATCATCTAATTTCACTTCAATTAGTCAACTTTGCACATATCTTAACATCAATATTTCTAAAATTACTTCTTAAATTCAGATTGTGCTAGAACAAGAGTTATAATTCTAACATCTATCAAGTTTCTTCAAGCTCATCAATCACTTACAATGGTGATTATGAAATCCTACAAGTATCATGCAAGATTTTGTCAAGAAACCAATTAGGGTTTGTTCCCAAACCTCATATTCCTTCTAATTTCATCCATGCATCAATTAATCAAGCTAAATTTTCGTTCTTCATATTTAACCTAGAATTCAAGATGCAACAAAATACCAAATTTTTACATACCTTTTGATCCCTACAACGAGGTGATCACTATTTTATGTTCAAGACTTGATTTAGAGCAGATTAGTGGCTTCAATTTGTGGATTTTGTGAGGGTTTTAGGGTTTGAAGAAAACCCCTGGTCGCCCAGCTCTTCTGATCGATCCCAGCACCCCCCCACTTGTGAGAGTTTGAGGTTTATTTCTCATTTTACCATTTAAGTTTCAGTTTCTATTAATTTGGCCCCTCCACTTTCATTTAACTTATAGTTTGGTTGATATAACCTTATTATAAGTTACTTCAAGGCTTGTATTTAACTAGGTTATAAATTCCTAGTTAATTGATTCTTGTTCATTATATATATTCTATAATTCGAACATAAGGTTTTACATTTCCGGGGTGTTACAGACATTTTTATTCCGTTTTTCGATCTAATTTTCTAAAAATAGAAAACGAACTTAAATTTTCTAAAAATATAAAAATACGAAAATACGATGCGTTACAATTGGAGTCTTGTCCGACTTGCTCCATTCGACCCAATTTGGCCCGCACATTGTATATGGTACTTCTTGTTGAGACATTTTCGGGGTTCTATTCTTAGTGGTAGTAAGAATGCCGCGTGGTTTCATGATCTGATACTTCAGTTACTCCAATGTCCTCTCTTCCGCTGGATTCTGTCACACCCCAACCGATAGCGGAATCATCGGGGCGCGGCACTAGGCGAATCAAATTGCTCAAGAGAATCCATAACAACTATTTAGTGGCAATATATAATGCGTTCATTATCCCATACTAATAAACAATATTTCAGCAAACAGTTATACATATTTCATGTTTCTCAAACAATACAAATCCGGCAACCTAGATTTTATGTGGGTTTCTAAACTTCCTAATCTTGATTCGAGATAACCTACGATTAACCTGCAACATACGTTAAAATAATTGTCAATACAAAAAGGTATTGGCGAGTATACAGGTTTGATATAATAGTATAGTAGATAAAGCGTTGCGAACTTCCTTATACATAAACATGATACAACACACACATATACTCACAAGACAATTACTACCAGCTAAGTCCCGAGATGACTGCGAAGGAGAGCCAACAGGGCGTGTTATCCTTAACTAGACCCCGTCTGGTATGAGTCGAACTATAGTACCATACTAGCTAAGGTGGAACGTAACGATTAAGAGTCCTAGCACATATGTATCAAGCATCACGTGTAAATATGTACGTCAGTCATTTGCATGTGATAGTAGTTTAGAATGTGTAGTGCGTTTTGATAAGTGCGTTTTAGATATGAACGCATGTTACACCCCAAAAATGTGTTTTAAAGCATAAAAAGGGGTCAAGTATACTCACAGTGCGTGCTTATCAGTAAACACGATCTGGTTTGATTGAAAGGAGCGCGTCGGGTCAGCCTGTGCACGGAAACAGAAGCATAAGTCTTCCTCAGGGCTAGATGGTCGTAAACAGAATGTCGGACGGGATAAGTGTTCGACAGTCTATCCGAACGGATGGGTCCCATCCGAACGGATGGTCATCCGGGCGGATGGTCATCCGGGCGGATGGCCATTCGGATCGTGTGTGGGTGTTTGTGAACCATTAAAATTCGGAGTTTAGTTAAAAGCGTTTATACAACGGAAATTGGCATGGTCAGGTCATCCGGACGGATGGCCACTCGGACAGATGATCTGTGGCTGAAGTTTCGTAAAATTTTCTAAGTAAAAGTTGTAAGTTAACGGAGACGGCGTGATGACGTGTCAAACAACGGAAAAATACCAGATCTAGTCCATTCGTCCGGATGGGCTCTGCCCATACTGGCAAATAGGCTGTCCTTGGTGAAATTTCATGTTTGACCCGTTAATCGGTCTATCTCTTTGGTGGAAATCAGTTTTCGAGTCGGCTCTTGACTAAAGAATGAGTCGAGAGTCTGATTGAATCCGATTTTACCAGTGTTTTGTGAAAATCGTAGAGAAGTTTCATAAATAAGTTGAAAAACGTGAAAATCCTTTAGATCTTGTACCACTCTCGATTTAATGATGCTCTACACCAGTTTGCCTAAGCAAACTGAGTGGAAACCACCTTCGAGAGGTCTAAAATCAAGGGTTTTTGAGAAAAAGTTAAAGTATGTGTGTGTGTGAGAATGTGTTTTTGATGAAGAAGATTGAGTAGAAGTGATTAGAGATGAAGATTGACGAAGATTTGGGAGAAAAAGCTTACAAAAAGGCCTTGAATCGCAGTTGGAACCTTGAGAGCGGATGGGAGAGCTTAAAAGGTTGAAATGGAGACACAAGTCCTCTATTTATAGGAGAGGGTAGGAGTTAAGGCGGTGCGCGACTGGAAGTGTCCGGATGGCTCCATCCGGACGGATGGTCATCCGGGCTGATGGCCGGGCTCGCGTTTGCTAGTTTTCCAACTTTGGTTCGTTTGACGTGTTTTGTTGCGTCAATCATTGTGGGTACTTTAAGTGTTTTAGCGAGATAAGTAGTATCGTGTTTTGTTGTGTTTCAGTGCGATAAAT
The DNA here is from genome assembly GCA_030545235.1 of Helianthus tuberosus. Classification (NCBI taxonomy): domain Eukaryota; kingdom Viridiplantae; phylum Streptophyta; class Magnoliopsida; order Asterales; family Asteraceae; genus Helianthus; species Helianthus tuberosus. The sequence continues at coordinate 66,811,601 of CM060388.1, forward strand.
TGAGTTGCGCGTGCCAGCGTGTGCGCGTTTAAACAAGTTTTAATACTTTGATATTTAGATCTAACTATTATTATAATATAATAGGTCATAGCATAAGTAACTGCATTTCGAGTCTGCGTTGAGTTTGTGTTGTGATGAGTGAGAGCGAGTAGTTTAGATACTCACATGATGTCATCGTGTAAGCGTTAGCGTTATAAGCGTATGCGTTGTGATGTGCGATATAGCGTGTGTAATAAGCGATGTAACGCGAAAACATGCGAAGTAGCGTAGTTTGCGATATAGTTTTCATTATGATCCGAATCTCTGGTGCTTGGTGTAACGAGAGTAACGAGGGTAACAAGCGCGAAAGTGCGGGTTGTTACAGAGTCAGCCTCATTAGGGACGGATGACCCTCTGGATACAGAAAGGGTTCGTGGTTATACTTAGCTTTGTCAACCCCTAGATTCCAAAAACGTGACCTCTTTCAGTATGTTCCGATCAGTTGGAACTCGCAACCGGTTTTCCTGATCCCGCTACGTATAACCTTGGCTGTTGACTTGTGCTGGCCAGCATAAGCGCACGTAAGCCAAATTCTTAACGGCTGGCCGCTTGGAGGTTTCTCGTAGATCGTGCGTTTAGTGACGATGGCGTACCAATTTTGGCGTCCGAGTTCTCTATACCACTCCACCAATTCATCCATGCTATCGAATTTCTAACGAGAACACTTATATGTGTGAATTAATGATTAACTCTATTGAATAAGATGTTATGTATAGTTTTTGGATGAACTAAGATGATAATGAAAACGACATCAAACGTATAAACAATAAATATTAAACGTACGACAAATAAACGTATAATTAAATGTTATACCTGATCGGTTTCAAACTCACTAGGTTCCTAGTCACCGTTACCAGGAGGAGATTGAAAACTACCGGGCAGCGGTCCACCACTACCAGGAGAGGATTCAAAACTAACGGGCGGCGGTGGATAATAACCAGCATAATTACCATGAAAGGCATCCAAACCCCAAGGATCCTGACTTGCATCAGACGCAAGATTGAGATCGAACGGAACATTTAGATCAAACAAACTGGGATTGTTATTTTGATTGATATCATAACTCCTCTGATTTGACTCGCTAGCCGAGTCACTACCGAAAAAGTCACCCTGAAACGACATTGATAGCGTAATATAACTTGAATACAAAGAAATATAGAAGAAACGAATAAAAGTTGAATGAAAATGAATAAGATTAGTTTCGTTTATATATATATGTTTTCATGGAATATTAAATCGTTTCAAATGATTAACACGCGAATAGAGGAATCTAACGTGGAATCAAATAACTCGCACGAATATCGAGGAATCTAACGTCTAATCACATAACTCGCACAATAATTGAGGAATATAACATCGAATCGAAGAATCTTATGTCTAGTCGCACGCGTATCGAGGAATAATACGTCGAGTCAAACAGTTAAAATAAAAAAAAATCAAGATTCAAAGTATACAGGTCGTATAACCTTATACGACCCGTATAAAGGTATCGTATACATTATACACGACCACCCTAAATTCTTATTCTCACATGGTGTATACGGGCCGTATAAGGTTATACGGCCCGTATAGAATAAAAAAAACTGACAAAGGCTGCTAATACGTCGAGTCAAACAGTTAAAATAAAAAAAATCGAAATTCAAAGTATACGGGCCGTATAACCTTATACGACCCGTATAAAGGTATTGTATACATTATATACGGCATCCTAAATTGTTTGACTAAAGCATTTAAATATTTTAAATAGAGTTAAATACCATTATATGGTCGAATTGCCCTTCTCGTTAACAGAAATAATGGATGAATTTAATCCAGTGGACTAAAATGACAACGGTGAAACATTTTTTGACCCAGAGACGAAAAATAAAACCTTTGCACTAAACTGACAAAATGGCCAAATCACAGGGACTAAAATGTGTTAACTCTTTTAAATACGATAAAAAAGGTAAAATTTAAAACGAAATAAAGAAAACAAAGACGTAAAAAAGAAAACTTCATATTCTATAAAAGCTACAATAGAAAGATGGGTGACCAATGGCAGTCTACTGCATGGCAGCTGCCATTGGTCACCTTTTCTTTTATTTTATTTTTAGTGACTTTTTTTTTATTTTAAAATTTACCCTTTAAAATTCATTATTCGTACTTACAACCCTTCAACTTTATAAGATTTTTACGTGTTTATATTTATGTATATGTCGGTATAAATTCAAGTTTATTACGTTTTTGTCTTTTAGTAAGTTTTTGTTAAAACCTTTACCCTTCAACATTTAGTATTGACAGTTACGACCCCGCAACTTTCTAAAAAAATTATAATCATTTTTATGTGCTTATATTTAGGTACGTGTCGGTATAAATTCAAGTTGATTACGTTTTTTAGTAATTTTTTGTTAAAGCCTTTAGTATTGACAATTACAACCCTTCAACTTTCAAAAAAAATTATAATCATTTTTTACGTGCTTACATTTAGGTACGTGCTAGTTGAAAGGGTCTTATTAAATATTGATAGCCGGTGGCTTATTTGGAATAAAAGCAAAGAGAATGGATAAAAGAAGTTGTCTTTTAATAAAGGTTTGTCGGTTGGGTGGCCCCACCGCAACGCGGTACCATTTTTAACTTAAAAAACATATTTTTTACTTTTTTTATGTACGTTTCGGTATAGGTTTAGGTTGGTTTTCGACGTAAATTTCTTTCGCAAATAAGTCGGGCCATATATGATACGTTTCCGTGTTATTTTTATGTACATCTTTCGTTTATCCACGTTTTAACGTAACTTCTGTTTATAAACGATTCAGGCCTTTACTGCACAAATCCAAGTTACTTTACATTTAAAACCATCACATCGCTCAGAAATTTACTAGTTGTGAAGAAACCTAAACTTGAAATCTAATTTCACCTCCAAAGCCCTGTTCAGAAAATGGAAACCCTAGAACAACAACACCAACAATCGACGACCACTACAGATGATCGATTGGCAAAAAAGACAAAGATTTCAGTCCCAGATGAAATCATCGATGACATCCTCTCCAGACTCCCCGTCAAATCCATTCTCCGATTCAGATCAGTCTCCAAACCATGGCTCTCACGCATCTCCGATCCATCATTCACCAAACTCCACTTCACTCACTCTACCGATCACCACCACACTGGCTTATTCATTTCTGCCTACGATGAATCCGCTCACAAACACCACCTTCTCTCCGCCGCATGTGACGGTGGTCCCGTAACTCATCTCCTCACAATTGACTGCGCGTCTGATCATGATATCCCAGAAGCCGAACATTTAAACGGCTTAGTATTCTTTACTACCGTGAACATGTTTTTCAATTACGGTCAAGCTAACCCTTTCGTTATTAACCCCAGCACGCGTAAGTTTTTCAAGCTCCCTCATCCTTACACCGATAGAAATGGGGGTGTCTTTTACTATTTCGGGTTTGATGAGTCTAGAAACGAACATAAGGTTTTGAGGATCAGGAAACTTGGTTATCCTACTAGATTCGAGGTTATGATTTACTCTTTGTCAACTCATTCATGGAGAAAGATCGATGCAGAGTTCCCTATTGGTTCTAGTTGGGATCATTTGCACTTCTACAGTCCAAGTGTTTGTGTTAATAGTGTAATACATCTATTGTGTCGAGACAATTTATCGCTTCTCATTTTGGCGTTTGACCTGAGAACAGAGATGGTTTCGGTTATCAACGTACCTCAAGTTTCCGTGCCCCATTATGATGATGAGGAACCTTGCATCATAAAAACCAATGGCCGTATAGGAGTTGTTGACCGTGATTATGATCTTATGCTTGAAAACAATGAAATGCTTATTTGGATATTACAAGACTATGAAAACCTTGTTTGGGTCAAAGAAATCATTGTGTTTCCTGAGCCTTGGATCGAGCTAGGTGGGCCTTACCCGAATGATTCTGTTAATATGGACGAGATTATCTTTCGTTCAGGCAACTTGTCTGAGGATGTGACGAGTTTACTTGTCTATAACAAGAGGAGTAGAAATTTTAAATCATTACAATTCACCCCGGGTCATCGGTTTCCGTTCTCAACCTCATCACGGTTCAGTCTGATAAGGTGTTATGTTGAAAGCATGCTGCCTTTATAGAGGAGCAAACAAGACTTTATGATCCGATACAAGTTCTTCCACAAGCAAATCTTGGTTTTCGTATCTTAATTTGCAGTTCAGGTTTCACTGTGTTTGATGTATTTTTTTTATGAAACTTTATGCTACTAAATAGTGTTTTAGAATCCTTTTGTGTAGTGTTCAAATTGTTAGGCCTTTTGGATAATTTTGGGCCTAGAAAGTCCTCAACTTTTGAGAGTGTGTAACCTCCCTGAACAACATATGATGTTCGCCGGAGCTGGAGGAGCTTTAGGTCATTCACCATCGGAGTCCTGGACTCTCGATACAATGTCATCATGAATGAAATGTGTTCACTGAAGCTGACCACGACGTCTCCTCCTGCACAAACCTCCGCCGTCTCCTCCGGCACAAACCCCCACCGTCTCCGATGTCTCCTCCTGCACAAACCCCCACTGTCATCATCATACACCCTACCAACTCCTGCGTTTCTCCGATGCCTTCATAGCAGCAGCTGCAGCAGGTACTCCACTCGAATTAATGTCATTCTTTCATATAATTATCCGTCATATTATACAGATCTTTTGTTAATTTTATGTACCAGTACTGTATCAATCTGGATTACGAAATTATGGATGTTCTTAGTGAAAATGCGTACAGGATTAGGGATTTTACAATCGTTTGAATCGATTATTTTGACAGTAATAGTGAACATCGGCAATTTTAATTTCATGCGATTAGTTGTTTACATATGTAATTTGTTATTAGTTGATAAACAGACTTGTAGGAATGTTTTTTTTTGTGTGATTATTAAGGCATTATTAAGCTAAATACATTTGTTACAGTAATCGGTTACTACACAGATTTAGAGTTGTTTTAGGCAATGATCAAATTTGTTTGTGTGATTAGTTTAGTAAACAGTCTTGTAGAAATGTTCATTTGTGATTATACAGGAATTATTAAGCTAAATACATTATAATTTATTTTATCTGTGTATTTTGGCTGAGTTTATCTCAATGATTGCTTTTTGAGATATGAGAATTATAGTTTTTTTTGAAGCTTAAACTTGAAGGTAACTTGAAGGTAACAGTTTGATCAAATTTGTAACAGGTAGAGCTAGTTATTTATAGGTATATGTCAAGTTGCAATTGTTTTGCTTCTCAAGTAGGTCTGTAATTTGGACAAAAATATATCGAATCTGTTTACATCTGAAGAAGCCCACTTTTTTAACCCGAACCAATTCTCAACCCGGACCTGTTTTAACCAGACAAAATTGCCCCTTGATGTACAATCTCTTTAAAAAAACATTTTTACCTAACCCGACCCTACCCGAAACCCGTTCTGACCTGAAATCCGTTCCGACCCGAACCAAAACAACCCTTTTTTTATTTGACCCGTTTTGACCCGAACCCATTTTGACCCATGACCCGACCCAACCCGACCCGTTTGCCAGGTCTAGGTTTCAGTAATAAAAAGTTCTTTTTAAATTCTTTAAGTATTTATATATAAATGAAATACATCATCAAATAAATATCAATACTAGTGTAAGCTTCTTGTAATTTATTAGAAGTAAATATATGTGCAGTTGATTGTGTGTGTATTTTTGCTTATATTGAATCCCTAAAAGGGTGATTAATTTTGATGTCAATGTTCACTTCCCCTAGTGGTTGCGGGTATGAAACAGGCCAAGCGAACTAAAAGCCACCCAAAACATATTCAAACTAGTGAACTACATCATACTATATAGAGTTAAATGCCCGGATAGTCCTTGTGGTTTGGCCTTTTTTCACCGAAGCTGACCACGACCTAGAATCTTAATCTCTTATCCATGGTGATGTTTCTGAAGCCCCTGCACAGTCATCTCTTGTGGTAGACCCATCGATCAACTTCATGTACCTGTATCTGAAAAGTCATCTACAATGGAGTTAAGCACTCATGACATCAACCTCTTTGACCAAGTCAAATACCAATCATTTCCAGTGTTTTGACATACTTCCCCAGTTTGGTTTCATTAATAAAAAGTTCTTTTTAAATTCATTAATTATTTATATATAAACTAGGTTATATACCCGTGAGCTTCACGGGTTATGGGTTGTTTTATAAAAATTTATATTTACAAAAGAATTTTATATATATGATTTCTTATAATTGTATAACCTCTTCATACTAAGATTTTATTGGTTTTTGATTTTTTTTTTTAAAAACACCACTTTAACGTCCTTTCTACCACGTGTTTTTCTTACCGCGCCGCCTTGCTAACGTGACTGCTACGTGACGCTTAATGTCTCCTCTTTATACCCTCCCACGCTTAATGTTTCAACCTCAAAGCACACCCAACAGTTTATATGCCCATGACCTTCACGGGTTATGGGTTATGTTAAAAAAATCTATGTCTATAAAAGTATTTTTGTGGGTATTTGGGATTCCTTCTCAAAAATGACTTATTAACTTATATAAGTCATAAGTGAGAAGTTTACTTAGGGCATTTACTTCAATATGGCAATAAGTAATAGAAATTGCAATACTATTAATTCTCTACAAAATGCTTATTTAATTTCAGATGGACACGGGTCCGAACGAATATGGATCGGACCTTTTGATTCGGATAATCCAACTTGTACTAACGAATTATGAGTTCTAACTGTTAAACGGTGGAAATTGAAGTTATTTAAATTAAAGATCCCGCGAGTTTCGCGGGTGGCTTAACACAAACATATAATATCTACTGTATGACATTTCTTTCATGATGTTGTAAATTTTTTTTAGAGTTAAATGCTTGGTTGGTCCCTGTGGTTTGCAAAAATTGCAGACTTGGTCCCAAATGTTTACTAATTACACGCGTGGTCCCTGTGGTTTTCAAAAATGCACTCGGTTGGTCCCCAGCCCTAACATCAGTTAAATTTCTCAGTTAAATCCATGTTAAATGACCAAAATACCCTTTCTTGTTAACAAAACCCACTGTATATCACCATCATCATCTTCATCAGGTGTTTAAAAGCACACACATCGATACACACAACCACTTCACACTTCACACTCCCAGATCTGAATTTGGGACCGATTCCGAAGCGATGGAGAGGCGTTTGCTAGATCGGAGTACGTTTCAGTTCGAGAAATTGTAACCGGAAGATCCTCAGAGAAAAGGGAGCAGAGAGAGACGAGACGGAGTCTCGGTGATCGCGGCGGTGCGTGCGGGGAGATGGTAGGGGTGGTTCTGGATTTCGTGGGTGAATCGGTGGGGGGTGTGGCAGTTGTTTTGGCTTGGGTGATGACGATGATGATTGAAGTTGAAGACGAGGATGATTATGATGATGAGGGGGTGGTGTTAGCCGACGCCGGAGCCACGATTTACCCAAGATTTCAGATCTTGATGTTGTTCGGGATCAACAGACCAGATTTGGGTTAAACCCTTTGAAGTTAATGGGGGGGTTTTGTTGTTTGCTTGATGAGTCTTTCGGTGGTGATTGTTGAATAGCATCTTGAGCTTACCTTTGCTGATGCTGATGCTGTCATTCTAAAGGATTTCAATTCAAATAGCATCTTGACCGCTGCTGATGCTGCTAGGGTTCTTCATGTGGCCGTTGTTCTCACACCGGTCACCAGCTCGAAGATGATGACGATGATAAAAGAAATTGATCTGTTTTTTGATACTAGAGAGAGGGAGCTGAGAGAGAGAGAGAAAGAGAGTTAGAGAGAGGTGAGAGATTGATCTGTTTATGTATTTGTTAATAAGCAAGGGTATTTTGGTCATTTAACATGGACTTAACTGAGAAATTTAACTGATGTTAGGGCTAGGGACCAACCGAGTGCATTTTTGAAAACCACAGGGACCACGCGTGTAATTAGTAAACATTTGGGACCAAGTCTGCAATTTTTGCAAACCACAGGGACCAACCAAGCATTTAACTCTTTTTTTTACCATACTACCACTTTTTAAAAGGAAAATGTCCCTTACATGTGAAAAGAAGAAATCCTTTGTGTGTGAAAAGTTTCCTTACATACAAACAAAATACGGTTACACATTTGAGCAAAACATTGCTTTCCTCCTTTCCTGCTAAATTTAACTTTGTAGTTACCTAAAGTGGTAACATTTATATTATTGGCATAAAAAACAAACTACCATATATAATACTAAAATCAACACACAACTAAACTTTTCATTGTTATGCAGTTTTACTCTTCTACTCTGTTGACAAAACAAACAATAACATCAAGGTCTAGCCGAAAAAAAGCAGAGCCAAAAATATATGAAATCCAGCACCTCCCGGCGAGATAGGAGTCCCTGCGTTAGCAGAATTGCCCTCAAGAGTCGTTGCACCACCAGACAGTATAAGCCCGGGTCCCAAACTTTAATTTAGAAATCAAAAGTCACCCATTTTTTCCACTACATATGCTGCTGTTCCGCCTGGTGTTTTATCCACAAGGAGGTGGATTGTACTTCACCTAACAGCCTTTCAATGTGAACCCGCTTGCTCGAAAGTATGAGATCATTCTGACACTTCAATATTATGAAGTATATTGTCAGCACCACAACTTGTACCGCCTTTTTCTTCATTCGAGTGTAGCCTGGAACCTTGCGGACACTTAGTAGATCTTTGATAGAGAAGGCGAAGACCGGCGGTATATTACACCGCTCACTAATTTTGTTCCACACTACAGCCGCAACGTAGCAGGATGTGAATACGTGTGTTGCATTTCATCTCCGCCATTACAAAACCTGCACAACGTGGAGCCGCTATGGATTCTTCTTTTATGTAGACCGACCAAAGTAGGTAAACGCTCTTGTTCTACATGCCACCCAAATATATTTTATCTTTTCTGGAACCCATTTTACTCTTTGAAAAGGAAAATACGGTATTGCATACTTTGTCATTAATCTCCTACACGAGCCCATTGTAAACTAACCTGATCCGTTAGTGACGGCAATTAATCTCCACACCCATCTATCCCTACCATTAGTGACCGCAATGTTCATTAATAAAACATTCAGGTGCTCCATCTCCCTAAATTCTTCTCATCTTGTAGGTCTCATCCACTCTCCCAGTCATCCCAAGACGGAAATTCGCCTCGCTACAGTTGTATTTTTTTTCAATTTCCAAGAGAAATAAAGCTGGAAAAAATCCTCCTTTAATGGTCGCTGCCTATCCATTTATCTATCAGAATCAGATAGTCGACCCGTCCCCAAGAGCCCCTTTTTTAGATGACTTATCTTGATATTAAGATTACTTAAATCCTTCTCCATCTTGATAATTGCATTCCAAACTCCATAAATTCCAGCTTTGACCGGCACATATGACCACGATCTCGGTTGTGAGTGTACCGCTTTTATTACTTGTTTCCATAAAGCCTTATCTTCATTCTTAAAAACGCCACCACCATTTTGCTAGCAAACTAATATTCATGTCCCAAAGAGACCCAAGCCCTAGCCCTCCTTTTTCACATGGACCGATCACCCTAGTTCGTTTTCTTTCCCAACTACGAACAACAACACAATCTGAATCAGAAAACAAAAAAATAATTAATGTATATAACCTCCCCCATTAAATTTAAGGTGCTTTGCAATTTCACAAAAGTTGAAGCATCTTCTTTGGTGGTAGCGTCAAAGAGCATCTTGAAGAAGCAAAGGTGTATGATTTTTGGTTGATATATATTTACTCAAGCGATATAGGTGGCTTTTATGCCTTTAAAATAAATTCAAATGGTGTTAAATCACTTGGAAATAAGAAAAATAAACCAACCAAGAAATTGAAAACATACCAGCGATGGGGGTGGTCATAAGATCCTAAAAAATACGAACCTGTCATTTATAGCCTACATGCACCACGTTCCGGTCAAATGAGTCAAATATGAAGTAAGAAAACAATGATTTGATTATTATTATTATAAAACCTTTATATTCGTAATAAGTATACTATATATGATATTAACATCTACCAACAGCAATCAAATGGGACCAAAGTTGAGTAAGCAACTGGCACTCAATCACGGAAATTTACTGAACTCAACCACCAATGTCGAGTAAGCGGCTGGCACTCAATCATGAAAATTTGCTGAACTCAACCAAGGGGGTGGCACTCAATCATGGAAATATGTTTATATTCAGAAAAAAAAAAAAAAAAAAACTTCACGATATTATTTTAGTTCATCTGTTTATTTCAACATAGTCAATTAACACAAAAAGGTAAGACCAAGATCTTCACTTTATGGGTACTGTTTAGACAGTTTCAAAACATAAGCGTAAGCAATCGCGGCGTATGAACATTGGTGGAATTGAGTACAAACATTAAGAATCCGCTGCAAAAGACAACCGATTGAATATAAATAAGAAATAAGCCTAAAACAAAATAGCAATCTTAAATGATCAACAAAAGAAGTATATCTGCTTTTTATCTTAGATGAAAACGACAGAAGTAACCATAGCGCCGACTGAATGAGTTGAATCACCCTTGCTAATTGTTATCGCCACAGAAGTAACCAGATCTTCCACACCCGAACCATCTTAACGTTGATGCCATCTGTTCCAATCATCTCCAACGAAAAGTGACACCATTGTAACCAGGCGATGATTAACCATACAAACACAACTCATCAAACACACAACATAAAATAAAATAAAATAAATACTATAACTGACAAAACTAAAAGTGTACACATCAACTCTTTTCTGTTTTGACCCATACGAAAAAAAGCATGTTTGAACCACTTTTTATGTGGAATTCTTCTCTTGTACACAATGACCAAACCATACACGTGGAGGAACAAATGTGTCTTGGTGTTATTTATGCTTCATTATTAGAGTTTTCAATATATTTGAATCATAATCAAACTAAATATAGTTACTTTGTATTTTCTATTTAAAACTTAAAAACAAAATTACCAGCTTTGTAAGGGAGAACAATCCAGTTATATTTAGTAACATAGTTTTCAATGAGAATCTTGAGTTTTGCATCTTCTTCGGTAGACCAAGGACCCCTCTTTACATTTTCTTTATCACAACATGAAGCCCTGAGCGTCTTTCACTTCTACAAAAAGATAGCATTTCATATAATGAAGAGTTGCATTTTCAACTTCTCCAATAGCAAGGTAACAACTTGAAGATCTTTATGAATCAAGACCCATCTTCCCCATAAGCATCCTACAAAAACACAACCCAATTCGAGATATTGAATCATTTGGCGATACAGTCGATGAAGAGAAACTAAGTGAGTATAAGAACTCTGACTATTGGAATTGCACTTTGATTTCAATGACTCATATACCATATCAAACAGTCAAAGGAATTGCAACTTTCAATTAGTTTTCTTTATGTATATTGCCTCTCTGATACGGCTTAAGCCTCTAAAAGAGCGCATCCACGTCATTATCAGAACTATCCTAAAATATTAGAATGTACAGAACATACCTAAACATATTACTTCTGCTTCAACAACAATCTCTGTGAAATCACCATCTCTCTAGTGTCCATCCCTCTATATCATACTTATTGTCTCAAAAAGTTTTGTTACTCTAAGCCTAAACTAATTGCAATGAACTGAGATTATAAAACCATGTAGCACCCCATAAACCATCATCACCTATAATAATGTTTAACTTATAATGCCATATTACATTAGATTGATAGACACAATCATACGAATGAACCAATCACACTATAATAAACCCATTAGACTATAATCACAGTACCTTGAACGCCACATGCTCTTTGTGGACTAAAAGTGTAACACCCGTTCTTGTAAACCAAGGTTTAATGTAAGTTTTGCCTTAAACGAACATGTAATTAAGATTACATAACCATTTGGAAATACGGGTTTATTAAAACTTTTTCATATCATACGTTATTCTACATAATGTGATCAGGTTTGTCGTTTGAAATTTACAACGAGGCAATGTGCGGAAGCGTGTATCATTATCGTGTTCGGTTCTCCGTTGAGCTTGATCTTCTTCCGGCATCCATTAAGTACCTACATTTCATAAAACATGAAATGCTTTAGTCATACAGGATTTAAAACGCATCTAAATGAATCCGGAAACTTAAACTAAATAAAACAAAATTCTTGTTTCTGGGTCCACCGTAAATTACGGTGGGACCGTAATTTACGGTAACCCCTGGGAGTTTATCCTTCCACCGTAAATCAGACTTTAACCACCGTAACATTCTAAGCTCCACCGTAAATTACGGTGACACCGTAATTTACGGTGGCACCTGCATTTCAACCCTTCTATTTTGCCGTTTAAAGATACGAAATCTTTCGTATCTTTCAAACCGTTTATCCGTTTGACCTACCGTTTCTTCCTACATGTTTGTAATTTGATTCTCCATCATATGGAGTTAAAACCCGACATTCGGCTTAACGAAATTTAAGACCTTTAAGTCTTCGGCTTAGTACTCTTTTACCAAAATTTGACCCGTTTACGCATTTTATCAAACAAACGTATTTGTTTGATTCCTATATCACATACAACTCTTTAATTTAATATTACCTACCATTATAGGTTCTAATTATAGGTTTATTACACAATTTAAACCCATTTTCACTCGTATGCTTATTTTGACCCGTTAAGGATATTTTAAGCACTTTTAAACTCAAATTTCGCTTTTATTCCAATCTAGCGTTGTAACCTATATTTCTTATCTAGTACTCTTCCATCACAACTAAATGTGTGTTGGATTTAAAGTAGATATCTATGTGTTCCGGATTTATTTCCCTTGAAATATCATTTTACGGCAAAGACTCATATGGAGTCTTTTAGCCCAAGAATTACATCTTTCACTACCTATACTCGTTCTAAACTTTTATTTAATCATAAAACTCCTTTCCAAACAACCTCTAAGGGTTGTTTGTTCAATTTAGCCACCAAGGGCGTTTTGGTCCATTTTAGTCCTTTATTAAAAATGAAGGACTTTTGAAAGTATATTGGACCCATAATCCTTCTTTTAACTTATAATTATGTTTGAAAAGTCATAAGCTTTCCAAACGCCATGTTCATTACATAAAACATTTGGTTTACCTAACAAGTAACCAAATGTCCGTTTTGACCTCATTTAACACTCTTGAACCATATGTTCTAAATGAGTGTTACCTTATTTCACATACCTGGCGCAGATCAATATATTGACCCGTTTTTAATACCTTGCTTTCATAACCGCTAATTCATAGCGTTGCTAACACCAATTTGACATTTACACCTGAAATGATATAGCTCGACAATAATCATTAGTCGCTATTGTCAAAGGGTGATATCTTCACCTTTTGACCCATTTGGTCTAAGTGACCGATTATGTTGGCGAGATGATATTTATTACCATCTCATCTATACGACTCGCTTCGGTTTACACCGTGTGGCCATTTCACTTATTAATTGATTTTCTTAATGCTTTTTAGCCTGTTATGGCTTACGCCTTACATTGTCTTTCAAAACCAATAGTTATGGTCAACACATGACCAATTTACCTTTTTATCCTTATTGTTTGTTTTGGTTTACCCTATAAGGTAACCATTCAAAGGCTCATTTTCCATTTGTCATAAAATGATCGAATTACCGATTTAATTCCTTTTTAACCATCAACATGGTTTCTTGTCGTGCTAGACTACCTTGTTCCGTACGTTTACACGTCGGAACATCATACCTCAATTATGTATTTGTCTAATTCGTAACTAATACGGTAAGGGAGTATTCTAACATATAAGACTAGTGTAAGCTATACTTACCTTGCATCCGAGCTACACTTTTCTTCCATGCTTGACTTGTTTGACCCGCTTTGTTCCCAAGCTTTCACCTAGCTTGTTAATCGTCAAACTATCATTGCAAATTGTAAGATGGTTAGATTAGTCATAATTATTCACGACTATTCCACCTCACTTATTTCGTACGTCGAAACTACTATTCGACTTCATGATTAGTTAACTTAGCTTATTAAAGTTAACCACTTTAAATCACAAGGTTCACAACATTAAGTCTAAATCAACATTATATTTAGACCCCTTTTCACTTCATATTACGCGAAATCTCCATATCATTCAAATGCGCGTTTTCGCTCTAATTTCAACACTTTAGTTTTTCACTTAGGCATTTTAACAAACACCTAATGTGCATACATTTTTACACATTTACAACTAGTTCATAACTAGTTATTTTTACCAAGATTAACATCAAAATTCACCACTATCACTTATGATCAATTACTCAAACTTGCAAATTGTTTATGTATTTCCTAATTACTACATGCATGATGATCCTAATGACAATCATATCATCAAATTCATCATATGATTAAAACCCACTTAGCCTAGTGTGGTAAATCATTCAATCATTCAATCCATAGCATGTTATGTATGATTTTCACTTAGGGTTTTGTTCCTAAGCAAATATACATCACTAATCTAGCCATAGCTTCTCTAATCCATGCTTAATTCACGACTAGGATGATTATCCAATTTTTGCAACTTCAAGATTGTTAGAAATTCAACATACCTTACGATCCCCTTGACTTGGTGACCGTTTCTATGTATTCAAATCCGAGATTGGCCTTCAATTGATCCTCCAATTTGAAGAATTTGTTGAGTTTAGGGTTAGCTCCCATGGAGCTTGTCTCCTGCTCTTTCTCACGCACACACACACACACACACACTCTAGTGTGTGTGTTTGTGTTTTATTTTAAGTTTATAAGGGTTATTTCAAGTTACCCGGTTTTGGTCCCTCTTGTTTGGTTAGTTATTAATTAGGTCACAACCTAATTATTTTCAACAATACTCTCACTTATTAACTAGATTTAATATTCCTAGTTAACTTAGCGGGTTCGGGAATATTCATGACTAAGTTTATTTTAGGTCCCGTTAGCTCGGGCCTTTTATCCTTTTATTTCCTTAAAGCTTTTATTCACTTTTATTTATTATTAGGATTTATTATTTAAATCCTAATATTCCACCGGGTAAATTCTACCATTAGCGGTTCTTTACCCATCTTTTAGTATTAACGGGGTTTAATTACCAAGTCCGTTTTCGGGGTGTTACAAGTCTACCCCCCTTAAAGAGGTTTCGTCCTCGAAACCTTTTCTTACATAATTTATTGAGTTCTAAACCCAATGTACATATACTGAGTAACCTTCTAAGCATTACTCATACTTTGACCATTTGTTAGTGTTAGCAGACAAATATGGTAATGTCTTTTTGGTTACAGAACCTCTACGTATGTCATATGACATAATGCAACTTCGAAATAACGTAGTCTCGTTATTTCCACTAGTTCAGTTAACTTAGCGATATTCATTGCTTTCATATACTATCGAATTCTTTATGAATCCATTACTTTGACCCGTTTTAAAGTTCTCTAGTGAAATCTTTCACTTCTAGCAACAATTTCTTTTATTCGTGAACTTATAGCTTCATGATCCCTCAAATAAGTGATCAATATTTTCTGTTAGTGAGGTCTCATGGGCCGTCACTTTATCTCTTGTATCTATATACCTTTGTTGTTTACTTGACCAAGTCGCCAAACTTTGGCCACTTAGTCTCATATGTTTATAAATTATGTTTATTCTACATTACTCTTCGTAGTGAATAATGTGTTAAACAATTTCTTAATTTGAGTTTCGACCTTAACTGATCTCACTAACTAGACTTATCGGTCCAGTTACTTTGTATCCATCACTCGGGTCGTAATATGATTACTTCACATTACTTCTCTTGACCGTGATCGCGTCACGTCATGTTTAGGTTTGTTCCAACCTTTCCTTTCGAATGTATCGTCTTGCACTTATCAGTGTCAAGACTTATATCTTTCAAGCTTACTACTTATTCGTCTATCAGAATTCATATTCGTAAAAACGTCATTTCTTACAAAAACCGGAGTTTTAGTCTAGCATATTCCCTTTAACTTTTGTCAATTATCCACATCAAGGAAATTGACAACTCATAATTTATTGTTTTCCGTTTTTTTTTTTTTTTTTTACTTTATGCGGGGAATCGTAACAAATTCCCTCACCTTACACTATTGACCCGTAGGTTCCTTCACTAAACCTCGTAGGCTATTTCCTTAGGTCTTCGCCCCCTTTTTACTGAAAACACTAAGGTTCATTTCCTTTTCTTTATGTGACCCAAGGGTCATTCTGGTCCCGTAGACCTTAACACCGTGTTTAATCCCGTAGGTTATAATGATCCCGTAAATCATCTTTTATTTATATCTACATTCAAATGCATACATATATTCATATATAGCTTCAAAGCATGACTTGCTATGTTTAAAGTTGTATATTTTCGCTTATGAGCTTTAGTTGACCTTGACCGTAGTCTAAGGCTTCATTTGTTTATTTCCGGGCGGAATTTTCTGACTTTGTCCTTACGTTTGACATTTTACGAAAACGACCCGTTTAGCGACATATTAACACTTCCCGGGTTCGAGTGTAAGTCTACTCCCTCCCAGTACTTGTCTAAGTCATTTTACATGTTTGCATTTTCAGGGTTCGAGTGTAAGTCTACTCCCTCCCAATACTTGTCTAAATCATTTTACATGCTTGCGTTTTATGGGTTCGAGTGTAAGTACACTCCCTCCCAATGCTTGTCTAACATGCTTGCGTTTTCTGGGTTCGAGTGTAAGTACACTCCCTCCCAATACTTGTCTAACATGCTTGCGTTTTCTGGGTTCGAGTGTAAGTACACTCCCTCCCAATACTTGTCTAACATGCTTGCGTTTTCTGGGTTCGAGTGTAAGTACACTCCCTCCCAATACTTGTCTAACATGCTTGCGTTTTCTGGGTTCGAGTGTAAGTACACTCCCTCCCAATACTTGTCTAAATCATTTTACATGCTTGTTTGTCCCTTCACTCGGGCTCATTATCCTAATGTAACACGCTCCCGTCACTCGGTTGTGCGTTTACATTATTTTCAAATATCTTGCTTATCTGCTTCATTTGGGTACTTTTTAATTAGTCCCATTCACCCCGCCATTACCACATCGGACATAACTGCGCTCATTATAAGAAGCTCATGCTATCATGTGTTCACTACTTACTTGGCCAGAGTAAGCGATCAACACGTGGTATGCGTGACCTTATTATAATTACCACCTCACGTCCCATGTAAGTAACTCCTCAAATTGTCTCCATGTTTATGGTTTCATTTGGTAAAACTCTATTTAATTGTTAGTTAACAATTATTAGTTTTAATCGTTTATCCTTGAACATGTTCAATGTCCCTTTTTTATGAACATTTATTCGCATTCAATGATGTGATCATAAATTTTCTCAATAGGATTTGTATTGAGAATATTTGCTTGGATGATCACTCTCGTCCAAGTTTCTATATAAACAAGTCTTGTTATTCATTTGTTATTCATCATTGTGAATAACACATTTCCTATTAAATTTCTCTTGGAAATCAGGTTTTCCAAGTTCTGTCATATGTGTATGCAACCGTTATTACTTACGTGTTTGTTGCATATAACGACTCGCGCGATTAAATTTAAAAGTGTGCACCTGGTGATGCTTGCCCTAACGGGCTTCTCTTGTCATTAGTCTTGTTCGCGACCGTTACGCGATTTTGGTCCTTAATGAGTATGCTCTTCCCGTCATACCTCGGACCGTTCCATCATCATATCCATAATTCGTTTGACTCTTGTCGTCTTCAAACGCGAGTGTCCTTCATTTAAAACATTCACAAAAGTTAGTAAAGTCGACTTCAATAATCGCCCGTATTATAATACAAGGCATTTTCTACTATACACGTCAACGCGCGTATTTTCGTCAACCCTTACAATCATTTAAATTGGGGTAACGTATACCACACGATAGCTCTATGTGTTGTTTACAACACTTAAGCATACTAACTAATAACATACTTGTACTTACCGGATTTGCGATCAAGCTTCGAACCGAACACTATTCTTTGTCAAGAGCATAAGGTTTAAGTCCAAGCATGGTTCCTCCCAACCATACTCGAATCTCTTAAACCAAGGTTCTGATACCAACTTGTAACACCCGTTCTTGTAAACCAAGGTTTAATGTAAGTTTTGCCTTAAACGAACATGTAATTAAGATTACATAACCATTTGGAAATACGGGTTTATTAAAACTTTTTCATATCATACGTTATTCTACATAATGTGATCAGGTTTGTCGTTTGAAATTTACAACGAGGCAATGTGCGGAAGCGTGTATCATTATCGTGTTCGGTTCTCCGTTGAGCTTGATCTTCTTCCGGCATCCATTAAGTACCTACATTTCATAAAACATGAAATTCTTTAGTCATACAGGATTTAAAACGCATCTAAATGAATCCGGAAACTTAAACTAAATAAAACAAAATTCTTGTTTCTGGGTCCACCATAAATTACGGTGGGACCGTAATTTACGGTAACCCCTGGGAGTTTATCCTTCCACCGTAAATCAGACTTTAACCACCGTAACATTCTAAGCTCCACCGTAAATTACGGTGACACCGTAATTTACGGTGGCACCTGCATTTCAACCCTTCTATTTTGCCGTTTAAAGATACGAAATCTTTCGTATCTTTCAAACCGTTTATCCGTTTGACCTACCGTTTCTTCCTACATGTTTGTAATTTGATTCTCCATCATATGGAGTTAAAACCCGACATTCGGCTTAACGAAATTTAAGACCTTTAAGTCTTCGGCTTAGTACTCTTTTACCAAAATTTGACCCGTTTACGCATTTTATCAAACAAACGTATTTGTTTGATTCCTATATCACATACAACTCTTTAATTTAATATTACCTACCATTATAGGTTCTAATTATAGATATATTACACAATTTAAACCCATTTTCACTCGTATGCTTATTTTGACCCGTTAAGGATATTTTAAGCACTTTTAAACTCAAATTTCGCTTTTATTCCAATCTAGCGTTGTAACCTATATTTCTTATCTAGTACTCTTCCATCACAACTAAATGTGTGTTGGATTTAAAGTAGATATCTATGTGTTCCGGATTTATTTCCCTTGAAATATCATTTTACGGCAAAGACTCATATGGAGTCTTTTAGCCCAAGAATTACATCTTTCACTACCTATACTCGTTCTAAACTTTTATTTAATCATAAAACTCTTTTCCAAACAACCTCTAAGGGTTGTTTGTTCAATTTAGCCACCAAGGGCGTTTTGGTCCATTTTAGTCCTTTATTAAAAATGAAGGACTTTTGAAAGTATATTGGACCCATAATCCTTCTTTTAACTTATAATTATGTTTGAAAAGTCATAAGCTTTCCAAACGCCATGTTCATTACATAAAACATTTGGTTTACCTAACAAGTAACCAAATGTCCGTTTTGACCTCATTTAACACTCTTGAACCATATGTTCTAAATGAGTGTTACCTTATTTCACATACCTGGCGCAGATCAATATATTGACCCGTTTTTAATACCTTGCTTTCATAACCGCTAATTCATAGCGTTGCTAACACCAATTTGACATTTACACCTGAAATGATATAGCTCGACAATAATCATTAGTCGCTATTGTCAAAGGGTGATATCTTCACCTTTTGACCCATTTGGTCTAAGTGACCGATTATGTTGGCGAGATGATATTTATTACCATCTCATCTATACGACTCGCTTCGGTTTACACCGTGTGGCCATTTCACTTATTAATTGATTTTCTTAATGCTTTTTAGCCTGTTATGGCTTACGCCTTACATTGTCTTTCAAAACCAATAGTTATGGTCAACACATGACCAATTTACCTTTTTATCCTTATTGTTTGTTTTGGTTTACCCTATAAGGTAACCATTCAAAGGCTCATTTTCCATTTGTCATAAAATGATCGAATTACCGATTTAATTCCTTTTTAACCATCAACATGGTTTCTTGTCGTGCTAGACTACCTTGTTCCGTACGTTTACACGTCGGAACATCATACCTCAATTATGTATTTGTCTAATTCGTAACTAATACGGTAAGGGAGTATTCTAACATATAAGACTAGTGTAAGCTATACTTACCTTGCATCCGAGCTACACTTTTCTTCCATGCTTGACTTGTTTGACCCGCTTTGTTCCCAAGCTTTCACCTAGCTTGTTAATCGTCAAACTATCATTGCAAATTGTAAGATGGTTAGATTAGTCATAATTATTCACGACTATTCCACCTCACTTATTTCGTACGTCGAAACTACTATTCGACTTCATGATTAGTTAACTTAGCTTATTAAAGTTAACCACTTTAAATCACAAGGTTCACAACATTAAGTCTAAATCAACATTATATTTAGACCCCTTTTCACTTCATATTACGCGAAATCTCCATATCATTCAAATGCGCGTTTTCGCTCTAATTTCAACACTTTAGTTTTTCACTTAGGCATTTTAACAAACACCTAATGTGCATACATTTTTACACATTTACAACTAGTTCATAACTAGTTATTTTTACCAAGATTAACATCAAAATTCACCACTATCACTTATGATCAATTACTCAAACTTGCAAATTGTTTATGTATTTCCTAATTACTACATGCATGATGATCCTAATGACAATCATATCATCAAATTCATCATATGATTAAAACCCACTTAGCCTAGTGTGGTAAATCATTCAATCATTCAATCCATAGCATGTTATGTATGATTTTCATTTAGGGTTTTGTTCCTAAGCAAATATACATCACTAATCTAGCCATAGCTTCTCTAATCCATGCTTAATTCACGACTAGGATGATTATCCAATTTTTGCAACTTCAAGATTGTTAGAAATTCAACATACCTTACGATCCCCTTGACTTGGTGACCGTTTCTATGTATTCAAATCCGAGTTTGGCCTTCAATTGATCCTCCAATTTGAAGAATTTGTTGAGTTTAGGGTTAGCTCCCATGGAGCTTGTCTCCTGCTCTTTCTCACGCACACACACACACACACACACACACTCTAGTGTGTGTGTTTGTGTTTTATTTTAAGTTTATAAGGGTTATTTCAAGTTACCCGGTTTTGGTCCCTCTTGTTTGGTTAGTTATTAATTAGGTCACAACCTAATTATTTTCAACAATACTCTCACTTATTAACTAGATTTAATATTCCTAGTTAACTTAGCGGGTTCGGGAATATTCATGACTAAGTTTATTTTAGGTCCCGTTAGCTCGGGCCTTTTATCCTTTTATTTCCTTAAAGCTTTTATTCACTTTTATTTATTATTAGGATTTATTATTTAAATCCTAATATTCCACCGGGTAAATTCTACCATTAGCGGTTCTTTACCCATCTTTTTAGGTATTTTTGGTTGTAACTTTGATAGTTGGTGGTAATTACAAAAATGCCACCTTGTCTTTTTGGGTTTTCCTTCAATTTGTATGTTTAGTATGTTAAGATTATTTGTATTTGATCTTTTGCCTACAAAGTAATGATATTATTTTAATCATCTGGAGATCCAGATATCAACATGTACATTGCCCAGTTTTTATACCTCTGCATATGAGACTAGTGAGCTCATCAATTGCTGAATCTAAACTCTGTGTCTCGAACAACATGTATCCCCCAACCAGATCTGAGATCTGGAGCATACATATGTCTAACCGTCGCATCGTCATCTTCTCCACCACAACCAGATCGGCCACAACTGCGAACCTCCGTTGAGATCCGTCGATAGACTCCAAGATCCGGCCACAACCGCGAACCTCCGTCGAGTTCGTCTTAGATCTGAGGGTTTTGTCATCAGTGGGTTACTTTAAATGGATTTCTTGTTACAAAGTTATAACAATAAGAAAGATGTGGTGGATTGTTGCAGGTGATGAAGATAATTAGGGCTTTCTATCTCTTTCTATCTCACTATATATGGATTAGGTATTTTCTTTTTCAATAAATAGGTAAAAAGACAATTATGCCCTCACGTGCATTGCACATGATTAAATTTAACAATGAAAAGTAACCTGGTTAATGCTAAATGACGAAATGTGTAATGAGTTTTTCAAATAAAGGATCGTGGCTGTAATTATTGAAGTTAAAGGGTATCCATTGTAATTCGACACAAACATAAAGGACGAAAAGCGTAATTTACCCTTTATTAGAAGTAAATATATGTGCAGTTGATTGCGTGTGTGTTTTTGCTTATATTGAATTTTGATGTATTGTTCACTTCCCCTAGTGGTTGAGGGTATGAAACAGGCCAGGCCAAGCGAACTAAAAGCCACCCAAAACATATTCAAACTAGTGAACTATATTTCTGTCCATAAGTTTCTTTTTATATATAATTCATATGTCTTTTCATCTATTGGTGTGGAGCGTGGGTTGTTGGTGTGTGAAAATCTTTGTGAGCTGGTGGTTAATCTTTCTCTCCAACCATTGGCATGGAATCCTTTTGTTTTTGTTAATTGAGTTCAAACCATAGTTCTATGTTGTCAAAGACGCAAGGCGCAGGCGAGGCGCATCGGCCTCGCCCGGAGCCTAGGCGCAAGGCGCAAAAAAAGCGTGGGTTTTTTTAAGAAAAGTGCACATAGAAAAAAAATATAAAAAATATGTTATGCTTTGAAAATAAATAAGATTCCACATATAAAATTAAAAAAACTATTATATATGTCATTTATGATCATGGAGCTAATAGTTAGTAGCAAAAGTTTAGGACTAATATGTTGTAAGTTTTGGGTGTGTGAATAAAAGTCTCAAAAGGTGGTAAATATTTTGTCCCACATTGGTGTGGCAACAAAGTGAGTGGTTGTTTATAAGGTAAAGCCTTTACTACTCTATTGTAGCTTTATGACATGTTTTACTACAAGTCCTACCCGCGCGCAAGGGGGGGGGGGGTGCAAAAATGAGTTTCTGAGCTGGAATTTGGTTGAACTCATGCGTGCCCGCACCTGCAGACACGAATAACCCGGGCCCGCGTGAGGCAGTTTTTTATACTCACGCAGTTTCGTTTTTCCTGTTTTTTTTTGCGCTGCGCCTCAGGCTTTTTGCGCGCCTTTCCTGCGCCTCAGACCGTTTTTAAAAAAAAAACCCATTTTTGCGCCTAGGCTGCCACCATGCGCTATAGGTGCGCCTCGCTGCGCCTAGGCGCGCGCTTTTTGCGCTTTTGACAACATAGCCATAGTTACCTAAATCGCTAGGGTAGCCACGATCCACGTATGGGATCGTGGTGTACCCAATCGGAAATCGTAAGCGTACCGGAACGACATGGTCCGGCGAACCGAGTTACGTCGGTACGGTGTTCTTGATTGCGGAGGTACGTCGATCCAAATTGATCCGGTTCAGCAAACCAAATAGACAAGGTCGACGTTCCAAATCGATTGGGGTACAACGATCCATAGCTATTTTAGGCGGGAACCAGGAAGAAAGGGGAAGAAGAAGACCAGGGATTGCGGCTATGTGTTATCCGGCTGTTTTAGGCTTTTTAGGTATAAAAAAGTTTAATTATTTCAACATTTAACCCTCTATGTTTTTTAGTTTACATTTAAACCCTAAAACTTGTAGTTTTTACATAAAAAGTGTAAAAGTAGTTTGTGTATTTGAACATTTAACCCCCTCTATCATCACTAGTTTACGTTTGATCCTTAAACTTATAAACTTATACATAAAAAGTATGAATTAACATTATATATATAACATTTAACCAAATTACATCAATTTCTACTCCTATTCAATTTCAATTTTTATCTTCAATGTTTATGTTTGGTAATTTGAATTTTGGAATTTTGTAATTTATGTTTTAATCTGTGTACACCGAACCGGACTCCATGGTACACTGTACCGGTTCGTACGGAAATGAACCTACCCCCTTCGTACTGAAAACGTCACCTCTAGCGAATCGCGTACCCGTACCGGATCGAATCGCGAATTAGGTAACTATGGTTCAAACCTTTTATTTTGCTACATTGAGTCTCTTATTCAGTTCATCGGTTTTTTCGGACATATTTCGAGTCTTTGTTTCCTCCTGTTCTCTTCAATTCTATGGGATTCTCCATTGTGTTGAGTTTGTTATTGTCAATTCAGCAGTTGAGAAGAGATATATTATATAGGATGTGTCTATATGTTGGGACTTACCAAAAAAATCATTAATGCTCAAATTAAGGCTTGTTTTTTTTACAATAATTGAAAAAAATTATGAGTATAGTTTGGAAAGATCTATCAGAAAATGGGCAACTCACATTCAGCGTTCTATTTGGTAAAAATAAAATACAAAAAAAGGAAAAGAATACCTCCGTGTGCAACCATTCTATTTCATGGAAACCCTAGAACAAGAGCACCAACAATCGACGAGGACAAAGATTTCAGTCCCAGATAGGGCTGTAAACGAACCGAACGTTCAGCGAACAGTTCGTGAACCGTTCGGCGGGAAGTTCGTTTATGTTCGTTCGTTTATTAAACGAACGAACATGAACAAGAAATTTCGTTCGATTAGTTAAATGAACGAACATGAACAGAGGTCTCGTTCGTTCGATTGTGTTCGTGAACGTTCGGTAAGGTGTTCGTGAACGTGTTCGTGAACATTCGTTGATTTGCGTTCATTTATGTTCGTATGTTTGTGTTTTAATTGAAGATCTTTGTACGTTCTTATATTTTATTTGTACTTTATATATTATTAAACTTTTACTTATTTTATTACCCTAACAATTAAACTAGGAAACCTACTTTCACATCCCTTTCATTTCTCATTATTTACATCAGAGAGTACGATCGACCTCCGTTCCACAATAAGGGATTCAAGTTCGAGTGCTACTCTCTGGGCCATCTATCTTTATCCTTCGTCGTGTTCGCCAAATTTATTTGTGTTCGTGAACCGTCCGCGAACACGCTCATTTCCTTAATGAACGAACACGAACATAAAATCTCGTTCGTTAAGTGTTCATGAACCGTTCGTGAACACATTTATTTCCTTAACGAACGAACACGAACAAGGCCTTGTTCGTGTTCGTTCGGTTCGTTTACAGCCCTAGTCCCAGATGAAATCATCGAAGAGATCCTCTCCAGACTCCCCGTCGAATCCATTCTCCGATTCAGATCCGTCTCCAAACAATGGCTCTCGCACATCTCCCATCCATCCTTCACCAAACTCCACTCCACTCGCTCTACCCGCACCGCCTTATTCATTTCCGCTTACGATTATTCCACTTGCCAACAACACATTCTCTCCGCCGCCCGTCACGGCGGTCCCCTAACTCATCTTTTCACAATCCACGATGCTGATCCTAATAGAATTCCAGAAGCTCAACATTTGAACGGCTTAGTATTCTTTACTACCATGACATTGTACTCTCATTACCTTCACGCCTACGTTGTTAACCCTAGCACGCGTAAGTTGTTTAAACTCCCTCATCCTTATCCTGATAGAAATTATATGGATATCTGTTACTATTTCGGGTTCGATGAGTCTACAGACGAACATAAGGTTTTGACGATAAGGAAACTTTGTAGACCATTCGAGGTTATGATTTTCTCTCTGTCAACTCATTCATGGAGAAAGATCGATGCATTGGCCCCTGTTTTTTGTTTTACTTCGGACCCTTTGAACTTTCACTACAGCCTCAGTGTTTGTGTCAATAGTGTAATACATGTAATAATGCGTGGGGCTGATTTATCGTCTCACATTTTAGCGTTTGACTTGAGAACAGAGAAGTTTTCGGTAATCAACACTCCTCAAGGTGCACTGCCCAATGATGACGGCCTTCCCTGCATCATAAAAACCAATGGCTGTGTAGGAATTCTTAATCGTGATTATGATCGTGTGGTGGAAAACAACGAAATGCATGCCTGGATATTACAAGACTATGAAAACCGTGTTTGGGTCAAAGAAATCATCATGTACACTGATCCTTGGACTGAGGATTGTTTCCCTTACCCTGAATATTTTGTTAATGCAGGCGATATTATCATCTTTAGTCCGAGCAAGTTGTCCGAGAATGTGATGAATGTACCTGTCTTTAACAGGAAGAGTAGATGTTTTAAGTCATTACAGTTCACTTTCAGTCGTCAATTTCGGATGCCAAGAGAATTAGAGTTCAATATGATTAGGAGTTATGTTGAAAGCATGGTGCCCTTATAGAGGCACGGACACGACTTAATGATCCAACTGCATCTTTTCACTTTGTTTGATGTATGTTTTTATGGAACTTTACGCTACTAAATATTGTTTTATCTACCAACTTCTTTGGATCTTGTTTTCCTAAATGGTTAACCAAAGTGTTATGTTCTTGAAGGGTTGTTTGTATCATTTTCTACCGAAATTAGAAATATGCAACTTAAAAGCTCAATTATAATACCAACGAAACAAGATCAGAAATTAGTCTCCTAGTTTTAATTAATTTTTTAACTAGTTATATTTGTATTAATACTCTTATTGATTCAAAATGTAGGTTAACTCAAACTTGAGTGTATATATTTAAAAACAATCAAGAAAAGAGACTTGTTTACTAACTAGTGTAAGCTTGTTTGTAATTTTTTAGAAGTAACTATATGTGCACTACTACTTTAGTGGTGCTGTGCATGTATTTTATTAGCCTTGATTGTGCTGGGTTCTTTGGCAGCTGAACGTTGAGAATATAGAGGGCGGGAAAGCCCTCCCATGGTCTATTTTAGCCAGTTAGTCTCTATTTATGTCTTTGATTCTACATGTAATTCTTCATCACGAGTGATAGAACCCAAAAATCGAATTGACAAAATTAGGGGATAACTGGCCTGATTTGAGATAGGGTAGATCTCAAAAAAAAAAAAACAGAATACGATTCTTTGATTGATAATAACTGAACAAAACATTACAATGGAAGAACTACGCAATTTTTCTTGAGTTACCAATTTACCATTGGCATTATGGGTATAGAACCGAATCAGGCTCTCACTGAGCAATAAGAATTTCCTGTTTGCAGCCGTGGGCGTAGGTCACCTTGACCGAACCATGTAAAATCCTTGTCGTGTGTTCGTTTACTTTCTGTAGTTGATTACGTGTGTGTGTTTGTATAAATCGAATCCTTAACAGGATGAGTAATTTTGATGTCAACGTTTACTTCCCTTGGTGGTTGCTGGCCTTTAAAATCCTTTCGTTTTTGGTAATTGAGTTCAAACCTTTTATTTTGCCACATTGAGTTTTTTATGTCTTAAAGACTTATTCAGTTCATAGGTTTTTCTGGACATATTTTAAGTCTCTATAGGATATTCCATTGTGTTGAATTTGTTATTGCCAGTTCAGCAGTTGAGAAGGGATATATAGGATCTGTCTATATGCTAGGAGTTAGCATTCACCTTGAGGCAGGGGCGGACCCAAGTTTCCTTGTGGGTGGGCGGGCGGGCGCACCCCTTGAAAATCCCATAGTATAGTCTAACCTTAACTCTCCAAGGCAGTGGCGGACCCGGACCCATGAATTATTTGCTGGGGGTGCGGATGAGGGGTTCAACCATACATATGAACCCAACTTTGACTATAAAAGTCAAAAACTGAGTTTGTCAACTTCCAAGATAAAAATATAATTTTTATGAAGTTCAATACTTGCCACAATCAGCCCTCCTAGTTTTTATATGGAATTTCAACCCCTTAAGTTAAATTTACAATTTTAACCCAACACTCAACAGTTGTTATTGCTATGAGAAGGGATATATAGGATCTGTTTGTATGCTATGAGTTAGAAGGAGGATGCGAGAATTTGTGGATTTGGATATATGAGCATAATGTTGACTGTTGGAGATGGAGTAGACTTATTAATCAGCAAATCTGGAGTGTGAAGAAATCTGAAAGCCGAAATTTTGGTGATCTGTTGACTTATTGTTGGCTAATGGATTGGATTAGTAAAACCTTCAGATGCAATGGTTAAAAAGTATAACTCTAGGAAAAGCCAACAAAACTGATAGAATTGGAGGAATTGGAGAGATGTGTCAACAAACTAAACAAGGTGAAATTATCAAATGAGGCTGACAAATGGGGATGGACGGTGCAGAGCCAGAGTGTGTTCTTAATGGCTATAAATAAAGAAAAAATGGCTGAAGCAGAGGTGTGAGAGGAAGCATTTGGTTTTGAGTGGAATAATTGGGTCCCAAAGAAGGGGAATATACACACATGGAGGTCAGAAATGGAGAGAATTCCCACGAGAGTCGCTCTGGCTAAAAGAGGGGTGGATATAGGGTCTGTCATGTGTAAAATGTGTGGAAGCGGTGGAACACTTGTTCATTAACTGCGAGGTTGCAAACAATATATGGCCAGTAATATCTCATTGGTGTGGAATCCCACCCATATATGCCTTCTTATTCAGAGATTTGTTTAAAAAGCACAAGCATGTTGCAGGTGATAAGCAAAAACGGAAAGCGATATACGCAATCATACTTGCAACAGTTTGGGTTTTATGGTGTGCTCGAAACGAAATGATTTTTAACAACGTGAGGAAATTGTGTCAAAAATCGCTTAACTATCTATGGGTAAAAAATCGAGCAAAGCTGGAGAAAATTGTGTGCTTGAAATGGTGTATTTTTAACTTTGCTTTTCCTCAAAACAATGTATGATGTTGTGTACTGCTATCTAGCACCTTGCTAGTATGGTCTTTCTTTTGCTGTGTTTTAATAAAATGCCCTTCCAGCCGTCCCAAAAAAAACCCAACAGTCTAAGACTGAAGGGAGTGGGGCGTCCTCAAAAGAGGGCGTCTTGCGACACGTGGCGTTTGGGGGCGGCTTGGGGCGTCCTCAAAAAAGGGGGCGTGGTGTTCATGGCAACTTGGGGCAACTTGTTTGAAAAAGCAAGGTTTTTTATTGGTTGAGAGGGGGGGAGTTTTTGGAATGTTGTGCCAAAAAGTTGAATTGTGTGAGAGGAGGGGCGACGAGAAGAGGACGGGCAAAGGGGGGATGCCCTTGGGGACGCCTCTGGGGGCGGTGTTCATGGCAACCTTGGGCGACTTGGGGGTGGGAGTCGCCCCACTCCCTTCAGTCTAACCATGATTCAAAACAGGACAGGGCATGTAGAATTTGCTGACCAAGTCAATAATTGAATTAGTAAAAACGGTCATCATTAATTCTCAGAGACAATATTGGTGGTGGTTGATGACTGTTGATTGCAAGACCACCATTTTTTTTTTTGAAACGTATACTTCATAAACAAAACAGCCGACCCAAACCGGGCCGACCTGACAACAGACAAAAAGAGACTACATATTCACAAAAGAAACCCAATCCCCCCATTCTACCTCTTTGAATCTCGATCTACTAGAGAACCAAAGAAAACCCAACGCCTTAACTTCGCTCAAAATACTATCTATCTTTATAGGAGTATTAGAAAATTTGTAATTGTTCCTAGCCCGCCATAGACTCCAACACACTAACATAATAATACCTTGCGCTGCCACCTTCTTCCTTTCCGAGACCTTTAAATTAGCATAGATGCACAGGAGGTCCTTGATCGAGAAAGCGTAAATATTGGGAATCTTACACCACGAACTTACACCATTCCAAACAGTCGCAGCCACTCCACATTGAATAAAAACATGGTCCGTCGTCTCCTCTTCCGAATTGCATAAAGGACAAGTAACGTCTTCGATGGCAATGTTTCTATTCCTCAGAGCTACTCCAGTCGGGATCTTGTTCAGCTCCATCCGCCACGCGTGAATGTTACACTTGCTAGGAATCCACCGACACCAATCCAAGATGAAACCGGAACTGACTGAATTATCGTTGTACAAAAGCCGCTTGGTAGATCTAACAGAGAAAACAGCAGACGAACCAGACTGCCAGACCCATTTATCATGCCCCGCTGATAACCGAACATCGCTGAGAAGAGAGCACATAAGCTGCAGACTGTCAATTTGCACAGAAGAGAGCACTGTCGTCCTCCATTCCTAATTAAAAACGATGTCCGTGCCATGACTCGAAACCCTGTCCGCAACCTTGCACTTCTTGGCAGCCTCCAACGTGAAAAGCTCAGGGAATTTAATCTTTAAGGGCTCGTTAGTGATCCAAGGATCTAACCAAAAAGAGATGTCTTCACCATTCCCGACCACTCCTTTGAGATAATTACGTAAAGGTAACCCACCCGCCTTAGAGTTAATGAACACCTTTGCTATATTGCTCCAAGTACCACTTAAAGTTTTCTTAAAATTGATACATTCCCACCCCACCCTACTCGAGTGAAGGGAGTCGATAACTTTCTTCCAAAGGTTATTTTTTTCCGTCTTGTACCGCCAACCCAATTTAGTTAAAAGGGCGATATTAACCTCTTTTAACTTACAAAGCCCCAAGCCTCCTTCTTTTTTGTGACGGGCCACCCGATCCCAACAAACCCAATGCATTTTTCGTTCTTCAACCGAACCACCCCATAAGAAGCTTTTGATCATGGATTCAAGGTCCGAAAGCACCTTTTTAGGGGCTTTGTAAAGCGAGAAGAAGTATGCTGGAAGGCTTTCCAAAACCGACTTGATTAAGACCACTCTTCCCCCAATGGACAAAAGGTGCGACTTCCATTTGGCGAGGCGATTCCGGAACGTCTCATACACCGGTTGCCAATTATTTATCCGGTTCATGTTGGCTCCAACAATCAAGCCAAGATACTTAAAGGGAAGAGAATCCGGTTTAAACCCAAAATCGTTGGCCATACTCCCAGTATCCTCCATACTAACACCGATACCGTAAAGATTGGACTTGTCCACATTAATTTTAAGACCCGAAACAAGAAAAAAAACATCGAAGGATTCCCATGACATTACTCATTTCTTCTTTGGACCAGTCCCCCAGCACGATGGCGTCGTCCGCATAAAGGAGATGTGACATGATCGGACCATTATTCGGAGTGAGAATGCCCTTTATGACCCCCGCCTCCCTCGCCCGAGTAAACATACGTGAGAGCGCTTCCATCACAACAAGAAATAAGAACGGAGAGAGCGGATCTCCTTGTCTCATACCTTTCTCGCATTGAAACTGGAACGTCGGAGCCCCGTTCACTAAGACTGAGGATCTAGCCTATTTAAGGATGCCCGTAATCCATTTGCACCACAAATTCAGAAAACCCATATGATTGAGAATATTAACCACGAATGACCAACTTACATTATCGTAAGCCTTTTCGAAATCAATTTTGAGAAAAAAAAATCTTTCTTTTTCCTTTTTTTGATCCACGAAATCAGCTCGTTAATTATAAGCGGGCCATCGAGAATGTATCTACCAGACCCACCTATCAAGTATCAACGACCCACCCTTTTTTAGAGGGACTTTTGTATGTAAAAAATAAGTTGAGGAACTTTTGTAAAAAAATAAGAAAGTATATTATTTTTTCTATTTAATAATATTATTGTAAGAAAAATAAGAAAGAATGCTATTTTTTTAAGAGTAAGATGCCTGAATAGTCCCTGTGGTTTCTCAAAGTTTCACTTTTAGTACCCAACTTTTTAAAATTACATTGGTGCTCCCTGCTCTCTGTGGTTTATTCATTTGTTACTCGGATAGTCCTCTGAGTGGATGACCGTTAGTTTTCTTAGTTAAGTCATGCAAAATTACTAAAACACCCTTACTATTAAAAACATTAAAAATGAATAATTGATATTTATGAAGCTAAGTGGGTCCCACCATTATTAAAACTTGCCCCACCCCATACCCCCTTCTTCTTCTTCTTCTTCTTCTTCTTCTTCTTCTTCCTCCTCCCTAAACCTAGCCACCTCGTCCCCTTTTCTTCTCCGGCGAAAAAACCACCCACGGTTGCCAGCCGATCTGCACATACACAACAAACGCTTGCTTTGGGTTCTAATATCTTACCCTTTTAGGATCTTGGAATTGAAAATGAAGCCCGATTTCACATACGACGAAAAACTACCACCGGCTTCCAATTTCACATACTCGAACAACCACCAACCTGAGGTCCGATTTCACGGAGCATCTCTTCGGTAGCTTCCACCTGGTTCACAAATTGAAGGATGAGAACTGAAATTTTGTTTATTTGGGTTTAGCTAGAAACCAGTCACCAACGTCATTCCTATCAGGTTCGATTTTCTAGTTCGATTTGCCTTTGTCAATTGTTTGTTGAAACGCTAGATCTATTAGTTAATTATTCATTTTCCAGTTGCTACTGTTTTGTACCATTGACTTTGAATATATATTACAAATTTAGAGTTTTAATTTTATCTAACATTGCAAACTTTTTATGAGCTTCTAGTGTTTTGTTGCTACTAGTTTGATTAATAAAGTATGAAAGTGGCATAAGTGATAAGTTATACACTTGCATGAGTTGCATCTATAGAGTCGATCTGAGTTATGTTTAGTGTGGATAAGGATGGCCGGAATTTTTAGATTTGCATGAGAAAAATCAGATGGGAAAGATGAAATGAGTGTTGTTAAGTAGGTCCTACCTAATTAATTTATTTCGGTTATCATTAAGGGTAATATAGTCATTTTACATGGACTTAACTCAACAAACTAACATCCATCCAGTCGAAAAACTATCCGATTAACAAGCGAGTAAATTACAGAAAGCACGAATGTAATTTTAGAAAGTTGGAGACTAAGAGTGAAATTTTGACAAACCACGTGGACTAACCGGACATTTTACTCTTTTTTTAATGATATTTGCCCTGTGATAAAAGGATAAACTTTGAAATAACGTCAATAAACCCGAAGCCTAATTTCACCTCCCAAAAAAGCCCTGTTGAGAAAATGGAAACCCTAGAACAACACCAACAATCGACAACCACTACAGATGATCGATTGGCCAAGAAGACAAAGACTTCCATCCCAATCGAAATTATCGAAGACATCCTCTCCAGACTCCCCGTCGAATCCATACTCCGTTTCAGATCAGTCTCCAAACCATGGCTCTCCCGCATCTCCGATCCATCCTTCACCAAACTCCACTCCACTCGCTCTACCCGCACCGCCTTATTCATTTCCGCTTACGATCTTTCCACTCGCCAACACCACATTCTCTCCGCCGCCAGTCACGGTGGTCCCGTAACTCATCTTTTCACAGTCGACGACGTTTCTGCTTGTCATATCAAAGCGGCCCAACATTTGAACGGCTTAGTATTGATTGGTTCCGCCAAATCGCGTGCCTACGTTGTCAACCCTAGCACGCGTAAGTTTTTATTACTCCCTCATCCTGATCCTTCTTACATCGATGATATATATGAGATTACCAGTTACTCTTTCGGGTTTGATGAGTCTACAAACGAACATAAGGTTTTCATGATCAGGAAACTTCGTTATCCTACTAGATTTGAGATTATGATTTTTTCTCTGTCAACTCGTTCATGGAGAAAGATCGATGCCGAGCTTCCTGTTGGTTTTAGTTGGAAAAGTATGTCCTTTGGCTACAACCACAGCGTTTGTGTCAATAGTGTTATACATCTAGTGTTTCCAGATGGTTTATGGTCTCACTTTTTGGCGTTTGACTTGAGAACAGAGGTGTTTTCGGTAATCAACTTTCCTCAAGGTGCTCTGCTTGATGATGATGATGGCCGTCCTTGCATCATAAAAACCAATGGTTGTATCGGAATTTTTAGGCGAATGGTGGGAAACAACGAAATACATGTATGGATATTACAAGACTATGAAAACCGTGTTTGGGTCAGAGAAATCTACTACACTGAGTCTTTGACCAGGAAATGTTTCCTTTACCCTGAGGATTTTGTTAATACGGACGAGATTATCTGTTGTCCGAGCAAGTTGTCTGAGAATGTGATAAGTGTACCTGTCTATAACAGGAAGAGTGGGTGTTTTAAGTCATTACAGTTCACTCTGAGTCATCGATTTCCGGTGCCAAGAAATTTGAGGTTCTATATGCTCAGGAGTTATGATGAAAGCATGGTGTCTTTATAGAGGAACGGACAAGACTTAATGATCCGAAACAAGTACCTCCCCCCACGGGAAAATGTTGTTCCTGCGTGTTCCTTTATAGGTCGTATGTTTACATTTAGTTATATTTCTTATTAGTTCAAGATGTTTTAACTCAAGAGTCGAGTTTATTTGTCTAAAAACAATCAACTTGTTTATCTAACTAGTTTAAGTTTGTTTGTCAAATTATTAAAACAAGTAATGCTTTAGTGGTGCTGTACATGTATGATCGATCAATCTTGATGTCAATGTTCACCTCTCCTAGTGGTTGTCTGCATTAACCATATGAAACAAGTCAAAGGGATTAAAAGCCACCCAAAATAGAGTCAAACTATATTTCTGACATGAAATTTCTTTGCATAATTCACAGGTCCTTTCACCTTTTGGTGTGGAGTGTGTGAACTTGGGGTGGGTTAAGTTTTCCTTCTTACAATTGGCATGGAATCCTTTTGTCTTTGTTAAATGAGTTCAATTATATTGGGTGTTGAGTCCGTCATTAGTCATGTATTTGGTTTAAATGGGAACTTGGGTTATATTGGAGAGAAAAGGAGACCGAGGGTAGTATTCTTAAACACTTATTCAGTTCATTGGTTTTTCTGGACGTGTTTTGCGTCTTTGTTTCTTTCTCTTCACTTCAATTCTATAGGATTTTCCATTGTGTTGAATTTGTAATTTAACTAGGTTATAACCCGTGAATACTTACGGGTTGTCAATCTATCTTTCTAACCAAATAAATATATACATATATATTAATACACGAAAAATTCTATGATAAATAAGGTGTATGAATAAACATTTAAAAAATATTAACCATAACAAAGTAAATGTATATCATACGAAAACCAAATATCCAAAACGTAAATGTAAAACAACTAATGACTACTCTTTTTTTGGTGAGGTACAACCAACTCAACATTCAACACTTGATGAGTTTCATCAAAAGAAAACTGAACCGTATCACACTCGTTAATGCGAGCACGTTTCATGAATCTGGACCATTTGCATAACGCATAACGCCAACTTTCTCCTCTCTTTTCACGTCTGGTAGGGTTGGTAAACTCCTCTTGCTCAGGCAGATGCAAAAGTCTGACGGTCATAGGTTTTAAATCAGCACCAAGTTTAGCCATACTTGAAACCTTATCAGGCAGTCGCTGTATTGTTTTTAAAATAAAATTAATAAGAAGAAGAATATAAAAACAATAATGTATTTCTATGTGACTAAAAAAAATATATAATTTTTATTATATAGTAATTCATAAAATAATATTAAAACTTACAAAATCTTTAGAAGCCATACGCCTAAACTTATAAACACGAACATTTTGGTGTTCATCAATAGCTGGCTCGTCAACTACATCAATAGGTGCAACTACAGTCTGAAAATAACATACAACAATTATTATAATAACAATATAGTAATTAAATATATAAAGAACCAAGCAAATGTATACTTACCTCATCAAGTTGTACATCAGCATAATTAATTTCAACACCATTTTTTTCCAAGAATTCTTAAATGGAAATAATTTGCAAAACCTCTTGTAAATACTACCTCCGTCCTATTAAAAGTGTCCTATTTTGAATTTTCAAAGTCTTTATTTATAAACTTTGACTTTAATTATATATTTTTTGTTTTATATAAAATTTGATGAAAATTAACCCGATAAAAACACTTGTAAAACACACTCAAATCATATAACTTTCATCAAGTATTATCTAACACAAACAAAATTATTTAAGGTCAAAGTTTATTAATAAAGACTTTGAAAATTCAAAATATGACACTTTTAATGGGACGGAGGGAGTATTAGATAACAACCGGCCTCCAATTGAAACAAATTAACAATAACATCAAAACCAATGGAGAAACCAACTTTACCAAAAAGCGTTTCAATCTTGACGTGAAGGATTTTGTTGCCTACATCTATAATGAAAATTATATCATCTGAAGTATAATCGTAGAAATTGGGCAGTATAGACTCAGGAATGACCTGTATAAATAATTAAAAAAATAAAAAAAAATTACTTTTGTAATCAGTTCATAAAACCTAAATATATTAACATAAATAAAATTAAAGAAAAAGTAATCTTACAATAAACTTAGATGTTGTAGGTAAAAGCGATGTCCAGAAAGAAGTTTGAAACACACCATCAATGAAATGTGTTAGTTTGAATATAGATAAATCGACAGGATTGAAGAGCACCAAACATCCTTTTTTGAGTTTTAAATGTTTCACAACATTTGACCAACCATTAAAAAAGAAATGTTTTCCTTTGGCTTCTCTTAAAGAAACATTAAATTTTCGGCCATCTTGACTTTGTATCATAACATTTTTTGGTGCTTTATCGTTACCCCACAATTTGGATGCAGCGTCTGAAGGAATCGCCTGATGAAGCAAATAATCCAAAATAACTTATAATTATAATTATAATTTATAAACCATAAGATAATTTTAAATTGTATTTCATGATAAGAATAAAAAAAAGTATAATAAATGTCTGAATTTAGAAAATACCATTAAAAGTTCGTCCGCTCCATTCATGTGTCTACAAAAGAAAGGTTCTCTAATACTGATTGAAAAACATAAGATATTAATAAAATATAAGTTTTTTATGGGTATTATGCACAACAAAGTCTAACATTAAAAAGAAAAAATTACCTGGAAGAACTTTCAGCCATATTTAAAATCTGCAAACACATGTAACGTAGACAAAACAATTAAGAATATATATTATATAAATTATCAAATTAATTAAATTGTTTTTTAATATGAGTCATTATATATGCTGATTACTTCAAAAACATATATGAAAGAAAAAAAGAATTGAGATAATATATTCTTATCAACCATGTGATAATATATGATTACTTCAAAAACATTAACTAAAACACATAACCAAACGTTATCAAGCATGTGATAATATATGCTTATTAGTTTAAAAACATGTTACATAATCCATGGTGATTAGTTACATAAACAACAATGTGATAAAGATGTAAAAAATAAAAGTTTCTTATACATTAATCGGAAATCAATGTTTCTTACCTTGTAGATTTAATTCACGATCAACAACAGCTGAATTGATTTTGATTCGGACAACTTGGATATATAAACAAACTCTTTTCTTATTATACACAAAACCGAATTCCAGAATATGTATATATATAGGAGACATATAGTAAGATATAAAAATTCAATGTTATTACAAATCTTTTCAAATTTTTTATTACAACTGAAGATACATATTTCCAAATATGTATTGAAAGAAATAAATTGTAATTATTCCCTTATAATTTGTTACAATTAGATGGAACTTTCTAAAAATGAAATATCATTACGAAAATAAATCCATTCTTGAAGAACAATGATAAAAGTCAAATGTTATTCAATTAAAAAAACAGATTTCTTCATAATAATCAATATATTTACGTTTAATTTGTTAATTTTTTATTATTTAGGTTATATGCTAACACTACCTGAATTTCACATAACCACATCATAAGGATATTAACAACATATACATATTACCAAAAGACTTGTCTAACAAACCATAAGTACTATCCCAAAGTATCAAAACAAACCAACCATAAAACCACATTTAATATTCATACGAAACACTAACATAACATAATAACCAACATTCACGAACGACCTCTTTTCTTTGTGATCTTGGGTATGACTTTGGTCAACATCAAACGCTGAGAAGACTTGACGTACGTAAAGAAAAGAGTAGAGCCAAAGTCGATGTAATTCAATTTCAAGAAAGCTGGCCACTTTTTAAAACCATACCTGAAACTCTTCCCAGACTTCTCACCTCTTGTGCCCAACTTAAGTAGTTCACTTTTTTCGTTCTGAACTGTAACACGGTGCAAGTTGTCAAGAGAAAGACACAGATGGCTTGAAACATCAGTCGGTAAACGCTGAGAAAAAAATAAAAGGATTAATTATCTGGTTTACTAATAAGTTATGTCTCTTGTATTATGTGATATTT
The DNA here is from genome assembly GCA_030545235.1 of Helianthus tuberosus. Taxonomy (NCBI): domain Eukaryota; kingdom Viridiplantae; phylum Streptophyta; class Magnoliopsida; order Asterales; family Asteraceae; genus Helianthus; species Helianthus tuberosus. The sequence continues at coordinate 66,849,440 of CM060388.1, forward strand.
GAAGGAAAAAAAGAATATTATAAAGTTTACCAGTCTGCTTTCGGCTTTCTTGGTGAATTTAATTACATCACTTTTTTTTAAGTTTTTTGATGTACAACATTTACGGCCAACATGAACGCCGGTAGATATCGTGGATCTGAATGACTTACACCTTGGTTTAGCCTACATAATTGAATAAGACATAATAAGTGTAAAAATAATATATATATAAGTGTACAATAATAACATACAGGATTCTTTATATAATGAAAGATAATTTGATGTTTATGGTATCTTACTTGAGAGACAACGTGAGAAGATAGATTTTGCTCAGAAAGAAAATCAGTTGATTTTCTTTTTCGTTCAACCTAAAAATAATAAAACAATTAACATATTGATAGAGAATGGTATAATTAAAATAATTATATAATAATTAAGCATGTTTTTATACATGTAATGTATTATTTGGTATGAAAAAAGTATTGAAAACAACATGAAACTGGGTTTTGACATTAAGAAAAACGAAACTTTAAATTATTAATTATAAGCATTATATAATATATAAGGGACATTGTGAAACACTTACATGAGACCGATAGGCATGAGAGGAACATGAAAGGCGATTAGATTCAGCAACTATATGACCAGAAAGATCGTCATCTACATCACTTTCGTTGGTAATCACCTTCTCTTTGTGTTCCGACTACAAAAAAATAATATTCAAAAACACCAACAATGTTAACTTCAAGATTAACTAATTACCTCGTATTATGAAATAAATATATTGTAAGCATAATAACACTAACCGCAAGCAGTAAATCAAATCCATCATCTCCATAAATAGGATCATCCAGCACAACAACGTCAACCTTCTTGAAATACATTTGAGTACCAGTTTCATTATTAAAAACGGACAACTCAAAAGTCTCATATCCAGCCATTGTAAAAATAAAAGTACTCCGGGAATCTAATTCAAGATCCCTAATCAGATTAGACCATCCATCAGTGAAAGCACATTTGCCGGACAACGCCTCCATCTTCACATTCTAAAACCTATCACCGAGATAAAGAGTTGTTGATCCACCTTTATAACTGCTGCCGTAAAACTGTCCCCAGAATTTGTCCGCCATAAGCTGTAAATTTGTTAAGAATTATGTTAAACAAAATATTTACAAAACAAAATTGACTTAAAATAGTAATTATTTTATAAAGAATACTTACAATGAAATCATCATCAACTCTAATGGAAGTGATAAAAGAGTTATCCAAAACACATGACTTAAAGACATTGAGATACCATGTAGATGGTCCAAGACTGTTGAACAACATATAATCATTTTTTTGTAAACCAGTGTCCGTAACGACTTTACCAAACCCAGAACCTAAAACAGGACCCAAACCATATTTTTCAATTTCAACAATCCATAAGTTGTCAGCAAAGAAAATTTTAATACGATCACCATATGGGAATTGTTCTCCCCACAGTAATGTAGCAAAATCATTCGGAATATCCTATAATTTGAAACAAAATACATATAAGTATAAACATATTTTTTTAAACATAATAACCAAAAATACATACCACTTTTGTAGGATGATGAACATCGACTAACTTCAAGAAAGAACAACTACTTCTTTTTGGATACATATCTGTAAAATTATTATGAACATATTTTTAGAGCAATAAATAAAATAATAACATCACAAAATAAACACATTCAAAAAAAAGAAAATATTGTATTCTTCCAATTAACAATGACTAAAGATGGAAAATTATTACTGATAAAGAAAGAAAGTATACAAACAATAACCAAATTTGACTAACCTATTATCTATAAACGTAAATTTTAATGACATTGTTATCACATAATTAAGGTTTCACATGAAAAAGGAAATTAATAAACATAAAAAAGTGGGAAATTCTTGCAAAGATAACATCTAAATCAGAATCGGATTGTATTAAAGAAAATTGTGTATAACACTTTAATGGAACTTAAGAACATTGGAAAATCTTGTAAAGATAACATCAATATCGGAAAATTGCAAAACAATAGGAGGAAAACCTCTCAATAGCCGGATTAAAGATCAACAACATACCTTCTTCGGTTGATTGTAGTGTAGAAGATGAGAGTATTGAATATTGAAACCCTAACCAACAATGGCGGTGATGAAGCGATAACCGAGAGAGGAGGTGAAAGACTTTTTGATGGGTAATGATGTTGCAGGTGATATGATTGTTTTGTTTTGAGTTGCACCAATTTTGAAGTAAATACAATTAAATTACAAATTCACCCCTTATACATCTATAATAGTTACAAAAGTTTACAAAATTACTTTCACTAACAACCGAACTATAAAATAATAGTTTAACAAAAGTTTAAAAATTGTAATATTTATATTTTAAAAAAAAATTACAAAATTGTTTAGACGAATAAAAATTATGTAGGTATACTTAAATAATTTAATTTAAAAGTAAATTACAATTATAATAAATCAAGATGTAAAATCAATTCAAAAATTTATATAAAAAAATTAACTTCAAAACTTACAATTTGAAAATAAACTTTAAATTTTGAACTACAATTTTCCAAATATTTCTTTGTAAACAACATTTGAAGTTGTATTCGTTGGCCTTCCATCTTTGTCAAATATTAAAAGCTTGACGCCATCTCTGGTCTTTACTCTCGACAACGCAACATAAAGTTGACCATGTGAGAAAACGGGGTCTTTTAGGTATAGACCAACTCTGGAAAGAGACTGTCCTTGACTTTTGTTAATAGTCATGGCAAAACATACGGTTATTGGAAACTGCCTTCGTTGAAACTTGAAGGGTATTTTCTTGTCCGACGGTATCATGCTAATTCTGGGAATGTAAGTTCTTGAACCAACATTACCTCCCGATAGTATCTCAGCCTCGATAACACGTTTACCAAGACGTGTAATCTGAAGACGCGTACCATTGCATAAACCATTTTGTTGATCAATATTCCTCAAAAGCATGACTGGAACACCCAACTTTAACACCAATCTATGATTTGGTAATCCAGAAACAATGACACTATTTAACACATCAGGATTATACAAATCTTGGTGTAATGGATCATTAATTTCCTCAGTTGGGCATAGACTATCTGAGCTAAGATACTCTACTTCTTCACCGAGAAATAATGCAAGTAAACGATCATTTATACCATGTACAACTTCATTTTTAGGAGCAAGTATGGCTCTTTCTGAAAAGTAGTCACGATCTTTAAAACGGTGAAGAACTGAAGGATATACAAAGTCAATCAAGCTTTGAATTGGATCAGTTGAATCAGTTATTAAAAGATCATTTGGTATTTCTATAGTTGACTCGCCATCGTTACCATCACCGAGATTGCCTTCACCAATTTCAAGAAGCCATTTCGCAAAATCGTTTATCTCATCAATGTTAGAACTACTGGATCCAACAGATAAATGCATATTCCTGGTCAATTTTAAAACCTTGCAAGTGGACCAAATGTAAGATGAACATAAAGAGGCGTGTACGATGTCTTGCCTGCTTCCATTTTGTACAACCGGTAAGATTTGCCTAAAGTCACCACCGAAAACAATAGTCTTTCCACCAAAAGGAAGTTCAGATTTACGTGAATCAGAGACACTCAAAACATCTTTCAATGTACGGTCAAGAGCCTCAAAAGCATGTTTATGTACCATCGGTGCTTCATCCCAAATAATCAACTTGGCTTCGTTTAGAAGATTAGCGATTTCAGAATTAGGCTTGATATGACAAACGGAATCTTCATTAAGATTAATCGGAATATGAAACCTTGAATGGGCGGTACGGCCTCGTGACAACAATAATGATGCAATCCCGCTTGAAGCAACATTAACAACAATATGTCCATTGCATCTTATGGAAGCAGCTAAAGTTTTCCATAGAAATGTCTTACCTGTACCACCGTAACCGTACACAAAAAAAACACCACCTTTCCCACGTCCAACAGCAGACATAATCTCGTTATACACTGCTCTTTGATCATCATTTAAAGAATTGTGAAGCTTATTAAATTCAGCCCTAACTTCATCCTTGTCCCAAGAAAGCTCCTCATTTATCAGACGGTTGCTCTCGTATACTGTGGAATCTTCGTCTGGAACAGGCATTGTTGAGAATCTACGCAAGCTGGACCCATTACGGATAAGATACTTTTCGATTTTAGACAACGTTATATTCTTTAAACGCTTATCTGAAACAACAAAACCTACAATAAAAAGTAAATTTAATTAATTTAATAACACACTTTATTAATATAAGCATAACTGAATAAAAAAAAAGACTTTGTATGTTAAAAAAAATATACGAAATTTAAAAAAAAAATACCACTAAACCCAGAATCCTTCCGCATATTGTATAAAATGTCCTCGGACAAAAACTCCCACGTCTTCTCCCAAACAACTTCTGGTCTTGAAAGCGTATTAGACAGAAGAAGTGTACCGAACAATGAACGGAGATAATGACCATTTCCTGTAAAACTGGCCTCTTTAATGCACTCAATGTATTCGTTGTCATCATCTAAAAGACCACGTGCATAACATGCATCCCTAAAAGTAGGATAAACAACACCCTCATAGGTTCTAATTTCTTCAAACGATCATGGACCCTTGACCTTGGTTAGAAGAATTCTAAGGTAATAAGCCTCACCAAGTGAAGGAGACACAGAATAAATTCTCCCAACCACAACATAATTTTTTCGCGGCTGCCAGCAACGTTTCTGTAACTTCCAAACATACTTTGATGGAAACTCAACATAAGTAAGTTTCCTTGCTTCAGGTTTTTTGTTCATGTTCATCCACTCCAGAAAAATAGAAGAATTAACCTGAGGTTTGTTTAGGACATCTTCAATATCATCTTCACCACTGAATACTACATTTTGCTGGTCTGGAAGATGAAATGGTAACCTCATAACAGACGGATACCTATAGTGAACGTCACATGCAAATATTCTCCAGCTGGCTTCACATGCAGAAACATATCTTGCCTCGTAATATTCTTTTATTTCATCTTTGGGTATCTCTTCCTCAATTCCTCTGTCTGAATCTATAACAGCAACAGTGGCTCTGTCTGGTCCTTTATTAATGTATTTAAACAAATACTTAATTGAACCTGCCTGATTGCACCACTCCATATTAATGTGCGCCTGATATCTTCTAAGAAGCCTTTTGTTATATGGAACGACGCTCCTGTTGTCCAATGTGACACCCTTCTTTATAACTGTGTGACCGTCGTCTCTTCGCCTATAAAGGGGAAATCCATCTGAATCAACAGAAGTAGCCTCCAAAAACTTCTTTGGAAAATTCTTAGAACAACGGTTCCCTACCATGCATGGACATTTCAAGTTAGCCTGTCCACATGGACCATGAATCATGAACTCACACACCAAAGAATATAATTCAGGATCTTCATTCTTATCAGGAATCTCAGCTGAGATAAAAGGGTCGATATGTTCAACAGTAGGAACCTTATGATCAGCTTTCATAAACACACATAAATGCGCATGTGGCAGACCACGCTTCTGAAATTCGACGGTGTAAACAACTGTAGAAGGAAAAAGATTAGCAAATAAAGATAAAATAAGTGTAAAAAAAAATACACATACCTGCATTAATTTCGTCAAGAATCTTTTTTTCCTTAAGGTCTTTTATCAACGAATCAAGCTTCATCTTAAACAATCGACAAAGTATGTCGGGTCTGTCTTCAGGCTTAACTGATGAGTCACCAATAAACCTTACCATCTCAGGCCATTTAGGATTACATGTAATAGTTATAAAAAAATCAGGATACCCATAAGTCCTACATAAAGCCATAGCATCCAGATAATTTTGCATCATATAGCGGGCTCCACCAGTAAACGACGAAGGTAATATGACAGGTTTTCCAGTATGAGACAAATCACTTTGCCCAACTTGCTGAACATTTTTAAGACTGTTAAATGATTCGCATCTTAATTTTGTTTGTTGAAATCGTATGTAGTTTAGCCTCTCGCTTTCGATCATTGTATATGCATCGACTATAAACTGCTGATACAACCTCCTCGCATTAAGGATTAGAGAGAACTTGTTGTCTCTATCCTGCATCCTATAAGCAAAGAACTCTCTCATCGTGAAATTTGGACGTGTCTTCTTTGTGTTTGGACCAAAATCCCGATGAGGAATGTTAATCCTATAGCCATCATCTCCATACGGAAAAAGAATTGGATATTGTAGAGCAAGGTATGACAGATGTAACTCACTAATACGTTTAAGAGCTCCTGACTGCTCTTCGACAATAATGTCACGTTGTTCCACGCTTTGATCTTCATCACCAACAATTAAAGCAGCAACTTCTGATGATGTAGGTAAATTGTAAGTCCTGCCGTCTCGATCTCTCTGATAAATCAACCGTAGCCTAAGAGAAACGTTAGGTTTCTCATGAAGATGGTTTCGAACCATCCGATATGTTTTTACCAACATATTTTTGGAATCTAACATGTCGGTATGATACTTTATGAATTTATCGTCAAGCTCTTTTGCTCTGGAAGATGACTGAGTTGTTGAGTCTCTGGTATAAAATTTAAAGATAATTAATAATAGGTAGAAAATACCGTCAAAATTATTTATTAGCAACAAACAGAGGATTATAAATATAGGTGCTGAAAAAAGTAACATACCCAAATAAGGTCTTCCTATTGGAAAGTTCATTCTCAGTATCGTAAATATAAAGTTGAGAAAACTTTGGTTTGTCTCCAGGTTTAGGAAGAAGGCTACCGATACTATGTGCATTTTGACCGCTAATTCTATAAACAAAAGGAGCATTACCTTTGTTTATCTTAGTATCCACTTTTCCACCCATAGAAGTAAAGGAAAACATTGAATTGTAACGTCGAATGTTCTTTAAGAAAAACTTGTTATCTGAATCTAAAGATCGAAAAAGCATCTGGTAAGATGGATCAGATTCTTTATAATCAGGTAAGTCAACTTTACCATAACCACAACATAAGCCATATGTTCGCTTTTGAAGTGTAATCCGACCCTTTCCAGCTTCAGTTCGCCATAACTTTGCAAAGCATAACCCACAACAAACAGATTGGTCGCCATGGTCAAGGTAAGCTGCACAGTTTAACAAAAATTTAAGACTTAAGAATGTAAAAAAATTCAGATTAAAATTTTTTAAGGTTACCTGTAGATGTGCCTTTGCTAACGTCTGTAATCACTTGTTGAACACGATTTTCATCGTCAGAATCAAGATCAGCCATTCGTATGGGTTCTATTTCGATTGGTTTATGAGTTAGCTTACGCCTTCCAGAAGACATCTTTTTTACCGAAGACGAATCCCTCGTCAAAGATGTTGCATTGCGTTTACTAACAATCCGCGGAGTAATAGAATAGCAATCGGTTAGTGGTAAAGTAGATGACGTTGCAATATTCTTTGTTGTAACAAAGAAAAGATGATTTAAGAATATTTATATAAGTTTTAGAAAAAAATATATATAAACATCTATAATTTAAAAATATACCTGGAGAAATACGATTCAACGAAGACATAGCATTAGTCAACTGTGAGCGATTACGAATTTCTGAACATATATTTGTCATACAGGAAGCAGGTGTTATGTTTTCTTTGTTTGCACTATTTGTACTTCGATTTAATGTAGAAGACTCTTGCAATATTAAATTGGTCCTCCTATTAAACCTTAAAACCGATCCAGATGAAGACGTCACCGTTGTTGAAGAATTGAAATTATTTCCTACAAAAAAATAAGAAGACAAATATCATATTACAAATAACCATTAAAAAAATGGTATTGACATATATCAGAATGATAAAATTTTTTTTTAAACATCGTGCATTAATAAGTGTTTTTTTTTTTTTTGTAAACGAACCTGGTATTATGTTTGATACATTTGACAACGGTGTACGCTTGGGTGTTGTATAAGGGTCTTGCACCGCTTTTCCGTTCTTCTTCATATTAGAAGGTGTTATAATGGAAGTTTCTCCGTTAAAGGAAGAATTTAAACGATTGCCTAATAAAAAATAAACAATAATTATTGTAAGTAAAATTATAATACAACCAGTTTTGTATAATACGTAAAACAACATTGTTGTACTAATAAGATGCTTTTAAGTAAAAGTATACTTACTTAAAGGAATAACAGATGAACAATTTGTAGGCAAGCTTCTCATTGAAGATTTGGGTGTTATATTTTCTTTGTTGTTTAAAACAATCTGTGTTGCTGATGAAGACGGTGAATCCACTTTTGATGGAATACATTTTCGAGTAATCTTTGATCTCTTACTATCAAGCAGCAGTTTTCTTAATGTACGCCTTCTTTTTGCCTCGGCAACTGCAATGTTAAAATGGTTAAAACAATAGAATATGACAAAAGAAAAACTAAACAATATTAAGGATAAGACTACTTTAAAAAATAATTTTAACAAACTTTGGATAAGTATACTTATAATATGAGAAAGTAAATTAAGTATATATATAGATAAAAAATAATGAAAAAGAAGTAACCTTTGAGAAAATAAGGATGAACTTGTGTAGTACATTTTGATCTCTTAATATCAAGACAGAGTTTTCTTAACTTTCGTCTACGCCTTGCCTCGTCAGCTACAATTACAAAATAAATAAAGAGGTCAAAGAAGGAGTAACAAAAAATGAATAACCAATATAGATTAACTTTTAAAACGTAATACTACATTTTTAATTGATAACAACTTTAAGTTACCTTTCATAACGTAAGATAACCAACTTCTGTAATCTGAAACAAATTGGGAACAAAATAAATTCATTACTATCTTGAATTTTATTAAAAATAATATATGATAAAACAAAATAAAGAACCACACTTACAATCATTAACTACGACATTCATGGGAAGTTCGGTAGAAGATGAATATTGATATTTAAACCTATAATCCATTTTCGAAACACCGGTAGAAAGCTAAAATGAAACATTATAACTTACTGTCATAAGTATAGAACCAAAAGTTTTAAATTCTAAAAATATTTACTACTAACAAAAGGTTTATCATCAGTAGTGAACATCAGAATATGTATAAATGATATAACAACAAATTAAAATAAATATAAATGATAGTACAACATAATCAAACTTACTGGAAATTTAAAGAGTGATGGAATAAATATTAGAACGTAGGAGAATTCTGAATCAAGATTGAAAGAAACTTGAAGATGAAATGAAGAGATGAGTATTTTTTTTATGTATTTATATACATAATCTATTTAAGGAATAAATAATACAAATCATTGTAAATAAGTTACAATGAGATTGATGACATTAATTATAGAAAGAATGATAATTTTAGAAACTGTATAAAATTATATAAATCTTTGAATAAAACAATCGAATTTGAATTACCTCTAATTTTGTATATAATATATTAAAAATGGTAAGCTATTAATACAAACAATTTAAAATAAAAAGATAGTGTTAATTTAATGCTAAATATAGTAATGGTAAAAGTAAATTAGAATTTTTAATAATGGTTTTGATCTACATGATATCAGTAGATTAGAATTTTTTAAAGTAAACGTAATCTAATTCAATAAGAAACATAACGAAACATAATTAAAAAACCAAACGACATATAAATGTTTTAAAAGAAACATATCAATAGATAACTAAAGATGTCATATTACATAAGCAAACCATATAAATGTTTTAAATCACAAACAACCAAAAAATTCAAAACAAACTGTCAAACATCAAACCAAATGTTTCTTATTATAATAATAGATTAGTTGGTTATTAATTCTTGGCATGATCCTCATCAGAAGAAATTTTATCACCACTTATGCGAGGTTTACTTGCTGATGATCCCACTACGTCTTCACTCACATAAACATCGCCAAGGTTACGCTTCAAATCAGTTGATGATTGATTCAAGTCAGAAGCACAATCCTTTGAAAGAGGTGTAGAGTTATCACCAGTGTAAGAAACACCATCCTTTATTAAAAAAGAAATATCAGAACCAAAGAATTTTTAATTTTATATTATATTATAATAGTTTTTAAAATCTCAAACCTTTGCACTTTCACCGCCAGCATCTTGGAAATCAGACTGACTCATAGCAAACGAATCAGATGCATCAATCTGTAAAAAATGGGAATCAAAATGAAATTTCTATAAGGATCATTTAAAGGAACAAAAAAAAAAATAAAAGATATTTAATATAACAATAACTTACTTGATCAATTTTCCATTTTTTGTTTAGCTGATCCAAGATATCAGCATCATTGGTCACAACTGATATACCATAATTCTCAACAGCATTCGTAATATTAAAATCTGTTACTCGAATAACGAAAGCACACTTGAGGTTAACCAATGTCTCAAACTCAACAGGATATGATCTGGGCACTTCATTGCTATTAAGTATCTATATTGAAAATATGTGATGTGTGATCAAGATATATATGAAAAATATAATTTAAATAAATCAGACAGAAGTATTATATTTACATCGTCCTGAATTTGTATAAGTTCCTTTGCAGTTTTACCAACAAACTTCAAAGCCTCATGATCAAACAATGTAAGTGTCACCGTACCGGTTGAATCTTGAACTCGAATTGGTATTTTAAACCTTAAAAGCACATTTATATAGTTAACAAAGAAACACAAAACATGTAATATAATAAATGTTAGTTGTTGATGAAAAAAACAGAAGTATGAATAACAGTTATTTACCTCGACATTGGGAAAACATCTTTTCCTTGACAATCCTTGTTGGAACATTGGTATACCTTCTCATCTCTAACATCACTTGTACCATCCTCCTTATCGTAAGTTTCAAACTTTTGCTCAACTTTGGATTTGCAATAGTTACATCCATCATAATACCACATCTTATCAGAAACAATTGCTACAATAGTTCCCACAATAACAACTTTTTTTGGCTATTTAAATAGTTAAATAAATGAAAGCGTATTAAGAAATCATTGATAGTAGTTAAAAAAATAAATATAAGTTGTTTGAAATAACCTGTATGATTGAACCAAGATAAGCAATTGGTGAGAAAACATCATTGTTCATAAATTCATCTTCAACAGAACATACCACATACGACCCAACATGGCTACTTGATTCAGATGAAGAAGATAGTTTTGCAATAAATCTAATAAAAAAAAATTTAGAAACCATAATCTAAAATAAACAAAAATAATAGAATTAAAATTTTGATTGATACAATTAGATAAATTAAATTAAATAACTTTTGCTCACTTTTCCTTGAATATCAGCATCTGATCAAAATTATCGTTAATGAAAAGCCGTGTACCATCAAAATTATTAGATATCCCCCATTTACCTGTTATTAATTAACATAAATAAACATCACATCTATATATATATATTGTTTAAATTAAATGTAAGACTTAATAAGATACCTTTGTAGGTTTTAACAGCACCAAAATGAACAGCAATGACAACATGGGCTTCACGATCTTGACTAAGCATGTACGAACACATGTCCTTCGCATAATCATCCCAAAGAGTTAAATCAACCTCAACATCTCTAAAAACAATATATGAAATTAATTTCAGATAAACAAAATTACTTAAAATTTATAAAATATAAAGGAAATAAATGTAGTCAATCTAAAATTTATAAATGTAAATTGTATTACTCGAGATCTTGAAGCTTAAGATTGAGGCGTTTTCCTTTAGTACCATCTTTTTTGTTGGTGTCCTCAATCTTATAGCAAACAACAACGTAACCGATGAAATCTAAGATTAAAACATGTCACATGTTAATATAAAGTAAACACAATATAATAAGTTAAATGTGAAACAAAATGTTGTAATACAAAGATTTGTAACAATTAACAATAATACCTATTGTTGTACCCTCCTTGTATCTCTGTGACACAACATCCTTGAAATCAACAAAATCAAAAACAAACTGTGGCCCATCCCATTTACTACACTTTTCGACAAATGTATGGTAATAAAAAGATAGCTTTTGATTGTTAGGAACAATTTTGAAAGATGCAGTGTTGGCAGCAAGAGATGGCCTTTTTATTATAAGGCATTCATCAACATTAAGATGTCTCTCAAATTTTGAAAACAGCCTATGTAAGCAAGAAGCTTGAATCTTGGTACCCTGTACATAAATACAAAATACAAAATACATGAAAAACCAATGTTAATATGACCTTTAAAACATATAAAAACAACAAAGATGAACAAATAATTAGTTAAATAATTTACCATATCATCCATTAGTATCATATCGATACGATATGTCTCTCTTTCGTTACCTTTCATCTTCTTTCTCCACAAACTAATAATCTTCACTTTGATAGTGTAGTTTGTACTAAGAGCGTCAATGTCATTCAAAAAAGTAATTTCACCTTGGTCTTCCATACCTTAGCTCTCAAACAGTTACTCAAGAAAAAGAAAAGTTATTTGTTTGGAATAAATTTATGAATGAAGAACAAAGTAACATGAATTTATATGAAAACTTCTAAGATGATATTTTTAGAAACAATTTTTCCGAATAAAAAAAAAATAAAAAATTCTTTAAACATTTAATGAATAAGGAAAGTGTATAATTAACTAACATAAATTTACATGGATACATATTTATAAAAACAATTATAATCGTGTAAATCTATATATAAATATACTGCAAATAAAGAAATATTCCTTGTAATATGAACATGAGAAGTGAAACTTACCTGCATAAAACAACTTTGAACAAAAAAAACCTCATTTTGAAATAGAAAACTGTGACAATAAAAAATGATTTTTTTATTAGTACTCAACAAATGATCATTATATATATTATGTGTATTATGATCAAAATAAAAAAAAAATTTACATCACAAATATTCCGTAATGTATATTGTAGTTTCCATTTTAGTTATATATGATTGTCAATTAATAATTAAACAAATATATCTAAAATAACTTTTACATGATATTGCATTATTAATGGAAGAATTAGTTCACAAAACTTTTGAAAATATGAATATAAAAAATCGGCAACATAAGTTAACATAAATAAATGGTCATTTTTTTTTTGTCAATTTTGACTATAAATATGTTTAACCTTCCTAAAATACATCTACCTAATAAGTTAGTAAAAATATAAGATATGCATCTATATAAAAAGTGAACAAAAATCTTAAAACATCACCTTATTGCGTAATCTCAATTCTACCTTTCTCCAAAAATATAACAAACTAATTATAATATGTTTTAACATCAATAACATATTTAATTGGGACTGTTATGTTTTAAAATGTATAAGATATTAAAATTCCCTTTTTTTATAAAAATATATATAACTAACATTCTGATTGAAAAGAAATTTATATTGGTATTAAATTAATAAATTTAGAGGTTTGGATGTTTGTGTTGGATGCATGGATATTAACAGAGTAATATAATTCCTTGTGCAAACATAATAATAAAATTGACAAAAAATAATAGTACCAAAATTATGTTGTAATTTAAAACATAAAACACCTTGTTAACTTTCGTACAAAAGAGATGTCTGTAAGTACTAATTGTCCAAACAAAAAACATAACTAACATCATACTTGGACCATACTAACATCAACCAGAAAATATGCAAAATATTGTCAACCTACTATTAACTAATAACCACCATATCACCAAAAGATCTACACAACCAACTAACAACCACAAATGCAAACATCTACGCACGGCCTCTTTTCTTTGTCATCTTGTGAACAACTTTGGTCAAAATCAAAAGCTGCGAAGACTTGACATATTTAAAGAAAAGAGTAGCGCCGATGTGGATTTGATTTGATTTCAAGAAAGCCGACCACTTGGAAAAACCATACCTGTATCCATAACCATTCTTTTCCGCTATCGTCTTCATGTTTGTTACCTCACATCTAAGGTTTTGGATCGAAACATCACGGAGGTTGTGAACAAAAAGAGACAACTCATCGGAAACAGCAGACGGTAAACGCTGAAAGACACAAAAAAAATATTGTCAAAGTATTATATAACATATCCATATTACTTTATTATAAAATCTATAAAATATAATAATATGAAAACACATACCAATCTGTTTTCTGCGACTTTGTTGAACTCAATGATTGAAACTGTTTTCGACCTTTTCAACTTAGAACATTTACGGCTAACAGATGCGGTTTCAGCAGGAGTGATCTTATCAAGAACAACAGATTCATTTTTTTTTTCTAAACTTTGAACGTGTACGATGAGCGATAAGTGACTCATCGGACACAATAATAACTGTCTTACATTTCCGAGTGGTCTAATAAGTTCAAATAAATAATAATTAGTTGTTTTTATAATATATAAATTTAAAAGTAAAAAATGAATATATGATACTATACCTTCCTCTTTCTCGGCAAAACAGTTTGACCAACATCAACTGTATCTTTCGGAATGGCCTAAACAGGTAAAAAAATACATAAGTAACTACCATTATTGGAAAACATATAGAATAAGTATAACTCACATCAGAAGAAACTGTGGAGCACATAGTCGGTTCAGAACATAGAAAATTAGTTTTTCCTGTAGGATCAACCTAAATAACAAAAAAGAATAAAAAAATTAATATACAATGAATTAATAAATTGTATTATATAATACTTAAGTATGTAGATATACATGGGACTTATTCTTGGGTATCAAAAATTTGTCAAGATCCGTCTCAAACTTGCTTTTGTCCTGAACACAAACCTTTATAGTTAATCTTCATCACAAACAACACATGCTTTGCCTTGCGGTTCAGTTTTTGTATCCCAATCATCTTTGAACTATGTATAAGAAAAATAATTGTTTAACAATATAATATGAATAATAATTAAATTTACTAAAATAAAAAAACAACATAACAATGACAAAAAATTACCTTCTTCTTAAGGTCTTTCATTTCAAGTTGAGATGAAAAAAAGTTATCAAACTTGGAATCATCAATATCCTTGACAATTAACAATAAACAAATAAAATGTATAAATACAAAAAAATAACTTTATAATAAGTTTTAATAAATTTAATTAAAATATATAGAATTACATTGAAGACAGATTCAAAACTTGCCAACTGAAATTTGTCGTCTTCACATTCCACAACAACACCTTCTTGAAAGACAGTTCCAGCACTACTACACTTCTCCTTATGTTCGGACTAAAAAACATATCAAAAATAACAATGTGTTAAATTCAATATCATCTTGTAAGCTGGCATTAATAACTAAATAATAGTGTAGATGTATAATTCTAACCGAAATAAGAAAATCATCAACATCATCAACATAGATTGAGTCATCCAAAACAACTAACTCAACACTGTTGTTCTGAATTTGAGTACCGGTTTGATGATTAAAGACTGAAAGCTCGAAAATTTTATTTCCATGCAGTGAAAAGACAAAGGTAGATCGCCTGTCTAAGGCAAGATCGTTTATCATCTCAGAACATCCATGAGTAAAAACACAGCTGTCACTTAATCCCTCCATCTTAACGTTCCAAAACCTATCTCCCAAATAAAGAGTTGATTGACCACCTTTGAAATTTTTCCCATAAAATTCCCTCCAAAATTCATCAGCCATGACCTGCATAGGAAGTGATAATTAGTAATAAGAATTAATTGAAAAAACAATATAAAGGAATAAAAAATTATTCATCATACTGATTTTATAAGATACTACTTACAATAACGTCTTCGTGAGGTGTCATTTTGGATATAAAGTAGCTTTTGTGAACAAAGGATTTAAACACCATTAGAAAGAATGATGATGGTCCATATGACTGAAACATAAGGTAATCATCTTTTCTTATACAACTATCCCGAACAACTTTCATGAAGCCATCAGCAAGAACAGGGCCCGCATCTGTTTTTTTCACTCTTACAAACCATAACTTGTTCCCATCAACAATCTTAACTGAATCTTGGTAGGGTGGTTGGTCTCCCCAAATCATTGAAGCAAAGTCATTAGGTATTTGCTATGAGTTTAATAAAAAAAACAAAAAAAAAGACCAATATCAGTTTACTTAAAATATGATTAGTAATTAGAATACACATAAACATACCAAAAATATCGGCTCATCTTCATCAATAAGCTTTAAAAATGAAGGACTGTTATGCAAGGGATCCATATCTGAAAAATATATATGAAGGTTTTTAAAAAAATTTAAACGGTAAAGTATTTATAGAAAAACAATCAATATTCCTAAATAAACAATCAATAAGCTTTAAAAGATAATTTAGTCAATGGACAAACTTCCAAAAGCAAAAATAAAAAGAAACGGTTTAAAAAAAATTAAAAAATATTTATTTTTTAGATACAAAATCAATATTCCAAAGACAAAAACATTAAAGAGGATGAAAAATTATCAGATCAGTGTAAATAATTCTTCATCAACACAATCAAAACACATCAGACGCAAAAAAAATGCATAATCTTTAATGGATTGAGGATTAATACAAAACAAATTTATTACAAAAAAATTATGAAACTGACAAATAACAGAGCATAGACGATGAAACATAACATGATACTTTAAAAAAAATTAGCCAAAAAATCAAACAAAAATACCAAATTACCTTTAACATGTTCGACAAAGATTGATAGTCCGGCAATGACAGAAAATTTAGGGTTTTTCATGAAAAAAAAAACAAAAGATTCAGTAACAACATTGTTGGGATTGAACCCTATCAGAGGAACAGATAATGTAAAGCCAAAACTGGATCAAAGCAGTGGATCCAGAATAAGCAGACGTTTACAGTTGGTTCATGCAAATCTCTCCCCTTGAAAGTGGTTTCATATCTGCTGACCTCCTATCTGCTGATCATACTAAGTGCTGACCTACAACTGCTGCTTTATATCTACTGACCAAAGTCAAAGACTGATGGAAGACCAAAGCTCTGTTGACTCTATCTACTGCCTTGGGTCAAGTACTGCTGATCCGGACAAGCACTGCTGGGTTCACAGCAGTGGAAGGATGCAGCAGCAGTTTAAGTGTCTTTTATGTAATGTAATGTAATAGCAGTAGTTTAGTACATCAGTGTTTATAGATCAGTAGTTAGAGTTTGTTAGGAGGTTAGATGTCACTTTCATGGTGACGTCAGCTAAGATGCTCAGTGGTTTGCAAGTGCCTATAAATAGTTCAGTACTTTGTACTGTTCTATCAGCTCTTTTGATCAATCGTCTTCTTTGCACGAACAAACTACTGAGCTCTGGCTGAGGGGGAGTTTGCATTCTTACATCAATCATTGTAATCGTTGTTGAAACAAATTCAATCATTCGGTTCTTTGTGAAAAGATGTTTGATAAAAGTATTACTCTCGTTTGATTGTATGCAAAGTTTGCTTTCATCTTATTTCCGCTGCACAACTCATTCATTTCCATCTTAATTACAAACGAAAATACAATCAAAAAGAAACTCAGATCCAACAATTGGTATCAGAGCTTGGACAGTCAAATTTGATTTAACAATCATTTTGACGTAAATAGTTCAGCTCATAACAGTTGATACTGATCGTTTGTTCGTCCGTTGAAAAACAGAGCAAGGATAAATCACCATTAAAGTTGATTTCTCAGTGTCTGTAAAACAACAAGAATGACGTCACAATCTCAGGATGATAAAAACAACATCGGCTCACTTTTTAAACCACCTATGCTAAAAAGAAATGAGTACAACATCTGGCAGAGGAGGATGGGTCACATCCTCGCTCAACAAAGCACAGGTTGTTGGAGATCTGTCACCTTTGGTCCTCATGTTCCTTCAGTGCCAAGCGCTAAAGATGCTAAAAAGTTCGTTCCAAAACCAGTTGAAAATTACACCGAAACAGATTTTCAAAAGATCGAACTAGATGCTAAAGCATTTAGCATCATAGCATCAGCGCTGCCCAATGAAATATATGCTGGACTGTTACATTGTAACAGTGCCAAAGAATTGTGGGACGCACTTAAGGAACAGTTTGGAGGTACTGAAGAAGTCATAGAAAACAATAGGGAAATCCTGAACCAACAGTACGAAACGTTTTGTCATGTTAGAGGTGAATCACTGACTCAACAATTTGAGCGGTTTAGTTGTCTCATCAGTGAACTGAGGCTTGTTAATACCACTTTTACAAACTCAACTCAAAACAGCAGGTTCCTCAGGTCACTGCCCGAAAAATGGGACACTATAGCCTTTGTCACCAGAAATTCACCTGAGTTCAAGGATCTGACCTTGACCCAACTCCATGGTCGACTCCTGACCTACGAAAGGGAGTTGAACCAGAAAAGGAAGTTACAAGAGTCAGGAAAAGCCGTTGATGATTATACATTCGGTAACACTGCTCTTTTGGGTCAAGAAGAATCTGGGAGCAGTGGTAAGGACCAGGGTTATGACCATTTCATTGACATAACTGCTGGAGCTAACTTTAACAACCCTGATCCTCACTCTGCAAGTTATGCATTCACTACAAACGAAAACCAGATGTCAGATAATTTAAGCTTTGAACTAAATGATTTGCAACATTTTGATCCCACTGATTTAGAGGAAATGGACATCCTGCACCAACTGGCTTTGCTAAGTGTTAGAACTAGCAAGTTCTACAAAAGAACAGGGAGAAAATTCCCAGGTTTGCATGGGAATCTAAGGGTTGGGTTGGATAAATCGAAAATCAAGTGCTACAAGTGTAATAGGTTGGGACATTTTGCTAGGGAATGTAGGAGTCAAAATACTGGTCCCATAATTACTCATCCTAGCTCAAATCCTAGACCTCAAAACCAAAACACTGTGCATTATGCCCAATATGCCCCAGCAGCACAAGTAAACACTGCTCACTATGCTGCTGCCCCTGTGCCAGTACATTATGTCCAAACTACTGTTCCACAAATCCAATATGTTCAAACCCCTGTTCCACAGGTACAAGTGCAACCTGTTGCACCTCAAACCACTGCTCCAGCAGCAACACAACCAGATCAACAAAGCTTTTTCACTCAAGGGTTTGTTGACTGGAGCAGTATGCCTGATGATCTTTGTGATGAAAATTTTGCACTCTATGCTTCTAATGATTCTTCACATGATGAGTTTTGTTTGATGGCACTAGAGTCAATACAGGAGGGGGTTGAAGCTGAGGAGGAACAGCAGTACTCTGAAACAGTGGAAGAGGTGATTGAAGCAGTGATTACTGCTGTGGCTGATGAAGTACTGTTGGAAGAAAGTTCAGGTACTCTGATTGAACCAATGATAGATCCATGGTCCATAGAGGACAAAGAAGAAGAGAAAGAAGAAAAGGTTGGTGAAAAGAAGGTAAGAGCTGATGATGATAAAGATCATCAATGTGATTGTGCAATGATGGCAGCTGCCAAGGTATCTCCTCAAGTTCTTGAAAAACTGTGTTCAGATAATTGCATAATTGCTTTTGCTAACATCAAAGAGGTGAATGAAAACCTTCGGGATAAAATCTTAACTGATGAGGTCAAATTTGAAAGCTCTTTAAAAGAACTTAAAAACAAATTGACTGAAAAAGAAAAAGAAATCAGCTGTTTAAAAGAAGAGCAAAGTATAACCAAAACCCAACTTCAAACTATGGTAGAAAAATACCAAGTTTGTAAAAAGGAGTTGGAGTCTGCTCAGATTACTTGTGAAAGATGGGTGGAATCCTGCAAAGGATATGAGGTTATGCTTGAAAAACAGAGAAAAAGCAATGTGAAGTTTGGGGTTGGGTATAGAAAATATGATGATGAAAACACTGCTTTTGAAAACTCTGTTCAAACCACTGATGAAGCTACTGTGCTTATCCCCACAAACAAGAATGGCCAAGAAGTGAAAATCACTGACAAACTTGGTAACAAAATCACACTTAACAGACCAATGGGCTCCTCCACTTTCAAGGAGCTTGAAGATCATCAGTTTAAACCAAAATGGTCTGATGAGTGTGATATTCTTGAAAATTTCAAGCCAATGGACTTTACATCAATTGATGGTGCTAAAGCTCCAAAAGCTAAAGTCATACCTCTCAAAGATATCCCAGCAGTGGTTAAAACCTCTGCTGCAAAGGAATCTGAAAAGAGAAAGAAGAAAGAAAAAATTGATAACTTGTTTTGTGAATTCTGTGAGAAAAGGAATCATCTAACAAAAGACTGTTTCCACTTAAAAGCTTATGATCTAAACAAAACAAGTGTCATTGTTTCAGCAGAAAGCTGCATTGTTTGTGGGAAAACAAACCACAAAACTCAAGCATGTATGTACCTCAAAAACTTTGATGTGAAAAAGAATGAGTACATGGCTAAAACATCCTTGAGTCCACCATCATCCTCATCATCTGTCAAATTCACCAAGAAACAACCACTGTTTGTGCCAGTACAAACAGCTGTCACAAAACAGCTGAACCAAACATCTGCCAAAAGAGATGTTCAGGTTACTGATGCACCCCCTGCCAATCAGTTCAAAAAGGGCAGAGAAAAACAGTCTTACCAAAGGATTCCACACGTTTATGAGGCCTACAAAAAGCCCTCTAAACCCAAAGTGAACAGGCATCCTTTTGGTTACCAGCAGATGATTGGTCAGGATCCACAACAGTGGTTAGAGAAACACTGTCCTAAAACAGTTCAAACCCCTGACCTAACCACTGTCCATCATCTTGCATCCATTCCAGACACTGTTGAGACCCCATCCAAAGCCTTGTTGGCTTTGGAGACCTTAATGAACTAATCCTTTTACTTCATGTGCAGGGAGCTTCTGCATGCTTTGATAGTCTTTGGTATGTAGATAGTGGAGGCTCCAGGCACATGACAGGATGTAAAGCCCTCCTCAAAGACTTTAAAATCCATGGTGGGGGTGATATATCCTTTGGGAATAATAGTAAAGGGAAGGTTCTGGGGTCTGGTACAGTGCAATCTGGAAATGTAAAGTTTGAAAATGTCAATCTAATAGACAATCTAAAATTCAACCTTCTGAGTGTGTCCCAAATGAGTGACAAGGGATTTGGGTCATTCTTCACAAAAGACTGTTGTAGGATTGTTGGACCAGAAATGGTCAAAAAGATTGAAGCAATAATTAAATCTGGTCATACTAAACTTGTTGCTCAAAGAAGTGGCAATGTTTATGTTGTTGACATGTCAAAAGAGTGTCCCAGAGCTGATGCCTGTCTGTTCTCAGCTGCCTCTAACAAAGAGACAGAACTTTGGCACAGAAGGCTGGGACACACAAATCTTAAGACAATCACAGAAATTTCAAAAAATGGTTTGGTGAGAGGCCTACCACAAAAATTGTTTTCATGTCCTGAACATTGCATTTCCTGTTTAAAAGGAAAACAGCATAAAAGTTCTTATAAGTCCATTGAAGAGTCCAAAACAACCCAGTGTCTGCAAATGCTACACATGGATTTGTTTGGCCCAGTTCAAGTCATGAGCCTTAAAAAGAAAAGATATTGTTTGGTTATTGTTGATGACTTTTCTAGGTTCACATGGACCTTCTTCTTGCACTCAAAAGATGAAACTGCAGGCATTTTGCAAGACTTTGTAATACAGGTTGAAAAGCAATTTGACCTTCCAGTAAAAAGCTTCAGGAGTGACAATGGCACAGAATTCAAAAATAGGGAGTTGGATGCCTTCTGTGTGAAGAAAGGGATTGTAAGGCAGTACAGCATCCCAAGAACACCAGAGCAGAATGGGGTAGTGGAAAGGAAGAACAGAACTCTGATTGAGGCTGCCAGAACCATGCTTGCAGATTCAGGTTTGCCTTTAACTTTCTGGGCAGAGGCAGTAAACACTGCTTGCTATGTTCAGAACAGAGTTTTAATAAACCCCAGGCACAAAAAGACTGCCTATGAAATTCTGTATAAAATTAAACCACTGATCTCATATTTCAAAGTGTTTGGCTGCCCATGCTTTATTTTGAATTTAAAAGATTCCATTTCAAAATTTGCAGCCAAAATTGATTGTGGTTATCATCTGGGATACTCAACCACTGCCAAGGCCTACCAAGTGTTTAATACACGGACCAAGGCAGTGGAGGAGACTTTGAATGTTAAGTTCAATGAACTTTCATCAATGAAAATCCCAGCAAATCCTGCAGATCTGTTTGATCTTGAAAAATTCACTTTTGAAAATACTGCTGTCAAGACTAACAGTGCAGGTCCATCAGAGGATACAACACCAGACTATGGGTATGAAATCATCATCCCTCAAAAGTCTGCCACAAAGGGAAAAGCATCAGCTGTTCAAAACAGTTGTCAAAACTCTACCACTGCTACCTCAACAATTGTTGACCAAAGTAGCCCATCAACCACTGCTTCCACATCCTCAAACACTGCTGACAAAAGTCCTCAAACAGTGGATAAAAGCCAGCAGTTGTCCACCTCATTACCTCCTATTCCACCACCTTTTGAAACCACTGCTGGATCATCAAAGTCCCCAGCAGTGGTTAGCTCAGATGATACACATTTGCAGCCTTCACCAACCAATGCCATCATACCATACCAAGGAGATTTAATCTTCTTAAGATCTCATCCACCTGATCAAATCATTGGCAACATAAATGAAGGGGTGCTCACAAGAAGCCAAACCCAAAACATTTGTCTTTTTGCTGGTTTTCTATCACTCCATCAGCCAGTCAAGTACCAAGAGGCACTGAAAGACAACAGCTGGGTAGAAGCTATGCAAGAGGAGCTCCAACAGTTTAAAAGACAACAAGTATGGGAGCTTGTACCACTGCCAGAAGAGGTTAGTCCCATTGGCACAAAGTGGGTCTTCAAGAACAAAACTGATGAAAGGGGTATTGTTGTCAAGAATAAAGCCAGGCTTGTGGTTCAAGGTTACAGACAGGAAGAGGGGATTGATTATGATGAAACATTTGCCCCTGTTGCAAGATTAGAAGCAATTAGACTGTTCCTGGCCTTTGCTGTCAACCACAATATGAAGGTGTTTCAAATGGATATCAAAAGTGCTTTCCTCTATGGTACAATTCAAGAAGAGGTGTATGTTTGTCAACCTCCAGGTTTTGAGGATCCATTTTATCCAGATCATGTCTACAGGCTAAACAAAGCCTTGTATGGCTTGAAACAAGCACCAAGAGCCTGGTATGAAACTCTTTCCAACTTCCTACTCTCAAATGGTTTCAAAAGAGGTACCATTGATAAAACACTGTTTTTAAAATGGAGAGGGAAGGATTTAATGATTGTCCAGATTTATGTGGATGACATTATTTTTGGAAGCACTTGTAACTCAATGTGTGAAGAGTTTAGAGAACTCATGACAGCTGAGTTTGAAATGAGTGCAATGGGTGAGCTGCAATGCTTTCTTGGTCTCCAAGTACAGCAATTGCAAAATGGAACTTTCATTCATCAAAGCAAATATGCTAAAGAACTTTTAACCAAATTTGATATGAATGATTGTAAACCATGCAGCACACCCATGGCAACAAATAAGCTGGTCATGTCTGATGACAAAGATGAGCTGATTGACCAAACACTTTATAGAAGCATGATTGGGTCTTTATTGTACCTAACTGCATCTAGACCAGACATCATGTTTGCAACATGTGTCTGTGCAAGAAGTCAATCAGCTCCCAGAAAATCAAATCTCATTGCTGTAAAAAGGATCTTCAGATACATAAAAGGTGCTCCCACACTTGGTATCTGGTATCCAGCTAATGGGAACATCAAGCTTTCAGGTTTCTCAGACAGTGACTTTGCTGGATGTCACACCACAAGGAAGTCCACATCAGGAGGGTGCCAGTTTCTAGGTGACTGCTTAGTTTCTTGGCAAAGCAAAAAGCAAGCAGCTGTTTCGACATCCACTGCTGAAGCAGAATACATTGCTGCTGCAAGCTGTACAGCCCAACTCCTGTGGCTTCAAAATCAGTTGCTGGATTTTGGTATCACTGCCTTAAAGACACCACTCATGTTGGACAGTCAGGCAGCAGAAAATATCATCAAAAATCCAGTTTCCCACTCAACCACCAAACATATTGACATCAGACATCACTTTGTGAGGGACTGCTATGAAAAAGGTTTGATTTCTCTGCATCATGTCCCAACTAAAGACCAGCTGGCTGATGTGCTCACAAAAGCACTTGATACAGCCACTTTTGAAAGTTTGGTCTCTAGGATTGGGATGCTGAACATGGAATAACAAGCAACATCTTGTTATTCTATGAATAAAAGCAACAAAATGTTTTCAGAAAATCAAAACTCCATCCTTAAAAATAGTTAAAAATGAAAATTTTTCATTAAGTCCTTAAAAGTCTGCCACTAACCACTGATTGTTCAAAAGTCTGCTATACTTCAAAAGTCTGTCCACTGCTGAAAGTCAACCCCTGCTCTCTCATTATTTTGATAAACTCTGTTGTTCAAAAGCAGTGTCTTATCCACTGATATGCTATCCACTGATAGTAAAAATCATCCACTGCTTTCATACCACTGCCTTCATCAGTCACTTTCAACAAAAGTACTGTCCTTCATTTTCAACAGGGGTTGTCACGTGGACAGTACATATTGGTCAGACCTTTTGTACCGGCTGCCACCTCAGCATTCACTTTCTTCCCTATAAAATCCCCCACTCACCACCAAAACAGGGTTTTACTGTCGAATTGAATTCTTAAAAATTCTTTTCTCAAAGCAGTTTTTCTTCACATTTCTTCACAAATTTCTTCGATCAATCATCATCAAAATGACAAAATCAAAGAAATCTTCAAAACCCTCTTCCAAATCTTCATCGCAAACAGCCTCTCAAAAGGCAATCTCCACTGAAATTCCACACAAACCATCTCACAATCTCCTGGGTATTCTCACAAAACCAGGAACCACAAAAGATTTCGATTCCATCATTGATCTCATGGCAAAATCAAAGTACAAAACCTTGATCACTGCCGATGCACCAATCTATTTGGCGACCCAAAGGGAGTTCTGGAAAAATGCAACCCTTGAAAAACAAGGCGACATTGCAACCACCATAAGCTCTTATATAAAGGGTAAAGCTGTCCAAATCACGCCACAATCCATTTCAGAGGTCTTTCAACTCGGTGATCAGGAAGGTAAAATTTCTTTCACTAAAAACGAGTTAAAAATTGACTTCATTGAGAGAGGGTATGAAGCCACAATGATGAAGAAAATAACCTTAGAAAAAGGTTATTTTCCTTCTGCAACCAGATTTTTATTTCATACCCTCCTACTATGTGTTTCAAATAAAACCACTTCTTTTAATGAAATCCCTTTAAAGATTCAAAATCTGGGATATGCTATTCTTCAAGGAGAAAATTTTAACTATTCTCGAGAAATTTTTAAAGATTTGGTTAATAATGTTGAAACAAAATCATTCTTACTGTTTCCAAGGTTTTTAAGTTACTATTTTTCAAAGAAATTCAGTAAGGATGATTTAACTATAATAAATCAGGGTGCTCCTACTCAAATAAACAGTTTAACTACTGAAACTTTTTCAAGGATGTTAGCACCCTGCAAAACACAAGCAGAGGTGCCTGAGCAGATTTTCGTAGTTACAACTGCTCCTCAGGTATCTGCTGCTGAGCCCACTGCTCAAGGTGATCAGAGCAGCAGCACAACTGCTTTGAAACCCACACCTACAATCACCAAAAAGCCAACAAAAAGAAAAACACAAAAACCCCCCAAAACCCTCAAAAAGGCATCTCTGGAGGATGAGATACCAGAGCTTCTGCCAGTGACAACACAAAAGTCACAAGAAACCACTACTGCTTCTTCCTCACAGCAGTTGGTACAAATATCTCAACCCATAACCAAAACTCCTCCTGTTTCTTCACAAAAAGAACAGGTTGTACACATAGGGTCTCCACATCATGATGCTCTGGAAACACTCGTTTCTATCATCCACAGTCCAATGCCCGGGACACATCCTACTTCTACACCAACCATCACATCCACATTTCCCTCACCAATAAAACCACTGTTGGATGCAATTGATTTGAACCAGGCATTATCCAGTCCTTCTCAATCACCTATTAATGAGAATATACCTCAACAACTGACTGGGTCTGATGTATCAATCTTTGCTAACCCTCCAACACAACCTGAGGAGGTTACACCCCTTGAGTTACAAGTAACTCTTGGTGGTAATCCAAGTGAAGCAGCCACTACAACTGTTACACCCACTGGGTTACATTTGGACAGTGGTTACATTCATAAGACTTCCTTGGAGGCAATTCCTTTTATAGCACCTCTGTCAACCACCAGTGGATTTATTTATCCTACTGGCAACATCAAAAGGTTGTCAAGTGTTGAAGGAAGAAGACCCCAGTACCAAGAAAAAGGGGCATCAGTGGTTAATGTTTGGAGTATATTCCCTACATCTACCTCTGATAAAACCACTGCTTGTGGGAAATCAGATGATCCCAATAACTTGGGTGATGGTTTAAAGTACCAGAAATTGACGGATCGTATTGCAAAGCTTGATAACTCTGTTGCAGAACTCAAAGATATGCTACAACAGGTGTTACAAGTTCAGAAGGTACAAACAACTGCTGTTCCACCTCAAGCACCTGCCCCACAAAGGACACCTGCTACAAATGAGCTCTGGAATCTATTTCTATCTTTTCTCCAACACCAAGCACAACTAGCAGATCAGCAACATGAAAAACATGTACAACAGCTAAGAAATGCAATGGAGTCAAGATTCAAGAACACTCAGGCTGACTTAAAGGCTCTCAAAACTCAGATCTTGCACACCACTGGCACTGCTCCTCCAAACATACGTTTCATTTATGACCTCCCAGAAGATAATGCCAAAAAGGGGGAGAAAATTAAGGAGTGGAAAAGGAAGGGTATAGAAGATGGTCTTTATCTTGAACCAGAAAATTCAAACATGACCAAAAAGATCCCTTTGCCAGATGGTAGCAAGAAGATTGATGTGACAACAAATGCACTAGCAGAAGCAATTGCAAGTGTGAAGAGAGATAGAGAGGCCAAAAGGAAAGCCAGGGTGGACAGAATGGATCATCCAGAACAGGGTACTTCTGGGTCAAGGGATCATGAAAATCCTGTTGAGGAAAAGAAGAAGCCTACTAGAAAAGTGAGGCAACCCAAATCCATTCCTATCAGACGTTCAAAGTCTGCTCAAAAACCACCACACAAAATAGCTGATGCATCAGGAGTTACAAAAACTACTGCTTGCCAAACAGTTGTTCCATCAACACACACCACATCAACACACACAACATCCACTGCTTTACCATCATCACCACCAAAAACAACACCTGCTGACATATAGCAGAAGACAGCAGATGTTATAACATCTGTTGTAATGACAACAGTGGTTGAAACACCAGTTGTTTCAACAGCTGTTAGTCAATCACAATCCACTGCCTATACATCTACCACCACTGTTCCATCCAAAGCATCATCAGTCCCTCCTACAAAAAAGGAGAAGACTAGTTCTCAAAGATGATGACAATTCACCATCACCAACATCTTCAAAATCTTTAGCTCTTGTCACAATACCAAAACCTGTTCCTCTCTCTTCAGTTCCAATGTACAAGCCCTTACCTCCTGCAGGTGTTCAATTTCCTCTTGAACTAGCAGCTGTTAGAGATGAAATAAAATCCTTCTACTATGAGGATGACCCTGCCAAAAGGAGGTTGCCATCAATAAAAGGATATCCTTGGCCTAAAAATGTTGATGAATACTTGGAAATCAAAGCCAAGCAAGCAGAGGATATTTCAAAAAGAAACACACAAGGGAAGTCTGACAAAGAAATCTCAAGAAATTATCAATATTTGCTCACACAAGTCAGATCCCTAGAGCAATTTGCAAAAAATGTTAGTCAACAAATTTCTGAAAGAGCAGCTGAATCTCTGAAGAAAGACTACATTGAAAGCATCATGGCTCACAAAAAATACAAAGGAGAGAGATATATGTACAAAGAGTGGACTGTTCCTGAGCTTGAAGATGAAGCTGCAAGAATTCAAGACATGATAAAAAGGAAGGTCACTCACACTCCTCCTAACTGGGCAAAATTTAGAAAGAATGTACCTGACAAACAGGAAGAGCTGAAGAGGATGAAAGAGGAATTGGTAGCAGCTGATTATGGTAACAAAAGACAAGTTGCTAGATGGAAAGAAGATATGGCCAGGGCTACTTACAAAAGGTTGGAACAATTAAGAAAGAAAGATCCCACAGTTCCTCAAAATCCTGACTATCCTGAAGCAGCGGGTTCAAAAAGACTTTCAAAGCTGCAAATCAGGAGATCCACAGCTCCAGTTGGTGCTACCATCTACAAAAGAAGGCCACACAAACAACTGATTGCTGAAACCATCAAAGAGTTAATGGAAGGTGAAGACCTTGGAAAAGAGGGTATAAAGAAAATGATTATGGAAACTCTTGGTTTGGATCAAACTGCAAGTACTGCTCAGCCAGTCATGAATAGGCCAGCCTCTCCAAATACTTCTGCAAATAAACATCTCCCAAGAAACCCACCAGGCTCAAAAATACAAAAGTGGGAAACTGACAAACAGACCTGCGTATTGACTTTGCTCAGGTCTGGTGGAGGAGTGGAGAAAATATCAAGGGAACAAGCTCTTGGCCTGAGTCTTGAAGATTTGCAGGATCTCCTTGATCTTCCACTCAGCAGGGATGATGAAGATACAGATGCCCTTGACTTTGAACTACAATTCAAAGGTCAGATAAGGGAGCTGTTGTTGAGGCAATAAAAATTTCCACAAATAATGAAGAGTTTTGGCATTATCTGTTCCAGGGGGAGATTGTTGGGATTGAACCCTATCAGAGGAACAGATAATGTAAAGCCAAAACTGGATCAAAGCAGTGGATCCAGAATAAGCAGACGTTTACAGTTGGTTCATGCAAATCTCTCCCCTTGAAAGTGGTTTCATATCTGCTGACCTCCTATCTGCTGATCATACTAAGTGCTGACCTACAACTGCTGCTTTATATCTACTGACCAAAGTCAAAGACTGATGGAAGACCAAAGCTCTGTTGACTCTATCTACTGCCTTGGGTCAAGTACTGCTGATCCGGACAAGCACTGCTGGGTTCACAGCAGTGGAAGGATGCAGCAGCAGTTTAAGTGTCTTTTATGTAATGTAATGTAATAGCAGTAGTTTAGTACATCAGTGTTTATAGATCAGTAGTTAGAGTTTGTTAGGAGGTTAGATGTCACTTTCATGGTGACGTCAGCTAAGATGCTCAGTGGTTTGCAAGTGCCTATAAATAGTTCAGTACTTTGTACTGTTCTATCAGCTCTTTTGATCAATCGTCTTCTTTGCACGAACAAACTACTGAGCTCTGGCTGAGGGGGAGTTTGCATTCTTACATCAATCATTGTAATCGTTGTTGAAACAAATTCAATCATTCGGTTCTTTGTGAAAAGATGTTTGATAAAAGTATTACTCTCGTTTGATTGTATGCAAAGTTTGCTTTCATCTTATTTCCGCTGCACAACTCATTCATTTCCATCTTAATTACAAACGAAAATACAATCAAAAAGAAACTCAGATCCAACAAACATCAATCAATAAGTACATCAAAAACAAATAACCCACTAATAAGATTGAAATCGGATAAAGTAAAAATTTGATATTAATCACTTACAACACATAACATCTAAAATACTTTACATACCTTCTGAATATGTGTAAGGATCTACAAAAAAAAAGCAAAACAACAAAGATAAGCATATGCGGATACGGAGATCAACACCAAAATTTAACTTTTTGGTTATTAAAATGATGATCGAACAACTTACATCCGGAAGTATTTAAGTTTTATTATGTAGTTTTACCTGAGATTTCTTTGAAAGATTGTTGAATCAATATGTAGATCGAAGACGGTAGGTAGAGAGAGATGCGGTTTGAGAGAAAGAAGGGTTAGGTTAGATTTTTGTGGGTTGTGTAATGTCTAATTGAGAATAAGCTTATATAGTATCCATATTGTTAATCTATACCTTATTATAAAACAAAACAAACTTATGCCACATGGCATATTCTTACCCCTATTATTGCTACGTGTATTCCTCTTGATCAATGCGTTTTGTGTTTAGGCGCTAAAAGAAAAGCCTCTAAACCCTAATTCAGTTTCATCTTTCCTACGCAATCATTGAATTCAATTGATTGTCTCTTTGCCTTCTAAAAATTGTCTCCTTCCATTTAACTCCTTCTTCTCCATCAAGCTATTTCACTCCATTTCTTATTCAGCCTTCTTTGTCAACAATCAGTATAGGCCATTTCTCTTCCATTCTACTCTACAAATCTCTTTTTTTCTTCAAATCCAAGAATCTATTGTTCTTTGTTGAAGATCGAAGATTGGATATCATAAACTTATATGAAACGCTCTGTTGAACCAGACACTTTGTTGATCTTTGGTGGAAAGAAGATCGTTTGGGTATTGATATAGTCAGGGATCTCAAGGCTTAGCCGTCGCCGCTGCCTCCGGCGATGGTGGCTAGGGTTCCGGTTAGATTCTGGCTACTCTTTTTGCAATCTATTGTAATTGTTAGGTTACTGTATTGTTTACTATATTCTCTCTGAAACCATGTCGCCTCCAAACCCTAATCCTGTTTCAATTGCATTCGTTTCTTTCAATCGGGATCTCACAATAGGCGGAAGCCGCTACTCTCTCTCTCTCTTTGTAACAACACATCTGATTTGCAACTTCTATTCTGCCGATTTCGTGCTCAAACAAAGGATTCAGTGGTGCCTCTCTTTGATTCACTCTCAAAAAATGATCTTAGGTATGGTTTATCTTTATTATTTCATCGTTTTGTCGTTAGTTATTCATCGTTTTAATCTTTTCTTATTAATAGTTTGTTTGTGTGGTTTCTTTTTGCGATGCGATGAACCTTAATTTTTGCGTTACAGGGATCTTTTGTAACCAGCTTTGTTGATTTGTTATCACGCTTCTCTAAACCCCAATTTATGGAACTGTTAAATTGCTTCTCTCTAATTTGTCAATTGTCATGATTTGTTACCACAATTTAAAAAGTTAAATTGATGCAAATTTTGTATGTCAGATTGTCAGTCATGTACAACTGGTACTCGGAGGAACCAATTAATGGTAGCGCTCATTTTTCGAACCTCTGGTATTTGTTCTAATCCTTAATATGTTATTCTTTATTTGCAATTTATATGCATTTTTCACATTTTGATATGAAAGAATGAGAGTGGTTATGATGGAATTGTGATTGGTTTTTGGATTCGTAGGTTCTATGAGAAAGATGGCTATACTTTTAATGTGGTCTCATCAGTGATGTTTAACTTTACAGCAAGTATTAAGCAAAATAACTTTTTGATGCTAAAAGATATAAGAAAATCACACCAAAGTTTAAACCTTTGGTGTGAGCTAACTACAAGATATTTGAACTATGATAATAAATTGTTTTTATGATTTTATTGGTGTGAACTAACTACAAGACATTTGAACTATGATAATAAATTGTTTTATCAATGGTTTTATGTGTTCATGATGGTGTAGTTTAATTAGTTTTGCAGGTGATATCAAATAAGAGAATGTGTTTATTGCTTTGATACCAAAGGATGAGACACAATTATCTTGCACATGAGGTGAATTCGTATTTCTTAAATGTTGTTGCTTCTTCATTTTAAGTTAATTTTAATAATTTTGTATTTGCCTTGACGACCTAGAGTACTTTTTTTAATTTCATTTATAAGATCACATATATGCTATCTTGCATGTTTAAAAAGGTGGTGATAATTTTTTAAGCTAATAATTTTCCTCTGGTATCCCTATATATCAATTACATATCAATTATATGATCTTCAGAACTTACATACATATATTTACGTAAGTTAACATCTAAATGGGTCATTTTTTTTAAAATGTATTAGTTTGTTCCGTGTCAAAACAAATCTTAACAAATGTGGGTTCATGATCACATGGTTTGCAGTAGATTCTGTCCCAGTATTTATTTTAGAAAAAATCTTATTGTTTTCCTAATTGGATAATTTTTTTTGTTACTTTTAGCAATTTTTATTCAGTTGCTATTATCTAAGTTCAATATTATAATACTATTGTTTTTCTATCTTTGATGGTGAATTACATGTTGCTAACTTTGTGGACCCGCGGGTAGTTTTTGGTTTGAAGGCTTCGATCAAGGAAAGGTTAGAGTGGTTGTGACCGTTTGTCCAGTGATTATAATGTTTCATATAAGTAGGTGAGGAGGGAGGTTGAACTACAACATCCGGATGATTAGCATTTTATATACTACATGTGTTAAGCCACCCGCGAAACTCGCGGGATCTTAAATGGGTCGATTTGGATGATGCGTTATCTCAAATGGGTCATTGGATTGATGATTTGCTTCTTTTTTTATGTTATGCACTTATATACTTTGTTCTATAAATTACGTGTTCATCTAAATGATAAACTTGACTATAAAAATCCATTATATATTATTTTGTTTTGTCATTAATTGTTGGTTAGCTTGCAAGTGACATTTCGTAGGTCATATCGCCACATGGAGTTCTGGTCAGCTGTAACGGGTCAGATTGCATATTGGTTGAAGCTCGCATCCTATAAGTAATGGACCTTAATTTTTGTAGTTCAGCACAAATTGCAGTTAAGGTAACCGCTGAAACGCGAATTTCGGGTAATTCGTAACTTCACTTAACCTTTTAATCTGTTTAGTTTGATGCTTTCTTTGTAAAAAGCTCAAATTCAAAACGGTTAGGGCAGTGGACCAGGCCAACTCGGAGCTAGGGGCGTGTTTATTCATTTCTTTTTTCCATTTTATGTAGGATGTGGTTAACATTTTTATATTACGGATCCAAATAGGCGATGAAGTTCAATCAGAAATGACGGCGTACTTTTGTGAAATTAGTGAAGATGTGCCAGCCATTGTAGGTTATGGCGGCGAAGTTGAATAAAAAACGGCGGCGTATTTTGTGAAATTGGTAAGAGTTTTGTTTCAATCAGATGGATGGATTTGGTTATCGTCATGTTTGGCCTGTAATTTGCTGTTATCTGTTTGTAATTTAAAATTCACCGATTTACTTATTTAGTGACATTGTCAGCTGTAACGGGTCAGATTGCATATTGGTTGAAGCTCGCATCCTATAAGTAATGGACCTTAATTTTTATAGTTCAGCACAAATTGCAGTTAAGGTAACCTCTGAAACGCAAATTTCGGGTAATTCGTAACTTCACTTAACCTTTTAATCTGTTTAGTTTGATGCTTTCTTTGTGAAAAGCTCAAATTCAAAACGGTTAGGGCAGTGGACCAGGCCAACTCGGAGCTAGGGGAGTGTTTATTCATTTCTTTTTTCCATTTTATGTAGGATGTGGTTACGGATCCAAATAGGCGATGAAGTTCAATCAGAAATGACGGCATACTTTTGTGAAATTAGTGAAGATGTGCCAGCCATTGTAGGTTATGGCGGCGAAGTTGAATAAAAAACGGCGGCGTATTTTGTGAAATTGGTAAGAGTTTGTTTCAATCAGATGGATGGATCTGGTTATCGTCGTGTTTGGCCTGTAAGTTGATGTTATCTGTTTGTAATTTAAAATTCACAGATTTACTTATTTAGTGACATTTTGTTTAAGTCTATGGAGTATTAGCTTTGCAGATTGATTGAAGATCGAATAAATAGTGGCAAATTTCATCTTATCGTCAAAATATAAATAAAGAACATGAAATTTGAATGATGGCATTTTTGAATGTTTTTGCTGGTACAAGTGGTTGGTAAGTTCACATCATGTAAGTTTGAAAAGTTCTTTATGTTTTTCAAACGGTATTAAGTAAATGCATGATCCACATATGTTTTATATATATTACAGTGGATGAAAAAAATAGTGTGTTCAGGTGGAAATTAAGTTGGTTGGTATATTGTTTCTAAAGTTTCAACTTATTTCTTTACATAATTCATAAATGGCATACCAAAAGTGTCTATATCTATCGACATCTATTGCTATCTACCACTAGCTCCACTTGATTCTAAAACAAAAAATAAGATCGATTGTCGTTCACTTCAAGTTTACGATTTATAGTTAGAAAAAGTATGGCGACTATTATCGACGCTTGGTTATTATTTCATGATTTTTTTCTGAAAGAAATTTATAATTCTTTTTTTAAAAGGTTAAAAATTGTTTTTCGAGCTTCTTTGTTCAAGACATTTGCTGTCCCAAGCTTCCGGATTGTGATAATTGAGTGGATCTATGCATTGAGTTAGAAATTGCACCTAAAATTTTTTGTTTGTGCCCAACAAGAGGTTCGCTTTTAATCTATTTTCTTAAAATTTGGTTATTTTCAAGATATTGCTTCCAGTTGTTAAGTCTTTTATTTATTTATTTATTTATTTTTATTTTTGTATTTTCAATTCTAGAAATGGGGTAAGTTTTGAAGTTAGCGTTCGACTTCTCGGTGGTTTAATGGTACGAGGGTACACAATAGCATGCATTTTAAAAAGAAGTAGCCATGTGTTCAAATATGAAAGCGTGTGCGTGAAAATCGACTGGTTGGAACAAGTAAACCGACGTTATGTTCAGGTAAACACACCTTGACTTTCATTTTGATTTTATAAGTCATTATTATAAAGTGTCACTCATGTTTGTATGTTGAGCTTCATCATGTGAGTTAGTTTGTAAAAAGTTAAACTGTTTATATTACATGTTACTTTCAGCAATAAAATCTCTATGTTTGAGCATATTTATCTGCTTGGAAGAAAGGTCTAGGTGAGAAGGCTATAGTTCAATAATTCATAATGTAAAGGCTAGGTACTTTTTATGTTGTCAAAAGCCCTTCGGGTGCGCGCCTAAGCTCTTAGACAAAGTGAGGCGTTGGGAAAACGCCTTACTACCAACCAGGCGCTGGGCGAGATCTTTTTAGCCTAGCGTGGCAACGCGGATGGTTCTTTATGACACGATACATAGTCATGCCATGTTACTGTTGAAAAAATATATGTTATTTTGCAAGTTGGGTATGTGAGTGTGTGGTGGGCACTGTAGCTATTTGTACAATCTCTCTTAGTCTGCAGGAATTGATCATCTACAGGTGTATTTCCAACGATGATATAAGGGCTCAAACGAGGTAGTCACCAAATGGGATATGGTGGCGGCTAGGGTGAACTGTGGGCATACTGAAGACGTTAGCGACGACCGGGTCTTTGGTTCCCCGAGCATTCGCTAATGTGCCGTATTCAAACGTATTTTCTATGAGCTTTAAAAATTGTCTGGTTCGGTTTTTTGTAATTATTTATTTATTTATTTATTATTATTATTATTATTATTATTATTATTATTATTATTTTGATGCTTGAAGAGTAAATTTTGGAGCTGTTCGCCACTCTAATCTTATGGACATTCGGTATAGATCCTAAACCTACATGGCGTGAATTATGTGAAATGCATTTTAGTTTTTGTGGTCTTTGTTTGCAAGTGAAGGGTTTGTTGAAAGTCAGAGGCATCTCCTGAGGGTGATCCAAGCAGTAGTGTTGGTAATCAAGGGATGATGTGGACAACCATTTTGATGATGTGCCTTTTTAGGATGTTGCATACTCTAATATATTCATTTGTGTTTTAACATGTATGAAATCATAATATTTATGTCAACGGTGATAATGAAAATATTTTCTTTTAGCAACCCGTGTAACACACGGGTACTTAGACTAGTGGGTTATTATGTGACAACAAAAAGTCCGACCCACAATCATCCGGATCCCACGTTGATTTGGCTTTTTGGTTTGTGTTTTGTGAAACTTTTTTTGTTTATAGAGAAATCCATCATTTCCCTCCCAAAATCAAAGACCATTCAACAAATAGGTGCCACATCATCAAATTGGCTACACCATTCAAGGACACATAGCCCACATCATCTCATTTATTAATATATATAGATTTCTTTCTTTGGCCTATATTGCCAATTCAGAGGTTTAGAATGTTGAAATTGGCAGGAAACGAGGGGATGTGAGAATTGGTGGATTTTGATATATCAGCATAGTGTTGACTCTGAGAGATGGAGTAGATATATTAATTGGCGAAACTGGAATGTGAATAAAACTGAAAATCGAAATTTTTATGATCAGTTACTTAACGTTGGCTATTGGATTGGATTAGTAATTGGAAATTGTGTATGTCTCAGGAAAACCTACAGATAAGATGATGGATGAGGATCAAGTGCTTGGGCCAAAAACAATCAACGAACACACATCTTGAAGTTGAAATCATGAACTGTAAATTAAATTAACCCCCAAACTCATTTCGACAATTTAAATCGATATATTTCATGTATGTAGATATACCACAAATAAATATTTCATTCATCATGCTATTTATTTATTATAATGCCGGGGTTGGTTCCGGTACAAACCATATTTATCCTACAAACTATAAGAACAGATTCTAGCACTAAATAAAAGTTAAATTAGCACATACCAAAACAATACATACATACATATAAGTAGCACTTTTGAATTATATTAGCACATGAAAATTAATCAAGATCATTGATTTTAGCACATATTTGAATGATATCATCACTTTTCTTAATCAGCACATTGAAAACAAAAGGAAGATCCAAATAAAGAATTAATTGCTTGTTAGCATATTTGTAGGGAATTCAATATAATTGATATTATTTATGATATTATTTTATCATTTCTCTATAATTGGTTGGATGCTACGTGACACTTTTTAAATGGTTCTTACAGTTTGTATACGAAATGTGGTTTGTATTTGATCCTACTCCTTATAATGCCTAATATATTTTACCATGAAAAACAGGATGCTACACTTCTGGCAATGAACTCGCTTGTTCAACATAGCATTTTTTTTTTTTTGTGTTTGACCGTTTGTGGTAAGGTACAATTTCGAAAGCACCCCTCTCTTATTTTTGTGAATATATTTCTAAGTCTTTCATGTCTTGCGTTTCTAGCTCTCCGTCTTTCTATAGTTTAGTTTATTTTGTACCATGTTGTCTCATTTTTCTCTTTTACCAGATGAATAACAAGTTTATTTTTTAACTACAATAAAAAAAAAAACTGCACAACTATTTTAACTGCAATTAATTAATTACTGTCAAAGAACTCAGTCATTTCATTTATAACAACAATTAGTATGGGTTGTAACCACTCAGTAGAATCCATAACCACTTAGAACTTTAGAGAGTTTAGTTTAGAAGACCAAGTCAGAGGTCCACTTAGTGCCAAATTCAAAAGACCAATTCGGAAGCAATGGTTCAAGGCTTTGAACTCGGTTCAGAGTTCAAGTCTATGATATGGTTTCAAAAGTATAATCTTTGAAGGAACCTTCATAAATCTCTAGAAAAAATATGATTCCCAGCAAAATCCAGAGCGCTAGCCCAAGAATTTGGTTCCGCTTTTGTGTTGCATGTCTCAGACGCACACAAAAAAATATGATTCCCAGCAAAACCCTTGTGTGTGCGTAGGAGTTGGATTATAAAAAGAAAACTATTGAAACTTACCAAAATATTCGATTCCATTTCATAAACCACCGCAAGGTTTGTTCTCATCCACCTAGTTTTAATTGAGAGTAAATTACAAGTTTTGTCGTTTATGTTTTGTACCAAATTGCAGGCGGTGTTCTTTACCTTCAAAACTGACTGGTTTTGTACTTAATGTTTCAAAATCTTGCACGTTCTGTCCTTTAGGCCAAACCCAGTTAGATTTTCTGGTTAAATATGCTCATTAAAGGGTATTTTTGTCTTTTACCTATAAATTTAATATTATTATTTAAAAAATAAAACAAAATATTTTAAAAAAAGACTATTAATATTACTGTTATTTATATATATAAAAATCTGTCTGATTCTCCACTCTCTCTCTCTCTACTACTTTCTCTCGCTCTCTCTCTCTCTTGCACCATCAACCACCACCTCAAGCACCATCCACCACCCACAACCTTCACCAACACCACCCACCCCACACCCACCCCCACCCCACCTCAGCCTTCACCGCCACCACCCCCCACTTACCGATCACTACCAATTCCACCACACCACCCCCACATATCGACCATCGTAACCCCACTACACCCACCATCACCACCGCACCACAACCACACACACACTCTCTCTCTCTCTCTGTCTCTCTACCAGACTACCACCACCATCAACCCACCACCGTATAAGACATCACCACCCCCACCGGAACCCTAACCCCAACCTTGCAAACAACCCAAATAAGCAACCACCACCCCATCCACCATCACAACCCTCTCTGTGTATCAAATCAGGCTGCCAATAGTCACCAAGGTACCAACATTAACCGTCGACTTTTAGTCATTACTGGTAAAGGTTCTAGATCATCGGCATCGTAGTCAATGTTTCTTCCCCGCCGGTGACTGTCACCGGCGTCATGACTGTTCCGCCCGCCAGATTTGCAACAGCTTACAATGTTGAAACCGTCACCAACCAACACCACAGCTGCCGGCTTGAAGGAAAGTTAGGGGAAACAGAGCTGCCGGCAGTGACGATGGAGGCGTTGGAGAGAGAGAGGAAGGGAGACAGAATCTGGATTCAAAACAACTTGAGAGATTGTTGTTGTTATTATCAGTTGATGAAGTGCAGAGAGAGATAGGGGAAGAGAGACAGAATTTGGAGATGAAATCTGCAGAGAGAGAGAGAGAGAGGAAGAGAGAGAGAGAGAAGGGGGATAAAATGATATAAGTTGTTACACAATAGTCCTTACATATAACTTATTAACACAATAGTCCCTAAAGAGATGAAATGGCAAAAATGCCCTCATGTGCGAAGCACATGACAATAATTAATGAAATAATTTAACTAGGTTAGGGGTAAATGACGTAATATGCAAGATTTTGTAACATAAATACAAAACCCGTCAATTTTAAAAGCAAATGATACCGCCTGCAATTTGGTGTAAACATAAAGGACAAAACAATTGCAATTTACTCTTTAATTTAATGTAATGTTTTCTCTTTCCTACTTAAACTATTTGTTTCTTTTGGTTGTATTCTAAGACAATAATTTGATGATTAATATATTTCAATTTAGTACCATGATATCTTTGAACAATCTACTCCGTCTCACTCCGATGTTTTCATCATCGGTTGAGGTGTGACAACTGCTATATAAGAACTTTACCATTAACTAAATACCCGCTACCAATGTGTTGTGGATTAACTAAATACTCAATACCAATAAAAAAACAAAAATTAATAAATAAAGCAAGGCATGTGATTAGTTTAGATTGGGGTGGGCCCCATCATCATTACCTTTTCTACCCATTAATAAAACCTCCATTCACGGCCATAGTTAACTGAGCGACGCAGAGTAGTGGTCGTTAACGGCCTACATGGCACCGTTAACGGAGCCTTAGTTAACCCACACCAACCAGCCAAAAGATAGACACTTTTATAGTCAAACATATTATCATCATCATCATCATCATACTCAGTAAATCCCACCAATAGCAAAGCTAAGGTGGGTTCTGAGGAGAGTAAGATGTAGACAGCCTTACCTCTACCCCATAGGACTAGAGAGACTGCTTCTAGTTAGACCCTCGGCTCCATAGTGATTTTGCATCAAACTTTGGACATAAGAGGCGCATAACTCTCAGCAAAAAGGGCGATTAGTGCATGTACCTCCCTTGTCTTTCGACTATCAACGACACTACATGATGCATGATTAACCGTCTCCCGCTTTTAACATTATTTTCATGAAATTAATAAATTAACAGTCCAACATATTATATATTCTATAAATAATACATGAATTTTCTAGGTTCCAATACGTTTATCAAATTAGGGTTTCTTGTTCTATAAATTGTATATCACCGATGTTCGTTATTTTGATCATCCATTGAGCGTTTTCACTTGAATTAGCACTTGTGTGTTCGTTGGTGGTAGTATTCTCTACTGGATATACTATAATTGTGCCTAGTCATGTACATGATATACGTTGTATAACCTAGTTAACGCTTAACTATCTTTATATGATTCACATACGATGAGGCATGTAATTTAAACTATACAGATGATGACCTGTCTAAACGAGGGTTGTCAAAAAACCCAACCTAATCTAATCGGTTTCAGTCGGGTTCAAAATGTTCAGGCCCAAACATATTCTCAAACCGGTTTTACCCAAACCTATTTCCAAACCAGTTCTACAAGATTGATTTCGTTTTTATTACTTAAAACTACAAATTAAACAAAAGATAACTATTTTTTTTCTTTTTATTTAATACTAGATGCCTAAGGAAAAACATTAATTGAAACACAAAAACTAGAGAGCAAAATTCAAGTGGTAATATTTATTTGACGTTTTAATTTTTATTTTTCACTTGGTTAATCTTTTATGCCTCGCTCGCGGTGTGCACATATAATGTATATATGTGTAGGCGCTCAGGGGGCAAAAGTGAAATGGTACTAACTTTAACATTATTTTAATAATTTCGTGAAAATAACGTTAAAAACGGCGGATGGTTAATCATGCATCATGTGGTGACGTTGATAACTGAAAGACATGGGGGGTACATGCACCAATCAGTCTCTGTCCCGATTGTTTGAGTGTTATGTGTCTTAGGTCCAATGCTTGATACAAAACTAGAATCGAGCCGGGGGTGTCACTGACATCTCTATTCCTACGGGGTAAAGGTAAGGCTGTCTACATCTACCCTCCTCAGACCCTACCTTAGCTTTGCTATTGGTGGGATTTACTGAGTATGATGATGATGATGACTTGGTTAATCTTTGTCACCTGAACCTGAGCTATTGCATAGTTACTCATCATATGCGACTTCATTGTTTGTCATTGGGGCTGTCATTCCACTTTCTACCTCGTCCTCGTATATCTCATCTTTATATTCTAGTTCGCCTTCCAATGAAAATATATATTTTATTCATTATTCCGCGTCCAAGTAATCTTTCAAGCAATTAGACATCTTTATCAACGGAAGAGTGAGTCTTGTTCTTCGCAACAATATAACCCTTCCACTAATAGAATAAGTAGATTACGAAGCAATCGTAGAAGCTTGGACGATTAGTAGATCTCTGGCCCTTGTAGCTAGGATTGAAAATTGATCTTCTTAACCTTTCCACCAAGCCAACATAACAAACTTAAGAAAAAAATCACCCGCTGGGTAATAGTTATAAACCTGGTTTTTATTTTTATGCAAATTGATCTCTTTTCTATTAAAAAGTCTATTTTTTTCCAGGCAGCAACTAAAAGCGCAAACCTATCCCAGACTGCTAGGTTGGGCCAAATGGTTTTTTTGGCGTATCATTCGAGCTATGAACTGGTTTAGCGGGCACAAACCGGTATTTTACCCCTCTAGTTGGGTAGCTGGGAATTTATGCCAGCAAAAATGCAAGGAATCGATAGTGGGTTTGATCATTTACATGTAACATAAAAGGTTTAGGTTAAGCTAGTGTTACTAACTAAAACTAAGTTTTGCAAGTTATTTGTTTAATCACTGTTTCTTTTTTTTTTTAATTGTATAAATCATATTAACTTTCTTTATATGTTCGAAGTTATTATAAATATTAGTCATTTTTAAAATAAAGTGACTTAAAATAAACAAATAAACATATAAGGATTTTGTTTACTACTTTTTTCCTAATTACACTTAATCTTAATAATATGAAATATGGTAATTTTTTTTGAACGACAGATTTGGATTACTGACGGACAACTGGAGTATCATCGTGCTACCAGCGGAACCACCCGATCATATCTATCACTAGGCATAATGCCTATACACCAATTCAGGAGGAAACCCAATAAATATGGGAAAACCCTCTTATGGGAATCGAACCCAGAACCTATTGGTCTCAAAGTCTTATCCCACCTCAAAGATTACATTAGACTATAAAGCCATGGTCTAGTAATTAATAATTTAAAAACTTTCAGGCATATATGACGCGTATAATAATAAGTGATACTTATCCTAAGCTTCCAAAGCATACATAATCCTACTGGTGTGAACGCTATCATGGTTAGATTTGTTTAAAAAAATAATAAACACAAGTTATTAGAGGAAAATTAAATTTATGATTATTGATATAGTATTAAAAACCATAAAACTAAATGTCACCCCAAAAAAAAGCCACGCCATAC
The DNA here is from genome assembly GCA_030545235.1 of Helianthus tuberosus. Taxonomy (NCBI): domain Eukaryota; kingdom Viridiplantae; phylum Streptophyta; class Magnoliopsida; order Asterales; family Asteraceae; genus Helianthus; species Helianthus tuberosus. Next base: position 66,891,431 of record CM060388.1, read on the forward strand.
CACACCCAGAAAAAGCCACACCCAACCAAGCCACACTATGTTGAGCCCACCTCGGCTAGAGGTGTACAAACCGGTTAATCGGTTATTAAAAAACCGGTTAAAAAAAAAAAACGGTTTTTTCACCCAAAATAAAAACCGGTTTTTTTTATAACCGGTTCCGGTTACTAACCGGTTTTTGAGGTCCAAAACAATAACCGGTATAACCGGTTGGGACCGGTTTTTAACCGGTTTTTCCCAAAAAAACCGGTTTTTTACCGGTTTTAACCGGTTTTTTAATAACCGGTTCGGTTAATAACCGGTTTTTGAAGTCAAGAATAGTAACCGGTATAAAAACCGGCGGTTAAAAAAAACCGGCGGTTAAAAAAAACCGGTTATAAAAAAACCGGTTAAAAAAAAAAAACCAGTTTCGGTTTTTTTTCCGGTTTCGGTTCTAAAACCAGTTTTTTTGTACACCTCTAACATCGGCTACATGTCAACCCAAACCCCCACACCCCACTGTAAAGAAAACTTAGCTGCACTATTCTATAACATCTTAAAATACAAAGTCGGTGGACTTTGTGTTTTAAGTCCTCAGCATTTACAAAAAATACACATTTAGTCCTTTTCTGTTTTAAGTCCTCAACATTTACAAAAAATACACATTTAGCCCTTGAACATTTATGTTATTTCAATTTTCATATATTATAATTCTAACTCAAATACTTTTACTTTCTAACCTCTTATACTTTTAATTTTTTCACTTCACACTTTCAAACTAAGTAAGTTACACATTCACTTTTAACTTTTGGTAATTGACAACTTTGATCCGCCAACTTTTTCTACTTAATAACTTGACGTCTCATTTTATTTGAATTGCTTTTACGACTTTAGACCATAGCGTCACACATTATTATACTATTTTTTATCTATGTATAACCATGTTAATTTCTAAATTACTTTTACGACTTTACACGATTGTCTAAAATATTGTTACAACTTTACACCGCAATGATCGAGCCATACTATATATATGTTTAATGGCGTTAATGTCACAAAGGTACCGTGTATAACAAAGTAAAAAACGTGTAATTTCACGCGCGGGCATAAAACGTTATTGTCATCATTGTACGTTGTAACCACAAATGCTTATATAGATTACACTGAGTTTGCTCGGATACATCAAACACGTGTTTTATATGGTCAACGCATCACATAATGTGTCGTCTGCTATAAACAACTAAGGTGCCGCCGGCGTAATGTGTTGTGTATCGCAGTTTTAACGTACCTGTCATTTCAAATTCACGTTTTGACATAAACTTTTTTCTCAAGTGAGTCAGGTAAAAAATAATACGTTTTATACTTATTTTATGTACGTTCGTAAACTGTATTCGAAAGCGAGTTGAGTCAAATATAATACGTTTTCATTCCATGGCGACGTAATTTTTTTTCAGTAAAGAGTTGGGTTAAATATAAAGTATAAATACGAGTGACTTTACCTTTTGACGCCGCCGCAACGTGCGGCGGGTCAAAATCCTAGTTATTATCCTATTGATTCATAAATTCTCATCCCGAATGTAGTTATTGTAGCCGTCGTAATTGACGCCAAAACATGGGCCTTCATCGATAGTTAAAGTGTCATTATCAACACCACCATGTGACAGGAGTTGATTTTTCAGAAATCCTCAGTTTACTTTTAAATCATCAAAAACCCCTCCCTATTCCCATTTCTCCTGAAAATGGAAACCGCAGAAGAAAACCAGCAACAACAATCCACAACCACAGATGATCCATCGGTTAAGATTTCAATCCCATCTGAAGTAATCGAAGACATCCTCTCCAGACTCCCCGTCAAATCCATACTCCGTTTCAGATCAGTCTCCAAACCATGGCTCTCCCTCATCTCCCATCCATCATTCACCAAACTTCACTTCACTCGCTCCACCCGCACCGCCTTATTCATTTCCGCTTACGATCATTCCACTCGCCAACAACACCTTCTCTCCGCCCCCCGTGACGGTGGTCCCGTGTCTCATCTCCTCACAATCCACGACGCTTCTGTTCATGATATCACAGAAGCCCAACACTTGAACGGCTTAGTTTTGTTTAGTTCAGTCAAATTGTTTTCCGCATACAATCACGATAAAGCTTTCCTTCTTAACCCTAGCACGCGTAAGTTTTTCAAGCTCCCTGATCCTTGCATCGATAGAAAGGGTCGTGTCTCTTACTTATTCGGGTTTGATGAGTCTAGAAACGAACATAAGGTTTTGATGATCAGGCAACTTCGTAATCCTACTACATACGAGATGAGGATTTTCTCTATGTCAACTTATTCTTGGAGAAGGATCGATGCGGAGCCTCCTGTTGGTTTTACTTGGGATCGTTTGGGCGTCTACATTAACATCAGTGTTTGTGTTAATAGTGTAATACACCTAATGTGTCGAGGCGATTTATCGTTTCCCATTTTGGCATTTGACTTGAAAACAGAGATGTTTTCTGTAATTAACACTCCTCAAGTTTCTACGCCTGATGAGGATCCTTGCATCATAAAAATCAATGGTTGTATAGGCGTTGTTTTTTTCGATTATAATCGTGTGATGGAAAACAATGAGATGCATATTTGGATATTACAAGATTATGAAAACCATGTTTGGGTCAAAGAAACCATTGCGTTCACTGAGCCTTGGGCCGAGTTAGGTTACCCTTTCCCAAGAGATTCTGTTAATATGGACGAGATTATCTTTTGTTCAAGCAAAATGTCCGGGAATGTGACAAGCTTACTTGTCTATAACAAGATTAGTAGAAGTTTTAAACCATTGCAATTCACTTCTGGTCAGCAGTTTCCGTTCTCAAGAGCATTGCGCTTCAGTCTGGCCAAGTGTTACGTTGAGAGCATGATGACTTTATAGGGGAACTGACTAGACTTGATGATCCAATACAACTTATTCCACTGGCAAATGTTGGGTTTCGCCTGTCAATGTGTTTGATGTATGTTTTTATGGATGTTTATGCTGCTAAAAGCGTTTTACCTGTCAACTCCTTTGGATCTTGTGATACTTAACAAGTTAGCCTAAATCATAAACCATCCTGTTATTAGTTGTGTTATGTTCTGAAAGGATTGTTTTTAAACTTTTCTAAAAAAACAGAAATATGCGGTTTATAAGCTCAATTATAATACCAACCAAACAACATCATCCGATATGTATCATAAAGCAGTCACTATAGCCCATGCATCAATTATAACAACCCATTTACGAAGCCAAGCCCACTATTAAGTAATTTTCACCATGGATATTTTGATAGAAACCAAAATCAAGATTCGTTTCTTTCAAATTATCGTTGTGTAACATTATCACAAATCTATCTCATGTGTTTACTTAACTACATCACTTTAGTTATTTTTATTTGCGACCTACAAAATATAGAAAGCCTGAACAGAGTAATATATTTATGTTATATTTGCTTGTAGTGATACATAGTAGATCATAACGGGCAATAATAAATAATACATGCCTTAAATGGGCTATATTGAGCCTTGTAACTCTTAATAGCCCATTAAGTGAAACTCTGGCCGTGCCTTAAGCCGGAGACTAAAAAAAGGGTAGTTGCACGGTACCCCTGACCGCGGAAGGGATCTCCCTTCCCAGTTTACCACCCGACAAGGATCCCTGGCGGCAAATACCCATAGCCATCAAAGAGGGGTAAGAAACATGTTTCGAACCCGAGACCTCGAGTGTCCTCGGTCCGGCTTAAAGCGGGTGTCGGTGGCCACCAAAGTGGCACTAATGGGAATTGAACTTGGGTCTCTATTGGAGAACCCAAGTCACTCCACCACTAGGCCACTTGTGGTGGTTTAAGCCGGAGACTAGGAGAGTGGTAAAAATGTTTAAGCCTCGAACACTACATGAGGCATATGGGTTGTCTCAAAATTCAAGATATTAACAACACGACCTTGATGAATAAACTCAAGGCTGTTGAGGATGAGTCGCAACATGTCAAGAGTGGGGGTGAAGAGGCCAAAATAACACCCCCAGTTAGTGCTTCCAAGCCTACAACTACCAACTCCAAGCGTTGACCGGTGAAGAGTCGTGTGTTCCCTTATTTAAGAGATTATTCAGAACACAAACTTGCCCCAAGGAGCATCCATGCATTTTCGTTAGTTATAGTCCTATATCGGTGCCTTGACCCTACAACATCACGCGTCTATGTTACTCAACATGCCAGATTTAATGAAACGGTGTTCCCCTTCCATGGCAATACTGATGACAACTTGCATTTTGATATACCATTAAGCACCTTTGACGACACAGCCTACAAATCACCCCTCAAACACAAACTCCCAAAACACCACCTCCAATCAACTCTCCCAACTTACCTTTTCCATGCAACCTTTGCATGGAATTTCCCCTACCCTCACCGAATTTTTTTGCATAAGTAGGTGGTTTGAACCACAAAAGAGTGTTATTAGGTGGGTTTGAATTATCTTTTCATATTTAGGTAAGTTGTGAAACCATACAGCGACTTTCAATAACTTTTCTGCAGAAAATCAGAGAGTCTGCCAAAAGCTGCATCAAATGTTGAAGATCGCTGAATGATACAGCGACCTTGTGAAGGTCGCTGTTTGAAGTACCAAGCTTGTGAAGGTCGCTGTTTGAAGTACCAAGCTTTATGAAGATCGCCGAATGATCTTCCAACCTTCTGAAGGTCGCAGTTTCATGTCACAAACTTATTCAAGATCGCTGTTTCATGTTACATGCTTATTGAAGATCGCTGTTTGAACTCACAAGCTTATTCAAGGTTGCTGTTTCATCTTACAAAGTTGTTCAAGATCGCAGAATGATATTGCAAGCTTAATAAAGGTTGCTGTTTCATACTACAAAGTTAATGAAGATCGCAGAATGATATTGCAAGCTTATTGAAGATCGCAATATGGTGTCACAAGCTTATTAAATAACGAAAATCTTTACAGAACATGCAAGTTTCGTTTGATAGTGTAATAGGTGACTGTTTCACCTTGTTGTACTTTTGCTGTATGAAATGTGAGTGGTAAATGTAAAGGTGAAATGACTAAACCCTAGGCTCTCACATGAATTCAAAAAAACCTGCTAAGTTGAATAGTTTTGTGTAAGAAAAATACTGTAGTGTAAGAAAAATTCTGGCTTTCACCATGAATCCGAAAAAGCATGCACAGATTGAAGTCTTTACATATGAAGATAAGGCAAAGCACTCGAGATACATTTTCAATATCAAACGAAGCTAGGGTGAATAAGGACTTGGGGCATTGGCGTTGTATCGCCAGCGGTCGTTTCCTCTCGTTTTGAGGGGGGGCAAAACGGCCAAAAAGGCATTTTTGGCTTATTGTCTAAAATAGTGGAAATTTATATTTAATAATTTAATACAAGTACGATAAACAATTACACGTTTTATTACATTTAAGGGTGAATAAGGACTTGGGGCATTGGCGTTGTCTCGCCAGAGATCGTTTCCTTTCGTTTTGGGGGTGAAAAACGAGCTGCATAAAACTCATCCGCCATCTCTCGTCTGTATTTCGCGCAAGCCTCGACAAGATCTCCCCCAATCCCGACGTCCTCGTCATTAACCAGTTTACTTAACAACATACAAACTAACACCCCTGAATCTGGTCCTGCGTTTTCCTTTTGATGTTGGCAAACTTCTGTATGTGTCACCATTGTGTTTTCCACATGTGGGCGTCCAGAATGTTCCCAGTATGCAATTTTTTCCAAAAAATTTTTGAATAACGATTCAAATTTTATTAGGGTTGGGTATACCCTAACTTGAATCAAGCTTGACCCATCAGAAACACTTGAAGTACACGTCCCAGTAAAATACAAAGTAAGGTGAAGTGTCCCCATATCAACACGAACCATGAACCAGTCTTGAAGGTCAACACAGATTGGAATATAAACCTGAGACAAAAATAAATAAGTTAAACGTATTTGGTTTAAAATATACAGTGGGGGATGTAAGTGTTACCGTATCGATGTCCCAAAATGGAGGGTAATGTTCCTTTAATCCAATAGCAAAAGGTAACGCACGATGGTTAGGATTCTCTTCCAAAAGGTCGAGAAATTGAGGTGGGAGAATCGTCCATGGAAACAGTTGTTCTGGTCTTTTGGATTTTTTTTATTAAAATCCATCTGAACCTCATCATTCTCGTCACCCACCCACACACATGCTACAACGGTGAAAGTTTTATAACATAAGAATAAAAATAAATTTTTGGAGGGTTTTAATAATTTATACTCCTTACCAGTGGCGACAAGTAACCGTAGTTCTCGTATCCAAGTAGGGCACCCCAAAACTCGGACCCGAGTTGTCTCCTTCCAAGGAATCCGCTATAACAGAAAGAAGAATCTCCGTTATGATAGAAAACCATTACATTTTTTGACCACGATCTAGACTCTTCTGTTGGGTAATAATACCAGCGTGTCTTTCTGGGGATCTTTTCAGGGGGGGTATCAGGGACTTCCTCCAGCTCCAATAACGAGTCTTCGGGGTCCCCCATTTGTTGTGTGTCGTTGGTGCAATTCGAGATGGGGGTATGAGTGACTATTTATCCAGAGATGTTATACTAGGTCGCTGTTTCATTCAGAGATGTTATACTAGGTCGCTGTTTCATTCAGAGATGTTATACTAGGTCGCTGTTTCATTCAGAGATGTTATACTAGGTCGATGTTTGATACAGAGATCTTCTAGTAGGTCGTTCTTTCATCTATAAAAGGCCCTCCATCGGTACCACCTCATCACTCTTCTTCGCAATACCATTTCGTAGTAATGGATAAGCGCAATGGTAAGAAACGGTTACCTCCTTTCTCCCACTTTCAAAACAATTGCTTGACTGAAGAAGACATGAATGCTATATTGGAATGGGAACTACCCCCAAAGGTTACGGTTCTGGAGGAAGGACAGAAATCAACAACATCGGAACCTGTCGAGGAAGGAGGATCGTCTTCCGGTGCAGTTGTGAATCAGCAACTGGCGAAACAGAAGGACGTTCGTGGAATAAATAAACAGGTTGAAGAAATCCCCGTTGTTAAAAAAGTTTGGACCTATGACAATCAACAGTTTGATTTCAACCCTAACCCGGAGGAGGATTACGACCCAGAAGTCCTGAAGGAAGCTTGGAACTATGAGGAAGAAGAAGAAGATTGGTCCTGTGTTTGGCACAACCCATATTCTGGAGAAGAGTCAGACTCGGAACTATCATCTAGAGGTGACTGCCATTGGAAATAGGGTTGCTCCTTTTCTATCATGATGTTTGTTGTAGTGGTGTTTACTTGAAAGTTTTTTGTCGTTTTGTATCTCTTTAGTGGAAGAAGGTTATTATACTTTATTGTATCAGTAGGTTATTTTACTAGTATTATAATAACTACCCACCCCTATACTTCTCATGTCTATAAATACCACCTATCACCCATTTCTGGCCTTCACACCTTTACCTCACCCCACTAGTTATTCGGATGGCAGATGGTGATAACGAATTACACATTCATTTTCATTTGCATATACATGAAGGGGAGCCAAACCCTGCAAATGTTGAACGACAACCTATTCGTAACTCTGTAGTACCACAACCCAACAATAACTCGCTCCCCCCACAATCCCTCCGTTACTCCGGTGATCCTCTTCCCAATGAAAATAGTGCTTTGCTCTTCGCTGGACAACAGGCGAACCGTCTTGCCGCTTCACCCCTGGACCAACATCCTCGCCCACCACCATATGTTGAACATCAAAATCGAAATCCTACCTCCTTTATGCAACGACCTCAACGTCCTTGGATTGTGCAGAACCCAAACCTTGCATCGTCAAGGGATTTAGAACCATACCCCCCGATATGTAGGTTTGGATGCATCTACCATAGCTTGTGCTACCACCAATACGACAGTGACCGTGACTCTAATGCGTTATCAGATGATGCCGTCGTTAGTGATGATCCATGGGAACAATATCGCAGGTTTGACAGCGACTCTGATTCATCCTTTTGATTCCAAAGCATGACTCGAATGCGTTATCAGATGATGCCGTCGTTAGTGACTTAGGGGTTCCTGTATTGGTAGATGTATTGTGTGTTCGTGAATTCTCCTAAATTAAAATAAACCGTGTAATGTTCTTTGATCTTTATATTATTGTGATTGTCAATGTAAAAGATTGTGAATTTTGTGTTTGTGAATTTTTCTTAAATTACACCAACTGAGAATTCAAACAGAAATACCAAACACAAAACATAGGAGGATACACTTCATGTTAACATTAAAACCACAAAAAGATACTAACTTAACGTCGGCCACAGGTCTTCCTGTTGTGCCCCGTTTCTCCGCATCTGCTGCATCGACGTGCCTGGGGTTCATCGTGGTAGTTAACATCCATCTCGTTTTGAATTCTTCTTGAACGAACCCTGCCTCGATGTGTTGTGACCCTCGAAGGGTCCCCTTGAATTGTCCAGTCCGCTTATTCCCACTCATCTTTGTGTCCCAGGGTGAAAAAATGACCGCTATACTGTTCCTGATAGGTGGTGGTGTGGAATATGGAGTGGGTAACGTCATGTGGTTGCTCACCCATCCAAGCGGAAACGGAGATAGCATGGGAACAAGGGAATCTAAGCATTTGCCATTTCCCGCATGAGCACCGGTTGCGTCTGTATTCAACGGTGTACTCGTTTCCACCGTCATCATTGGTTTCTTCCCTTGAAACCACCGCGTAACGACCTTCTCTGACATCGTAGATGGACACTTCATGTTGCATGGCTACGGAATGCGACTTGTTAAACCTGGACCAAATTCGAGGGGGTAGAGGGGTATTGCAGCTTTGGGCCATCTGCGCGTGGCGAGCATACTCTGATACGTCCTTGGTGAACGTATAATGAATCAAGGCTTTTACTGGCAGCAGTCTTGCTTCCCGTAAGACATTATTCATAGACTCAGATATGTTCGTCGTAAGGTTACCCCAACGACGGTTTCCGCGGTCATGAACAATAGTCCACTTGCTTTTGTCGATGTCGTTCAGGTAGTTCCAAGCACCCCGATTTAACAGCTGCATTTCCCTCACAGCCCAAAGATACTTTCTTCGTTGACTTGTGCTCCTGATCATCCAACACAGCTTCCTAAGAGATTTGGTCTTGAACCTACCACTAAAATTGCTTCTGACATGCCGAAGACAATAACGGTGGTAGGCGTTTGGTTCCCTCCAATCCAGAAGGTTCTCCATCGCATTAATTATCCCGGCATGACGGTCTGATAGAACACAAATTCTACTGTTACAGTCTTTGGTGACGTATTCTCTCAAATTTTGGAAAAACCAACACCAACTATGAACCGTCTCTTCGTCAACTAGAGCGTAGGCCACTGGCATTATGTAGTTGTTGGCGTTTTTGGTTACCGCAACCAACAACTTACCACGGTACCCTCCTTTCAAGTGTGTGCCGTCCACAGAGATGACAGGCTGGCAAAGATGAAACGCTCGAATAGAAGGACCAAATGCCCAAAAAACATATTTGAATGTTGGATGTCCTGGAGCCGAGTGCGGGTGATGAAACCATGAAACCACCGTACCAGGGTTTCGAGACTGAAGCCGTAACACGTACTTTGGCAGCTCCTGAAAGTTGCTTTCCCAGGTTCCATATATCCTCTCAATTGCCTTTCTTCGTCCACGCCACGCCTTCGTATACGTAACATCGACAGACATCGCTTGCTTTATATGCGTCCTGATGTGTTTCACCTTCAACGCAATATCTGTACGAATTTGTGGCAGGATGTGTGCAGCGATATACTTAGACCTAAGGCACCTGTTGTTGTTTCGTACCACCGTAGAATAACAACTGTGGGCAGGCGCCCAGTTGGTAATTTGCCAAAGGTGTTGGTGTTTCTGTTTTGATGCCGTTGCACGCCACTCACACAAAGGAGCATGAGGGAAAGGGTTTTTAAAATTTTTGTTTCTCGTGTAGCATTTAACTTTGTATAAAGTTGGTTTGCTATCCATCACAAAAATTTCCCTTCCACGGCGAATGTTCCATTCTCGGATAGCAAGGTCCACCGCTTGTTTTGACTTGAAATACATGCCGAGACGTATCTGTTTTACTTTTGGATTCCATACGTCCATTGGATTATCTTCATAATCCGGACACATGTAATCCCTAAGTTCCTCGTCCTCGTCTGGGTCGTCATGTGTCGCTGGAATGATTGGCCTCGGCTGACCGAGGGTCAACTCAGTGTGTTGGTTGACTGCAGCCTCGTCGTCAGAAGTACCATATTGGATGGTGGTGCCTCTTCACTTTCAGAACTTTCTTCGGTGCTGCAACTTTCCGAATCATCAAAACCGTCATTATTGTTGTCACCCACCAGAAACTGGGAGGACGGACCTACTATGTTATCAACAGGAGGCATCAAGTGGTGTTCTTGAGTTGTTTGCCCGTATCCCTCGTCCTCTTCATCAGAATCTTGGGTGTCAACAACATTACGTTGTGTAATGTCATGCAGAAGGTTTGTGAAACTCATGTGTTGGACAGGATTGACTGCCTCCCACTGAACATAGATCTCGGCAATGAAGTTCGTTTCCGATACTTCGGCTAAATAGTTCATTGTAGCAATACCATCATCGCTGAAAATTTTGTTGTCTGAGATATGCCCTGAAACGTGTACCCTAGTAACAATGAAAGGCGCACCGATTCTTTCTGAAGTTGAACATGATTACAGATTGAATCCACCAATTCATCATACGACGATTTATGTCGCATAAGGAAAGAGGTTGTTAGCATGGATTGGTCAAACTGAACAGCCCCGTTAACAAAGGAAAACACACCGCCCCAATATAGTCTTACGAGGTATGGCCGAAAAGAATCCATTAACTAAGAAAGTGAAATGTTAAGAAATGTTAAGGATGAGTGGGTTGTGTAAGCTGGATTTCGTTTGTTAACAAATGTTAAGGATGAGTGGGTTGTGTAGTGGGTTGAAATATCAACCAACGAACGTTTTTAAGCTTGAACATGATTACAGACACAATTTAAACTTCTTATTAGACAGCAACCTTCAATAAGCTTGTATTATGAAACAGCAACGTTCAATAAGCTTGTAGTATGAAACAGCAACCTTCAATAAGCTTGTAGTATGATTCTGCGACTTTCTATAACATTGCAAGTTGATACAGCGACTTTCAGAGGGAAAAGGCCACGTTGGGCGTTTTTTGACAAGATAAAAAAATTACTTTTTACGACTTTCGGGGCCCCCTGAATGACCCAAAATGCATTACGCCGACCAGACGCCCCTGGTCCCCGGAAAAATTTACCCCTCCTTATAAGTTACAGACAGACGAACCCGGTGGTGGGACCCACACGGGTGAGGAAACGGCCACGAAAAAGGACACGTTGGACCTTTTTTGACAAGATAAAAAAATGACTTTTTACGACTTTCGGGGCCCCCTGAATGACCCGAAATGCATTCCGCCGACCAGACGCCCCTGGTCCCCGGACAAATTGACCCCTCCTTATAAGTTACAGACAGACGAACCCGGTGGTGGGACCCACACGGGTGAGGAAACGGCCACGGAAAATGCCACTTTGGACTTTTTTTACAAGAAAAAAAAATGAGTTTTTACAACTTTCGGGGCCCCCAGAATGACCCGAAATGCATTCCGCCGAGGAGACGCCCCTGGTCCCCGGACAAATTTACCCCTCCTTATAAGTTAGAGAGAAACGAACCCGGTGGTGGGAGCCACACGGGTGAGGAAACGGCCACGGAAAAGGCCACTTTGGACTTTTTTGACAAGAAAAAAAATTGAGCTTTTACAACTTTCGGGGCCCCCTGAATGACCCGAAATGCATTCTGCCGAGGAGACGCCCCTGGTCCCCGGACAAATTTACCCCTCCTTATAAGTTAGAGACAAACGAACCCGGTGGTGGGAGCCACACGGGTGAGGAAACGGCCACGGAAAAGGCCACTTTGGACTTTTTTGACAAGAAAAAAAATTGAGTTTTTACAACTTTCGGGCCCCCCTGACCAAATAAAAAACTTTTATTATAAAGATAGTATGAAACCACAATTCATAAACCCAAACAACATTCATCCTACATACAACGCCATCTATAAAGCTCGTTAGCCATGTGGCGACGGTAGTTGATACAAGCCTCTTCTACGTCACTTTCATCAATGAGCGACTTGCCTCTTACAAGGTTCTCCATCATCATACAGACAAGCACCCCTGAATTACCAATGTTACCATTGTCCTGAGGTACACCATCTTGAACATAACCAAATGAAACTTTTTTCTTTGTGCAGTATCTTGAGTTTCGCCAATACTGGATTTGGTCAAGAAAATGCTTGAAGAAAATTGGAAAAATGTCCATGATGTTTTCAACCACTTGTCGTTTTTCATTTCCCCATCTTTTATCAGTCCAATATTGTGTTATTTCCATGTTAAACATATCAACACGGAATAGTAACCAGTCCTCCTGCTTAATCCATATCGGAATATACAAATAATCAACCTCCCAAAATGGAGGGTACGGTTCCTTCCTTCCTGCCATGTCTACCGCTCTTAAACAATCTTTCGTATAACACACGTCTTCAAAAAATTGGGGAGGTAAAACCGTCCAACGCAATTTCCTTGACGGGTCTTTTAAAAGTTTAGACTGTCGTAGCCGCATCAGCCTTAACGTCCACGCTTGAACATGCTGCCATAAATTTAATTTATCTAATTAGTGATTTGTATAATAAAAACTAATAGTGCTAGAATTGAAATTACAATGTCATTTAGGCATGCATTAGATTCGTAGCCTAGTAGGCTACCCCAAAAGCTTCTAGGTAGTTGTATTTCCCCTAAAAAGCGAGAATAACAAAAGGGGGAATCCCCCTTTAGGTAAAAATCTACAGCATCCCTTGACCAATTTTCGGAGTCTTCGGTTGGAAATGCAAAATTTTTCCTTTCTGGAGGGCTGCCAACAGGTTTACTCGACTGAGCGGACGACCCGGGGTTATTTAGGATAACGTTTCGAGTCGGCTTTGGAAAAGACGAAGTGTTAGAACGACCGCTTGGACGTCTAAGTTTGTTTAGAATCGAAAATGAGGTTTTCGGGACCACATGCGAATTGTTTTGCTCATCACCTTGGTTTGCCATAAAGGTGGTTGTGGTTTTTGTGGAGTTCTAATTCCATATGGTGGGGGTATTTATAGTGGGTGGGAATCAAATTAAACATCATTTTTATTTTTAAGAAAAATGCATAATTGTTAAAAATTGTGAAATGTCCTTTATACCCTTAATGATAAACAGATATAAATACCTCATTCCCAAAAACGATCCAACCGATTTTTACTTCTCTTCTTTAGAACAATAAAATAAACGTAAAATATATTGCACTAATAACAACAAAAAAAAACACACTATATTTAATAAAAAATGTATTACACTATGCAAACTATGGGTCATTTTGTGGAAACATGTTCAAGTCGAGAGTCCAATCTAAGGGGTTTGGTTCAACATTTTCATATCTGTTCCGGTGGTCTTCGTTACTTTGGCTTGGGGCCCAGTACTGATAGTCTGTTTGCGTCTCCGGCATAAAGGTGATCGTCTGTGACGCGGGGGTAACAAACCCTGACTGACTTATGTTGTGGTCCATCATATGTGGCGAGGGGCTAAAAAACCCTGCCTGACTTATGTTACCCATATCATTTTCTTGGACCTCCAATAAGTCGGTGACGTCAATACCGTCGGAATTCACGGCTGTAGCCAACAATGTCGCCCATGGCTCAGTACTAACATTGTTTGCCGCTAGATTAGCATCCGCAAACATAGTGCCAGCGTTTTGTGACACACCAAAGTTTCCCAAAAAATTACCATTTTCGTTGACACCGGATCCTGACCACCCCCCTGTTTCAAAGTTCGTGCCCCAATTTGATGGCCCGGGCTCTTGAACGTTTCTACCACCACGACCACGACGTCGTTGCCTCCCTAACCTCTGTGTACGAGGATATGAAGCAAGGTCCACCGGCTCCTGTGACAGATGAGTCGGATATTGTGTGTATTGTGGAACATTAGACATCTCAAGGGCCCGATACGCGGCACCATGAATAACGTCCACATCTTCAGATCGGTGAATTAGACCCATCGTCTCCGACTGCAAAAAAATAATTAATAATTAATTTTTTTACTAACAATAATAAAGGTAACTTTCAATAATTTTAAACTTGTATATACCATCATTTGGGCCCTTGCTCCTTCGTCTTGAAAACCGCTCGTAGGGCCAGCTGGCAACTGTGGGTTAGACACATATAACACGGTATGTTCCATGTACCACGGCATGTAATCATTGGCAACTCCAACAGATGTCATGAGTTCCCCGGTGACCAAGTTTTGATGACGTGCCTCCCACTGACAAACATACGGTGCGTGACGACTTAACCAGTTCCAGCCGGTTTTCCCGACCCGGTTCATGGAATGAAGCCTGGCATGCTCATTATGATCTATGGCAATTAGGTTAGGTATATACTGGAACATGCCAAACTGTCTCATCACTCGTTGAGGATAGTGATGCTCCACAACCGAGTAGTATAGCAGAGGGCAACAACTCCGCCAAATTCCCATACCACTCCGACATATATCGGGGAGTCTACCCACAATGTCGTCGTATGGTCTCCAATTAAACTGAAAGAAAAAAAATCAATCTTTAGAAACGTGTTCAAACAAACTTAAATTTTATATGTCAACAACTAACAACCATACCGTTGCCTCGCTCATAGATTGCAGCTGAGATCTATATGTTCTCAGGCAATGTGTGGAAACATCTGTACACGTTAAGCTTCCCTTCCACCTAAAAGGATAAATAAAAAAATAACATAGTGTTATATAGATACCAAATAATAAATTTAATTATTTCCAATTCACACTACCGAGCAGCTAACGGGGCATTGTACTGGAACCGGTCAACAGCAGGAGCAAAACAACGAAACCTCTCCCAAACCCACACTTGTAGAAGCGCAACTGGGCCAGTAATGGCTATAGCATCAGGTGCTGCAGCATTACAAAGGTTTCTGTAAAGGTGAGCTAACACAGCACCGCCCTAACTATATCCCGAACATGCGGGCAAGTCTACGAGAAATTCTAAAAATTTGACATCAATCAGGTGGTTTGCATTATCAGGAAAGATTGTGCACCCTATCAAATAAAATATTATTTGACGTGCACGAAAAATGCAATCTTCATCTGATGCTTCATTTTCAGAAAAATCGGACGTTATTCGTTGTAAAACTCGGGAGGACTTAACCCTTTTGCCCTTCACATCAGCTTCCTCAGGGGTAAACCCCAACACCTGTTGACACTTGTCTCTTACAGCATACGGTGTCATACCAGTGTCAGCCCCAGATATAGGGAACCCATCTATTGGTAGCCCCCACAGCACGTTGACATCCTGTAATGTCACTGTGGTTTCTCCAAAAGGAAGGTGAAACGTGTGAGTTTCTGGCCTCCATCTCTCAACCAACGCAGTTATTAAGGCGTGGTCTACATACTTGTACCCAATTTGCAGTATCCCGCTGAATCCTGCTGCATGTATTAAACCTTCTACCCTTCCACCAACCGGATTTTCTTTCATATGCTGCCAGAACGTTCGATCTGATCGTCTAATATTTAATGGCACATCATACGCTGTTGGATTTTTGAATACCTCAAACGCACGGTGATTCTTGTCCAAGAACAACACCGATGCATCAAGAGGACCAGGATGACATTCAAAATTCATCTTCCGCAGATCAAAGTTGACTGAATATTTATCGGTAATGAAAGGATTGAAGCTTCGTTTGATATTGAAAATGTTGTGGTTTGCTTTATGTTCAAACCAGTTTTCAAATTTAAAGACTTCATTCTGTGAATAAGTTTTCGAATTCATATTCAAGCACAGTATTTTTCTTCAAGCACAGTATTTTTCTTATACAAACCTATTCAACTTTGCAGGCTTGATTCCAATTAATGTGAGAGACGATGCTTTAGTCATAGCATCTATACTAGCATAAGGTTACTGTTTGCCACTCACATTAACCACTCAAAAGCATTACACTAGCAAACGAAAGCTGCATAAATTCTGCAAGGATTGTCGTTATTTACAAAGATTGTGACACCATATTGCAATCTTCAATAAGCTTGCTATATGATTCTGCGACCTTTCTTAACTTTGTATATTGATCCTGCGACCTTTAATAACATCGTAACATGATTCTGCGACTTTAAATAACATTGTTACATCAAACAGCGACTTTATATAACATTGTTACATCAAACTGCGACCTTCAATAAGATTGCTACATGAAACTGCGATCTTCATAAAGCTTGGTACTTCAAACAGCGACCTTCACAAGCTTGGTACTTCAAACAGCGACCTTCACAAGGTCGCTGTATCATTCAGCGATCTTCAACATTTGATGCAGCTTTTGGCAGACTCTCTGATTTTCTGCAGAAAAGTTATTGAAAGTCGCTGTATGGTTTCACAACTTACCTAAATATGAAAAGATAATTCAAACCCACCTAATAACACTCTTTTGTGGTTCAAACCACCTACTTATGCAAAAAATTCTACCCTCACCACCACCTGTTTCACCACCACCCTCACCCTCCTCTCAAACAGAGCCTACAACTCCACATTCCCCTTTATCGCCTCCCTCAGCATAAACCTCCACTACCCAAACCAGCCCACACTCAACCAATTCCACACCTCACAGTTCCAATTCCTATAGCCAACCATCCCCTCCTCCGCCTCCTCCTTTTCCAACCCATCCAATGATTACACGTGCAAAGGCCGGTATATTCAAAGCACGCCATGAAGCCGACTTGTCATATGTAACATGTCACCCACTTCACCAAGCCCTTTTCGCTTCTAAAGACCCAAAAGGCCTCAAAAGCGCTATTAAAGACGTCAAATGGCTTCACGCCATGCACAAAGAACTTGAGGCTTTTGCAAGAAATAACATTTGGTCTTTAGTTCCCCGTCCGACTAACCGTCATGTTGTTGGATCGAAATGGTTGTTCTAAATCGTAAACCATCCTGTTATTAATTGTGTTATGTTCTGAAAGGATTGTTTGTAAACTTTTCTAAAAAAACAGAAATATGCGGTTTATAAGCTCAATTATAATACCAACCAAACAACATCATCCGATATGTATATGTATATCAGTATATGGACCTATATGAATTTGTATGATGTAGCCAAAATGAAACAAAAACCGGTCATTTTCGTGAACCTTTGCCTCCTTTTCTATGCATAGCAAATACCACTGTTGACTATATGCCTCCTTTAGTTATTTTTATTTGCGACCTACAAAATATATAAAACCTGAACAATAGTTATATTTGGTTGTAGTTATACATAGTAGATCATAACGTGCAATAATAAATAATACATGTCTTAAATGGGCTATATTGAGCCTTGTAACTCTTAATAGCCCATTAAGTGAAACTCTGGCAGTCAGTTTATATCTTAAGTGCCTTAAGTCGGAGAGTGGTAAAAATGTTTCTCGAACACTACATGAGGCATATGGGTTTGCGCAAAATTCAAGATATTAACAACACGACCTTGATGAATAAACTCAAGGCTGTTGATGATGGGCTTGGGTTAGGGCGTGGCCCAAGGGGCGGGAGTTTAAAGCCGGGCGTGGGGCGGGCTAGAGATCCTATGTGGCCGGCTCCTATTCGCTTTGTTGACCATGTCATAGCGTGGCATTTAAAATTTAAAATCTAACTGTTTGGCCAAGCCAAGCGGTCACCCCAACCCAACAATCAACATCACTATAAATATAACCCCAACCCCACCGGCTACCCCTACCCAAACAATCTTGTTGGCTGTCCACCGCTACCCCAACCAAAACCCACTTGATCGAACCCGTTACCCCAACCCACTTGATCGATGGCCTCTTGGACACACGAAGAAGAGCTAGCTCTCGTCACGAGCGTCGTTAAGCAATGAAGGGGCGACAATCCGGTGAAACGCGATATTGGCCGGAAGGCTTTGCATGCTACTGACATAACGTCGGACACGACCGACACAACTTAAACGCGTCCCAACATAGATGACGCGAGCTACGGCCGAAGCATGATCGTTTCAAAGCCTACTACGAAGCCGTTCCGAGCGGTGAGTTAAGCCACGAGACCGGGTGGAGGTGGCGAACATTGAGTTTCGGGGCAAGGAGCGAAAGTCGTTCGACAAGCTCGCGCTTTTTGAAATTTACCTAACGCTCTAGGTTTTTTTTTTTTTGTAATTTTTAAGAATTTAATAAAATTTTAGGCTTTTTTTTTTAATGTTGTGTGTATTTTTTTTATTTTTTTGTATTTTTTGTAATAATCTGCCAAGCCACGCGGTTCACCCACGCTCCGCCATACCCCACGGACACGTCACTCACCGGTGGGGGGGGGGGGGGTGGGGGGGCTCGAACTCCACGTGTCAACTTATGCCCTCAACCTAGGGGTGTTCAAAACTATCCGTATCCGAAATATCCGATATCCGAATCCGAAATATCCGAAAAATTGGAAATCCGAAATTTCGGATATCCGATTCGGATATCCGAAATTTCGGATATCCGAATTTTTCGGATTCGGATTCGGATAGTGATTTTCAAAATTTTCGGATATTCCGGATATCCGAAAATTTAATTTTCATTTTTTTTCGGATATCCGAATATCCGAAAATATCCGAAAAATATCCGAAATATCCGAAAACTTATATTTGGATATCCGAAACTATCCAAAATATCCGTTTCCAAATATGAAAAAAATAATAAAAAATAAAAATTAAATAAAAAGTTGGATTTTCGGATATCCGATTAACTATCCGTATCCGAAATTTCGGATATCCGAATTCCGGATATCCGAAATTTCGGATACGGATTCGGATAGTGAAATCTGGTATCCGAAAATTTCGGATATCTGAAT
The DNA here is from genome assembly GCA_030545235.1 of Helianthus tuberosus. Lineage (NCBI taxonomy): Eukaryota > Viridiplantae > Streptophyta > Magnoliopsida > Asterales > Asteraceae > Helianthus > Helianthus tuberosus. Next base: position 66,910,326 of record CM060388.1, read on the forward strand.
TTTCGGATATCCGGTTTTGAACACCCCTACCTCAACCCCCGCCCCACCATACCCCATGGTCTAAGCATCCAAAGCATACATATTCCTATTGGTGTGAACGCTATCACGTAGTTTAGAATACAACATATATATTTTATTTTCAAAACAACATCATTTTTAATAAATTTTTATATCAAAAATGTTGAGAAAAAAAGTTAAATGTAAACTAGATTTGTTTAAAAAAAATGATAAACACAAGTTATCAGAGGAAAATTAAATTTATGATTATTGAAATAGTATCAAAATCAAAAACCATAAAAATAAATGTCAATATCGATGTTATTCAAGTTATATGGGATGTGTTCTGTATGATACTTGTACCCTGTATAACTTATAACACAAAAAATAAGTTGTTTTGAATACAACTCTATTTAAATAAAGATATTATATATAGGGAAAAGATCAAATAGGAAGTTTATTTTGGCTAGGAAGTCTAGGAAGCAATAGGATTAGGACATGTGGCAACATTTAAAATAAAGAAAAAGGGTATTTTAGTCAATCCAACCCTTTTCTTCTTCCTTTTTAAAACCCAGTAACTTCAAAACCCACCATTTTCAAAACCCACTATTTTCAAAACCCACCATCTTCAACCATTTCTTCACTTTCTATCTCAATAATCACTACATTATATTGCGATTTTCATCACCAATCAATGATTCAAACACCTGATCAACGTGTTCTTCAGCTTTTTTGAAGAAAACCCAGTTTAATTTCATACAAAATCTCGTTTTTTCCGGTGATTTTGAAGATAATCACTCGATCCGTTCGATTCGAGCGCTGATAAGTGTTTCAATCATTCAAAAATCGTCAATTGTTGAAGAAATCACTTCGATCCATGTAAGAAATTCTTTAATTTCATTTTTACGATATGAGTTTTTGATTTAGTCATTGCGTTTTACAATCTTGGCGGGGGTCCGGGGGCAGCGCCCCTGGTAGCGGGGTCCCAGGGGCGGCAGCCCCTGGCAGGGTCCAAGGGGCAGAGCCCCTGGCTGGGGTTGAGCTGCATTGGTCCAGACAGTTCACAGCACAGACAATTCACTTTATTTGGTGTTTTCTGGCCAATGCGTTTTAGTAAAACACATTCTTGAAGTGTTTTTGGTGAATTGCGTTTTAGGTAAAACACTTTTTTAGGTGTTTTTAGTCCATTGCGTTTTACAGAGAACACTTTCTTTTGTTTTTTAATCAATTGCGTTTTAGAATGAGTCATTTTTAAGTGTTTTCTGGCCATTGCGTTTTACAAATAAGACATTTCTTTGTGTTTTTTGTGCATTGCGTTTTAGGTAAAACACTTTTTTATGTCTTTTCAGTCCATTGCGTTTTAGAAAACAGACATTTTAAGTGTTTTTTGGCCATTTTTTACAAATAAGACATTTCTTTGTGTTTTTTGCGCATTGCGTTTTTAGGTAAAACACATAAATGTGTTTTAGTCCATTGCGTTTTAGAAAATACATTTTCTTTTGAGTTTTTAGGCTATTGCGTTTTAGAAATAAGACATTTCTTTGTGTTTTCTGGCCATTGCGTTTTACAAATAAGTCATTTATTTGTGTTTTTTGTGCATTGCGTTTTAGAAAAATGTCATTTTTAGGTTTTTTTTTCATTGCGTTTTACGTAACTAGGGGTTTTTCTATTGCGTTTTACACAACTGGGTTTTAATTTTTTTTTTAAATATAGCAATAGTATACTCGTTTTAAAGATAAAAAAACGCTCGTTTTTTTGGTGCAATTATTATAAAAAAATAATGTCGTATGAAAGAGTTATTAACGTTTAAAAAGTGGGGGGGAATTGGGGGAGAGAGAAACTATTGGCCTGGATTGACTAGAATGCCCCTAAACAAACTCACGCGCCTCTTTTCTTCTTTTCAATTTCTCTGATTTAATCTTAACCCTTGATTAACTAAATGGATGGTCAAGATCACTTCCTAGCCTTTCTAGCCAAATTAACTTCCTATTGTATCTCCACCCATATATATCATAAAGTTGATAAATACATTAAACATAATTGTGCATTTCGATGTTTTTTTAAAGTTAATGCAGCAAGTTATTAGTTAAATTAAATTAAATGCTATATGAAGTAGGGGTGAGCAAGTTTAGGTCCAGACCGAAAATAACCAAGAACCGAACCGAAAATATACCCAATCTGACCCGAACCAAAGTACCTAGATATTTAGATCGGTTCCAATTTTTCATATAAAATAGGGTCGGGTCGGGTCGGTTCTTTTCATGGTGAAACTCGACTTGGACCTATGGACCGGAACCGACCCTATATTTAGGGTAGTGAGTCGGTTCTGTATTTTATGTTTGATCGGTTCTCGGGTCGGGTCGGGTAATGATCGGGTTTTTCCTTTTGCTCACCCCTAATATGAAGTACCGTGTGGTGTGGGGCGTGGGTTAGGGCGGGGGAAGCCAAGCAACGCTGATTCAGCCCCACCGGGTCAGCATGGATTGCGGCGTTGCCCGCTGGCGTGGCTATGAAGCCTGGCTTGAGGGGGGGGGGGGGGGACTGGCTGGGCATATCTAACCAAAAAAATGAAGCCACGTCACCCCACAAAAAAAGCCACGCCACACCACACCCAGAAAAAACCACACCCAACCAAGCCACACTATATTGAGCCCACCTCGGCTACATGTCAACCCAAGCCCCCACACCCGCTGTAAAGAAAACTTAGCTGCACTATTATCCTATTATATACTATCTTAAAAGACAAAGTCGGTGGGTTTACCACCGGCTTTGCCTCTCCTTCTTCCTCCTGCACAAATATAACAAACCAAACTCTTACAAATATGCAACCTCCTCTCCTCAACCAGATCAAGAACACAACAATCTCTACAAATCTTCAAATATGCTTACAATTTCACAACAATCTCTACAAAAACATAACCCAACTCTGATAAAAACCTAAACCCCATTTCTCTCCTCTGTTTCTCTGTAATCAAAAACAATAACCAGCTTCTACAAAAGCATCCACCGTTGGACTACCGTGGTGGCGGAATCATGTGATGGAGAGACGGTGTGTCTGTGATGTTGACGGAGAGGAAAGGAAGCGGCTGGGGCGATTCCCGAGGCTGAAGAAGATAACGGCAGGAGGCACTCTGGCGGCGAGTGTAGGGTTTTTATGGGAACCCTAAGAATGTTGACGGCAACAGTTCCAAAAGATGAATAAAAGGGGTCCGACGAGTATTCCAGCCGCTAGCAAACCAGGGTTCCGGTGATGGTGGACGGCGACCTCAGGTATAAGTTAAGGCTGCATGACTTCATGAACAGTGATTATCATGATGTCGTACTTTGATAGGCAGGTTTGAATTCAATTTCCACATTTTTTCTTCACAACAAGGGTAGATTGTCTTAATTGATTACTGGAAATCACTAACTTTGGTGATGAAATTACTACTTCATTCACCATTGAACTGGTGTTAGTTTTTTTTTTTTTTTGGATTATTAAAACTATAACCAGTATCAATCTTATGTGATGAGCAAGTTGCTATCTTATGTGATGAGAAGGTTGCTATCCCTGAGTGACCTTGGATCAGCATAGTTTATCTAATCTATTACTAATGCTTATAGGGTATGTCAAATAGAAAGAGTTAAAAGCAGATGATAAAAGTTTCTTTCAAGAGTTGATTTGATAATGGATCTTAAAATTGATGCATACATGGATTTTGAACTCGACATTGACAAATGATGGTGTAAAGCCAATTTGATTTTGACTTTTTGAGGTCTGTATCTCATGTGGTTGTTGAGATATTACAATATTAAGTAGTTTTTTTTTACCAAGTGTATAAAGGCAAAGGTGGAGCCTTTACCTGCTCTTAAAATGGTGTGTGATGTTTTTAGTTTGCATATACCTACCCACTTTAGCGCCCCGTAACGCTCTCGGGTTCTCTACTGAGCTGAACGGTCGACGGAGGGCCTTCGGGGTCTGCGATTGTAAATGTTAAATTGTTGGCTTTGGTTGTGGAAAACGCTCTGATGATGACGATTCGGAGCGCCTTTCAGGTTTGCGCTGATTAACGATAAATCTGAAGTATGGTCCGACGATGGTGTTGACAAAGGGCCTTAAGGGTTTTTGATGATAAGCGCTAAATCATTCGTTTTGGGGCATACCTATATTGTCTTCTTTAGTATATATTTATTAATAGTTAAAATATTTATTATCATTATCATACTATTAGAAAACAAACGTTTTGAACAATGTCTACATTGGGTGTTTGTCTCTTATTGGGTGATTTTGGCTGTCAGCCACGCGTCACATTTGGTGCCAACTGATAAAAACCTAAACCGAACAGCGTTTGTATTTTGTGTTTGGCTATGGTTGGAGGCTGTGATGAGTTATCAAAATAAAGTCGATACGCTATGGAGGATGGCAGGTTAGCACCTGCAACCCCTATTGCAGCCATGGTGGCTTGGTCCTTTTGCATTCTCTTAGCCTTCATGAATCTGTTCACTTCATTGTTGGCTTTGAGGTTACAATTTGAGTTAGCGATGGTGGTTTAGACTTTAGTCCTTTTGGTCACTGGAATAGGGTCTGGTTGACTGGGAAAAAATGTTGAAAAGAAAAAAAAAATGTGTATGGAAAAGTCACTCGGTCCATTGGTCAGATTTGAGCAGCTCCTCGGTCAGATCTGGTTGAATATGAAAGGATCTGAACACCTCGAGGTTTTATGACGCGGCGTCTGAGAATCTCGGAAAACTCAACCATTCAGTGACAAACATATGCCTTTTAATTATTTGCTACAGGTTTTGGTAAAATCGTTTGAGGTTACCGAGTTACCAGGTCTGTTATGAGAGTTTATTTTTTCTTATGTGTTATTAATATATAATGCATGGTTTTTGCTTGATGGGAACAGATATTTTTGTCTTTGATGCTTGCACAACGTCTTCATAGTCAGATCCTAGCACGAAAGCAGTGGTTTGTTGCTGGGGCGGATGATATGTTTATCCAGGTATACAATTACAATACAACGGACAAGGTCAAAGTATGCATGGTCGTTCTAGGGATTTACCACCAGATACGTGGGAGTCTTAACAGTTTCCACCGCTTTTGAATAGAATATCAACACACAAATTCCGGCGAGGGTACCAGTGTCTCTCATCGGCCGATCTAGATACAGAATGGGAAACTTGAAGGTGGTCTTGAACAACTGCAACGTCAGCGACTTGAATTGGTCTTCCAGCGAGAATTCAGGTAAGCTCTTTTCGTCTGCATCTCTCCATTTTTATGTAGATCGGTTCATCTCATAGTTAGGGTATGTCGCGAAGCCATGCATGAGAGTGGCCGAGCGTGAAGGAGAGGGGCGGTGACTGTAGGTTCACCACCGTCAATCCAACATCGCGGTCACAACTACACCACCGGATCATCCCGGAGGGTCACTGCGGATTGGACATTTGTAAGCGTTTATTTTTGCGTAATTCGGTGTTAATTTAAATTTTTTTTGTCCGTATGTTGCTTTTGAGTATTACGGTTGCTATATTTGAAGTGCTTATGTAAAAGTGAAGAAAAACGACGTCAAGATATTTTTTTTTCTGTCCGTATGTTGCTTTTGAGCAACCGGCCTTCGACGCGTGCTCGCCTCCCACAAACAGAACCGAAGTCGTCGATTCCGGCGAAGATTCGAGGGATCAGAGGTGGTAGTGGCAAGTTCCGACGAGTCTAGGGTTCCGCTGTGACCCATGAAGACAACGACGATGTGGTAAATTTGCTTCCAAAATCACCTATTGCTTTATCGTTCCAAATTTCACGACAACCTGTGTGGATTGAAGTAATTTACCGAAATTCGGGTTTGATAATTTCTTATTATTATAGGATTTGAAAATGTTAATTTACAATACATACAAACATAACTTGTAAATGTTAGTTGACCCGTTTCGACCCGAACCCGTTTTGACCCATGACCCGACCCGACCCGTTTGCCAGGTCTAAAATAAACCATTTAACAAGTGTGGTATAGTAGTATAAAATATTTAGAAGGTTTTATTGTTAATTCAGGCAATAATAACTGCTATTTATTATGATTCTGCTTCACTAATCGATGATAAGTCACCATGTATGTAATAATTGAACATGCCCCTCTACACAAAGGTATTGTTTATAATCTATACTAATCTATACTAATGTACATAATACATATGTTGACATTGAATTCTGGTTATTTCATTTACATGGTAAAAGAATGTATATTTTCCAGGTGGAATTAGCAAAGATATTTTTCAAAGATGGAACGTTTTGATTCAACGGTATTAATTTGAGTTAGTTTTCGTTTAAATCCCGCCGCATTGGTGACATGTACTTTTTTTTATCTTTAATTTGGTCTAACTTTCGATGTAAATTTTGCTTGGTAGCCACATATGCACGTTTCGGGTTGATGTACATTTCGACATAGATTTTGTTCGGGTAAAATATAATACACTTTCATTCGACCGTGTAAATTCCAATTACCGTACGTTTCATCGTAAATTTAGTTGGAACAAGTCGGGTACGCCGCCGCAACGCGCGGCGGGTAAAATTACTAGTTGATGCATAAATTCTCATCCCGAATGTAGTTATTGTAGCCGTCGTAATTGACGCCAAAACATGGGCCACCATGGTTTGTTAAAGTGTCATTATCAACACCACCACCAGGCACCAGCATGTGACCGGAGTTGATTTTTCAGAAATCCTCAGTGTACTTTTATATCATCAAAAACCCCTCCCTATCTTCCCATTTCTCCTGTAAATGGAAACCGCAGAAGAAAAACAGCAACAACAACAATCCAGAACCATAGATGATCCATTGGTTAAGATTTCAATCCCATCTGAAGTAATCGAAGACATCCTCACCAGCCTCCCCGTCAAATCCATACTCCGTTTCAGATCAGTCTCCAAACCATGGCTCTCCCTCATCTCCCATCCATCATTCACCAAACTTCACTTCACTCGCTCCACCCGCACCGCCTTATTCATTTCCGCTTACGATCATTCCACTCGCCAACAACACCTTCTCTCCGCCCCCCGTGACGGTGGTCCCGTCTCTCATCTCCTCACAATCGACGACGCTTCTGTTCATGATATCACAGAAGCCCAACACTTGAACGGCTTAGTTTTGTTTAGTTCAGTCAAATTGTTTTCCGCATACAATCACGATAAAGCTTTCCTTCTTAACCCTAGCACGCGTAAGTTTTTCAAGCTCCCTGATCCTTGCATCGATAGAAAGGGTCGTGTCTCTTACTTATTCGGGTTTGATGAGTCTAGAAACGAACATAAGGTTTTGATGATCAGGCAACTTCGTAATCCTACTACATACGAGATTAGGATTTTCTCTATGTCAACTTATTCTTGGAGAAAGATCGATGCCGAGCCTCCTATTGGTTTTCCTTGGGATCGTTTGGGCGTCTACATTAACATCAGTGTTTGTGTTAATAGTGTAATACACCTAATGTGTCGAGGCGATTTATCGTTTCCCATTCTGGCGTTTGACTTGAGAACAGAGATGTTTTCTGTAATCAACACTCCTCAAGTTTCTACGCCTGATGAGGATCCTTGCATCATAAAAATCAATGGTTGTATAGGTGTTGTTTTTTTCGATTATAATCGTGTGATGGAAAACAATGAGATGCGTATTTGGATATTACAAGATTATGAAAACCATGTTTGGGTCAGAGAAACCATTGCGTTCACTGAGCCTTGGGCCGAGTTAGGTTACCCTTTCCCAAGAGATTCTGTTAATATGCACGAGATTATCTTTTGTTCAAGCAAAATGTCTGGGAATGTGACAAGCTTACTTGTCTATAACAAGATTAGTAGAAGTTTTAAATCATTACAATTCACTTCGGGTCATCAGTTTCCATTCTCAAGAGCATTGCGCTTCACTCTGGCCAAGTGTTACGTTGAGAGCATGGTGACTTTATAGAGGAACAGACTAGACTTGATGATCCAATACAACTTACTCCACTGGCAAATGTTGGGTTTCGCCTGTCAATGTGTTTGATGTATGTTTTTATGGATGTTTATGCTGCTAAAAGCGTTTTACCTATCAACTCCTTTGGATCTTGTGATACTTAACAAGTTAGCCTAAATCGTAAACCATTCTGTTATTAATTGTGTTATGTTCTGAAATGAAATGCATTCATGCAAGAAAGGATTGTTTGTAAACTTTTCTAAAAAAACAGAAATATGCGGTTTATAAGGTCAATTATAATACCAACCAAACAACATCATCCGATATGTATATGTATATCAGTATATGGACCTATATGAATTTGTATGATGTAGCCGAAATGAAACAAAAACTGGTCATTTTCATGAACCTTTGCCTCCTTTTTTATGCCTAGCCAATACCACTTTTTATTTGCGACCTACAAAATATATATATCAGTATATGGACCTCCTTATCTAAACGTTGGCTCTCGCTCATCTCCAATCCATCATTCACTAGACTCCACTTCACGCAGGCCACCACTGACCACCGCACCGCCTTTTTCATTTACGCTTATGGTTATTTTCCTCACAAACAACACTTTCTCAGCGCGGCTCGTTATGGTGGTCCCATGACTCATGTCCTGACAATCGATGACCCTGTATATTATGATAGGGAAAAAGTCGTACATTTGAACGGGTTAGTATTATTTACTTGCATGGAATGGTTTTCCAGTTACCGTCACACTGACGCTTTGGTTCTTAACCCTAGCACGCGTAAGTTTTTTAAACTTCCTGATCCTTACACCGATAGAAAGGGGTATAGCTGTTACTTATTTGGGTTTGATGAATCTAGAAAAGAACATAATATTTTGTTGATCAAGGAACTTCGTGAACCTACTAGATATTTATGGAGAAAGGTTGATGTGGGCCTCCTGTTGGTCTTAGTTGCAATACTTTGTGCTTCAATTACAACTGCAATGTTTGTGTCAATAGTGCTATACATCTAATGCTTGAGAACTCCTTTGACATTTTGGCGTTTGACTTGAGAACAGACAAGTTTTCAATAATTAGCACTCCTCTCGCCTCATAAAAACCAATGAATATCTGGATATTACAAGATTATGAAAACTGTGTGTGGTTCCAAGAAATCATTATATTTCCTGAGCCTTGGATCGAGTTAGGTTACCCTTTCCCAATAGATTCTGTTAATATGGACGAGATTATCTTTTGTTCGAGTAACTTGTCCGGGAATGTGACAAGTTTACTTGTCTATAACAAGAAGAGTAGAAGTTTTAAATCATTACAATTCACTCCGGGTCATCATTTCCCGACATCAAGACCATTGTGGTTCAATTCGATCATGTGTTATGTTGAAAGCATGGTGCCTTTATAGAAGAACAGTGAAGACATGGTTTTCGCATTTTACTTTGCAGTTCAGGTTTCACTTTGTTTGATACATGTTTTTGCTACTAGTGGTTGTCGGCCTTTAACCATATGAAACAGATCGAACAGAGTAAAAGCCACCCAATAGAGATTCAAATTACATCAAACTATATTTCTGACCAGGAATCCTTCTCATAATTCACAGGTCCTATCATGTTTTCTTTCCTACCATTGGCATGGAATCCTTTTATTTTCTTTGTTAATTGAGTTCAATCCTGTTAATTTGCGTCTCGAGTCTGTCATTAACCATGTATTGGGTTTACATCGGCTTATATTATATTAGAGAGATATGGAGACCGAGGGGAGTACCCGTAAACACTTATTCCTTTCATATGTTTTTTTTTTCTGGAAGCATTTTGAGTCTTTTGTTTCCTCCTGTTCACTTCAATTTAGACCTCCCAATAAAAATTCATTTGGGTTTTTAAGGTTATTTTGGGTCATTTTAAAAATGAGAATAGGTCACGATGGGTTAAGAAATAATTAAGGATATGTCAGGATGGGTTGTGTATTTAAAATAATTTGTGAGCCAGGATGCGTATTACGCCGGGTAAATGAGTAACTCTAAAAATAGCATTACAGACAGATTCTTCATTCTATTCGAGGGTTTGTTAAAAAAAAATCTAAAAAAGTAAAAAAAATAGAAAATTTAAAAAATCAGAAAAAAAATATAAAAAAATCTTAAAAAAAAAAAAAAAAGTAAAAAATTTAAAAAAATCAAAAAATTAAAAATCCCAAAAAAATTAAAAAATTCAGAAAATAAAAAAAATCAGAAAAAATAAAAAACGGTTAAAAAAAGCAGAAACATAAAAGTTCGAATAATCAAAATATCCAAAACAAAACTTTTTTATTTGAATTTTTTTGTTTTTTTGTTTTTTCGTTTTTATTTTTTATTTTTTGTATTTTATTTTTTTATTTTTAAGTTTTTTATTTTTTCTGAATTTTTTGATTTTTTGAGATTTTTTAATTTTTTAGATTTTTTTACTTTTTCTTATTTTGTTATTTTTATTCTTTAATTTTTTTGCTATTTTTATTTTTCCGATTTTTATTTTTTTTTTGCAATTTTTACTTTTTTAGATTATTTTGATTTTTTTTGATTTTTTTGTTTGTTTTTATTTTTTTAACCTTTTTTTACATTTCTTCAAAAAAATTTTGTTTTTTTTTTTCCTATTTTTTTCTGAATTTTATTTTTTCAAATTTTTTTTTTATTTTTAAAATTTTAAGTTTTTTTTTGCTTTCATTAATTTTTTATGTTTTATTTTTTGTCTGGCATCATCGAAAGTCGACCAATATTTACCCAAACTCATCTTAACCTTTAATAAACTCATCTTTACCCAAACTCATCCTAACGATACCCATCCTAACCTTTTTCTTAAAAAACCATCCTGAAGAAACACGGAATCACCGCCGGGATGATTGGACCGCTTTCTCTGAGAGGGTGGAGAATCACACCTTGTTCTTCCTCTTGAACCTAGATCTGCAATGGAGAAGAGAAGAAAGTGGAGCTGTAGAGATGACCGGTAGGGGAAAGAATCCCCTATTTCCAGTAACAAAAGTGTGACGGCTCCATATCTTGTGCCCTAATAATGAGGTGAACACTTCTTTATATAGGAGATATGGGTCTCCCCTAACCTCAATGGGCAAGGCCCAGTTAGGGGTTATCTCTACAAGTCCCTAGCCCAAAGTAGTGTAAACTACATCGCGTTGGGCCTCGCGGTTGGGTTAGTAAGCAACAATAATAAATAATTAATATAAAAGCAACAAGTAACGGGAATGTCCGACCGCTCGGGTCGGGTCTAATACCATACCCCATCAAGTCCCCCAGTCTAGTGCTGCTCCCGCATGCAAGCGTGGTAGGAGTACTAGACCTGTTAGGAGTGCTCGAAAGTAAAGATTGAGTTTTAGGCTTACCTGTCACCCGGGTGCGGGAAAGTTGCTGGCCACGCTTGTTGCGTCTGTCTTTCGCTGTGAGTAGAGATAATGGAGCTGTGAATATTACATGATTGTGGAAACTGGTTAGGCAAACCTGGCGCACGCTGATTAGTTGCAGGCAGTTGCTGTTTGTACTAGCGCATTACCATGAGATTGTCAAGGTTGCGCGTACGTGGTTAGGTCTTGTGCATGAGTCTTGGAACTGGCTGAGTTTTGATGGTTGAGTGTGGTTAGGGCCCAACGTGTGTATGACTGATGCAACATTTGGGACCATACCTGTGACATCTGTGCCTCCACGGCCATCAAACAAATACCAAATCAATGAAATGTTGTGTTTCATACTTGGGATTTGTATAAATATGTGTATCATTTGCACATATCAATTCTTGTTCGATTTCGAGCTCTAAATCGCTTTCTGGAAAGTTATACGTAAACTGATGCGTAAACGTAATCAGTTTAACACGACAAACACTCCGGAACAGTGACATGGGCTTAACATTCCCTAAATAACCTTTACGTAACTTAAAAATAAGTTTTGGAGGGTTTGGTGTGTCGAAATCAAGTTTATTCGATCGTATGGACTATTTGCGTCAAACTGCAAAATCTACTGATTCGTATGGTATCGAACATTCCAGAACTTGACCATAAGTTAAAAATGCCCTAAATATCCTTTACATAGCTTAGAAATAGGCTTTGATGTATTTGGTGCGCAAAAATAAACTTTTGGGTCAAACAGGGACTAAAAGCGTCAAAAAGTGCATAAGTTTGCATTTTCGCGCATATCTTACGTTCTGAATATATATCCGGACATCCAAAAATTTATGTAATCATTAAAACATTTTATTTTAGTGATTGGCATAATAAAATTCCATTCATCGCGTAATTTGGATCGTTTTTCGCGTCCGTTCAAGTTTCGTCGTAATTAACCGAACAACGCAATCGTACGGCCAAACGAACCGACATCCGAGATGTTTTTGAGCATATTTTAAGTTCCCTAAATTTTAAATTTATTTTAGAACCTTGAAATGGGGTTAACGGGGCTTAAACGTATCAAAAATGCTTCAAAAATCAAGTTTTGGACCTGCAGGGACTGTTTTTGACATTCTGCCAAACTTAGCCCTCGCGGGGCGCGTAAGAATGGACCTATTCTTACGTGGGGCGCGACCTACCTTCAGACAGAAACATTGAATCTGGCTTTCCAGCCTGTTTTTGATGGTTTTAGCCACTGATTTGGTATACCATTTGCTTGTTTTTTATGGTATTTCATGTTCCCATTGTTTAGAAAACATTGTGCCCAAGTGTAAGGCCTAGATTGAAGCTCAAACTTCGAGAAACGATCCTAACGGTTCTCTGAAATCTATATAAACCCACCTTGATTCAACTCATTCCTCACATTTGTTCTCATTCTTGCTCTAAGTTGAAACTCTCAAGCTTTATATCTAAGCAAATTGAGTTCAAATCTTCAAGCTTGGACCTTTTGTAAGTATTCTTTCATCTTTTATGCGCTTTTAAGCGTAAAAGTCAAACAGTGTTTGACTTTCTGCTTTGACCAGTCAATGGTCAACACGAAGTTCGTTTGAACTTCGCAACGTGAGCGTAACCACGACGGTCATAGTCCCGTGTGACTATACCTACTGATTACCACGTTGATTAGGTATAGTGACGATTCATAGTTTCGGTCAAAATACGCGTTTATACGTATTTTGCAACCAAACTATTCTTGGGTATCAAAACCCTTTGTTTTGATATCAAACTTGTTTTCTAACTTCGTTAAACATGTTTAACTCGTCACTTTTAGTTTAGTGCTTATATAGGGTCGTAAGATAAGCGGTCTAAACAACCGCTTAGACTTTCGAACCCGACCCGTTTGGTCGATCATTAGGATCCGACCAAACATATTTTGTGACCATATTTGTATAGGGAATAATCTTCCGAGGTTATACCTTATGGTCACTTCGTCTAGTTAGTTGTATGATAGGTAGTTTATATGCCTTAGGAAAATGACCAAAATGCCCTTTTTGCGCATAAATTCATTTTAAGCATATGTAACTTAAATTTTTACATCTAAACTGATTAGGTAACATTATTAGACATGTAAAGGCATATAATACTTGTCATAGGACTAGTTAGGCGGTCCGAACGCGTTTTACGCGAACGACGCGTTAAAGTAGCGTAAGCTACCTAAACGGGTCGTAAGCACTTAGGATAGGTTTCGATTTAGTATGTAGGCTTTGTTAAACCATATCATATGAGTTCCAATACTCATTTGGTTTACGAAACCTCATTCTATCCGATCTTCCGATTTAGGTCCGGTTATTAACATAGTTATCTATATTAGGTGCCGTTTGATTCAGTGATCCCTCTAGCTTTGCTTGGTTGTTATTCAAGACTTCTAAGCATTCTCAGGTGAGTACATAGACCCCTCTTTTACTGTTTTCAAACTGTTTTGGGGTGGAACACATGTGCCTACTTGTTACTTTCGTGCTTTTCATCTTTTCATAACATATACTTGCTATGTTCATTAGTACACATATAGTACTTGATTTCATTATGTTTTTCTATGTATGTTCATTTAGCATGCTAGCGCATTGATTTTCATCATAAATACTTTTGTTGCATATGTTCACTCAGCATATGGACACATTGATTTACATCTCTACTTTGTATGTTCATTTAGCATATTTAAGTACATTATTTTCATATAACATGCTTACGTTTGGTATGACATTTGGTTTGTTTAACGGGTCATAAATACATTCATTAACACCGATCATGCCGCTCGTTAGTAGGTAGTGGTACCATAGGAATTGACAACTCCCGTTCCTGAAATCCTAGGTTTGTTTAGGTGGAAGGAATGACCGAATTCGATATTCATAAGTTTAGATAAACCTTTAATTTGTTTAAGGGTTTGTCGCCACAGTCGTAAGGCTTGAATGTAGGCGTTCGAACAATACCGCATAGATGTGTGTATCAGTAAAGCATGCATTTATTTTACAAAACATAACTTTTGATTTAAACTTTGATTTATTCAAATACATTGTTTTGTACATTTTACATATGGTTTAAATAGACACTTTTATTTGCCATACATAACATTTGATTATATATAAACATGAATTACATTTGACATTGTTTACACATAAACATTTTAACATTGGTTTAAACAAGACATTTTGGTGGTTTGTTTGGGTAAGTGATTTAAATAACGAGGCGTGTGTAATATGATAAAAGCATGGTGGATACGCCGCTGGTACTTCCTATATATAAGTGCTTTTATGATATTACATATCGTAGCGTTATTTAAACCATTTCAAGTTAGACATATTACATTTTACACAGATAACACATTTTCACATAAACATTGTTTACAAATAACATATTTTATACAAACTCATTTTTACTTGGTTATTTACTTAACTATGCATTATTCTTTTATATCATCTGATTTCTTATAAATTTTTGTATGATTTATAAAAGAAAACCTTTTTTTCAAGGTTCATGACTAACTTTTATTAAACATATTCTTTAAACTTACAAGTCATGAATCCTAAATCAATAAACCTATGTATCTCACAGACATTTTTATGCTGACGTACCTATTTTCACATGTGTTTCAGGTGCTGTTATTAGATGATCATGATGCAAACATAGGATTGGACGAGGGCCTTAGTGACAATAAAAGATACAAGACTAGTTAATTATGTTATGTTCCTTTGTTTTTTAGACATTGTAACCTCTTTTAATTCAATAAAACAAAATTTCAATTACCATGTGTTGTAAAACAATAATTCTGTTACGACATTCCCCGAGGATTCCGTCACGGTTTGTTGTTTTTCGCGGTTGGGGTGTGACAACACCCCTCCAGGTCCCCCTAGTCCAGTGTTGCTCCCACGCGCGGATGGTAAGTGGGTGGAATTCTGGACTAGATGAGTGTCTTCCCTTCGGATTATTTTCGAGTGTGGCCCAGCTTTAGCGGTGCGCACACAGTCGTGTGGCTACTGTAAAATATTCACCCTTTGGTGTGACTTCTGTTGGTTAGCGCAAGGTGCGCGCGTGTTTAACATTGTGGAATACGTATACCTGGTGTTTAAATCTTTGTAAACTGTTGTCTACAATATTTGCACGTGTTAATCCACTTTGTGCAGGTTATCACGAATAAGAATTGGCGTAAAGTTGTGTCAGGATAATGGAGTGGAATCCCGATCCTGTGCTGATCCTCGGTGTGCCACAGTCAATGTGGCGTGAAGCAAGGAGATGCAGCTTGCCTTGAAGATTGTATGTGTAAATGAAATTTTGTTTTAGCCAATGTGTTTTTGCGTATACCTAAAGTAGTGCGTGCATTTGTAGTACATTCTATATTTTGTAAGCGTTTTCGTATGTAACTAAACATGTGCACGCGGGTGACTCATGTACTCTTATGTAAAGCAGCAGGGTCGTATGGAGGTTAACGTGCTCAATTGTCAAGGAGCATGTGTGGATGGAGACTTACGTGTTCATATATAGAGGGACATACGCTTGGCGACTTACGTGCTCGTAAGTAGAGGATCAAGCGCGTATGGCGACTTACATGCTCGTATGTGGAGCAGCAGGCTCGCAAGGAGACTGAGATGCTCGTATGTAGAGCATCAGGCTCGTATGGAGATTAACGTGCTCAAATGTCAAAAAGCATGCGCGCGTGGCGACTAATGTGCTTGCATATAAAAGAGCATGCGTGTATGGCGACTTACGTGCTCGTATGTAGAGGAGCATGCGACAGCTAGCGCATGTGTGCTCGTATATAAAAGAGCATGCGCGTATGGCGACTTACGTGCTCGTATGTAGAGGAGCATACGACAGCTAGCGCATGTGTGCTCGCATATAAAAGAGCATGTGCGTATGGCGACTTACGTGCTCGTATGTAGAGGAGCATGCGACAGCTAGCGCATGTGTGCTCGCATATAAAAGAGCATGCGCGTATGGCGACTTACGTGCTCGTATATAGAGGAGCATGCGACAGCTAGCGCATGTGTGCTCGCTTGTAAGTAAATGAGCATGCGCGTATGGCGACTTACGTGCTCGTATGTAGAGGAGCATGCGACAGCTAGCGCATGTGTGCTCGTATATAAAAGAGCATGTGCGTATGGCGACTTACGTGCTCGTATGTTGAGGAGCATACGACAGCTAGCGCATGTGTGCTCGCATATAAAAGAGCATGTGCTATTGCGACTTACGCGCTCGTATGTAGAGGAGCATGCGACAGCTAGCGCATGTGTGCTCGCATATAAAAGAGCATGCGCGTATGGCGACTTACATGCTCGTATGTAGAGGAGCATGCGACAGCTAACACATGTGTGCTCGCTTGTAAGTAAATGAGCATGCGCGCATGGTGACTTACGTGCCCGTATGTAAAAGAGCATGCGTGTATGACGACTTACGTGCTTGTATGTAGAGGAGCATGCGACAGCTAGCGCATATGTGCTCGCTTGTAAGTAAATGAGCATACGCGCATGGCAACTTACGTGCTCGTATGTAAAAGAGCATGCGGGCGTGGCGACTTACGTGCTCGTATGTAAAAGAGCATGCGCGCGTGGCGACTTACGTGCTCGTATGTAAAGGAGCATGCGCGTATGGCGACTTACGTGCTCATAAATAAAGGATCATACGCGCATGGAGGCTGAGATGCTCGTATGTAGAGCAGCAGACTCGTATGGAGACCGGCGTGCTCGTATGTAAAGGAGCATGCGTGTATGGCGACTTACGTGCTCATAATTGAAGGAGCAAGCGCGTATGGCGACTTGTGCTCGTATGTGAAGCAGCAGGCTTGCATGAAGGCTGAGATGCTCGCATGTAGAGCAGCAGACTCGTATGGAGACCAACGTGCTCGTATGTAAAGGAGCAGCGTGTATGGCGACTTACGTGCTCATAAATAAAGGAGCATGCGCGTATGGCGACTTACGTGCTCGTATGTGGAGCAGCAGGCTCGCATGGAGGCTGAGATGCTCGTATGTAGAGCAGCAGACTCGTATGGTGACCGGCGTGCTCGTATGTAAAGGAGCAGCGCGTATGGCGACTTACGTGCTCATAAATAGTGGAACTTGCGATCCTGTGCATTGGAGCTTTTAGGCCTTTATCGGTGTGCGTGAGGATCGCTTAGCGCGTTTTACCGATTGAATACACTGCCTATCCTGCAGATAACTTGACAAGTTAAGTTATAATAAAGTGTTTGGCATATGGAAAGCATTGTACCAAAACGTTGTCCTTAGGAGGACGTTTTATGCATCTATACTTCACAATATGTGAAAGCAACTTCGAACTTCGGAATGGTGTTGAACCATGCTAGTCCTTTTGTTTATTGCAGCTGCTAAAAAATGTTAATAATTGAAAAAGCAAAGTAAATAGTCATTGTAAGGGACCGAAATGTATACATGAGTTTTTACCAAACTGAGCCCTTTAATAAGGAGTATAAGTTTTACCAAAGTCTTTGATGTGGTTATTCAACGGTGGTACTGTGTCGCGACAATGATATTTATATTGTTTTGTTTTGATCATCTCGAAAAAACAATGATTTGCGGATGTCTTTTTAACAGCATAAATGATTTCCTTAAGACGTACTAGCTGTACAGACATAGACGATCTTATCATGCTAGTTAATATAAATGCTTGTACATATATTCGTTACAACAAATATATGTGTCAGACTATTACATTTGTATTTTGAAAATTCAAGATACTTAAAATTAATGTAACGATCAGTCTACAACATTTATATTTTTAAAAGTCGTTTCACTTAAATGTAATTTAAGTTGTGATGGCAATCATGTATAAAGAACGCACATGGCCATTTATGAGAAATATTGTAAGTTGTAATGGCAAGGGTACTTTTCTAGAAATCTATTTACTGTAATGAGAATGAATAATATTCTCGAAATTCAGTTGTACCCATATTTGTCAATTATCAGTTTGATTTATGACAAGATAGTGGGTCTTCTAACTTGGTTAATGACATAAGTGTCAATTACTAAAAGAATTAAAAATGTCCTTGTCTAATATTTGAAGGGGTCATTTGTGTGAAATGTTGAGAGTTGTGGGGCAAGCTTCCAGAAGAGTCATGTTAACCTAATAAGCCAATAAAAAGTTCAGACGTGAGCCTTTAAATGCTCAACAACTAAAAGCTTCGTTTTGGTTTCTTTCACAAGCGAAATTTTGGAGTAGGGGTTAAATGGTGCTTTGATTCTCCGGTTTATAGAGCACGGGTGCTTTTTTTCTTTAAAATGCATCCCAGCATAGAGGCATGCGCGGGGTATCACTGTGCGTGTGCAAAGCAGAGCTTGTTCGCGCGGCGCAGCTCACCTGCAGCAGCAGAACTTGTTTAGTTGTGGACGCGTGGGGAGGGTGTACGTGCCTTTTAACCTCCACAAATATTAAAGGATAGAAACTTCTCTAGCCACTTTCATAGTTGATCAAATTATCATGTAGGTAATATAGTTTAGTACTGCATCACGGTGGACAGAAAAATGCCGGCGCAGCGAAGCATGTTTGACAAGCACAAAGTTTACACGCGTGGTGGACTGTATCTATCAGACGGAATGTATTCGCGCAACTGGGTTTACCCGCGCGGCGGAGCGTGTCCGGCAGACGATGTATCTCGCGCGGCAGAGTTTACCAATGATGGCGAAGCGTGTCCAGCAGGCGGTGTACACCGCGCGGCAGAGTTTACACGTGACGACAAAGTGTGTCCGGCAGGCCATGTACCCGCGCGGCGAAGCGTGTCCGGCAGGCAGTGTACCCCGCGCAGCATCGTTTACCCGTGACGGTAAAGTATGTCCGGCAGGAGATGTACCCGCACGGCAAAGCGTGTCTGGCAGGCGGTGTACCCCGAACGGTAGAGTTTACCCGTGACGGCAAAGTGTGTTCGGCAGGCGATGTACCCGCGCGACGAAGCATGTCCGGCAGGCGGTGTACCCGCACAGCGAAGCGTGTCCGGTAGGCGGTGAGCTCGCGCGACAAAGTTTGCATAAAGAACTTTGATACGCCATTGGAGCTTGATCTGCTCAGGGGAGTATTTGGCTAAGGTTTGGAGTTTCAATGCATACTTTGTATAAAGGAATTTGCATAATGATGTCCCAACCATATTTTTAAGTTTATGTAAAAATTCTGAGTCATAATATAAAACTGATGTAATATAATACAATAAATACATGTGACGTGGGCCCTCTCTATAGTGTGCCAGCCATGCCCTTTAGCAGGCTAGACGACAAAAATGGTCGGCCATATTCAAGAGTTGTCATGCTTTTGAGGCTAAATGACAAGATTGGTCACATGTATGTTTGAGATAAGGTCACAGGCCTTTTGTTTGTAATAAAATAATTATATTATATCAATAGTAATTTTCAATCTCTGTTGTAAACTTCAAGATTTTTTGGATTATGTATAAAGTTTTGCTGATAAAACTATCAAATTCCTGATAAATTGTGATTGATTTCACATACCGGATTTGGAGAGTTTTGGATCTTCGTGTAGTGCTCAAAACAGGGGGAACGTGTTACGAAGACTATGACCCAGAACTTGTATATCAATCCTGAAGGGACTTAGATCTTGAAAATGTTTCCCACAAATATCTTCTTGAGCTCCGAATAAAACTGATGTGGATAGTGTAGGACATGTACATATTAATAACTTCCTTTTTTGAGCTCTAATAAAACAGATCTAGGGAGTTTGAACCCATAAAACCTATGTAAAGAATGAGATCCAGAAACAAGGAGAAAAAACGAAGTGTAATTTTTGGATCTAGATTTTGATACGGTGGGCGCCAATGAAGAAACACGGAATCATCGCCAGGATGATTGGACCGCTTTCTCTGAGAGGGTGGAGAATCACACCTTGTTCTTCCTCTTGAACCTAGATTTGCAATGGAGAAGAGAAGAAAGTGGAGCTGTAGAGATGACCCGTAGGGGAAAGAATCCCCTGTTTCCAGTAACAAAAGTGTGACGGCTCCATATAGGTGAACACCTCTTTATATAGGAGACATTGTCCTCCCCTAACCTTAATGGGCCAGGCCCAGTTAGGGGTTATCTCTATAAGTCCCCAGCCCAAAGTAGTGTAAACTACATCGCGTTGGGCCTCGCAGTTGGGTTAGTAAGTAATAATAATAATAAGTAATTAATATAAAAGCAACAAGTAACGGGAATGTCCGACCGCTCAGGTCGGGTCTAATACCATACCCCATCACATCCTAACCTATACCCATCGTAACCCATAACCCAAATCTGCCCAACCCATCACTTTTGCCACCCCTATTTCAATTATATAGAATTTTCCATTTTATTGAATTTGTTATTGCCAATTCAGCAGTTGAGAAGGGATTTATAGGATGTGTTTATATGCTAGGAGTTAGCATTCACTTTGGAGAGATAAAGTTGGATTGTACCATTAGATTTTTTACTACTGCTAAAACGTATGGATGAACTTAATTCGGAGCAGTCAAACTCTTGAAGAGCAGTAAAGTCAAAGAACGATTGGAATTGTGAATGTTTTATTGGGATATATAATTATTTTTATCATCTAAGATATTATGAACCTGTACAAAGAAGTCAAATTTCAATTAGTGGTGCTCATGACAATGTTGAATCGGTTCAACAGCTATTTGATTTAGCAAAGGATTTGAAAGGGTCCAAAAATTGGAATAAGACTATTGGAGCGGTGCTTTTAACCATAATGTGGGAGATATGGAAGGCGATGAATGAGAAGACTTTCAATAATCACCACACTCATTTCAACTGAACGGCAGAACTCATCAAGGAAAACTCCTTTTCTTTGGATTAGAAATAGAACAAAATTGTGTACCCTTAATTGGGGTAGATGGTATGATTTTAACATTCGCGGTGTAATTTTGTAACTATCGAGTCCCAGTCGCTTGCTGGAGCCGTCTTTTTCCATATTCTTAACCGTAGCACACATAAGATTTTAGCCAAGTATAACAATCCTTGCAACAATGGTTGTATAGGAGTTGTTTGTCATGCTAATGCGTTGGAAAAATAATAGTAAAATCTTAGAATTTCATTGACTTTGAATAATATGGCTACAAATAACAGTAAAATGTAAAAAAGATCTTGCACACAGTTGATTCAGACATACATGGTTTTGCAATTTGATTTTTTTTGTTAGCATTGTTGCACTATCTTTGTTTCCAAAATTGAAACTTAATTTCTAAGCCAGGTGTAACACATGTTCGTGATTGGTAGATCACTCATGTTATGTTATTCTTGATTTTTTTTCACTGTCGGATTGAATATTGATCTTGATTATGTATCTTATAGATCTTACTAGGCTATCACCCAGGACTTCCCGGGATAGAAAATTTTAATTTAAAATAAACAAAAGTACATAAACAACACTTTCAACATATTTAGTATCCTCTTTCCCTTCCCCACAAGAAATTTTGATTTTAGTTTCATAAGTATCTCAACTTTTCCTCAACATATTTTTTTAAGAGTAAATTACAAGTTTTGTCCTTTATGTTTGTCCCAAATTTCAGGCACTGTTCTTTACCTTTAAAATTGATGACTTTTGTACTTAATGTTTGAAAATGTTACACGTTATGTCCTATATGGCAAACACAGTTATAATTTTCAGTTAAATTATGTCAAGCGCATTGCACATGAGGGTAGAACGGTCATTTCACCTCCTTCTTGTCTTTCCCCCTCTTTAATACCCTGATAACATCCCAATCCAGTTTTCACATTTCCAATTCGTTCTTCTAGTGCCAATAGTTTCTGAACACAAAATACATGATATGATTCACAAATCACGTGTCACACCCTCAAATTCCACATGCGGAGTATCACCGCGAGGTGTATGACTGCCTAGGATCAAGCCACCAATCACGTTGAATATTTATCATAAGTAAAGTAAAACCATCCTCAATATGATTAGTGACAAAACATTCAAGTCTAAAACATAATAAGTAGAACTAAAGTACCAAACATAGCAAGTTTGAAAATAACGTTCAAATGTTTAGTGGAAGCATGAAGTTCATAAGTAGTTTAAAACATAGTTTAAAGGTAGGAACTCGACAACAGATTCTAGACGACCACCACAACGCTCCAAGCAAACTCCAGCGCAACATCTACGGACCTGCAAGCATGCAGTAGTGTGTCAACATAAAGTTGGCGAGTTCACGGTTTTCAAAAAAGGTTTTCTTGTGTTTACCCAAAAACATCGTTTTATGAAGTTACCATGTTCTTAACAAGCCATGGGGAGCTACCCCATTTGTATGTATGAATGAGCCAACCAATCAACTAAACTGTGCAGTACCGAAACTTTGACGTAATTGTTATTTGCCATTTTGATCAATGTCTACCGTCATTGATCAGAGTTCCTAGATAGTAGTCCACGCCCGCCCACCTCTAGAGGCACGGTGTGAGGTTGTCACACCTAATAGCGCTATCAACTAATATCTCGTTCGTCTCGAACGACGATTAATCAGTATAAATGAATAAGGGACTTTCATGGTAGATTTTCGTTTAGTGTATAAAGTTCCCAACCACCGGGAATATATGAAGTTCCCAACCACCGGGAATATATGAAGTTCCCATCCCACCGGGAATAAATGAAGTTCCCAACCCACCGGGAATGCATGCTTTTAGTTGTAGTGTGAACTCACCTTAGGTTACTCGTTAGAGAATGCATTTACCCTAATCTTGGTCAACCACGTCCTATTATGGTTACCAATGTTAGGACCGTATTCAAGTAGACATGTATACATGTATTAACACGTAGCACATAAATCCATGTTTCACATAACACATGTTTGCAACATTGTACAGTAGTAATAGTGACAGTAACACGTATGTGACAACCCTCGAATTTACATGTATTCCGTACAATTTATTATTGATAATGAAAGTGTTTGACGACTGTGTGGAATCATTTAACTGCTCTCTGACTTACTGTGTTATACTTACATGTACTTGTTAATATACTAATAGTGTACAGAAAAGTCACCAGATAGTCCGTTATAATTTCCTAAGTGTTAGAAATTAAAAGTGTTATAAAAATATATATGTAGGACACTCAACGGATTAATTAAGCACTTTAACGGAACAGTGTCAAACCGAACAATCGGATTTTAACCGGAACATAAAAATATTGTTAAAAACATTGTTTCACTTTTTCTGAGCTTGTTATGGTTCCCGAACACACTAACACAATACATAATACATGTAACATATAACACTAGACTTTTACCAAATAACCTTCCACTAACTAAGTTAATTACCATCAAAATACATCTTACACCCCCCCCCCTAAGTTATGACCGTCCCCTATGGGACCCACACCATAAGATTTGTAAATCTTCCATAATATCCTAATATATCTTCCTAATCTTTCATGGGACTTGATGAAGATTTGTCATGTACTTCACTAGACACATTATCCATTGGTTATTAGAAATTATGTTTATATAATCAATTATCCCCTTCACTTAAATAACCAAAAATCCCCTTCTTCTTCTCCATAAAGCTACGGCCCAAACAACCTTCACACACACCCACCCTTTTGTTTCAAGATCATCTAATCCAAGCTTCATACAAGGTGTTAGAAGGTGATTTAGGAGGCTCGGTGTTCACGGAACTTGAAGGACCACCTTCGTTTGCTTTTATCCATCACTTTTCTACACTCGAACCCTCCTAGCCTTGTGCTAGTGGTAAGAACTTAGATCCATTCATTCTTCATGTTATTTAAGTGGTTAATAAGTGATTTGATGATTAAAGTTATGAAACACTAAAGAACTTGCACTAAAGTCTTGAACATGTTGGTTAATGGATGAATATGTGTGTAAAACATGTAGATCTTGTGTCATTATGATGATTGGCTGATTATCTGATGTTGTGCTGAATAATATTAGTATGTGATATTGTTGTGGTCACTAAACTTGTTAAAGGAATCGATCGAACACGATTTAGAAGGTTAAACACAAAAGAATCAGAATCTGTCTAACTTTTACAGCCCACTTCTGTTGGCTGTAAACAGGTCTTAACCTCAACGAAAAATCGATATTTTGAATCTAAAATATGTTATTATGAAATACGGTTCTAATGGCACCGGAATCGTAATTTTTGGACTCCGTTTACTATTTTTAAAGTGTTAATTTGTAACAGCTACTTAAGCTGAATTTTGACAGCAATAAATGGGTGTCGTACTTTCAGTCATAACCTGAGTTTTGTGATAAATCGGACCATGAAAATTTTACTGTAGATGATAACTGAAGTATTTGTAATTACCCCACTGGAATTTCGCAAATCGGACTTACGATGAATTTTTAATAAATTGTTTCGTGGACTGTGGTCAGAAATACATAAATCTGAGTTCAGTCCCGAATATGAATTTTTATAAAATGTGGGTAATGAACCGGACCCCGATATTTTTACACAATAAAATATGGAATGTTTATGACGTTCTGTAAAAATTTGGGAATTTTTGGAATAATCTAACTATTTTATTAAAATCCCCGAAAACAGCCGGTTTTGAATATTAATGCTGAAATAACATAAGTTGTGATTTGCGTGTCTAAATGTCGAGTATGCTATCTGTGAATGATTTGACATGTTATATGTGTTATATGCATTATTGTATGTTTGCTTATGAGTGGGGAATGGATGGGAAGTATATATGGGCGTAAATCGTTAAAGTGTGTGCCTGTTATGTGGTAGAAGTAATGTGCAAATAAACCGTACGTAGGATACGTGTTATGCATGAGAAACTGATTGTTATCCGTACCTTATTAGGACGCGATTGACCGACCTTGACTGTTAACTATATTGAGAATCTAACCGAGCAAACCGAGGTGAGTTCACACACTTTCTAAGGCATGGGATTCCCGGTGGTTTGGGAATGGGTTAAAGAATTAAAACTAAATCTACATATCCTCCTTGGGTAGGATATGTACGGCCATCCTCCATAGAGCGGATGCCATTATTAATCCTACGAATTCTCCTGGTGCAGAATACGTACGTTCGTCCTCCTGGTGCAGGACAACAACCTTAAAACTAGCTAGACAAAACTCTATCATGAAGTCCCTCAATTTATATCGACTTAATCGCCGAGGCCAATGGCGAGCGGGTCATTAGTTAATAGCGCTATTAGGTTTAACAAACCTCACACCGTGCCAGTCGGAGGGGCGTGTACTAATGGACTATGGCAGATTGTCAGTGATGATAGACACTGATATAGGGCACAACTTATTTGCGTAGCAGTCGATATCATTCCGTCTAGTAGTTCAAACGGGGAAAACCCCCACTGATCATGGTTATGGATTGGGTAAAGAAAAAGAGAAATGGTTAAACATACTTTCAACTACGGGGTAACCCCCACGGCAAATAAGCCAACGAAAGTCAAACCACGTTTTCAGGAACAACTTAAAACTAAACAACCAAACGTGAACTCACTCAACTTTGTTGTTGACTAGTTGTTACATGCCTTACAGGTCGCTAAATGCTTGGAGCTTGCACGGGGAAGGAGTCGTTGTGGTGTACGGACTGTTATGTTCCGTGCTTAATATTTAAATCCTTATGAACTTACTAAACTTGCGTTTTGAAACTTTAACTTATGAACTATGGACTTATGCTTTTGAACTCACGTTTATGCTTCCGCTGTTTAAACTAAACAAGGTTAACTAGCTTTGGTCACCAATCGTATTATGTTTGGTTTTATTTACTTAATTGAGTTGTTCAATATGATTGGTGGCTCGATCCTGGTCATGTCACGCCTCCAAGCGGTGATACTCCGCGTGTGGATTTTGGGGGTGTGACAGATTGGTATCAGAGCCATTGGTTATAGAGAACTTGGTTTTAATAAGGGAAAAGTTTTCATTAAAACCAGACTATAACCTGTACAGTGCTCAACGATCCACAACGACGCTTTGTTCCACGTGCAAGACTCGACACCATAAGTGGTATGATTTATGTTATATTATCGGTTAGATAGTTCTCAGTATGCATTAGTTAATATGATAACTGCTATTTGAAACTTGTGTGCTTACTCTTTTCTGTCACTCCACACTTACGCACTTGCGACACCTTTCTTACGTGTGTCCCTTCGATGTGAAGATCATGAGTGGACGTCTCGACATGACCCAGGGTCAGCTGACGACCTTGATTGACGAACGGATTGCTGAAGCCTTAGCAACCCAATCAGGGAGTCAACCCATGCACTCTCAAACACGCATGGGCACCTTCAGGGCGTTCCTGAAATGCAAACCTCCCACTTTCGACGGCACTGGAGGAGCAATCGACCTTCTGCACTGGATCCGAAGAATCGAATATACATTCGAAGAGAGTGAAAGCCCTGCCAGCAAACGAGTAGAGTATGCTACTGGCATGTTGCAAGGGAAAGCGTATTCTTGGTGGAGCGCACAAGTTCAGATGCTCGGGTTGGCAGACGCAAATGCCACCCTCTGGAGCGACTTCAAGGATTTGATTAAGGAAAAATTCTGCCACCTGGACGACATTCTGGAACTTGAAACAGAGTACTATGGTTTGAAGATGGAGGGATCAGAAATTGAGGCGTACACAAAGAGGTCCAACGACTTGGCTGACTTATGTCCTAACTTGTCACGACCCATATCTAGACGGATCAAGCTATACCTCAGGGGCTTAGTCCCGGAGATCCAAGGGTCTGTAATTGAGGCCAACCTTTCCACAATCCAGCAAGTCATTCGCTTAGCGCACCAACTCACCGATCAGGCGGTGGAAGAGGGCAAGCTGCCCAAGCGCGTTAGCACTACTGCTACTAGTGCTCCCAGCAATGACAAGCGCAAGTGGGACAGAAATTCGGGCAAGGGTTCCACTCCAGTTCAGTCTCAGTCCCAGTGGCGAAAGACAGATGAACACAGGAGCCCCAGTCAGCAGTTTTCTGGAAATCAAGGTCAGGGTGGATACAGGGGAAATCACCCTAAGTGCAAACGATGTAGTTTGCACCACAGCTGGCCGTGCAACAAGGATCGTTGTCAGAGATGTAGCAAGCTTGGACATCAAGCCAGAGATTGCAGGAGCTCACGTCCTGTGAATCAGAATCGGCAACAGCAGCCACAAGCTCCACAGAACCAACAGCAACAGCAGGGTAACAAGGAATGCTATCAGTGTGGTGCTGAAGGTCACTTCAAGAGAAACTGTCCCCAGTTGAACCGGAAACAGAATAACTACAACAACCAGGGGAACGGAAACAATAATGGGGGAAACAGTGAGGGCAATAGAGCCAGGGAACGTGCGTTCGTGATTGGTCAGGGTGATGCAAGGAACGATCCCAACGTTGTGATGGGTAAGTTTCTTCTGGATGACTTCTTTGTTACTGTTTTATTCGATTCGGGTGCCGATACTAGTTATGTGTCCTTAAAAGTTAGCCAAATGCTTAAGCACACCCCAACACTTTTGAACACCAAACACACAGTAGAACTAGCTAACGGTAAAAGTCTTGAAGCCACACACATAGCTAAAGGTTGTAACCTCGTCTTAGCTGGTCAGACTTTCCCTATCGACCTTGTTCCTATCACACTTGGTAGTTTCGACGTCGTTATTGGGATGGATTGGCTATCTCATCATCAAGCTGAGATTGTTTGCAAGGAGAAAATCATCCGCATTCCTCGTTCTGATAAAGAACCCCTCGTGATTCATGGCGACAAGAGTGGTGCTGTCGAAGGCATCATCTCTTTCCTTAAGGCCCAGAAGTGTTTGCGAAAGGGCCACACTGCCATTTTAGCACTCGTTACTGACACATCTACGGAAGAGAAGAGAATTGAAGACATCCCTATTGTGCGCGAATTTCCCGAGGTATTTCCTGAGGAATTACCTGGTCTTCCTCCTCATCGCCAAGTTGAGTTTCAAATCGAGCTAGCTCCTGGAGCAGCGCCAGTAGCTCGAGCACCATATCGTCTAGCCCCATCAGAACTCGAAGAACTGTCCACACAACTACAAGAACTCTTGGAAAAGGGTTTTATACGTCCTAGCTCTTCGCCCTGGGGAGCTCCAGTACTATTCGTGAAGAAGAAAGATGGTACCTTCAGGATGTGTATTGACTATCGCGAACTTAACAAGGTGACTGTGAAGAATCGTTATCCTATTCCACGTATTGACGACTTGTTTGACCAGTTGCAAGGGTCGAGCTATTACTCCAAGATTGATTTGAGATCGGGATACCATCAGCTGAGGGTCCGAGATGAGGACGTCTCCAAAACAGCATTCAGAACTCGTTACGGCCATTACGAGTTTCTGGTTATGCCGTTCGGGCTGATGAATGCACCGGCAGTCTTCATGGATCTCATGAACCGAGTGTGCAAGCCTTACCTGGATAAGTTCGTTATTGTGTTCATCGACGATATCCTGATCTATTCTAAGAGTCAGGAGGAACACGAGCAGCATCTACGACTTATGCTGGAACTTCGAAAAGAGCAGTTGTATGCCAAGTTTTCGAAATGTGACTTCTGGCTTCGCGAAGTCCACTTTCTAGGCCACGTGGTAAACAAGGATGGAATTCATGTGGATCCATCTAAGGTTGAATCGATCAAGAACTGGCCCGCACCCCGCACACCAACAGAAATCCGCCAATTCTTGGGTTTGGCCGGATATTACAGAAGGTTTATAAAAGATTTCTCCAAGATTGCGCAACCTCTCACTTCACTGACTCAGAAGGGTGTCATCTATCGTTGGGGTGATGCACAGGAGTCCGCATTTCAACATCTAAAGGATAGACTTTGTAGCGCGCCTATCCTCTCATTGCCTGAAGGCATAGAAGATTTTGTGGTTTACTGCGATGCTTCCATCCAAGGACTTGGTTGCGTGTTGATGCAACGTGACAAGGTCGTTGCCTATGCATCACGCCAACTTAAAGTTCACGAAAGAAACTACACTACTCACGATCTGGAGCTGGGAGCAGTTGTATTCGCACTTAAGATATGGAGACATTACCTGTACGATACCAAGTGCACCATTTACACCGACCACAGGAGTCTCGAGCATATCTTCAAGCAAAAAGAGTTAAACATGCGACAACGCCAATGGGTCGAACTCTTGAATGATTACGAATGCGCTATCAAGTATCATCCGGGCAAAGCCAATGTTGTGGCTGACGCCCTCAGTCGAAAGGATACTTTACCTAAGCGTGTACGAGCATTACAGCTTACCATCCAATCCAACCTTCCCGCTCAGATTCGAGATGCCCAGGTCGAAGCATTGAAAGCAGAAAACATCAGGGCTGAGTCCCTACGAGGATCGAGGCAGCGGCTAGAACAAAAGGGAGACGGTGCCTACTATGTTAACGGACGCATCTGGGTTCCATTATATGGCAACTTACGCGAGCTTGTGATGGACGAAGCGCACAAGTCTCGTTATTCGGTACATCCTGGTTCGGATAAAATGTACCACGATCTCAAGACTACGTACTGGTGGCCTGGCATGAAAGCCCACATAGCAACCTACGTCAGTAAGTGCTTGACTTGTGCGAGAGTCAAGTCTGAATATCAGAAACCATCAGGCCTACTTCAACAACCGGAGATCCCGAAATGGAAATGGGAGCAAATCTCCATGGATTTTGTTACTGGCCTGCCCAGATCTCAACGCGGAAACGATACCATTTGGGTGATCGTAGATCGACTAACCAAGTCTGCACATTTTCTGGCTATCAAAGAAACGGACAAGTTCTCTACTCTTGCAGACATTTACCTAAAGGAAGTGGTATCAAGGCACGGAGTGCCAATCTCTATTATATCTGATCGTGACGCACGTTTTACTTCTGAACTGTGGCAAGCAATGCACAAGTCCTTTGGCTCACGTTTAGATATGAGCACCGCTTATCACCCACAGACGGATGGGCAATCTGAACGCACCATCCAAACCCTTGAAGACATGCTTAGGGCATGTGTAATCGATTTTGGTAACGGCTGGGAAAAGCACCTCCCGCTAGTGGAGTTCTCATATAACAACAGCTACCACACCAGCATCCAAGCCGCTCCGTTTGAGGCATTGTACGGACGCAAATGCCGATCACCTCTCTGTTGGGCAGAAGTTGGTGACAGCCAAATCACTGGCCCAGAACTTGTGGTAGATACCACCGAGAGAATTGCTCAGATACGACAGCGAATGGCGGCAGCTCGTGACCGTCAGAAAAGCTATGCTGATAAGGGAAGAAAACCACTCGAGCTCCAGGTTGGGGATCGAGTGCTACTCAAAGTCTCACCTTGGAAAGGTGTAGTCCGCTTTGGCAAACGAGGCAAACTCAATCCGCGTTATATCGGACCATTCAAAGTCATTGAGAAAATTGGCCAAGTCGCCTACAGGTTGGATCTACCTGAAGAACTCAGCGGAGTTCACAACGTATTCCACGTATCAAATCTAAAGAAGTGTCTGTCAGAGGAGACCTTCATAGTTCCTCTCAAGGAACTCACAATCGACGACCAGCTGCGATTCGTCGAGGAACCAGTAGAGATTACGGATCGAGATGTTAAGATCCTCAGGCACACAAGAATACCTCTCGTTCGAGTTCGTTGGAATGCTCGTCGTGGCCCAGAGTATACCTGGGAACGGGAAGACCAAATGAAACTCAAGTATCCCCAACTGTTTAAGAAAAACGCAACCACTACTGAGGCTGAAGCTACTGCAGAATTTCGGGACGAAATTCCAAATCAACGGGGGGATGATGTGACACCCCAGGAAAATCTGGAAAACAACGCAACTTAACTAGCTTCCTCAGTAACCACGCGCTAAATTTCGGGACGAAATTCTCTTAACAGGGGGAGAATGTGACAACCCTCGAATTTACATGTATTCCGTACAATTTATTATTGATAATGAAAGTGTTTGACGACTGTGTGGAATCATTTAACTGCTCTCTGACTTACTGTGTTATACTTACATGTACTTGTTAATATACTAATAGTGTACAGAAAAGTCACCAGATAGTCCGTTATAATTTCCTAAGTGTTAGAAATTAAAAGTGTTATAAAAATATATATGTAGGACACTCAACGGATTAATTAAGCACTTTAACGGAAAAGTGTCAAACCGAACAATCGGATTTTAACCGGAACATAAAAATATTGTTAAAAACATTGTTTCACTTTTTCTGAGCTTGTTATGGTTCCCAAACACACTAACACAATACATAATACATGTAACATATAACACTAGACTTTTACCAAATAACCTTCCACTAACTAAGTTAATTACCATCAAAATACATCTTACACCCCCCCCCCTAAGTTATGACCGTCCCCTATGGGACCCACACCATAAGATTTGTAAATCTTCCATAATATCCTAATATATCTTCCTAATCTTTCATGGGACTTGATGAAGATTTGTCATGTACTTCACTAGACACATTATCCATTGGTTATTAGAAATTATGTTTATATAATCAATTATCCCCTTCACTTAAATAACCAAAAATCCCCTTCTTCTTCTCCATAAAGCTACGGCCCAAACAACCTTCACACACACCCACCCTTTTGTTTCAAGATCATCTAATCCAAGCTTCATACAAGGTGTTAGAAGGTGATTTAGGAGGCTCGGTGTTCACGGAACTTGAAGGACCACCTTCGTTTGCTTTTATCCATCACTTTTCTACACTCGAACCCTCCTAGCCTTGTGCTAGTGGTAAGAACTTAGATCCATTCATTCTTCATGTTATTTAAGTGGTTAATAAGTGATTTGATGATTAAAGTTATGAAACACTAAAGAACTTGCACTAAAGTCTTGAACATGTTGGTTAATGGATGAATATGTGTGTAAAACATGTAGATCTTGTGTCATTATGATGATTGGCTGATTATCTGATGTTGTGCTGAATAATATTAGTATGTGATATTGTTGTGGTCACTAAACTTGTTAAAGGAATCGATCGAACACGATTTAGAAGGTTAAACACAAAAGAATCAGAATCTGTCTAACTTTTACAGCCCACTTCTGTTGGCTGTAAACAGGTCTTAACCTCAACGAAAAATCGATATTTTGAATCTAAAATATGTTATTATGAAATACGGTTCTAATGGCACCGGAATCGTAATTTTTGGACTCCGTTTACTATTTTTAAAGTGTTAATTTGTAACAGCTACTTAAGCTGAATTTTGACAGCAATAAATGGGTGTCGTACTTTCAGTCATAACCTGAGTTTTGTGATAAATCGGACCATGAAAATTTTACTGTAGATGATAACTGAAGTATTTGTAATTACCCCACTGGAATTTCGCAAATCGGACTTACGATGAATTTTTAATAAATTGTTTCGTGGACTGTGGTCAGAAATACATAAATCTGAGTTCAGTCCCGAATATGAATTTTTATAAAATGTGGGTAATGAACCGGACCCCGATATTTTTACACAATAAAATATGGAATGTTTATGACGTTCTGTAAAAATTTGGGAATTTTTGGAATAATCTAACTATTTTATTAAAATCCCCGAAAACAGCCGGTTTTGAATATTAATGCTGAAATAACATAAGTTGTGATTTGCGTGTCTAAATGTCGAGTATGCTATCTGTGAATGATTTGACATGTTATATGTGTTATATGCATTATTGTATGTTTGCTTATGAGTGGGGAATGGATGGGAAGTATATATGGGCGTAAATCGTTAAAGTGTGTGCCTGTTATGTGGTAGAAGTAATGTGCAAATAAACCGTACGTAGGATACGTGTTATGCATGAGAAACTGATTGTTATCCGTACCTTATTAGGACGCGATTGACCGACCTTGACTGTTAACTATATTGAGAATCTAACCGAGCAAACCGAGGTGAGTTCACACACTTTCTAAGGCATGGGATTCCCGGTGGTTTGGGAATGGGTTAAAGAATTAAAACTAAATCTACATATCCTCCTTGGGTAGGATATGTACGGCCATCCTCCATAGAGCGGATGCCATTATTAATCCTACGAATTCTCCTGGTGCAGAATACGTACGTTCGTCCTCCTGGTGCAGGACAACAACCTTAAAACTAGCTAGACAAAACTCTATCATGAAGTCCCTCAATTTATATCGACTTAATCGCCGAGGCCAATGGCGAGCGGGTCATTAGTTAATAGCGCTATTAGGTTTAACAAACCTCACACCGTGCCAGTCGGAGGGGCGTGTACTAATGGACTATGGCAGATTGTCAGTGATGATAGACACTGATATAGGGCACAACTTATTTGCGTAGCAGTCGATATCATTCCGTCTAGTAGTTCAAACGGGGAAAACCCCCACTGATCATGGTTATGGATTGGGTAAAGAAAAAGAGAAATGGTTAAACATACTTTCAACTACGGGGTAACCCCCACGGCAAATAAGCCAACGAAAGTCAAACCACGTTTTCAGGAACAACTTAAAACTAAACAACCAAACGTGAACTCACTCAACTTTGTTGTTGACTAGTTGTTACATGCCTTACAGGTCGCTAAATGCTTGGAGCTTGCACGGGGAAGGAGTCGTTGTGGTGTACGGACTGTTATGTTCCGTGCTTAATATTTAAATCCTTATGAACTTACTAAACTTGCGTTTTGAAACTTTAACTTATGAACTATGGACTTATGCTTTTGAACTCACGTTTATGCTTCCGCTGTTTAAACTAAACAAGGTTAACTAGCTTTGGTCACCAATCGTATTATGTTTGGTTTTATTTACTTAATTGAGTTGTTCAATATGATTGGTGGCTCGATCCTGGTCATGTCACGCCTCCAAGCGGTGATACTCCGCGTGTGGATTTTGGGGGTGTGACAACGTAGCCCATAACATTCAACTGTGTGGCTCAATAATTAGCAGGCCAATAACTAAATGGACCAGTTCAGTCGAAACCATGAGGTCTCGACTCGAGAATGAGAGATCTCGAGTCGCAACCACGGGGTTTCTAGTCGCAATCAGGAGATCTCGAGTTGTCCAGTTAACACCCGAAACCAGGGTTTCAAGTCAAGCCTTGAATCAGAACCAGACAGGTCTTCGACTCGCAACTAGGCTGGTCTCGAGTCCCTTTATATGAAGTTTCTAGTTTCAAGTAATAAACATAAAGGTCTCGAGTCGCAACCGGGAGGTTTCGACTCGCAACCACTGCTGATGTTTCCAGAATCTTATCCATTTCAGCAACAACCAATCAAAACTCCTTAGCATGTTTTGTATTCCGTACACCTCCTAAATCAGATCCACAGCAACAAATTTCAAATATCTCAAGCATCATTCAAACAGTTCATCATTAGGGTTTTTAACATTTAACAAACAGATTCATCCCAAATATTATAACACTATCACTGTTTCATTAAATCATATTATCACCTTCATGGTAACATCTAAGCACAATTATCAAATCAACATCATGAACTATTTCAAAGAGGGTCATTATCAATATCAAAGGATCTAAACCTTAGTGATACGAAAATCCCTAATAACATCAGCAACAATCATTTCGGCAGATCATAACACTTTCATTTTCATGTCAAAAGAGCATCAACTCATACATATAACTATTTGTTATGCAAGTCATCCACCAAGTTAGCATCTTTATCACACATTATCATTATCAAACATCATCCTAGCACTATTCATATCATGTTTGTTTAGATCAGGCTACGAAATAATCTATTTTACCACCATGTATCATTATCAAGATTCAAGCAAACATCTTTAATACATATTATTCTCAAACAATCAAAACATACTAACCGGATGTTATGTGGTATAAGAGTATGAGAGAATGAATGATGGATCAATGTCACACCCTGATATTTTAACCACAAAACCGGTGGGCCCGGTGGGGAGTATCGTGACGTAGTTGATATCATCATAGTCAAATATACACAGTTTATAGCACAGTGGAAGTCTTGGTAGAAAATACTATTACAAACCGAAAATGTAAAGTACGAATAAAAGAATATACAGACGGTTGTAAAGAAAGGATCCACAGGCGGATCAAAATATAATACAAAACATCTTCAACAGACTTAAGGCATTACGAACTTGCAAGATTCTCTATTTAACGCCCAGAAGCCCAGCCTAGTACGTGTAGTACCTGTCACTTAGCCTTTTGAAAATAAGTCAGTTTAAACTGTTAAATACAATTAACCGACTCTTTTGAAAAACATTTATGAAAAATTGATTTAGATGCACGAGGCATAAATATTCTTTTATAACTTGGGATAATTATATGAAATAATCTTGTATACAGATTTATAAGTTTGTCGTACGTTTAGGGACCGGGATAGAAGCCGAGACATGATTAATAGACACACCACTAATATAAACCCACAATGAGTTATCCCCAGCAAGTGGGTATATCTTTTTACATACGCAACTGTCAGGTGTATGCCTACACCCCGTGCTTAAGTCGTGGCCATTTACAAATGAAATGATCTGAGGAGATCCAGGACACGGTCGTATTAACCCCCAAATGTTTATGTTATCAAACAATACAGATTAAAACAGGTTATGTAATTTATTAATCACAATCCGATTAAATGATTCCATACCCGACCAAGCGGTAATATAATACCGTATCCCAAGCCCGTATAAGGGAAAATAAGTTAAAAGTATTTACCTGAGCTTTAAAATGCGAGATTTATCTACTCAGCCGTATAATCTAATCAAACTAGTGCAAGTAGCTTTTACCGGGGCTCCTAATCTGGAATGAAGGTTTTATCAACCTATTAGATTACTAACGGGTCGTATTTAAGTTGTAAACTTAGACCAGTTAGTTTAAAGAAGGATTTACGGTACGAAACACTAGATTAAGCGATGACCGGATTGGAATGTAATTTAGACCCAACAAGTATGGAAACTTGTATATTATGGGTAAACTAAATACATTCTGGAATTTGAAGTTAAATTGATATGGTTATGCCCGTTTCGGCTAATTTATGCAAACTAGTTACATAAACCGTACCATACGCGTATAAGCAGAAACGGGTAACCGGATGAGTCATATACTCCATAAGTTATTATGCTTAAAATATGTTATGATATCAGTAGGATATCAACAAATATGCCCAAAAAGATTTTAAAACCGAATTAAGCCTCATAAGGGCATTTTGGTCTTTTTATGATTTATAAAAGGGGTTTACATGTAAACTGAGATTCTGGTCATAAACCTTTTGTAAAAATATTTAATTTATGTTATATTAACAGCAGGATATCATATATATGTGTGGTTTACCATTTATGGCCAAACTATGCACCGTAGGGGCATTTTGGTCATTTCACACATAGTTTTGAGGACTTATTTGGGATTCTGAGTTAATAAATTATACTTACTGTAAAAATACTAGAAATCATTTATAATATCAGTAGGTAATAACTCTTGGGTGCTAAATATGGTTTTAAACCATATTATGCACCTTATGGTCGTAAAAATCGATAAATGACGATTATTTCGATGTTTAAAGAAATCTGAAGTTATGACCAGCTTTGAATGGTCAAAATAATTTATTTATTATATTATATCAGTAACAAAAAGTTCTTGTATATTAATCTTATTTAAATCCCAATTTATTTGTGAAAAGGGCATATTCGTCATTTATTAATTTAATACGAAACTTATACATAAACACAGCAAGTAATCTGACTTAGAATCCCAATTAGTTCTAATTATGATATTATAACAGTGAGTAATGAATTTTTATGCCAAAATTATGTTTAAACTACATTTGCATGCAAAAGGGTATTTTAGTCCTTTAAAAGCATATTTTATTATGTAATTATAGTTTCTGACCAGATTCTAAATGTCAAAATATGTTAAATAACATTACTAATCAGAATGTAACTCATTTGTGTGTCTGTTTATGATAAAAATCTCATTTTTGACAAAAAGGGCATTTTAGTCAATGTTAAGCATATTAACGGAAACAAGTAAATAAACTTAGATTACTAAGGGACCATCTAATATAACCTCAGAGGGTTATACTACTAAATAATATGGTCATAAAGGAGCCTTAATTCATAAAGAAACTAAGCTAATTTGGGTCAGAACTGAAAGTCAAAACAAAAGTCAACTTTTGCGACTTTCGGTTGCGAACCGAGCCTAAACTCAGAATTGTTGGGTTGAACATGTCTAGACATGTTCTAATAATATTTACCAAGTTATTAAAGTGATAAAACATATTTTATAATCTCTACATTATCAGATTTGATTATATTTAAAAACTGACATGTTTGACTTTTTTTATTAATTACTTTGACCCGACAATTAACTAAGTAAACATGGTAATTAGGAGGTGGCCTTTTGAGGGATTAACACCTACCAAATTATGATCACGTAGCCATATTCGCCTCGAACAATGGCTGGACCGTTAAGGTTTAAACTCAAAGTCAAAGCCGTTTTGCGTAACTTTGACTTTTGGCTTTAACGGGTGGTCCATAGGACAACCCTTAAGTGTGTTAAAAGACGAGTTAATCCCCCATTTAATTAGGTAATTATCCTGAATTAGGTAACTACAGTTGCTTGTGTTTCAGGTGCGTTTGGAGCTTAAAACGAGGGAAAACGATGCTTTGGATGGAATGGAGTGGAACGAGATTCACAAGGATTGAAAAGAAGAACAAAGGAGGGATTT
The DNA here is from genome assembly GCA_030545235.1 of Helianthus tuberosus. NCBI lineage: Eukaryota > Viridiplantae > Streptophyta > Magnoliopsida > Asterales > Asteraceae > Helianthus > Helianthus tuberosus. The sequence goes on from CM060388.1 coordinate 66,948,170, forward strand.
CAGGGGTCCACCGCCGTAATTTACGGTAGCCCCTGAATGCTGAATTTTCCACCGTAATCCAGTAGAATACCAGCGTAACTATTTGATAGCCTCCCATAATTTATGGTAGGCTCTGACGCAAAACTTGTAACTGCCAGTTATTAATCCGTTTTCAAGTGCCTTTTCACCTATCTCATCATTGGAGACGTTTCTCATAGTTCTAGGGGCGATTTTCAGCTTGTGATAGTGTTTGTGAACAATTTCTAACATTTCGATTTGTCTTTTGATTCGTATGAACTTCAATCTTGATGTTATGATGATCCACCAAACAATGTCCGGCTAAACTTCCGATGATCATCTTAGGTGAAGGTTTCTTTATGACTTTTGTGTGTTTAATCTTATTTCTAGAATAATGAACTTGGTTTGTTTGCTATGTTTGTTATGGTGCATAAATGTTTGATTGTAAATTGTTAATTGATGTTTTAATCTTAGTCTAAACCATACGTTCTTGGTGTCGTTGACAATCGAGATATCACGGGAGGGGTTAGGGTTGGATACTGGTTAATTGATCATCAGGTTACAACCTCACCTTTAACTAATCCGAGTACTTAGTTCCCTTTTATCACAACAAACGTTTATGCATGAGTTATGTCTATGTAACTCTTTCTAGTTGGATTTAGTCACATTTGTTATTGGAAACCGGAACCTAAGATGGTCGGTAATTCTCTCTTAATCTGTTTTAACATCCAATCTTGATTTGCAATTAGTTAGTAATTTAGTTCTTAAAACCAAAACAATCAAACTCTTGAATTTTAATTTCTGCAATTTTTAGTTTAAGTTTTAGTTAAGTACAAAACTACATAATCGACATACTTTCCACAAACTCCCTGTGTTTGATACCCACTTGCTGCTATCTATTAGTTGTAATTGGATTAAATTTGCGTGTGACTACGACAACACGTTAGGCTTTAAAAAGACTAAAAACTTAAGAGCAGAGGCTAAGAACACTTACACAAGGTCCTAGCTCGAATCTTGAACTGAGGAGGGCTTCCTTCTTGACCAGGAATCCCAGAGAAGGTGTAGAGAGAAGGAAATTTCGAAAGTGTAAGTTCTAAAGCTCAAGAATAAGCTCTATTTATAGTGAAACAAGTCTCACAAGATCACTCCAGGTGTTTCCTGTTGTTCTAAGGAGGTTACAAGTGTCCTAGAGGTATTACAAATCCATTGGCATGCAGCTGGTTTCGAGAACTGGGTGTAGAAGGTAACAAACCTGCAGCTGTCCATTTTACTGCCCAGATACAGTCCTTACGGACCGTAAACCTTAGCCTTTACGGTCCGTAAGCGCTTTTGAAATGTATCGCCCAGTTACAGTCCTTACGGACCGTAAGCTAGACCTTTTACGGTCCGTAAACCTTTGATCAAAGGACTAAATTTTGAAAATTTTTATATATGATCACATAACTTTTATAATTATCATCAGCCATTCCCGAGAGCATGATATCAATATTATAAAGTCCCGAGTTCTGACAAAAAGGTCACTCAGAGGCATACATTAGCATGTTGACACTTTTAGTCCTTCAAGGATAATTTTATTACCCGTCTAGGGTTCATGACACGTGTCATCATTTTATTGGGTATGATTTTGCAAGGTGTTACAATCAAGCTTCTAAATCCACACCTTTCAGCTAGCTGCCGACATTTTTTCTGAGAAGAGTGGAGGATGTTTGTTGTATTTTAGGGTTTCTGAAGGGGTATGGTCCCAAAAAGTCGCGCAGACCAATCAGATCGCGCGCTGGACCATACTCCTTACTCAGCAAGATGATCAATCTTTTAGACCCGCGTGAGCTGCTCAAGCAGAGACTTATCCCGCGCGAGTTCCAAACAAGAGATAACATCAATTTCCATACTTAGCGTTATGAATAAGAGCCTTCAGCCCCTGCAACCCTGCGTGGGCTACTTACGTACTCAGCAAGGTTCGCGCAGGAGTCAAAGCGCAAGGCCACTTCAGAAAGTACAGAAGGTACAAGTGGCAGAGAATAAGCCAATCAGCGTCCTCAAGGCTATGCTCTATCATGCTCCACGATCGTCCGACGTGCAGGAGACAGAAAGTACACAAGGACGCCTACGAGGCACCAATCAGGGGGCGGCGACACCTGCCCCATGATCTCCACTTACCTGCTGATGGCAGAGGGACAATAAGGCCGACAACTGAGACACGTGGCTCCAATCACGGTGCGCCAGCACCGGAGATTTTCTAGAAGACACTAACGGTCGATACCAGTGAGATAAAGAGCATATTCTCTGGTTGTCGCCTTCCGGCCCAAGGCCCATCAGCCCAACTCCTCTTACACCTCTCCGGCTATAAATAGGGACCTCTATGCACAGGTTAAACATTCTACTCCCTCTACTCTCATTCTTAACACACACTTATTTCCTCAAAGCAGACACTTATTCTCACGCCGGAGTCTGGTTAAGAGGGAAACCCTCATATTCCCCTCTTAACGAGCTAACGGTGTTCTGTTTTGCAGGAAGATCGGATCGAATCGGAGCTCAGGATAGTTTAAGAAGATTAACCCCTATGAAAGGAACATAAACCAAACTAATTAACTCTAAAATTAGTTCCGTGTTTCTTCATTGGCGCCCACCGATTTTTACAATCACTTCTTCTTCTTTTTCTGAGTTTTTTTCTGAGTTGTTGTTCCTTTGATCATGGCTGGTCAAGGGATTATTCCTGATTTTGGTTTTGGCACGAACTCTAACGCAGGATTGGGGGAGGACAATCCGAATGTCCAAGTCCAACCTGCCGAAGAAATAGGTGAAATCGAAGTAACGAACACTTGGGGACCCCACGTGAGTTTCACTCGCATCACCCAAACGGGAACCCCAGCAAGTTATGTCGCTGGTCCTTCAAACTCAGCTCCCAACCCGAATATTTCGGCGTTACTAGGGCTACCAGAAGGCGAGACTCTAGCTTCCTGGTACACCAAACAAATTGCTACCATAAATACCGCGTATCAGTCCTTGAGCACACAACAAGCAATTTTGCAAGCAGAACCATCCTTAGTTACCCCTCTGGGTCCAGCTCAAGGGGCGCGCCAGACTCCACCTCAGCAATATGTTCAAGGGCAAGTTAACAGACCTCCTCCACAAAGACGAATGAGCGTACACGACACACGTGACACATACGGAGAAACAGACACGTACGGCGATCACCCATCCTATGTGCAGCACAAACGTCCAGTTCATAGCCGGCTAGGGCCGCCTAACATGAACAACGAATGGGATGACACAGATCCGAATGATCCCACTTGGCAAGATGACGGGGGTTCGTCAGTCTTCAACCGTCTGCAGAAAAATCACGAGTCTTACAAGCCAAGGCAGCGCATCGCATACAGCGAAGAGGCAGAACGAGATTTCAGCCTACCCTATAGGCCAGCTGAAGCTGCTGAACACTCAAAGTTTATTCCAAAGATTGCTCTAGCCACACTCTCAAGAGAAAAGCTACCCCCAACAGTGGGAAAGTTCAACGGTCTCACTGACCCTGACGATCATGTTCGAGTATTTACAAGCGTTGGTATTATGGGAGGATGGAACATGCCAATGTGGTGCCATCTATTTATCCAGACTTTCATAGGGGTTGCTCGCGCCTGGTTCGACAGCCTTCCGCCTGGAAAGATCACGTCATGGGTTGATTTCAGAACTCAATTTGTTAACCATTTCAGCCAGCAAAGAAGTTATCAGCGCGATACGTCTGAAGTAACAGACATCTGGTGCAGAGAAAACGAAGGTTTAGAAGACTTCATCACTCGCTTCAATAAGGAGTGTTTGGAAATCGGCGGTGTAAGCGAACAACTAATGCGCGCTCACTTCAAGAAAGCCATTCGCTGTGATAGCCTCATCAGTAGGGCTGTAAACGAACCGAACGAACACGAACAAGACCTTGTTCGTGTTCATTTGTTAAAAAATATATGTGTTCGCGAACCGTTCACGAACACTTATCAAACGGGATTTTATGTTTATGTTCGTTTGTTAAGAAAATGAACTTGTTCGTGTTCGTTTGTGTTTGTTTGTTAATTTTAGGCAACGAACGTTGACGAACACAAATGAGCACAAACTAATGTTCATGAACACAAATGAAAACAAACGAACACAAACAATAGTTCATGAACAGAATATATAATACACTGACACCTATTAGATATTTAATTTGTCAGAATTTTGATATATTTAAATAAATATAAAAACTAAAAACACTAATGAACTATCGCGGACACGTTACCGAACGTTCACGAACATAAACGAACGAATGCAACCTCTGTTCATGTTGTTCATTTAACTAAACGAACGAAATTTCTTGTTCGTGTTCGTTTGTTTAATAAACGAACGAACACAAACAAACTTCCCGCCGAACGGTTCACGAACTGTTCGCCGAATGTTTGGTTCGTTTACAGCCCTACTCATCAGGACTATCACAGGAAAGGACGGTATACACAAAGAGTGGGATAAACTGATGGCCGTTGCAAAGATTGTAGCACAGACTGAAGAATCACTGGCTGGAACCAAGAGCTCTTACACCGAAGATCGATTTTCGAAAGGCAATGTGCGTGACTATGGCAAGCGAAACATGTCACACCCCGACCGCGTTAAAACAACAAAACCGCGGCGGAAACCTCGGGGAGTGTCGTGGCATAATTATCGTTTCATAACCATGGATACAAAAAGTGTTTCGTTTTATTGATAATATTAAACATTAACATTGTCCTAACACAAAACCAACAAGTTACATATCGACTAATATTGTTATTATGTCACTAAGGCCTCGTCCAGATCCTATGTGACTCATGCATCCTAGTAATCATCATCAAGCATCAACACCTGAAACATATGTGAAAACAAAGTCAGCAAAGAAATGCTGGCGAGTACATAGGTTTTATAGGAGTGTCGGATTCATGGCTAGTTTAAATGTTGCAATACTTTATTAAAAACCTTGTTTTGAAAAGAGTATAATATTGCAACTTAATTAACCAACTCAAATCAAGCGGGCTATAGTTTATAAAACCTCGTAGCCATGATTCTTAACCCAAAACATTTGTTTTAGTAAAGCAATTTGTAAAACATCTCGTATTAAATCGTTAATAAAACTTGTTAATAAATCTCGTATTAATTCATTAATAAAACTCGTTAATAAATCTCGTTAATAAAACCCGTATAGTTTATATTATTTCGAAAACCTCGTTTGTGTGACATCGTTCCAAAATCGTTTACTCAAGTGAACTAAATAACGCTACGGTATGTAATATGTTTAAAACATTTATATATAAGAAGTACCAGCGGCGTATCTACCATGTTTTCACCACATTACCCCCGTCCCGTTATCTAAACACTTAACCAAATACCAATCGTTTATCCAACTCGTTTAATCTTGTATGAAATCGTTCCCAAATCGTTAATTCGTTTAAATCGTTTAAATCATCCTCATTTTAAGTGTGAAAACTATTTATGGTCGCCTCGCTAAAAACATTCAAACCATCGTGACTCGACTATCTCGCTCTCACATTAATAAACCACCAAAGGGTAAATTAACATTCAGATTCAGTCATTACCCACCTAACCCACACATAACCATGGGTGCAGTACAATAATGGGATTTGTCAGATCCTATGGTACCATAACCTAATATTGGTCGGCTTGATCAATGCTAATGAATGCCATTCGTTATGTAATTACAACCAACTAGTTTATTCGCTTTATTGAAATCGTTATTAGTTTAATATAAACCATCTTAATCGTTTTTGAAATCATCGTTATAATATCGAAAATCGTTTTGAAAACCATCGTTAACACCTTGAAAACATTTAGCACATATGAATCACCCCAAAACAATTGAAAACAGTAAAATAGGGTAACTATGTACTCACGTGGAGTGCAAAGTATCCTCAATCAATAGAACTTCAACAAACTTGAGCAAACCAGAGAAATCAAATAGCACCTAGTAATCGAATCACTAGTCAAACAATAGACACCTAAATCGGAAGATCGGACAGAATGAGGTCTTGTAAACCAAAAGAGTGTTGGAACTCATGTGATATGGTTTAACAAAGCCTACATCCTAAATCGGAACCTAACCTAAGTGCTTTCGACCCATCGCGACCCATTAAGGTAACTTACGCTACTTTAACGCGTCGTGCGCGCAAAAGCGCGTTCGAGACGTCTAACTAGTCCTATGACAAGTGTTATATGCCTAAATATGTTTAAATATGTTGCATAATCAGTTACGTGACAAAAGTTTATGTTACATATGTTTAATTACCAATTATGCATGAAAAGGGTATTTTGGTAATTTACCTAAGGCATATAAACTACTTATCATACAACTACATTAAACCTAAGTGACCATAAGGTATAACCTCAAAAGGTTATTCCCTATGCTACTATGGTCACTAAACATGTTTGGTCGGATCCTAGTGATCGACCAAACGGGTCGTGTTCGAAAGTCTAAGCGGGTGTTTAGTCCGCTTGACTTACGACTCTACACAAACACCAAACTAAAAAGTGACGAGCTAAACATGCTAGAACATGTTTAGTTAAGTTAGAAAACAGGTTTTGATATCAAAACAAACGGTTTTGATACCCTAGAGTAGTTTGGTTACAAAATACGCATAAACACGTATTTTGGCCGAAACTACGACTCGTCACTACGCCTAGTCAACGTGGTAATCAGTAGGTATAGTCACAAGGGACTATAACCATCGTGATTACGCTCACGTTGCAAAGTTCAACGGAACTTTGTGTTGACCATTGACTGGTCAAAGCTGAAAGTCAAACTTGTTTAACTTTCATGCTTGAAATATAAGAACAAGCAAGAAGAGGTCTTACAAAGGGTCCAAGAAGGATGTTTGATCTAAAATAGCTCAGGTATGAAGTGCAAACACCCCAACTTAGAGCTGATTTCATATTCAAGTGTGAGAAATGTGCAAGAGGGCCTTGCTATTTATAGTAATTTCACAACCATTAGGATCATTTCTTGGAGAAAAGGGAATGATCTTGTGTTGGTGCACTTATGTCTGTACTTTGTCTGTATTTTGTCATGATACAAAACGATGTCTTTAATGTAAGGTTGATGTAAGTTTGACCAAGTCAACCATCCTCCTGGTTTGACTTGATCAAACAGTTAGAAAAATGTTGTAAGCTGGTTGTGTCGAAAGATGTCAAAGGATTGTTTTATATCCTTCGATGATGGGCTCGAAAGATATCCCACGAAGGATAGACCACGAAGGATATCATCCTTCGTGGTGTATGTGATCTTTCGATGGGCTTTCTGGTCGACAGATGATCTTTCGATCATCTGTCTGATCCTTCGACCAGACCTGCTGTGTCGGGTATAACTTGTAGGTCCCTCTCGAGGATGAGATAAAACCTTATCCTTGTTATATCAAACACACTAGCGAGTGCGGAATCCAAGCTAGCATGCAACCGAGACTTTATACGAGAATAAGCACAAACACAACACACAACATTCAACGATTAACACCACTTGTATTAATGCGTATGAAAGGTTCGGTTACAAGTCCAATGTTCACAGATGTATTCTGCAAACTCTCAAAGTTCTCTCGTGTGTGTGCTCTCAACAGAATGCTCTCTCTGTTTCTCTTGCCTAATCTCTCTCACAGAACACAACACACTACATGGGTATATATACCCGACACAGCTTGGTCTGGTCGAAAAAGATCATCTTTCGACCAAAGGAGGTTCGACAGATAGTCATCATTCGAGCATCCTTCGAAGTGTGAGACTTATATTTCGTTCCAAGGAATATTTTCGAAACATACATCTTTCGGTCTTCTGTTCATTTTCGAAAGACTAGGATCCTTCGATTGGGAAGTCTTTCGAAGTCATCTTTCGTGTTCATCTTTCGGTCTACAGTACGTTTTCGAAGGATAAGGATCCTTCGTTGGAGAATCTTTCGAAAACATTGTTCGAAACTCAACAGTGATCTTTCGAACCCTGTTGATCTTTCGAACAGGTGTTGATCTTTCGATCCTTTGTCTGTTTGTGTCTAACAAGTTTGTGTTTCAGGTCTTTCGATCAAGGATCCTTCGGCTGGTTGTTATCCTTCGAGATTTTAACATAGTTTGTGAAAATTAAATTTTTAAACAGAAAACTTGTTTTCATTTTTAAATCAATTTTCACTTAATATATTAATTTTTATAAAATGGGAACAAACGGTCAGTGGGATCCAACCGCGTGGACTCTGACTTCTTCACAATCATCAGCTACGCAATCATCAGCTACGCAATCTGCGTCAGATTTCAACAAAGCATGGATGCAGGCTATTGCCCCACCTCAAGCAGCAATGATAACTGCAAATCAATGGGCATTGGTCACAAATCAAAGCAACAGCATTCAATCTATGATGCAGAACGACAGTGAAACTGGTACAAGCACGAAACCGCCAAAGCTAAATCATATCAATGATTGGGGATGGTGGAAAGAAAGGCTGAGAACTTATGTTCAGGGGCAAGGTCAAGATCTATGGATGTGCTTCTTCACTGCATTTGACAGTGATTTGAAAGTTGCAGGATCTAATCCAGAAACTTACAGCACTATGTCTGATGATGATAAGAAGAAATTTGAGTTAGAAAAGAAGGCATTCATGATTCTCACACAAGCTCTTCACAAAGACATTTACCACCAGTTTGTTTACTGCACGACTACTAAAAGCTTGTGGGATATGCTTACGTTACGATGTGAAGGAAATGCTCAATCTAGAAAGATCAAGCAAGAGCTACTGAAGAAAGAGTTTGAAGGTTTCACGTGTATGGAGAATGAGACCTTGGCAGAGTTATCTACAAGATTCCATCACTTGTTGAGCGAGATGTTTGGTTTTAGAGTCACTGCCACTCCACAAGAAATGGTGAAGAGATTCGCTGATAGCTTACCAGCAAAGTGGAGCAGCTATCTTGAAATTCTCAAAGAAAATGGTGTTCTAGACACAATCAACGTTTATGAGTTGATTCAAAAACTGGAGAACAAGGATGTTGAAGAAAAGCTTAAGGCAAAACGAACACTAACTCCTCAAAATCCAGAGATGTACTTTGGGATTGCAGGAGGTATCAGTGGAGAAAGACCAGCCTCTCAACATGCGAAGCTTCAAACAGCCTTCGTCTCTAACACCGGACCTTCAACAACAGATCAGTTTGATCCTTCAGCTTACACGATGTTTTCAAGACCGAATGTGCAACCGAAAGCTCAGCAGCAACAACCGCAACAGCAAGGGTTTTATGGAAGCTCCTCAAACTTTCAAGCCTCCTCCAATCCAAACACAGTCAGATTAGACACTTCCAACTTTTCCAAAGTCAGTGTCGAAGTAGCCAAGGAGCATATGGAGATGTTGAACACCTTGGTTAGTGCTTATTGTGGATTAGTCGCAGGTCAGATTGGGAATATCAATCTAACCAATGAAGATTATCAGCAAGTGGATAAGGAAGAGTTTGAAATGATGGATATCAAATGGGCTCTTGCTAGTGCAATTCGAAGAGCAAAGGAGTTTATGGAAAGGACGGGAAGAACCAACTTGGAAAGCAAGAAAGACACCAAGTATGGGTTCGACAAGCAAGCTGTAACATGCTTTAACTGTGGTGAGCGGGGTCATTTCAAAAGGGAATGCACAAGACCAGCCCAGCATGGAAACCAAAACCCCTTCAGAAATCAAGGCAACCAGCAGAACCAGAACAGGAACAATGTTCGTACGATGGTACCTGTCAACAACCAAGGTCAAGCAGGGTCATCAAATGCCAACCGGGGGCTGGTGGTTCAAATAGATGAGGGTTGTGATTGGTCGCTTCAGCTTGGAGAAGGAGGAAATGGTGGAACAGCATGTTTTGCTGAAGTCGTAAGAGATTTAAAGCACGCCAGTGGTGGAGAATCTTCCGCCAATGGTGGTGACTCTTCTGAGGATGAAGACCCTTCTGGTTATAGTGGAAGCTCAGATGAAGAATCCTCCACTTCAGGGAATGATCATGTGGACCAAGCTGCTTACTCTTCGTCTTCTCTCCATTCAGCCTTTATGGCTAATGTCGACAGTTCATCAGGTCAGGTATGTGTCGATGAACCCACTGTAGCTAGTTGTGATAACTGTGATAGTCTGCGTGTTAAAAATGCTGATTTAGAAGCAAACATGTCTGAGTTGCAAGGCAAACATGATGCTTTACAAGCTAGTTTGTTTGACTTGCAAGACAAACATGTTTCATTGAATGATGAATGGTGTGAATTGCAAAGCAAACACGAGGCTTTGCAAGAGCAATATGATGTCACACACAAACACCATCAACAATTGATTGTAGATCTTGCTAAAGCAACTGAAGCTAACGTGTTTTTAACCAGAAATGAAAAGGAATTTAAAACTACAATTGCGTCATTAAGACATGATGTTTCAGAACTACAAAAAGCTGTTTTGCGAAAACAACATTCTAACAATGATCTTATAGACACAATTGAAAAGCAGATGGTAGAGTTGGCAACTGCTCGATGTGAATGTGAAACAATCAAGCAGAAATTGGAAAGTTATTCCAATTCTCGCTATGTATTGGATCACATTATTGATGTTCAAAAGAAAAAGGGGGATAAGAAGTGTATGGGATTCAAATCATGTCCTCCCCCAATGAATCACAATTACTCCAAGTTGCCTGATGACGAGGATATGCCCCGTTTTGAACCTACTGTGCCACTCGATCTAGATGATTTTGCAGCAGGCCTCGGGTTCACAACTGGTACATCATCCTCCTCGGGTCAATCAGAATCTGAATCTGAGAATGAGACAGATTCATCGTGTGTTAAGGAACAGAGTCCTCCTATTGTTGAGGATGCTGATTCTTCAGATGATGAATCTGAAGAAATTGTGAAACAACAGTCTAACTCGGTTACCACAGATATTCCAATCGAGAATCACATCCTGTGTGATCCACCAGTGAAACCGAGTAAGACTGAAATGTCAAAAGAGATGGAGTCGGTTGTATCAAGTTTTGAAGGGAGTAACTTGTTGTACACGCTCAAAGGAGATAGCAAAATCTACTCTAACAAAGATTTTCCAATTAAAAATGTAAATCAAGATTTAATTGAGCAAATTTTTGAAGGATGCACTGATAAGTTTTTGGGGAACAAAAGTGGCCAAGTTACCGTCACTCAATGTGATCAAATTCCGTGTGAACAAATTAGAAAACAATACGGAAACCAAAAACCACAAGTTGAGCGAAAACAACAAGTTAATTCCGGAAAAGGTAAGGTACAGGGAAAGAAGGCTCAGAACAAGAATGTTCAAGCACCTAAGGTTCAACAACAATGGGTGCAAAACAAAAGAGCTCCTGTTAAGAAAAGGAAACCGGAAGTGAACTTTGTTGGATCCACGGGTTCAGATAAACTTGAAACATTTCAGGATAAATCTAACATTGATTTTGTAAAAGAAGTTAGAATTTTAAAACGAAATGATCAGAATAACTACACCCAACACACCAATGGAAGTGATTTAGGTCCAAGCACGTCTAGATCACAAAGTTCATTGTCTGGTTCTTCGTCTGATCATCAACATGTTTCTCCGAGGTTTGTAGAGCGGAGAATGTGTTTTGAGTGTGGCACAATTGGGCATATTGTAAGATACTGCCCATACCTGCAAAAGTTGAAGGCAACAACAAGTGCTCCCCAAGAAACCAATTACCAAAAACGATCATTTTCCCCGAAACAAGACCCACGTGTCTTGAAAGAAAGGGAAAAGAAGTTAAAACAAAAGACTCAGAAGGTAATTGAAAAGGCCTTAAAATCAGAGGTTAAAGAAGAAAAACCTGTTCAAGCAAAACCTAAAACTGTAAAACCAGTAAATGCTAAAACAATTAATACAAATACTGGTAACGGACAAACTGCTTGGAAACGAAAACAGGTAATTCAGTCAGGGGGAGCACCACAGGTTCTTTTTCCTAATCATCAAGTGATTGAAATCACTTTTCTTGATGATCAAGGACGACCCAAGTCCACAAAGGCTTGGGTCCCTCTCTCCAACTAATTTTACGTGAGTGTGTAGGATATTCCAGGAGGAACTTTCGATAGTCGTAAGATTGCTGATAGTGGAGCATCCTTGCACAAAATAGGCAACAGAAGAAATTGCTGCCTTTGATGGAGAGAAAAAGCAAAGGAAAAAGAAATATCTGATGAAAGAAATTGGAAGCTTCAACAAAATGAAAATCATACCAACATTTGATTGTTAAAGGCTTTGATCGGGTCCCAGGGATAGATTCAAATCAAAATGTACGCACCTGCAGCACGTCTGAAGTTCAACACTCAGCAGAATGAACGTGCAGTGTACATTTCTTCGTGGTGTGATTGAAGAAAATGTGTTTGTTGAACAAACCACCCAGGTGTGCGGATGCCTTGGCATGGGTTGAACAACCGCACACTACTTCACAAGAGAAAGACAAAAACCGTCGCTGGTGCAATGTGGAAGACCAGCCGGAACCAAAGGTTTTTGATCTTGTTGCTGTGAAGAGATTTCAGTAGCTGGAAAATCGACCTTGAAATCCACACCGGGTGGATATCCAGTTTGGGAGAGCACTCAGATTCTTTGCAATGCACGATGCAGTTGCAGGATACGGTTTTTTAAATTTCTAATCTCTCCTATACTTGTTGATATTTAAGCTGCTTTGTGAATTATTATCTCGTTCAGCACTCTTTGGCCAGACAATGCTGTCATGGTCCACACCGCTTACCGACATGCCAACTGATTTTTCCAAAATTCGCTAAATCATTTCTGATTAAAACTTAATTTTGGTAAACGGCATTGAAGTAAAACATGAGTTAACCAACATCGGAAAATCATTTTTGTAAATACCTTTGTGTTTTTTAAATTTGTCTTAGTTTGTTGATTTTAGGGGGAGTAAATCCAACTTTGAAAAATCCAAAAACATCGAAAAATTTCAAAAACACAAAAACAATAGAAAAGCAAAAATGAGTTTCCTGGCGAGAAAAAGAGAAAATGATAGTACATCAGTGGTCTGTCTAAACCTCTTTAAACCTTAAATGAAAAACGATAAGCAGCTCTATATAAGATGTATCGGTAGGCTAACAATCATTTTAAAGTGTGCAGGGTGATATAAACTTAAATTGACTGAAGACCAGGTGGGAACCATTCATTGGCATATGGTCTTAGTACCGAAATTTCGTTTGAGAGATTGCCGAGGTTCTGAGATATTCGGTCTTTATGCTGCTTATCATCTGGGTATTATGGTTGTATCTTTTACCGAAAAATAACGGGGACGCAAGTCTAGATCTTCCATGATACTATACATACGTGTACATATTGCATACGACCTCAATAAGTGATCAACAATCACATGTCCAAAAACAAAATAAGTGATAAAATATCACATTTATCCGGGTGTCAAGTTCGTCTCTCTGCTGTACGAAAGTACTGACCTGTTCACGGACTTGCTCCTGTGCCCTCATGCATCTGAAACTCAAGTTCCTCATCAATAAGTGATTATATCACATAGGGCTTGTTTTCAAATCAAAATAAGTGAGTATCTCACATCATATACGGTCAAACAGATGATAATCGGTATACTCACCGGTAAGATGAATCCTCGTGCATACCTTGATACGGGAATGTGTCGTGATGTGGATGAACACCGGTCGGTAAGTATAAATTATACCTTAACGTATCCCCTCGCCATGATTACAAATGATAAGTTGAGCTTATGTGGACAACAATACCGATAATCGTTATAGGATGCTTATCTTAATGTTAACTAAAAGAACAACAAGAGCGTTTTGGCATGACCGTACACTGATATGATTCTCTTACCCTCGAAACTCGCAAAAAGAATGTCTGTAAATATTTATTTAATGCATCTTTGTATATATTTATTTATTGCTTTCCGTCTTTACATTTGAAAATTGAAAATTTCAAAAAGATTTTAGGTGTGTTTTAATTTAAACTTTATAAAATCCAAAAAGATTTTTCTTCTAGTTTATTTTTGATTGACCAATGTTGGAACTCGAGTCTATCCTACCCAAAATCCTGATCGTAAGCTGGAAAACAATTGCATCTTCATAAACAGTCGAAGTTAACGAGTTTTGAAAGTTAAAGGATTAAAATGAATATTTTTCTAAACTTTCAAACTGCTGTCGGTTGGTGTTTGATTGAGATTTGATCTCATATGTGTCGTTAGTTTAAATGTTAACTATATTCCAAGCGGTTGTTCTCATTATGCGTTTAGCTTTCTTGCATGTGCAGATGCTAAAGGCGAGGAGAACATGCTCGATGAAAAGCTTTGGAATGAAGACACGAAGTGGAGGCTCTCAAAGGATAAAATGATCGAGTTGCCGCTGCCCCTTCATCAACACCACAAGGATCTGAAGAATTGACAAGTCAAAAGATTCACGAGCATGACTCAATGGAGAGTTCAATCTAAGGGGGAGTTTATTGACACACTACCTAAGTTAAATGGGGAGTTTGTTAATACACTTTCTTCTTACGACGCGTGAAGACTTTGAAGATCCTCCGACATGAAAGTCACAGAAGACGAACCATCACGAGTAGCGTCCAAGGGGGAGTTTGTTGATGCACTTTGTGTGGACGCGACTCGGCTCGGTTCGACTCGGCCTTGAAGACTTGAAGACACGAAGATCGAGACAAAGCTACAGCCAAGGGGGAGTTTGTTGGTGCACTTATGTCTGTACTTTGTCTGTATTTTGTCATGATACAAAACGATGTCTTTAATGTAAGGTTGATGTAAGTTTGACCAAGTCAACCATCCTCCTGGTTTGACTTGATCAAACAGTTAGAAAAATGTTGTAAGCTGGTTGTGTCGAAAGATGTGTAATCAAAGGATTGTTTTATATCCTTCGATGATGGGCTCGAAAGATATCCCACGAAGGATAGACCACGAAGGATATCATCCTTCGTGGTGTATGTGATCTTTCGATGGGCTTTCTGGTCGACAGATGATCTTTCGATCATCTGTCTGATCCTTCGACCAGACCAAGCTGTGTCGGGTATATATACCCATGTAGTGTGTTGTGTTCTGTGAGAGAGATTAGGCAAGAGAAACAGAGAGAGCATTCTGTTGAGAGCACACACACGAGAGAACTTTGAGAGTTTGCAGAATACATCTGTGAACATTGGACTTGTAACCGAACCTTTCATACGCATTAATACAAGTGGTGTTAATCGTTGAATGTTGTGTGTTGTGTTTGTGCTTATTCTCGTATAAAGTCTCGGTTGCATGCTAGCTTGGATTCCGCACTCGCTAGTGTGTTTGATATAACAAGGATAAGGTTTTATCTCATCCTCGAGAGGGACCTACATCTTGGCCTTACATTTGGGCACAAGGTTTTGAATACCATGGGGACATCAAATACCAGCCCATAGTGTGTAATTCAAGGGGTAAAAACCATTTGAGCAGGTGGAATAGGCCAGATTCAATGTTTTTGCAATTCTGTGGTTCTAGGGAAAGCTTATGGACCGTAAGCTATGGTCCATACGGTCCGTAAGGGACCTGCAGACCAGCCAGTTTCACTAAATTACAGTTTAGCCCCTGCACCTTGTTTCGTTGCGTAACGGCACTTCTAACACCCGTCAAACCCATTTTCAAGCTCCACAATGATGCTAAAACATAGGGAACATGAAATATGCTTGAAAACATCTCGGGTGTCGGTTCGTTTGGCCGTACGGTTGCGTTGTTCGGTTAATTACGACGGACGTCGTAACGAACGCAAAAACGATCCAAATTAAGCGACGAATGGAATTTTATCATGCCAATCACTAAAATAAAATATTTTAATGATTACATAAATTTTTGGATGTCCGGATATATTCAGAACGTAAAATATGCGCGAAAATGCAAATTTGTGCACTTTTTGACGCTTTTAGTCCCTGAATGACCAATAAAGTTTGTTTTAGCATACCGAACCCCTCAAAGCCTATTTCTAAGCTATGTAAAGGATATTTAGGGTATGTTTAACTTATGATCAAGTTCTGGAGTGTTCGTTACTATACAAATCAGTATAGTTTTGCAGTTTTGACACAAATAGTCCCTGCGATCGAACAAAGTTGATTTCAACACACCAAACCATTCAAAACTTATTTCTAAGTTATGTGGAGGTTATTTAAGGTATGTTAAGCCTATGTCACTATTCCGGAGTGTTTGTCGCGTTATACTGACTGCGTTTACGCACCAGTTTGCGTATAACCTTCCAGAAAGCGATTTAAAGCTTGAAATTGGAGTCGACTCTAATTGAAAATTCACCAAACACAAATACACACATAATAACATCAAAACACATATAGTAACACCAAATCACATTTTTTATTAATAATCATCATTGTTTTACATCGTACATCGATTACAGAGTACAGTTGTCATAGTCTCCCCTACTTCAGGAAATTTCGTCCCGAAATTTTATTTAGAGGAAGCTTGTGAAAAAAAATGCGGATATTTTACCTTCATTTGGTCCTCACGTTCCCAAGTAAACTCTGGGCCACGTTTGGACTCCCAACGAACTTTAACCAAATGAATCCGTTTGTTCTTCAACTGCTTGAAAGTACGGTCCACGATCTCCACTGGTTTCTCGAAAAAGTGCATCGTTTCATCGATTCGAATCTCGTCGAGAGGAATGTGAAGATCAGCGTCAGCTAAACACTTTCGCAAATTGGACACGTGAAAAGTCGGGTGAATATTTCCAAGCTTTGGAGGTAGCTCTAGTCGATAGGCAACCTTCCCAATTCTTTCCACAATCTTAAATGGTCCCACATATCGAGGTGCAAGTTTTCCTTTCCTTCCAAATCTCACCACTCCCTTCCAAGGTGACACCTTGAGTAGGACACGGTCTCCGACTTGAAATTCTAAGGGCTTGCGTCGTAAATCCGCATAACTCTTTTGACGGCATCTAGCTGTCACATGATTATCGCGAATTTTCTTGATTTTGTCTGTTGCTTCCAGAATGAGCTCAGGTCCAGTAAGCTGAGCTTCACAGGTGAACGACATTTTTGACCGTAGAGAGCTTCGAATGGTGCCATTTTAATGCTAGCATGATAACTATTGTTGTAAGAGAACTCGATCAATGGCAGATGACAATCCCAATTACCACCAAAGTCTATCACACATGCTCTAAGCATATCCTCCAAAGTTTGAATCGTTCGCTCAGATTGACCATCTGTTTGGGGATGATAAGCAGTGGTTAGATTCAGT
Organism: Helianthus tuberosus; assembly: GCA_030545235.1. Classification (NCBI taxonomy): domain Eukaryota; kingdom Viridiplantae; phylum Streptophyta; class Magnoliopsida; order Asterales; family Asteraceae; genus Helianthus; species Helianthus tuberosus. The sequence goes on from CM060388.1 coordinate 66,965,383, forward strand.
TGGGTTCCCAAAGCAGATTGCATGGTCTTCCAAAAATGAGATGAAAATCGAGCATCACGATCAGAAATGATATCCAAAGGAACACCATGTCAAGATACTATCTCATCAACATAAGTCTTTGCAAGTTTATCAGCAGATAGATCCTCGCGAATCGGAATAAAATGAGTTGATTTCGTTAATCGATCGATAACAACCCAAATAGCATCATGACCTTTAGATGCACGCGGTAACTTAGTGATAAGATCCATCGCAATGTTCTCCCACTTCCAAACCGGTATCTCTGGTTGTACAAGCAACCCAGAACGTCGTTGATGTTCAGCCTTGACTTTGAGACAAGTTAGGCATTTTGATACATACAAGGCAACATCCTTCTTCATACCAGGCCACCAGTACTGAGTACGAAGATCCTTGTACATTTTATCAGCACCAGGATGGATAAAATATCGAGACTTATGAGATTCGTCCATCACTAGGGTGCGAAAATCGTCTTGTTTCGGAACCCACAAACGATCATTGAAGTCGAGTAAACCATCGTCTTTCCATTCGAGCTTAAGCTCAAGTTGAAGTGGTAGCTCATCTTTCAATAAACCTTTGATCACACAGGATTGTTGAGCTTGAAGGACACGAGATTGGATGTCAGATAGAGCTTGGACAGAGTGAAGCTTGACTCGCTCTTTTTGACTAAGCGCATCGGCTATGACATTCGCCTTACCAGGATGGTAGCGAATCTCGCAATCGTAATCGTTCAAGAGTTCAACCCAATGTCGTTGCCTCATGTTTAGCTCCTTCTGATTAAGAATATGCTGGAGACTTTTGTGGTCTGTGAAAACCACACACTTCGTTCCATAGAGGTAGTGTCTCCAGATTTTAAGCGCGAAAACCACAGCTCCTAACTCAAGATCATGAGTCGTATAGTTCTTCTCGTGAACTTTCAATTGTCTAGATGCATATGCTATAACCTTACCTCGTTGCATGAGGACGCAACCAAGGCCTAAGTTGGACGCATCGCAATAGACAACGAAATCATCGCTTCCATCGGGCAGAGATAGAACTGGAGCATTACATAGCTTCCGTTTCAGCGTTTGGAACGCTTCTTCTTGTTTGGGTCCCCACTCAAAAGGCTTATTCTTCTGAGTCAAAGCAGTGAGTGGAACCACAATCTTCGAGAAATTAGAAATGAATCGACGATAATAACCAGCAAGACCAAGAAAAGATCAAATCTCTGTAGGCGTCGTCTACTCCAATCCTTAATAGCAACAATCTTGGATGGATCCACATGAATACCCTGCTCGTTGACTATATGACCCAGAAACTGAACTTCTTTAAGCCAGAATTCACACTTGGAGAATTTAGCGAAAAGTTGTTCCTTCTTTAGGAGTTCCAACGTTAAGCGAAGGTGTTGTTCGTGATCGGCTCGAGACTTCGAATAAATGAGAATATCGTCGATGAACACAATAATGAACTTGTCTAAATAAGGTTTACAGACCCTATTCATTAAGTCCATAAAGATAGCTGGGGCATTCGTCAAACCAAAAGGCATGACAGTGAACTCGTAATGCCCATATCTCGTACGGAAAGCAGTTTTGGGAATATCTTCTTCGAGAACACGAAGTTGATGATACCCAGAACACAGATCGATCTTAGAAAAACATGAAGCACCTGCAGCTGGTCAAAGAGATCATCAATTCGAAGTAGGGGATATCGATTCTTGATGGTAAGCTTATTAAGCTCACGATAATCGATACACATTCGAAAAGACCCATCTTTCTTTTTCACGAAGAGGACAGGAGCTCCCCAAGGTGAATAACTCGGATGGATGAATCCTTTATCAGATAACTCTTGAAGCTGTTTCGATAACTCTTGCATCTCTGATGGTGCAAGACGATAAGGTGCTTTCGCAATCGGGTTGGCATTGGGTACAAGGTCAATGTGAAACTCAACTTGACGAACTGGAGGCAAACTAGGCAGTTCATCAGGAAACACCCCTGGATAATCCCGAACAATCGGAATATCCTGAATACTCTTGCTCTTGCCTTTCTCCTCGGTGACATGTGCTAGAAAAGCAACATATCCTTTTCTCAAATACCTCTGAGCTTCCATAGACGACATAAACTTCAGTCCACCTGAAGGTTTCTCACCACGAACTTCTAGAATTTTGCCAGAAGACAAAGGGACACGAACAATCTTATAAAAGCAAACCACCTCAGCGTGGTGTTTGGTTAACCAATCCATTCCAATGATAACGTCGAAGCTCCCAAGTTACATCGGTGTGAGGTCAATAGGAAAAAGACGGTTATCAAGGTTTAACTGACAACCACGAATAACATAATCGAGAACAAGAGGTTTACCAGTAGCCACTTCGACAGATAAGGGTTTTCTCAATTTAGTTCTAGGTATCGCAAGCAAAGGTTCAAAAGATAACGAAACAAAACTTCTATCGACACCAGAATCAAAGAGAATAGATGCAGGTCGATTATTAACAATAAACGTACCATTCACCACTTCGTTGTCAGCCCTCGCTTCGTTTGCATTCAAATTGTACGCTCGCCCTCGAGCAGGATTCACGTTGACGTTCGCATTCGGCTTCGCATTAGCATTCGCGTTTGCATTCTCCAGCCTCGGACAGTTGTTGCGGAAGTGACCAAACTCTCCACAATTGAAACATGAACCTGGTGGGAATCTAGCAGCATTCCCTTGTACCGGAGCTTGAACCTGGGCAACCTGATTTTGTCCTAAACGACAAACGTTGGCCAGATGCCCAAGTTTACCACACGTCGTGCACTGCTTACAAGCTTGATGTGCAACATGATGACCGTTGCAGCGAGCACAATGAGGTGCGGTACCAGCATATGCCTTCTTCGCAGGAGGTTGAGCCGGTGGGTTCTGATTAGTCTGTGCCGTAACAGCAAAATTCTGGGCACCCTTTCGCTTCCTTGATTTCTTCGACGACTCATCTTATTTACCCTTACCCTTTTTCTTGTCCTTCCCAGAATCGGTCGCCTTCTTTTTATCACCCTTGCGGATGAGTTTACCCTTCCTGACTTGAGTCTCAGTCAGGGTAGCAGACAACTCGATCGCTTGACGAAGGGTAGTAGGATTAACACCGGTCACAATATCTAGCATAGAATCGGGTAGACCATCGATATATCTCTCGATTGCTTTCTCTGGTGGGGTAACCATGGTGGGACACAATAGACTGAGTTCCTCAAAACGATCCGTGTACGCACGGTGCTCAGCCCCATCTTGCTTTAAATCGTCAAACTCTCGTTCCAAAGCTCGAATTTCGTGACGGGGACAAAACTCCTTCATCATGAGAGCCCGAAGCTCTTCCCATGTTTGTGCCAACACCACTTCGGCACCCCTATCGCGCATAATACCATTCCACCAGGTAAGCGCTCGCTTCTCAAACACGCTCGAAGCAAATTCAACCTTACGCGCATTCGGACACTGCACATGTCTGAATGTGCTCTCGATACTCTCAAACCACTGCAGGAGCGCAGTTGCTCCTTGCGACCCAGAAAACTTCAGAGGCTTAGCAGAATTGAAATTTTTGAAATTACACTGTGCATTATTGTTGTTATTATTGTTGTTGTATATCTCGTGGACTTGGGTCACAACACCGGGAAGCACAACAGCCACTTGCTGAGAGACCAGGGCTGCGATTTCTTCAATAGTAAAAAATTGTGCTTCACGTCGGGGAGGCATGGTCTAACAAAGAGATATGAGAAACGAGTGAGGTTGATAATTAGAAAAAGCAAAAGAGGTATCGACAAAACACAAGGAAGGCGATCATTTGTTTGTTACCTCGAACAAACAAACGACACGCAGTGACTAATCAAAGTAAATGGGTCAATATAATGTATCGCCGAAGACATGCTCGCCTATAAGTGAACACTCACCCCAAGATTTCCCAGGTAAGAGTGACTGGTCCGATTATGTGGATTTGTATGAACAATCTAGCCTTAGACAGAAAACTCAGGGTACAGGCATTCACTCTTCCAGTTTGCACGTGTTCACATTATTTAGACCCAAACTTTGACGAGATTTTGAAAACTTAAGGGGTTCAAAACCTTATAACAAAGGGTTCAAAACCTAGTAATCAATCATCCTAGAACAGATGATTAGTTTTCAAAGTGGATTAAAAAATTGTGTTCTCGTTGTGATTATCACTTAAGGGTAGGTGACAGTTTTGTTTTAAAAATCTAAACACAAATTTCTTTGCGTTAGGGTCCTAAAAGTTATAGTCTAGGTCAAAGCATGACTAATAACCTAATTCCCTATAACCATTGGCTCTGATACCAACTCTTCTGTCACACCCCGACCACGTTAAAACAACAAAACCGCGGCGGAAACGTCGGGGAGTGTCGTGGCAGAATTATCGTTTCATAACCATGGATACAAAAAGTGTTTCATTTTATTGATAATATTAAACATTAACATTGTCCTAACACAAAACAAACAAGTTACATATCGACTAATATTGTTATTATGTCACTAAGGCCTCGTCCAGATCCTATGTGACTCATGCATCCTAGTAATCATCATCAAGCATCAACACCTGAAACATATGTGAAAACAAAGTCAGCAAAGAAATGCTGGCGAGTACATAGGTTTTATAGGAGTGTTGGATTCATGGCTAGTTTAAATGTTGCAATACTTTATTAAAAACCTTGTTTTGAAAAGAGTATAATATTGCAACTTAATTAACCAACTCAAATCAAGCGGGCTATAGTTTATAAAACCTCGTAGCCATGATTCTTAACCCAAAACATTTGTTTTAGTAAAGCAATTTGTAAAACATCTCGTATTAAATCGTTAATAAAACTTGTTAATAAATCTCGTATTAATTCATTAATAAAACTCGTTAATAAAACTCGTATGGTTTATATTATTTCGAAAACCTCGTTTGTGTGACATCGTTCCAAAATCGTTTACTCAAGTGAACTAAATAACGCTACGGTATGTAATATGTTGAAATAATTTATAGATAAGAAGTACCAGTGGCGTATCTACCATGTTTTCACCACATTACCCCCGTCCCGTTATCTAAACACTTAACCAAAAACCAATCATTTATCCAACTCGTTTAATATTGTATGAAATCGTTCCCAAATCGTTAATTCGTTTAAATCGTTTAAATCATCCTCATTTTAAGTGTGAAAACTATTTATGGTCGCCTCGCTAATAACATTCAAACCTTCGTGACTCGACTATCTCGCTCTCGCATTAATAAACCACCAAAGGGTAAATTAACATTCAGATTCAGTCATTACCCACCTAACCCACACATAACCATGGGTGCAGTACGATAATGGGATTTGTCAGATCCTATGGTACCATAACCTAATACTGGTCGGCTTGATCAATGCTAATGAATGCCATTCGTTATGTAATTACAACCAACTAGTTTATTCCCTTTATTGAAATCATTATTAGTTTAATATAAACCATCTTAATCGTTTTTGAAATCATCGTTATAATATCGAAAATCGTTTTGAAAACCATCGTTAACACCTTGAAAACATTTAGCACATATGAATCACCCCAAAACAATTGAAAACAGTAAAATAGGGGAACTATGTACTCACGTGGAGTGCAAAGTATCCTCAATCAATAGAACTTCAATAAACTCGAGCAAACCAGAGAAATCAAACAGCACCTAGTAATCGAATCACTAGTCAAACAATAGACGCATAAATCGAAAGATCGGACATAATGAGGTCTTGTAAACCAAATGAGTGTTGGAACTCATGTGATATAGTTTAACAAAGCCTACATCCTAAATCGAAACCTAACCTAAGTGCTTTCGACCCATCGCGACCCATTAAGGTAGCTTACGCTACTTTAACGCGTCGTGCGCGCAAAAGCGCGTTCGAGACGTCTAACTAGTCCTATGACAAGTGTTATATGCCTAAATATGTTTAAATATGTTGCATAATCAGTTACGTGACAAAAGTTTATGTTACATATGCTTAATTACGAATTATGCATGAAAAGGGTATTTTGGTAATTTACCTAAGGCATATAAACTACTTATCATACAACTACATTAAACCTAAGTGACCATAAGGTATAACCTCAAAAGGTTATTCCCTATGCTACTATGGTCACTAAACATGTTTGGTCGGATCCTAATGATCGACCAAACGGGTCGTGTTCGAAAGTCTAAGCGGGTGTTTAGTCCGCTTGACTTACGACTCTACACAAGCACCAAACTAAAAAGTGACGAGCTAAACATGCTAGAACATGTTTAGTTAAGTTAGAAAACAGGTTTTGTTATCAAAACAAACGGTTTTGATACCCTAGAGTAGTTTGGTTACAAAATACGCATAAACACGTATTTTGGCCGAAACTACGACTCGTCACTACGCCTAGTCAACGTGGTAATCAGTAGGTATAGTCACAAGGGACTATAACCATCGTGATTACGCTCACGTTGCAAAGTTCAACGGAACTTTGTGTTGACCATTGACTGGTCAAAGCTGAAAGTCAAACTTGTTTGACTTTCATGCTTGAAATATAAGAACAAGTAAGAAGAGGACTTACAAAGGGTCCAAGAAGCATGTTTGATCTAAAATAGCTCAGGTATGAAGTGCAAACACCCCAACTTAGAGCTGATTTCAGATTCAAGTGTGAGAAATGAGCAAGAGGGCCTTGCTATTTATAGTAATTTCACAACCATTAGGATCATTTCTTGGAGAAAAAGGAATGATCTTGGCCTTACATTTGGGCACAAGGTTTTGAATACCATGGGGACATCAAATACCAACCCATAGTGTGTAATTCAAGGGGTAAAAACCATTTGAGCAGGTGGAATAGGCCAGATTCAATGTTTCTGCAATTCTGTGGTTCTGGGGAAGGCTTACAGACCATAAGCTATGGTCCATACGGTCCGTAAGGGACCTGCAGACCAGCCAGTTTCACTAAATTACCGTTTAGCCCCTGCACATTGTTTCGTTGCGTAACGGCACTTCTAACACCCGTCAAACCTATTTTCAAGATCCACAATGATGTTAAAACATAGGGAACATGTAATATGCTTGAAAACATCTCAGGTGTCGGTTCGTTTGGCCGTACGGTTGCGTTGTTCGGTTAATTACGACGGAAGTCGTAACGAACGCAAAAACGATCCAAATTAAGCGACGAATGGAATTTTATCATGCCAATCACTAAAATAATATATTTTAATGATTACATAAATTTTTGGATGTCCGGATATATTCAGAACGTAAAATATGCGCGAAAATGCAAACTTGTGCACTTTTTGACGCTTTTAGTCCCTGAATGACCAATAAAGTTTGTTTTAGCATACCGAACCCCTCAAAGCCTATTTCTAAGCTATGTAAAGGATATTTAGGGTATGTTTAACTTATGATCAAGTTCTGGAGTGTTCGTTACTATACAATTCAGTATAGTTTTGCAGTTTTGACACAAATAGTCCCTGCGATCGAACAAAGTTGATTTCAACACACCAAACCATTCAAAACTTATTTCTAAGTTATGTGGAGGTTATTTAAGGTATGTTAAGCCTATGTCACTATACTGGAGTGTTTGTCGCGTTATACTGACTGCGTTTACGCACCAGTTTGCGTATAACCTTCCAGAAAGCGATTTAAAGCTTTAAATTGGGGTCGACTCTAATTGAAAATTCACCAAACACAAATACACACATAATAACATCAAAACACATATAGTAACATCAAATCACATTGTTTTATTAATAATCATCATTGTTTTACATCGTACATCGATTACAGAGTACAGTTGTCACAAAACAAGAACAGAAACCCTGGATGGAAGTCAGGACAATCCAGCGGTTATGAAGAGCGAAAGCGTTACAAAGAAGACGCGCGAGAAACAATTGAAATGATTGGCTATCGAAAAGCCGTCAAGAATGAGAATTGGGAAAGGCACTGGACTCCGCTCATAAAAACACCCAAAGAGGTACTCATGACGGAGAACCACGATTTCAAGGCACCAAAGCCGATGACCAACAAGAAGGGGTAAGACCCGAACCTGTACTGCAATTTTCACAAGGATACAGGTCACCTGACGGATGACTGTATCAGTCTAAGGCAGGAAATCGAGAGAGCGCTGAAAAGCGGAAAGTTAAGCCATCTGGTCAAGAATGTGCGTAAGGAGACGCGCCAGATTCAGCGCAATGATGAGGGAAACCAGAAGAAAGTCATGCGCCTAGAAACACACATGGTTAATGGACCAAGGTACAACGCGAGAGATAAAGGCAAGCGCCCATTCGAACCTGCATGGCAAGAGCAACAGGTCATCTTTTCGGTAGTACGCGGTGGACCACGCGCCACACGCCCAGTCGTGATTACCGGCATTATAGGTCACTACGAAACAGAATACATCTTCATCGATCCGGGAAGTACAGCTGATATCATTTATGAATAATGCATCAATCAGTTCAATGATGACGACAAAGCGCGCCGTAAACCTGTTGATTATCCTCTGTCGGGATTCTGCAATGAGATGGTCTTCCCACTAGGCCAAATCAGCTTCCCCATCACGCTATCTGACGGGAAGCATTCAAGAACTACAAACGTTAATTTCAAGGTGATGCCAGTCAAATCAAGGCATGATGTTTTAATTGGGAGAGAAACCCAAGGAGAACTAAACATGGTAACCTCCACACCCCACTCAGCCATCGGGTTCCCAACTGAGACGGGGGTGGCGATTATATATGCAAAAAAAGAAGTGATGTCAGTAGAGGATGCACGCCCAGTCAAGGCAGCAAAAATTTCAACGACTAAGCCAGAAAAATGGGTTTTGAACCGTAAATACCCAGAACAGACGGTGACGATATGTCACGCAATCTCACCAAACATCAGAACGCACCTCAAGCAGCTACTGTTCAGGAACATGGACATATTCACCTGGACTCCGGCCGAGATGACCGGTGTCCCGCGCGACGTCACTGAACATTGTTTGAACACTTATCCTTCCGTCAAGCCAAAAGTGCAAAGAAGGTGCAGCCTAGGAGCAGATAAGACTAAAGCTATGAATGAGCAAGTTTGTGAGCTGCTAAAGGCAGGAATTCTGAGGGAGGTGCGCTATCAAAGTTGGGTGGCAAACCCTGTTATGGTCGAGAAGTCTACTAGAGGATGGCACATGTGTGTTGATTATACTGATCTCAATAAGGCATGTCCCAAGGATTGTTATTCACTGCCTGAGATCGACAAGAAGATAGACTCACTCGTGCCGTACAGGTGGAAATGTTTTTTGGACTGTTACAAGGGGTATCATCAAGTCTAAATGGCGTTGGAAGATAAAGACAAGATGGCTTTCCGCACCGACATCGGAAACTTTTGTTACACAAAGATGCCATTCGGACTAAAGAATGTTGGCGCAACCTACCAGCGATTGATGGTACGATATTTGCTGATGACATCAGAAAACATATCGAAGTGTACATCAACGATCTGGTGATTAAAAGTCCTGAGGAGGACCAGATGCTAAAAGACATTGAGAAGACGTTCAATTCTCTAAGGAGCGTGAACATGAAGCTAAACCCAGCAAAATGTTCTTTTGGTATGGAGGAAGGCAAGTTCTTAGGCTTCGTGGTTACAAATGGCGGCTTCAAAGTTAACCCCGAAAAGGTTCAAGCCATAGAGCGGATGCCATCACCGCGCAGGATCAAAGAAATGCAGAGATTAGCCGGCCGCCTAGCCGCGCTTAATCGATTTCTTTCAAACCACGCTGCAAAATCATACCATTTTATCAGTACTTTGCGCAACTGCGTGAAAAAGCAAGAGTTCAAATGGACACCAGAAGCAGAAGCTGCCTTCTAGCAAACGAAAGAGTGTTTGATCAAGCTCCCTACTCTAACAGCGCCGTTTGAAAAAGAACCACTCATTCTGTATTTGTTTTCTTCGGACAAGGCAGTTGGGTCGGTATTGTTGGTAGAGTGAGATGGAGTTCAGACCCCAATCTACTATGTTAGTAGGGTGCTCACGGATCCAGAAACACGATATTCAACTATGGAAAAGTTAGTGCTCGCGCTGCTACACTCCTCCAGGAGGCTGCGCAGGTATTTTACTGGGCATGTAATCACTGTACTCATTAACTTCCATATTGGCACAATCATGCAAAAACCAGAGATGTCAGGACGCTTAGCAAAGTGGGCAATCGAGCTGGGGGGGCACAACATTCTGTACAGGCCGCGCCCAGCCATAAAAGGTGTAGGATCGTATTCGGCCCTGTTTGAGTCGATCAGAAGAATTTTTATCCAAAACAAGAGGCGGAAACTAATGCTTTGGTGCGATTTCAGCAATATTCACTTTAAACTGTTGTTGTATTGATTTTGATAACGATTACAAGCCCTGACAACACCTCGGCAGCACTTCATGGCTTACCGGAAGAGAACACCTACAACTGTGTTGTGATTTCGCTCATACAACCTTTATATAGGCTAACAGGTTTCGCTCTTATGTACATGACACATAAGCGAAACCACCTGAATGACACATAAGCGAAATCAGGTTTTGACATAAGAGCGAAACCACCTACTTGACACATGAGTGAAATCACTTCTAATACATGTTTCTTGGATTTCGTGCCATTGTCTAACCTAAACTCTACTAGACTAGATACAAGACGTAGTCGACAGACGTAGTGCACCAACAAACTCCCCCTCGGATGTTAACGGAGTCTTCAGTGTCGAGTCTTCGATTGTCAACCTACAATCTTTATCAGTCTTCAATCTTCCTCTGAAGTATTTGTCATTGCAAGAATCCTTCTTCAAATTTTATCATCAACAAACTCCTCTCTCTCGCATGTTGAATATCATGGTGTCTTCAGACTCCCCCTCTCAATCTGCTGGGATCGTAGTTTGGAATTCACAAGATCATAACCTGGCTTTCATCCTGCTCTGGATCGAAACCCGGCCATCCTGCAAAATCTCTACCCAAAAATAAATTTTCTGATAACCATTTATGGATAAGATTTTCAAATCTAATTTATCACTTGCAGGAATAACGTTTATATTGCAAAACTTTTCTCATTTCATTTCAACAATCTTTAAACACTTTCACCCAAACCATTTGTTCATCATGTTTAGCACTCGGAATTTTGAAAATCAGCTCTCCAAAATCAGTTGTCGAAAATCTTTTTGTATTTTCAAAAATTTATGCTAAAACACACTAAATTTTTTTTTTAATTTTGACTGTAATGAAATGCAATAAAGAAATATTTACAGACACTATTTTTGTGAGTTCGTGTAAGAGGATCATATCAGTTTTTGAGACAAAGCACCAACACCGTTAAGCTTCATTTCATTTTAAGTTTTAAACGATTCACCTAGATTGTCAGTATACTGGTCCACTTAAATTTTCACACAAAGTTCAATTGTTTCGAGATACGAGATTAATGTCTTAAGAACTTAAACTCAATCGCGTGTCCCACCTCAGAATATACTCCCGTAACCAGATCCCAATATTCAGTCTTACAGGTAATTATGACACAAATGATATCTGTAGGGGTTAATAAATTATGAAGAATCATGAGAGCTCAGGTCAGAACTACCGTTCAGCAGAGAGATCATGACTCAACTTTTGGGTGTGTCCCCTTTAGAGGATCTTTTTTACAACAGCATTGCTAAGCAATTTTATTGTCTTATCATATATGCTGAGGGTGATGCTATATTTCAAGCATTGTAGAAAGTATTATTCGAGGACTAGGTCAGAACTTCCATTCAGCAGAAGTCCCGGAATAATACCCCAGATACCACTGAGTATAAAGACCTAGTATATCAGAAAAAGGAATCTTTCAAACAAGATTTCGGGGGTTACCCATATATCCGAGAGATGTTACCCACGGATTAAGCAAGTTTGAAATTTAGGGTTATATCTCGTCACAATCTACTAAATGTGCAAAAACCTACTCACACATCCACAGTGAGATCGTTTATCACATTTAACTTTACAATTCTTTAGCATGTCGTGACAGTCCACTGATGTACTATCATTTCCTCTTTTATACAACAAAACTCATTTTTCATTTTTTCATGTTTTTTACTTTTTCAAATTTTCAAATGTTTTTGGATTTTCTAAAAATTTCTTACTCCCCCTAAAATGCAAACACATTTTAGAAAATTTGAAAATAAACTGTACAATAAACGTGACAACTGATATCGAATTGCCTCAATTCGCCATCCACTTGGCATAAACAATCAGAACTCCCCCTCACAACAAACTATCTTCCCATTATGATCTCAAAACACTTAAGTTTGTTTTAATCAAAATGGTTTTTCCGGAAAATAAGTTTTGTTGATTTTGTAAACCATTAGTAGGTTAGGGATTTGGTTCATCACATTGTTTTTCAACCACTTGTAGGAAATCAGATACAACTTAATGTCCCTGATTTACTACTTGTAAGATCAATCCAATCAAGCATTTTCAACCAAACATCATCTGTTAGTTGAATTCTCAAAGTGCCGATTCCTACTCCACACTTACCAACCTGGGAGTTCCGGCTAATCGCAATTATACAAAAACAATTATTAAGAAAGATGCCGATTCATGCTCCACGATTACCAACTTGGGAGCTCCAGCAAGTCAGGTTTTTATTCTTTGAAAAATATATCCACCCAAGCCTGACCTTCCTTAGGTGTAACAACATTTTCTTCTTCATCTTTTCTTTCAGCAAACCTGTGAACTCCTCTTTTGGCAGCATAAAATTCTTTAACACCTTTGGCCTTACCATAGACCATTTTTCCAAAAATGTGTTTCACAGTTCCGTTGAAAGCCTTATCAACATCAAATTTTTTCTTGTCAGAATAAAATTGATTTGAAATTTCAACTTTCCCAACTTTCCTTTTAAAATTTTCAGCCCGCAGAGGTGGAAAATTCACATCATCCACATTCGGAACTGATTTCTCAACCTTTTCTTTAACAACTTTTGGCTCCTCTGATTTTGTGGAATCAGATTCATCACCAGAACTGTTCCCTGAACCCTTAACAACCCATTTTTGATTTTTCAAATTTTCTTTTCTTTTAACCACATTCTTTGAACATTCACCAATCTCAAAGGTTGAATTTTCAAAGCCTGTAAATGTTTTGGTTGTAAGTTCAGTTTTCTCAACAACTTTTTCTTTCATTTTACCAGAGACTTCCTGTTTTGGTTTGAATGTTTTCGGACAATTTCTAGCAATATGACTAGCAGTTTTGCACTGAAAACAGGTTCTTGTCTCAATCTTCTTCTGAATAACACTTTTCTTCATCTCATCTTGCTTCTTTGCAAGGAATTCTTGATTTTTCTGCTTTCTGAATGCTTGCTCTTTCTCATCATCTAAAGATTTCCCTGAAACAAACACAGTTTTTGGTTTTGAAAATTTTTCATTTTTATAATTTTTCACCAGAAATCTTCACTTCATCATCTTCTCTTGTCTCTGACTTCTTTTCTTTGGACATCTTCACTTCTTCAAATGTCTTCAATTTCTCCACAACCGGATAAATCCTGTCAACAACAAAAGTAGAACATGAGTAACTTTCTAATAACTTGTTGACTCTTTCAGTTTCTATCTTTTGTGTTGCCAACTTCAACTCCAGATCAGCACATTTCTTTATGTGAAAGTTAACATTATCAAGCTGTCCTAAGTAAGCTCTCTTCAGTGTATTCATTGCCATAGCTTGTTCACCGTTTGAATCAGTATACTTGTTGATTTCTCTGTTCATTGTATCATAGGATTCTTTCAATCTATTTATGTTATGCAGCAACTCATTGTTCTGCTTGATTAAAGAATCACAGTTCATGCACTTTTCAGGAACTTTAACAGGTTCTGCATCAACTTTGACTTCAAATTCAGGAACCTCTTTGACTGTTCTATTTGATCGTAAAAATTCAGCTCTTCTCTTTTTCTCAGCTTTTGTCTCAGCTTTTAATCTCTCTTCCTCTTCTTCCTCTTCTTCAAGCTTTCTCCGTCTTACTTCAGCAGCTTCCATTACTTTTCTGCACTTTTCAGCACATTTCAAATCATAGGCATTTGCAATGAAAGCTTTAGCATATGAAGTGTCTTTGGACATATCTTTTGCCATAAGTTCTTGATCTAGACAAAAATCGTCCCAACAAAAACCTTCAGCCAACTTTTCATCATCTTGTTCTGCCAAACACACTTTGCTGTTTGTTGGAAGATATTTATCCCAGCTAAAATTATCATATTTGCCCTGATTAACTAGACACGCTCTTTTTGAACCTTCAATCACATCTCTCCCATGTGCAGTTTGTGCCTGATGCAATGCTGGTGGTGTGACTTGATGATAAATCGCCTTTTTGTGATAATCGTTGTTTCCAAAAGGATTTTGGGCTCCACTAGCTTCACGATTTTTGCACTCCCTCTTGAAATGCCCCTTTTCCCTGCAACGAAAACATGTAACTTTAGATTTATCAAAGCCTAAAGTTGAAATATTTACATCACGGAAATCATCTCTTCCCGTAATTTGTTTAAACTTCTCAGCTCGTCTCAACACACTTGCCATGCACCATTTAATGTCCATCAATTCCATTTCCTCAGCATCTATTTGATCGTAATCCTCTTTCGTGAGCATTGGATTACCGATCTTTCCGGCCACAAAACTACTATATGATTCTAAAATCATTCCCAACAAAGACATTTGATTTTTAGCAACCCCGTCAGTATAATCTTGATCATTTTCAAGACTTAGAACAATATTGCACTGAAGTTTTCTTCCGTTCTTTGTTGCTGAAATGTTTGGATCAAATGATGAAAATCTTGTGCTGCTTGATCCCTGAGATGATTTCTTTTCAGAAGAATCTTTTGCACTGTAAGCAGTTACGACTTTTGGAGAAAAAATTGTTGTTCCAGTAACACCTCTCTTGTAGTACAAGCTGATGTCCTGTTCTCCATCATAGTTCTTCATCCTGGCAATCTTCCTCTGCTCCATCTCTTGAGCTTCCAGGTGTTTGATGAAGTCTCCCAATGTCATATTTTTATAATCTTTTCTGTTGGATCTCAGCATCATCAGAAATGTTCCCCAAGTTTCATATGGTAGCGCATCTGCAAGTTTTTCAATCAATTCATCAGTATCTTTCTTAATTCCAAGTTTTGTCATATTTCTCACCAAGTTACAATATCTATCAGTTATTTACTTGGTGTTTTCAGATTTCAAACCACGGAATAAGTCAAATTCTTTCTTCATGAGAGACATTTTGTTTTTGAGCATATCATCACTTCCAACAAATTTTGCTTCCAATTCTGTCCAGATTGAGTAAGCAGTTCCATCATGTTGAAGCAGTATCAAGATATCTTCTTTTATTGCTTGCTGAAGCAGACTCGCCATCAATTTCTCATCTCGATATTTCTTTTTATCTTCCGTACTCATTTCTCGAATTGTTAATTGCACACCATTTGTTGTGGGTCTAACATAAGGTTCCTCAGTGTGTTCCCACGCATCCAAATGATAAGCTTCAACCCAATTCCCAAACCGTTCGGACCATGCGTTGTAATCATCAATATCCATGAGTTTAGGCGGTTTCTGAGACGTTCCGGTTTCGTTTTCAAGTAAAGTATTCTGCGTGATTGTAATTGGACTAGCAAAGGCATTATAGAATTCGTTGTCCATTGTTCAATTGTCCAAAGTTCACAAATTTCTGAGCTTAGGCAAAATTGACCCTTGGAGCGAAATACCAAAGTGTTACAATAAGCGAAACCTTCAAAGTGTCTTAAGAGCGGAATCTCAAAGTTGTCACAAAAACGGAACCTTGATCTGTTCACTGGAGCGAAACCTCTAAAGTGTCACAAAAGCGAAATCTACTTGTACAAATGAGCGAAATCAGCTTGTTCAGATGAGCGAAATCATGTTGATCAGATGAGCGAAATCAAGATTGATGGTCCACAAGAGCGAAATTACAAGTGTTCTATGAGCGAAATCAACTGATGACATCACTTTTTGCACGAGTTCATATGAGCGAAACCTCAAAATTCCTAAGTTCTAGATCGATTTTAGCTTTGAAACTTTCAAGGATTTATTAATACATGATTACGAGTGTTATGTGTGAATTTGAGCTGGTTTTATCGTGAAAAATTTTAAAAATTTGAAGAAAATGTAGAAAATCAGAATGAATGCAGCTGAAATGGCAAGAACTCTTCCTCCTGAGCTCTGATACCACTTGTAGGATCGTATTCGGCCCTGTTTGAGTCGATCGGAAGAATTTTTATCCAAAACAAGAGGCGGAAACTAATGCTTTGGTGCGATTTCAGCAATATTCACTTTAAACTGTTGTTGTATTGATTTTGATAACGATTACAAGCCCTGACAACACCTCGGCAGCACTTCGTGGCTTACCGGAAGAGAACACCTACAACTGTGTTGTGATTTCGCTCATACAACCTTTATATAGGCTAACAGGTTTCGCTCTTATGTACATGACACATAAGCGAAACCACCTGAATGACACATAAGAGAAATCAGGTTTTGACATAAGAGCAAAATCACCTACTTGACACATGAGCGAAATCACTTCTAATACATGTTTCTTGGATTTCGTGCCATTGTCTAACCTAAACTCTACTAGACCCGATACAAGACGTAGTCGACAGACGTAGTGCACCAACAAAAGGCAAAGTGTTAGCAGACTTCATCACTGAAGTTCCAGAAGACAAAATCAAAGATTGTGAAGTTGTGGATACTCCCATCAAAGAGACATCAGATGGGTTATGGTTATTATACACTGACGGAGCCTTGAACGAAGACGGCGCTAGAGCTGGATTGTGCCTTGTTAGCCCAGAGAAGCATGAGTTCACCTATGCCATCAAGTTGGATTTCAAGAATACCAACAACGGGGCAGAATACGAAGCGTTTTTGGCAGGCTTACGCCTAGCCATCAAGATGGGAGCTCAAAACTTACAAGCGCATGTCAACTCTCTCATGATCGCGAGTCAAATTAATGGGTTGTATGATGTAAAAGGTGAAGTTATGGCCTTGTATTTAGAGCAAGCGAAAGAGTTGCTTCAACAATTCAGGTCATACAAAGTAGTTCATATCAATCGGTCAGAGAACAAACCAGCATACGCTTTAAGCAAGCTCGCTTCAACAGCTTTTCAACATCTCGCCAAAGATGTAAGAATCGAAGTCTTAAAATACCCGTCAGTTTTGTTGCGCCAAGTGAACGTGATTGAGATAGGGCCACCGTCTTGGATGACCCCTATCATCCAGTACCTACAAGAAGGAATTCTCCCTAAGAACAAAGCAGAGGCAAGGAAGATACAGAACCAAGCATTGTTCTATGAGATGAATGGTAGAATTTTGTATAGAAGATCCTTCTTAGGGCCACTACTGCGCTGTGTGGACCCTCAAGATGCAACTTACCTGATCAGAGAGATCCACGAAGGCATCTGCGGCATTCATGCGGGCCCGCGCATGGTCGTAGTAAAGATAATGAACGTTGGTTCTATTGGCCAGGGATGCATGTTGACGCTCTAAAGGAGTTGCGCAAATGCTACTCCTGTCAAAGGCACGCCCCAAAAACCCTGCGCCCAAAGAACGATCTTATCCCTGTGTCCACTGCCTGGCCTTTCCAACAGTGGGGGATTGATATGGTGGGACCTTTCCCCGAAGCTCCTGGTGCTGTGAAGTTCATAATCGTTGCCGTTGATTATTTCACCAAGTGGGTGGAGGCCAAAGCTCTCGCTTCAACTATTGCAATGATGGTGCGCAAGTTCATATGGGAACACATCATTTGCAGATTTGGTCTCCCACTCAAGATCGTAACTGACAACGGCACTAATTTTGCTTCTGAAGACCTTCAAAAGTGGATGAAAGAGATGAACATCGAGCACACTTTCTCTTCCGTTGCGCACCCTCAGGGCAACGACCAAGTAGAAAGTGTCAATAAAAGTATCGTCGAAGGGATAAAGGCCCGCGTGGGCACTAAGAGAAGAGGCTGGGTAGATGAGCTCCCAAGCATCCTGTGGGCTCATCGAACCACGCCAAAAAAAGAACTGGCGAAACCCCCTTTACCTTGGTCTACGGCTCAGAGGCGGTTATCCCAGCTGAGATAGGCCTCCCCTCGCCACGTTTATCAGCTGTCAACAAGATTGATAACGAGGCAGAGCGCCGTCTAGACTTGGACCTACTCGAGGAAAGGCGCGAAATAGCGCGAATCAAAGAGGCCAAGTACAAAACGCATTTGGAGAGGTACTACAATGCCAGAGTGCGCATTTGTACCTACACTCCAGGGGAATACGTTTTCAGAGATAATGAAGCTTCCAATGCTGAACGCCCCGGAAAACTAGCACCTAAGTGGGAGGGCCCATACTTAATACATGAGGTGCTAGGGAAAGGGGCATACAAGCTGCGCACCCTGGATGGACACATCATCCCGCGCACATGGAACGTACGACAACTCCGCAAATGCTACATGTGAACACCCTTGGCCATGCGCCTGTCCACTTAGTCATGTTGGCCACGCACCTCTTTACGTTATCTATGTTGGCTATACACCCCCCTTTTCTATTTCAGTAATGTATGTTGGCCTCGCGCCTGTTTCCAAGCTAATGAATGCAAGCTTTGGCTATGCCTTATGTTTTTATCCTAAATATTTCTACATTACAAATGCATGTTAAACTTTTGATTAACACGAAAACACTTCAGTAAATTACGAGCTCTTGAGTTACGCCTCCAAGGTTCTCCGCGATCATAGCGCGAGACCGGGCAGTAACACTCATACACGAGCCTCACTTACATTTATTCGAGCTAATTTAACCAAAGTTTCCAACAACAATGCAATAATTGTAACTTGATAAACAGAAAGCAAACATAAATGTATCACAAAAAGCGCGTCCGCGCAATGATAATATAAAAAGTAGCAACATATCACCAGTTCGATTCAAAAAGCGCAAGTGCGCGATAAGTTACACTTTAACATCTAAAAAGAAAAGTACAAGGCACAATGCCTATCAACACTATCATATACTCATAACCATCATCGCCATCACCACCGGCGGTTTCTTCCTCATCAGATAACTCCACAGTCTGTGGAGGGTCTAGGATAGCCTTTAGCCGCGAACACCAGTTGTCATGCTTCAGCGCTTCTGCGACCAAATCCATCACAGGTAATGATAAATGGTCATAAACCCCTTCAGCGTGGGATAATGCAGCATCAGCCTGATCGGTCACTGAGCAATAACTGACATCAAACTCCTGTCCAAATGCCTCTTCAACATGTTGTGCACACTCTAGATAACCTCCACGATGTCCAACCGCGCGTGAGGCATCTATGAGAGCGGCAACATCCACATCCAGTTCAGAAGCATTCAGAATGGAGTGAGCCATCTGAAAAAAGGCAACGGATAAGGATCATGATAACAAAAAATAAAGACTAAGTTAAGAGAGGGGAACCGTACCAAAACTACCCCTACTACGCATCCATTCAGATTCGGAGACCAGCGTGTCTATGATTCCTTGAGCTTCGGCGTAATTATTTTGGGCTACGTTAAGGGCAGAGGTGCTAATATCTCGCACCTTGTCGGCCTTCTGTTTGGCCTCCTCGGCGGTAGCAGCCTTCACCCTTTCAACCTCCAAATCAATCTCCAAGGATTCACTCTTGTCAGTCTTCTCACGCAATCTACGCTTAAACTCCGCAATCTCGACATCCTTGGCATGCAAGTCTTTGTCCTTGATGGCCACCTACGCCTTTAACTCAGCCTGCGAGGGGTGAAATAATGACTTGGTAATATTTTGACAGGTAAAAAACAACATAAAGAAGAAAAAGCTAAGGTTGTTGAACCTCAACGCGCTCCTTGTCAGCTTCAACATCCTCAACCTTCTTTGTTAATGTGGAATTTTGAGCCTTAAGGTCGGTAATCTTGAGGCGAGCAGCGTACATGCGCTGATTATCCTTTTTGCACAACTCTTTCCAGTCAGCACGCTCTTTTGACAAGAGCTCTTCAGCAGCACGCAGTTTGCTCCTCAAACCCTCGCAGCCCCATTCCTCAGATTTCTTCTCTGCATCAAAGGCGGCCTTCTCCTCAGCAAACGAGCTCTTCATCTTCTCAAATTCCTTAACCTGCCTCAACAAACGATCACGGTATTTTTCCCAATCACCCCGCTCTTTAACCATCGTACGCCACTCGCGCACGATTTGGTGGTTAGCGGCACGGGTATTGGCTTCTCCAACAACAAAGGCATGGTATAACCCATCGTGGGTTCGCGCCCTTTGCCGGTTAACCTCACCAGGAGGGAATGAATTCAAAAACCAGTCGCGACACGACCCAAACTCCAAGAATGTGTCCTTCTGCTTTAAACCCCATGGGGCTTGGTGTGGAGCATCACCGCGAGCCTCCTCGGTGTAGGTTTTGTAATAAATATCACCTAAGGTATCCTTAGGACTCATAGGAGTCTGTGGCATAGACCCTCCAGCACCACCAGTAGTGGTTCTCTCTTTATGCGCAGCAGCAGCCGACCCCCCAGCAGCAAAAGTCACTTGAACAGTTTGGGTGGGGGCATCAACCTGCGTAGGCTTGATTGGCTTAACAACCTCGGGTCCCTTCCCCCAAGTAGTTTCTTTCTTCTTTTCATGAAGGGGTTGGTCAAGCCCCGTAATGTGCACGACCTCCGGACCCTGCGTCTTATCCTACACGGTAGTAGCAGCGGTCTCGGTCTCTTTGGATTTATCACTAGCAAACTTCTCAGCCGCCTTCTTCTTCTTCTCTTTTTCCTTCTCTTTTTACTTCTCTTTTCCTTTCTCCTTTTCTTTCTCTCTCTCTCTTTCTCAGCCTCCAACTCAGCAGACATAAGAGGCTTGATCACAAACTTGGTTTTCTTCTGCGCCGGTTCTTGGGGGTCCTTAAACACAACACCCTTCTTTTCAGGGGTTTTCTTCTTGGCCTCTGCAGAAACCAAGTGTTAAAAACAGATTTAATTAAAGAAAACATGAAGGAAGTCATAACACTAACCCGGAGAGAATTTGTAGAGAGAGCGCAGACTGCTCTGTTTGCCTATTACTAGGGCTTCCCCAGTCTTCTGCGCCACCTGCACGCCCACAGCAGTCTCCTCTCTGCTTCTCTTTCTGCTTACCAATTTGACAGCATGTTCCTCTTCTTCTTCTTCTTCCTCTTCTTCTTCATCCAGCGCGATGGACGAAGGAGTAGCGCCAACATCTGGGTTCCTCGAACCCGCGCTCCCCGAACTCTTTGAACCAGCAGCGCTGGTCTTCTTCTCGCCTATACGTGAAAAACCCTCAAGTGAGTCACTTGCTGTAACATTCCAATTTTTATCATATAAGAATTTACGGTTAGTTAAATTTATTAACCACTAGTAACTAGTAACTAGTTTATTTTTAATATAATTATTCAACCCAAATAATTTTAAACACTATTTTAAATAGTTGGTTGAAATATTTAATTGGCATGGATATGAGTGACATTTCTAATAAAATAAAAGCATATAAAAACTTATATTATTTGACAGGTATATTACGGGTAAGTTAACTATGAGAAATATGAAGTTCCTAGACGAGCCTAGGAACCGTATAATAATTAAATTATAAAAATATATTGTATTTTGAACCTACTCCATTTTTAATGAAACTTAGACCCAAATGTAGACAAAAATATTCTCATTCTAATAACATATTTATTAGAGTAAAATGCACGGATAGTCCCTGTGGTTTTGCAAAGTTTCAGCTATAGTCCCCAGATTTTGGAAATTACACTCATAGTCCCTGTGGTTTGACAGTTTGTTACGCGGATAGTCCCTGGAGTGGATGGGGGTTAGTTTTCTCAGTTAAATTGGTGTGAAATTACAAAATTGCCCTTATTAAAAAAAGATAATAAAATCAATAAAAGAAATAAAAAAAAGGTAGGCCCCACCTTCCACTTCTTTTCCTCCTAAAACCACCACCGCCTACCACCTATTGAAACCGTCACTTGCCACCACCTCCTAAAACCACCAATTTCCACCACCACGGAAAACCACCACCCTCCATCATCACCTTTTCTCCACCAACACGACCCTAAAATCAACTACCACCTCCTTAAAAAAACCGAAATCTGTACTAGAGCCATGGATATCATCAAGTCACCCACAAAGATTTAATCTTTTCATAGCAAAACCAAAACCCAGCTAATGTGCAAACAAAATCAGACCAAATCAAACCTGGATTGGAGCAAAATCGGGCCAAAACGAAACTGAAACCTGCAAAATCAGGCCAAATGAACAAATCATAACAAGTATAAAACAACGCCACACCGGTTGCCGCCGGTAACTCCTTCGTCCCCTTCATTGGAATCGCGATCCACCACAAGGCAATAAGAGTATGACGTGGCGTTGATTTGTGACGGAAATGATATCCGTCCGCTGCCTAATCCGATTAATCCAGCAGCTCCGACGAATAATCCTTCATTATTGTGTCCACATCCGATGGCGATATTCTCAAAGGTTGTAGATCCTTGAAGCATTAGCGTCTCCGTCACGAAATCTCCGACGGTGTAGGATCTGTCGCCGTACGATACTTTGTACAGGCACGTGCCAACGGTAGAGATGGTGATTGTCAGATTTGATGGTGGTTGTGTGGGGGTTGTGGCAGGTGTTGGTGGTAGGTGGGGGTTTGCCTGAGAAAAGAGAGAGAGAGTAGAGAGAGAGTCAGTGTGTGACTTTTAGTGAGTGTGTGTGTTTATATGTATATATATGTGGGTGTGAATTATTTCTTATATTTTAATAAAAGGAAGGGGTAGTTTTGTAATTTCATATGGACTTAACGGAGAAAACTAACCCCCATCAACTTCAGGGACTATCCGCGTAACAAACTGTCAAACCACAGGAACTATGAGTGTAATTTCCAAAATCTGGGGACTATAGCTGAAACTTTGCAAAACCACAGGGACTATCCGTGCATTTTACTCTATTTATTATTTTCTAAAAACATCATATTTTATAAGTTATACACGCCAATTAAGTGAAGCTGTTGAATTAATTATAATAAAATAATAATAAATTAATTAATATTAGTTGTTGTTGCTTACGAAAACTAATAAAATAATATTAAAATAAATAAAACAAAAACCTTTGAAAAATCAATGATGGGTACGTGTAAGGGATAGACATGTCCTACACCCAATAAAATAGAAATTTCATGCAAGTGAAGTGATGTTTTCATATGCAGTTGAATAGCATGTATACGTGTATGAATCTTAGCTCAAAGCAAATTACTATAAACTAGCGGGAAACCCACGCTACGCGGCGGGATTATAATTTTTGCTGATACGTATTGTAGACACTGCGCATATGATTTGTTAATTTGAATGATTTGAACAATTTGGATTATTCTTAGTTTCTTCTCTTCTATGTGTGCATTCTAATAGTGCACCGGAAATCAAATGTAGCGTGCTGAAAAGTAACAATGCTATATTTATTACGAAAAGGAAAATTGTTTGCTTGTAAATACACCGGAGGAAATGTAGCTTGGATGTTGAATTAGTAGCTAAGGGATATTTTGGTATACTTGTTGTCTCCTCCTTTGGTGAACTGCAAGATTTGTAGTATATGGGACATGAGGTTAGTATTGTATGGTTTGCAATAAATGAAGAATGTTTTTATGTTACGGAAATAAAATCAAATGTTATGGATAAGAGTAGCAAATGATGGTATATGTTAGGTTGAAGTGATGTACCTTTGTTTTTAGTCGTGTAAAACCTCTTTGTAGACGACATTTGAGGTGAAAACCCCATTTTTGTTATGGCTATTGGTTGGATGCACTAATACCTTTGTGTTCTGCCTTGTTGTGCATCTTGACAACGCCACATAAAGTTGGCCATGTGAGAATACAGGTTCGGGGAGGTAAACACCAACGTGGGGAATGGTTTGCCCTTGCGCTTTATTTATCGTCATGGAGAAGCTAAGCCGGACTGGGAACTGTTTTCTTTCTAGTTTGAATGGAAACATATCGTCTTCAGAGGGAGTGAGGGGTATTCTTGGTAGGAAGACCCGTTTGCCCTTATGTTCTCCAACCGCTATTTCCGCATCAATAACACTTCGCTCGAACCGTTTACATATTAGTCTGGTGCCATTGCATTGGCCATTTGACTGGTCGATGTTTCGTAACAATATAATTTGGCATCCAATTTTTAGGCGTAGTTTGTGTGGGGGGATGCCACTTACTGTTAGTGAGTTTAGGAACTCAATCGGGTACAAATGGTGTTGGTCATCATCAACCTCATCGAAACTATAGTAGTGTTTCTCCTCTCCCTGGAAAATGTCAATTAAGTGGTTGTTAATCTCGTCGACACTCTCTTTTCTCGTTGTTAAAATGGCTCTAGAGGTTATGTAATCGGGGGACTGGGCATTTACGTTGAGGGAGGGGAAATGGATTGAATGAGTTGTTTGATGGAGTTTTCCTTTGTGGTGAATGGGATTGTCATGTCGGCGGGGATGCGGATTTGGTTTCCATCTATGGTCTCCTCAATTCCATTGCCGACTCGTAAAAGGAATTCCGAGAACCACGAATCAGTACGCGCTCTCATGTTTATGGAGAGGCATATTTTCTTAGTTAAATAAAAAATACAATATAGTAAACTTGTGAGGCAGGTATATGAAGAGGAACTTGCAGAATGTCCTAACAAATCATCGTGATCTGGAGGGGGAATGTTTAGGTTGAGATGTAAGGGGGAGGTTGGTGTTGATGTATTTTCAGTAAGGGGACTGTTGGTGTTATTCCGTTGTTGCAGGTGTTGTCTAGATGTTCTTCGTGATGCGCTACGTAGACGCCTTCCAGCACCGTGTGACTCATTGTATCTTTTTTTGCATGCACTCCGTAACACACGAGATGTAGCTTATTTATAGTAAGGGAGCTTATTTATAGTTTGCAACCAAAGTATTAAAGATTTAAAGTAAGGGAGCTTATTTATAGTTTGCAACCAAAGTATTAAAGATTTAAAGTGATCGAGTAAATTAATAAAGCATTTACCAAGAATGGTGTTCGACAACCACCCGCGGCTTCGGTTCCGATTCGAGAAGTAGCAACGTCGAGAATTGTTATGGCGGGTTGCAGCGTTCTTGTGATGCAGTGGCAAGCCTGTAGCAACAACAACGTGGTCGTCACGGTTATCGGCAAATGGTGGTTTGGAGAGATTTGTAGCAATAGACATCAATATTCTCCTTCATGTCGGTTTTGTATAATTATGATATTGAAAAATACATACCTAGAAGAGCAAGTATGGATCCAATAACCAGAAACAAAACTGACATGAATGACCAGTTGCAAAGTAAGTCTTTATGGTCCTGCAAGAACATGTAGTACCACTCTCATGTATTAATTATTAATCTCCCAATGGATAGCGTGTTAGACTTTGAGAAACAACAGAAAATGGAGTTTCATAGCTTCAAATATTACTTCATGACATACTGAATAACACCACTCCCAATGCAAAAGTTTGTGCTTTTTGTTTACAATGACTATTAACTAATGCTTTCAGAAAACTATATTAATCAAGAGGAAATGAGATTCACCTGTAATTTGGTCAAAATATGACCATATTGGAGTCCAATTATGCAGGCCACAGAAGCTGTTAAAGAACTGTACATCCACAATGCCAAACGTGTCATTCCCATTAAATGATTCAATAGACATAAATCATAGTTATTATTAAATAAAAAGTGTGAGGACTAAATTAACAGATAATATATGTTTGGTCTAAAGTATTATTTGTCTGATCAATAAGTGCAAACAGAACAACAACGTGGTGGTCACGGTTATCGGCAAATGGTGGTTTGGAGAGATGAAATAGTAAGGGAGCTTATTTATAGTTTGCAACCAAAGTGTTAAAGATTTAAAGTGATCGAGTAAATTAATAAAGCATTTACCAAGAATGGTGTTCGACAACCACCCGCGGCTTCGGTTCCGATTCGAGAAGTAGCAACGTTGAGAATTGTTATGGCGGGTTGCAGCGGTCTTGTGATGCGGCGGCAAGCCTGTAGCAACAACAACGTGGTGGTCACGGTTATCAGAAAATGGTGGTTTGGCGAGATGAAATAGTAAGGGAGCTTATTATCTACGAGGGCCAGAAACAACCGGTGTACGCGGTGGTGTATGGTCGGCAACGATGGTTATGTTGAGACTGATGTGTAAGGATCTGGTGATGGTTGTTATCTATACAAAGCAGAGAGGGATGGGTCATATGTAAAAGAGAAAGATGGAAGTTGGGTGAGTACTTAAAAAGGAGCCGGACGTTACATGCTGAACCATTCCAATTCAACTTCCACATCATTTAAATCTTCAATAAGCTAATTTAAGACTAATGGTTTTATGAAAAGGAATACACTATTACTTTTAAATTTAAATAAAATCTAACTTCTCAAATACTAACGTCCGCGTATCTATACTACTATCAATAATGTGAACCTTTCATTTCTAAACTTTGTCTAATTTATTAGTAACCCTTCCAATTCAACTTTCAAATCATTTAAATCTTACTTTTAAATTTAAATAAAAACTAACTTCTCAAATACTAACGTCTGCATATTATTAATATCGATATTATATTTTGCTTCAAAATCCACATGACTTATGTTACTAAATTGTTTGTCGCATTTAACTATATTTTAACAAATATCAATTAGGACACTTTTTTAAATACAACAAAAATAAAATCTAGACACCATTAAATGAAGTTTAATAAATAGAGATTATTGAATGAAGTTGTTAGATTGAGGTTGTAAAATTCCAATTGTATCCTTTCAATATGTATTATATAGTAGTATAGATACATGTATAAGTCGAAAGAAAAAGAATTGTTCAGACTCTCATACCTCTCGCCCTCATCTCTCTCTAAATTCTATTTTGTTTATTTAGTTATTATTTACACTATAATAATAATAAGGCTCTACCCCGTTTTAAGTGTTTTTACTCCCGATCACCGCTACCCTTTCCGATTGATCTGGAACCCATAACTCATGTCAGGGCTCTGCCCGACAAAGTTTGTTGGGATTCGGTCTCGGACATCGGGACAAGGTTGATTTAGGAGTACTATACTTACCACGAGTGCACTATATATTTTTATATAGCTCAGAATTTATACCCAAAATTTATACCATGAGATTTTCTAGTTGAACCCTAAAGTTACAAAGTGAGTTCATTATCTTTTCTCACTGTTTTATTCCCTTTTTATCCCAAACCATAACAACTCTCACCAAAACTATTATATTTTTATTATTGTTATTATTATTTATATTTTGTCTAAAAAGAAACCTTAATTAAGACACCCAAGTAATTCTGTATAAACCTAAACTTTTTATAACAATCAAAATCAGGATCAGGACCCCTAAAACTCAGGGGGGGTATTCCCTCGTTAGTAATATCCACACAATTTGCTGTCGAAATTGAATTTTAACAAACCGTCGACTCACCAAGGCTATACAAGACACGTGGCAGGCCTAGGTCGGGCCGACCATTGCCGCGATATGCGGAGGTGACCCCGGTGCCTTCCGCGACTCGCGGGGGGTGCCAGTTTGGGGTATATTGTTGGTGCACTTGTGTCTGTACTTTGTCTGTATTTTGTTGTGATATAAAACGATGTCTTTTGTCAGTCTTGTATACATCTTATGTTTGTTAATAGGTGTTATGATGTAAGTTTGACCAAGTCAACCATACTCCTGGTTTGACTTTGACCAAACAGTTAGAACATGGTTGTAAGTTGTCTGGGTCGAAGGATGAGTCATCGAAGGATTGTTTATATCCTTCGATGAGCTCGAAGGATAAACCTTCGATGGATATAGATGGACCTCTAAGGATATCATCCTTCGAGGTACATGTGGATCCTTCGATAGTTTTCAGTTCGATAGATGATCTTTCGATCTGACTATCTGATCCTTCGACCAGACGACCTGTGATGGATATATATACTCATGTAATGTGTTCACTTCAGAATGTGAGTGAACTTAGTCTTGTAGAGAGCGTATTTTCAGTTTGGTCAAGGGCTGTAACCGTGTCCACTGAAATACAAGAGAAAACTTTGATATCTTGTGTGTCTACCTTTCTCTTTGTAGCTTGTGTTCTCATATAAACTACCGGTTTGCATTCTAGCTTGGATTCCGCACTTGCTAGTGTGTTAAACTTAACAAGGATAAGGTTTAACCTCAACCTCCGAGGGACCTACAAGTGGTATCAGAGCCGTGGCTCTTTTCCTTGTTAAAAACCGAGTTTATACAAGACTTTGGAGTGTTTGGACAAAAACTCACTTGGTTTAGCATCTGTTTTTAGTGTTTTTCGCACATTTCTAGACGTAAAAACGTGTTCTAAACTAACCGGGTGTGTTAAAGAACGGGTTGGGTAACTTAAAAACTTGTTTTTAAGAAGTTTGGTAATTTCCGGCCAAATTCCGGCTTACTCCGGTGACCGGTTTCTGGATAAGAACCTTCTTTTTAGGCAATATTTTATTGGTCAAATCTGGGTTGGCAGAAAGTATGGTCTGAACATACCTTCTGCCGAAAGTTCTTACCAACCAATCACCTTTTCACCAACCTATCAACTTTTGTCAACTGTGTCAGTGCAGATCGAAGGATATCCTTCGAAGTCGAAAGATCATCTTTCGATCAAAGGAGGTTCGATAGATAATCATCCTTCGAACATCCTTCGAAGTCTGTGACTTATCCTTCGATCCAAGGAATCTTTTCGAAGGATATATCTGTCGATCTACAAGTCTTATTCGAAAGACAAGGATCCTTCGATTGGAGAGTCTTTCGAAATCATTGTTCGAAACTCAACAGTGATCTTTCGAACACTGTTGATCCTTCGAACAAGTTCTGTTCCTTCGATCCTAGTCTGTTTAAGTTTAACAAGTTTGTGTTTTTCAGGTCTTTCGATCAAGGATCCTTCGACTGGTTGTTATCATTCGAGATATTAACATAGTTTGTGAAAATTATATTTTTAAAAAAAGGGGAAAACTTGTTTTTCAAATTTTAAATCAATTTTCACTTAATATATTAATTTTCTTTACAAAATGGGAACAAACGGTCAGTGGGATCCAACTGCGTGGACTCAAACAACTTTGACTCCACAATCATCAGCTACGCAATCTACGTCAGATTTCAACAAAACTGCATGGATGCAGGCTATTGCCCCACCTCAAGCTGCAATGATAACTGCAAATCAATGGGCATTGGTCACAAATCAAAGCAGCAGCATTCAAGCTATGATGCAGAACGACAGTGAAACTGGTACAAGCACAAAACCGCCAAAGCTAAATCACATCAATGATTGGGGATGGTGGAAAGAAAGGCTGAGAACTTATGTTCAGGGGCAAGGTCAAGATCTATGGATGTGCTTCTTCACCGCATTTGACAATGATTTGGAGGTTGCAGGATCTAATCCACAAACTTACAGCACTATGTCTGAAGATGATAAGAAGAAATTTGAGTTAGAAAAGAAAGCATTCATGATTCTCACACAAGCTCTTCACAGAGACATTTACCACCAGTTTGTTTACTGCATGACTACTAAAAGCTTGTGGGATATGCTCACGTTACGATGTGAAGGAAATGCTCAATCTAGAAAGATCAAGCAAGAATTACTGAAGAAAGAGTTTGAAGGTTTCACGTGTATGGAGAATGAGACCTTGGCAGAGTTATCTACAAGGTTTCATCACTTGTTGAGCGAGATGTTTGCTTTTAGAGTCACTGCCACTCCACAAGAAATGGTGAAGAGATTCGCTGATAGCTTACCAGCAAAGTGGAGCAGTTATCTTGAAATTCTCAAAGAAAATGGTGTTCTAGACACAATCACCGTTTATGAGTTAATTCAAAAATTGGAGAACAAGGATGTAGAAGAAAAGCTTAAGGCAAAAAGAACACTAACTCCTCAAAATCCAGAGATGTACTATGGGATTGCAGGAGGTATCAGTGGAGAAAAACCAGTCTCTCAACATGCGAAGCTTCAAACAGCCTTCATCTCAAACACCGGGCCTTCCACAACAAATCAGTTTGATCCTTCAGCATACACGATGTTTTCAAGACCAGATTCTTCTTCTCTACGACAGGATGTGCAACCGACAGCTCAGCAATTCACACCACCGCCTTTCTTAGACCCAAGCAGAGCTCAGCAGCAACAACCGCAACAGCAAGGGTTTTATGGAAGCTCTTCAAACTTTCAAGCCACTTCCAATCCGAACACAGTCAGATTAGACACTTCCAACTTTTCCAAAGTCAGTGTCGAAATAGCCAAGGAGCATATGGAGATGTTGAACACCTTGGTTAGTGCTTATTGTGGATTGGTCGCAGGTCAGATTGGGAATATCAATCTAACCAATGAAGATTATCAGCAAGTGGATAGGGAAGAGTTTGAAATGATGGATATCAAATGGGCTCTTGCTAGTGCAATTCGAAGAGCAAAGGAGTTTATGGAAAGGACGGGGAGAACCAACTTGAATAGCAACAACAACACCAAGTATGGTTTTGATAAGAATGTTGTCACTTGCTTCAATTGTGGTGAAAAGGGTCACTTCAAGCGGGAGTGTCAGAAGCCACCTAAGCAAGGAAATCAGAATCCCTTCAGGAATCAAGGACAGCCACAACAGCAACCGAACAACAATTCTGACAGATCAATAGTTCCCGTTGGAGGAAATGCATCTGGATCCACAAACACTAATCCCCACAGAGGATTGGTTGTTCAAGCTGATGAAATATGCAATTGGAACCTTCAGCTTGGAGAAGGAGGAAATGGTGGAACAGCATGTTATGCTAAAGTGATTGAGAAGGTAGTAGAACCCGTGTCTGCTGGTGAATCTTCAGAAGATGAAGATAGTTCGGGTTATAGTGGGAGCATGGATGGGGAATCACTTGATGCTGGTGATTTATCAAGTGATGCTTTAGATTTGGAAGTTGATGAGCTTTTGGCTGAAGCTGAAGCATTATGCAAGAGGAGATCTATTCTTTGCCAGAAATCTGCTGGAACTTCCGAGAAGCTTGCTCAGTTCTTCTCTGAAGATGGATCTTTTTCTTTCCATTCAGCCTTTATGGCTAATGTCGACAGTTCATCAAGTCAGGTATGTGTCGATGAACCCACTGTCGTTAGTTGTGAAAATTGTGATAGTTTAAATGTTAAATATGCTGAAAAGGAAAGTCAGTTTGAAATCACATACAAACACAATCAAGAATTGATTGTAGATCTTTCTAAAGCAACTGAAGCTAACTTGTTTTTAACCAGAAATGAAAAGGAATTTAAGGCAACAATTGCGTCATTAAGACATGATGTTTCAGAATTACAAAAGGCTGTTTTGCGAAAACAACATGCTAACAATAATCTTATTGACACAATTGAAAAGCAAATGGTAGAGTTGGCAACGGCTCGATGTGAATGTGAGACAATTAAGCAGAAACTGGAAAGCTATTCCAATTCCCGCTATGTATTGGATCACATCATTGACGTTCAAAAGAAAAAGGGGGATAAAATATGTATTGGATTCAAATCATGTCCTCCCCCAATGAATCAAAATTACTCCAAATTGCCTGATGACGAGGATATGCCCCGTTTTGAACCTACTGTGCCACTCGATCTAGATGACTTTGCAGCAGGCCTCGGGTTCACAACTGGTGCATCATCCTCGGGTCAATCAGAATCTGAGAGTGTGACAGATTCATCGTGTGTTAAGGAACAGAGTCCTCCCATTGTTGAGGATGCTGATTCTTCGGATGATGAATCTGAAGAAATTGTGAAACAACAGTCTAACTCGGTTACAACAGATATTCCAATCGAGAATCACATCCTGTGTGATCCACCAGTGAAACCGAGTAAGACTGAAATGTCAAAGGCAATGGAGTCCCTTGTATCTAGCCGTGAAGAGAATAACTTGTTGTACACGCTCAAAGGAGATAGCAAAATCTACTCTAACAAAGATTTTCCACTTAAAAACGTAAATCAAGATTTAATTGAGCAATTTTTTGAAGGATGCACTGATAAGTTTTTGGGGAACAAAAGTGGCAAAGTTACCGTCGCTCAATGTGATCCAATCCCGTGTGAACAAATTAGAAAACAATACGGAAACCAAAAACTACCAATTGAGCGAAAACAACAAGTCAACTCCGGAAAGGGTAAGGTACAGGGAAAGAAGGCTCAAAACAAGAATGTTCAAGCACCTAAAGTTCAGCAGCCTAAGACTGAACAACCAAAGGTTCAACAACCTAAAGTTGAACAGTCTAAGGCTACTCAACCTAAGGCTGCACAACCTAAAATTCAACAATCAAAGGTTGAGCAACCTAAGGTTCAACAACAAAAGGTGCAAAACAAAAGAGCTCCTGTTAAGAAACGAGGACCGAAAATGAACTTTGTTGGATCCACGGGTTCAGACAAACTTGAAACATTTCAGGATAAATCTAACCTTGAGTTTATAAAACAATTTAGAATTTTAAAACGAAATGATCAGAATAATTACACCCAACACACCAACGGATGTGATTTAGGTCCAAGCACGTCTAGATCACAAAATTCATTGTCTGGTTCTCCGTCTGGTCATCAACATGTTTCTCCGAAGTTTGTAGAGCGGAGAACATGTTTTGAATGTGGGACAGTTGGGCATATTGTAAGATATTGCCCACACGTGCAAAAGCTGAAGTCAACAACGAGTGCTCCCCAAGAAATCGATTACCGAAAACGATCAGTTTCCCCGAAACAAGACCCACGTGTCTTGAAAGAAAGGGAAAAGAAGTTAAAGCAAAAGAATCAAAAGGTAATTGAAAAGGCCTTAAAATCAGAGGTCAAGGAAGAAAAACCTGTACAAGCAAAATCTGAAACTGTAAAACCAGTAAATGCTAAAACAATAAATTCAAATACTGGTAAAGGACAAACAGCTTGGAAGCAAAAGCAGGTAATTCAATCAGGGGGAGCACCACAGGTTCTTTTTCCTAATCATCAAGTGATTGAAATCACTTTCCTTGATGATCAAGGACGACCCAAGTCCACAAAGGCTTGGGTCCCCCTCTCAAACTGATAAGTTAATTGCATGTGCAGGCGGCTCCAGGAGGAACTATTAATAGTCATTGGATTGTTGATAGTGGGGCTTCCAGGCACATGACGGGCGACTACCGTCTTCTTTTCGATGTGCGAAGTATAAGAGGAGGATATGTTGCATTTGCTGGAGACAAAGGAGGGTATATCACCGGCGAGGGAATGATCTCAAATGGAGTTGTGAGTTTTGACAAAATCAATTATGTGCAACAGTTGGATCACAATCTCCTGAGTGTTTCTCAGATCTGCGACAAGAAGTTCACCGTGCATTTTGATGATGCCGGTTGTTATGTGCTGAAGCCAGGATTCAAGATTCCCGAAGAATGGATTCTCTTATCAGCACCAAGAGTTAATGATTTGTATGTCCTCGATATGAGCCAAGCAATAACCAAGTCCAAACAAGTTACTTGCTTTATTTCAAAAGCCACTGAAAAGGAGACGATCTCTTGGCACAGACGGATGGGTCATATTCACCTCAGAAAAATGAATCACCTTGTCAAAAACAATCTGGTGAGAGGTGTCAATGTGAAGAATTTTCAACTTCAAGATGTCTGTGTGCCGTGTCAGAAAGGGAAGCAGATCAAGAAATCACATCCATTGAAGAAGGTTAACACTGTAAACATGCCACTCGAACGTCTGCATATGGACCTTTTCGGCCCAGTCAAACACAAGAGTGTGCACGGGGAAGTTTTCTGCTTGGTAGTCACTGATGACTATTCAAGATTTTCATGGGTTGATTTCATGGTCCACAAGAGCGAGACTCCAGAAATTCTAAAGAATTTGATCACCTTGTTGGAAAATCTTTATAATCTAAAGGTGAGGCGAATTCGAAGCGACAACGGAACCGAGTTCAAAAACAGGATTATGGATGAATTTTGCACTGCAAAAGGAATCCTTCATGAATACAGCTCTCGGTACACGCCACAACAAAACGGAGTCGCTGAAAGAAAGAACAGAACCTTAATTGAGACTGCAAGAACCATGTTGGTTGAGTCTCAGCTTCCAGTTCGATTCTGGACCGAAGATGTTGCCTCGGCTTGCTACACGTTAAACAGGGTTCTCACAGTGAAAAGACATGGCAAAACGTGCTTCGAACTTCTACACAAGAACACTCCTGACTTAGAATATCTAGAACCTTTTGGTGCACCATGTACCATGATTGAGCCTGACGGGAAGTTTGGTGCCAGAGCTATCGAAGGTTACTTCCTTGGGTATGCTACTCCTAATCTGCGAGTATGGAACCTGACTACCAAGAAGATTGAAGAGTGGGGTGAAGTAAGAGTTCAAAGATATTCTAATCCACCGAAGCCTTCTGGTGATCCATGGATGTTCGATTATGATGGTCTTTTCGACTCATTCAATCTGCCGACATTTGATGATGACAATGCAATTGCTCAAATGTTGTCTGAAAGCGAGAATGCGACTGGCTCTCAGTTAGCTCGCCCAATCATTGTTGACTCACAAGCATCTTCTTCTGTCAACAATCTCGTTTCAAATGAGGTGTTCAATGATGCTGTCGACTACAATTTGTCATCGGAAGATGAGGAGTATGTTGATGCAAATGATGGTGAAGCACGGGGTCCGGTTCAAGGTACTTCAGAAGCAACGGATCCAGTGTCTGCGCCAATTGTTCAAGAAGAAAATGCATCATCTTCTACAACTCAACAGCTTCAGAATAATATCGGGAATTTAAATATCAATAACTTGAGGACCAATGTTGACATTCCTCTAGTTCCTGAAACCCGAATTCATAACATTCATCCTCAGCAGAATATTATAGGTGATGTTCTCAGTGGTGTAAGGACAAGGAATCAAATCAGAAATAACGAAAATGCTGGCTTGTATGCTGAGATACGAGAATCGGGACAACAAAATGATTGGTCTTTCGCCTGCTATGTTAGCCAAGAAGAGCCTAGATCTTGGAAGGAGGCATTGAAAGATGATTCCTGGGTGGAAGCCATGCAAGAAGAACTTCAGCAGTTCGAGAAGTTGGGCGTATGGAAATTGGTTGATAGGCCCGATCACTACAAGAAGATCGGAACTCGTTGGGTGTTTAAGTGCAAGAAGGACGACCATGGGATTGTTGTCCGAAACAAAGCAAGGTTAGTTGTTCAAGGCTTCAGTCAGATAGAAGGTATTGACTACAATGAAGTGTATGCACCTGTTGCACGTCTGGAGGCTATTAGAATCTTTCTAGCCTACGCATCCTTCAAGAAATTCAAGGTGTACCAGATGGATGTTAAAAGTGCATTTCTTCACGGAGTAGTCGAAGAGGAAGTATATGTCGAGCAACCACCGGGGTTTGAAGATCCATTACATCCTGACAGAGTTTTACTACTTAACAAAGCGTTATATGGTCTTCATCAAGCACCTCGAGCCTGGTATGAGACACTGTCTACCTACCTGCTGAACAACGGTTTTAGACGGGGTTTGATCGATTGTACCCTCTTCATCAAAGAAAAAGGTGAAGATCTTCTGTTGGTACAGGTATACGTCGATGACATTATCTTTGGTTCTACCGATGATAATCTATGCAAGGAATTTGAGAAGGTGATGCAAGATCGATTCGAGATGAGTGCGATGGGTGAAATGACGTTCTTTTTGGGTTTGCAAGTTAATCAGTCCGAATCTGGAATTTTTATT
The DNA here is from genome assembly GCA_030545235.1 of Helianthus tuberosus. Taxonomy (NCBI): domain Eukaryota; kingdom Viridiplantae; phylum Streptophyta; class Magnoliopsida; order Asterales; family Asteraceae; genus Helianthus; species Helianthus tuberosus. The sequence goes on from CM060388.1 coordinate 67,000,990, forward strand.
CATCAAACCAAGTACGTCGGAGACATCTTGAGCCGGTTCCAGATGTCCGATTCGAAGCCAATTTCTACTCCTCTTCCGCAGAATCACGGGATTACTCCGGATGAAAAAGGGGATGCTGTGGACTCTTCACTTTATCGTGCTATGATTGGATCTTTAATGTATCTCACCGCATCAAGACCCGACATTATGTATCCAACGTGCCTTCTCGCCAGATACCAAGCAAATCCGAAGGTCTCTCACTATGCTGCTGTCAAAAGGATTTTTCGTTATCTGAAGGGTTGCCCTGACACCGGGTTATGGTACCCTAAGAATGATAACTTCGATCTCAAGGCTTTCAGTGATTCTGATTTCGGCGGCTGCAAGAAAGATGGCAAATCAACTACAGCAGGATGTCAGTTCTTAGGCAATCGCCTAGTCACTTGGCAATGCAAGAAGCAGACATGTGTGGCTACGTCTACATGTGAAGCGGAATACATTGCTGCGTCTAGTTGCTGCTCCCAGGTTCTATGGATCCAACAACAGATGCGGGACTACGGTTTTGAATTTCTAACTACTCCTATTTATGTTGACAATGAAGCTGCTTTACAGATCACTAGAAATCCTGTACAGCACTCAAAAACGAAGCACATCGATATTAAATATCACTTCATACGTGATTGCTTTGAAAAGAGACTTATCGATGTGGTTCACATTCATACCGATCACCAACGTGCCGACCTTTTTACCAAAGCATTTGATAAATCAAGATTCGATTATTTACTTTTGGTAAACGGCATAAAGGTGAAGCAAGAGTAACCGACATCGGAAAATCGTTTTTGTAAATATTTTTCTTTTAAAAAAAAAAACAAAATCCAAAAATATGTTTTTACTTTATTTTATTTTTGAATTTTAGGGGGAGAAAGTTTCAAGGAAAATACAAAAACATTGAAAAACTGCAAAAATACAAAAATATGTCTTTACTTTATTTACTTTCTGCATTTAAGGGGGAGAAAATTCAGAAAAACACAAAAACAATAGAAAAACAAAAATGAGTTTCTTGGTAATATAAGAGAAAATGATATTACATCAGAGGTCGGTCGAAACATGTTTCTAGAAATCAAAAGAAAAGAAAAAGATAAGTAGCTCTACTAATGATGTACCGGTAGACTCACGATCATTTTAAAGTATGCAGGAGATATAAACATAACGAACTGAAAACCGCGTGGGAACCGCTCATTGGCATATGGTCTTGGTACCGAAATCTCGTTTGATAGATTGCCGGGGTTCTGAGATATTCGGGGTTTATGCTGTTTATCATCTGGGTATCATGGTTGTATCTTTTACCGAAAAAAAAAAATAATATAAATAACGGGGACGCAAGTCTAGATCTTCCATGATACTATACATGCGTGTACATACTGCATTCGACCTCAATAAGTGATAAACAATCACATGTCCAATCAAATAAGTGATAAAATATCACATTCATCCGGGAGTCAAGTTCGTCTCTCTGCTGTACGGAAGTACTGACCTGTTCACGGACTTGCTCCTGTGCCCTCATGCATATGAAAATCAAGTTCCTCATCAATAAGTGATTCTATCACATAGGGCTTGTTTTCAAATCAAATAAGTGAGAATCTCACATCATATACGGTCAAACAGATGATAAATGGTATACTCCCCAGTAAGATGAACTCTCGTGCATACCTTGATACGGGAATGTGTCGTGAGAGGATGAACACCGGTCGGTAAGTATAAATCATACCTTAAATGTATCTCAATGGTATTATGATTACACTTGATCGCTGAGTTTAAGTGGATAACAATATCGGTAATTGTGGTAGAATACTTATCCACTTCTCTAAAAGAATATTAAAAGAAAATGTGTTTTGACAAAAGACCGCAAACTGATATGATTCTCTTCGCCAGAAACTCGCAAAAATATTGTTGTGTGTGTACATATTTATTTACTGCTTAACTTTTATTGTCTTTTTAAACAGTTTTGTCGTTTGGTGCATATCAGCACGACATTAGCGGTGATGTCGTTTGATAACATTCAAAGGATATTAAAATTGTTGTCTTTTATTTTATCAGAATCCAAAAACATTTTCTATTTAATCTTATTTTTGATTAACCGATGTTGGTACTCGATCAGATACCTGGAAGGCCGAGATACTTCATAAAACTGACCTTTGCAGAACTTCATAACGGACAATTTTTCAAAACGGTCGTTTCTGAAAACTTTTAAGAATTTGAAGGATTTGAATTGCAAATTCCCAAAATCCAAAGTGTTGGTGAAAATCTGATCCTTCGAGGAAGCATTGGCTCTCGAAAGATCAGATGGTCAATGAAAGTCAATCTTGATGCTCGAAAGATGAATTGGTCAACGAAAGATTTGACCAATTGGATCCTTCGAGCTGATCAGACTTTTCGAAAGATGGATCAGGTCGAAAGATATCCTTCGAGGATCGTCTTTCGAGGTTGTTGAGGGTTCCACAAATATCTGGTATCTTTCGATTCAGATCTGGATCCTTCGACCCAAAGTCCCATCTTTCGAAGCACCTTTTCATCTTTCGAAAGGATAACGATCCTTCGAGGCGGATCGTATTTCAAGGTCAGGGTATAAAAGGGGTCTTCTTCTTCATTTCAACATAACAGTTCTAACTTCACTATTTCAAAAACCTCTGATCCTACCGAAACTCTGCCAAATTTGAAACAAAAATTTAGGCTTCCAGGATTTTAACAACAATCTCGGTAGGATAATCCTCATTCACTTAACAAACAACAACATAAACATCTTATCTGATCATGTGATTTTATATAATGTGAATGTGTTGTATGTATGTTAGTGGTAGGTTTTGATGATCATAAGTTTTATCTTGTCTGATGTTTGTATTACAGAGTTTGTGTTGGATTTTAATGGTCTTAAAGTTTTTTTGTGTGTTCTTGGGTTAATCGGTACATGTGTCTGTGTTAGTATCCGGGTTAGGATTAGTGTCCGGGGTTGGTTTTGCTGTGGATGTTTTTAAGTGGTTTAATGTTGATGCTTTAACTGGTTTGAAATACACTTAAAACTCACTTAAAACAGTCACCGGAAAAACGCCGATGAACAGTGTCACCGGAAAACATCCTTCGATCTCGAAAGATGATGTTTCTTAACCTTGAAGGATGGACTTCAAAATATCCTTCGAACTGAGACTCGAAGGATACTAAGTCTTTCGAAGGATCATCCTTCGGTTGATCAGATCTTTCGATTGATCAAAATATCTTTCATAATTTATGATCTTTCGTAAGTTGATCTTTCGATAAGGCCTTTCATCTTTCGAGGAAAATAACATCTTTCGATCAAGTGTCAATCCTTCGATGTCTAAATGGAATCCTTCTAGGAAACAACACTTAGAAATTTTTCAAAAAACTGAAATCTTTCTAAGTGTGAAATCCTTGTTGACTGTTATGACTGTTTTCTCATTACGTGTTCCTGTTTTCATGAACAGAAATGGCACCGAAAGAAAAGAAAGAACGGGCAAAACCAACTAAGAAAGAAAAGTCTGAGGTTGAATCTATGTCGGAACCAAGACACAACATGGCCGCGTATCTGCAACCGGAAGACAAAGTTAGTCCGGAATTCAATGGGATAATGCAGTATCTTCACCGGACACGAATCAACTATGCCATTACTACACAACACACCGCTTACCAGTCCCAGATCAAGGAATTCTGGAATTCTGTTGTGGTTGATACAGTGAATAACCAAGAAGTGATTAGAGGATTCGTTACGGAGAAACCCGTGGTGATCACCGAGAACACCATCAGAGCGCGTTTGCAATTGGGAGATCAACCAGAAGATTCGACTTCTATTGATTTACAGTGTCAGCGTGGTTTATTGATGAGGCTACGTTACAGCGATAATGTGCTAGCAAATCAGATAAGCAAGGGGTTCATGCCGTTACGATACAAGTTTTTATTGCATATTCTTATTCACTGTCTGAGCAACAAACGGTCTGGATACGATTTGTCGCCTATTGAATTGACGGGATTGTTTACGGCTTTAATTCTGAACAAGCCGTTCAACATATCACGTTACATCTTTGACAATCTGAAAGAGAATGCTCGCAGGCCACTTCCGTCAGCAAATCAACGGACGTCAACCAAGTTTTGGTTATATCCAAGATTCTTGCAAATGATGATAGATGATCAGATTCCGAATCTTCCCAAGGTTGAAGCAGATGTTCTTCCAGTCAATCCGATGAACGAGCGTACATTGCTGATCTTCAAGTCTATGTCTAAGTATAAGGAATCCGATCCAGTCAGAAAGCTTATTGGTCACCTCGATGATCTGGCCTACGAGGCTCCACAGAATCACAAGTGGCGTCGAGATGCAAGTGATTCTGATGACGAAGAGCCCAAGTTAATCGCGTTGGCCAACACACAACTCGGGGCTAAGCACGGAATTAAAGCATCGAGCAGGAAGTCTGCTGGCAGTTCCGGTGCTGCAACACATGTTGAAGTTGATGTGAATGTTGCTGCAGAAGAAGTTCAAGGAGTGTTCATCGAATCAGATGTCCGTGGTAATGTTGGTGGACCTGCAAGTCGGTCAGGCGATGATGTGACAGACAAAGGTAAAGGTAAGGTGGACGAGCCGAGGAGGTTGGTGGATGAAAGCAGTTCGTCTTCTGATGGTGAAGGAGGTTCTGGTAATGATGATTCGTCTTCTGAGGATGATAATCCTCCTCCACCAGGGATGCGAAAGGCTTATGATCAGCGCGGGAATTTTCGTGGTTTTGAACTTATTGAGAAACCGGTTAGTGCCGCAGAATCTGACAAAGATGATGATTATATTCCTGCTGCTCCTGGTTTACTTAAAAGGAAGAGGCAAGCTAGAAGAGAGGGTACTCGTACTTCAAAGAAATCAAAGGGCGGATCAGGGTCAACAGGTGAAACTGCTGGTGATGTCACTATACCTGATTCGATCCAGCATTCAACTCCTCCGGAGCATCAGCTACCACCTGTCAGTGATCAATTAACTACATCAGAGATGCTGGAGCTGGTCTCATCTCCACAGACGTCTTCTAGGACACGCACGGCGACTGTTGATCAACAGCCGCCTGCAACTCCTGTCTCAGGTACACACACACGTCCTCCTCTTGTTATTACTGGTCCAACAGGTACTTCCGGTCCATCTGGTCAGTCTGGACCTGAGCCCTCACGGCCGACTCTAGCAGAAACGTTGTCTGGTTTGTCTGAAGCTGAGAAAATTCACTTCCTGATCGAACAAGTCAGTGAATTGGGTAACTTAGTCGGTCGGCATACTAGAAAGATTGAAGAGTATCGTGTACAGCGAACACAGGATGTGGAGGCACACAACAAGCTAGTCTCAATTGTTAGTGCACAGAATCGTAAGATAAGAGAACAAGCTTTAGAGATTGAAAGACTGAAAGAAGCAAACAGGGCTCGTGATAAGGAAGTTGAGATAATGAAGGGGCATAGCACTGTGTTAGAGAATGAGGCAAAAGCGTTAAAGCAGAAGCATGAAGAGCTGTCGGATCGCTATAGAAATCGTGATGATCGATTAATAGAAGCCTTCAAGCCTATTCAAGCAAACTTCAAGAAATTTGATCACAAAGTAGTTACGCTTTGGAATGAAAGGTGCAAAGCATTGGGCATCGTTTCCTCAAAGCGTGGCGATGACAAGGACGATGATGCAGCAAATCCTGATCAACCAGCTGCAACAGGTTCCGGTGCAACTGCATCCGGTGCTGCAGGTGGGTCTAGTACGTCTCAAGATGCTCCTACTGCTCCTCCAACAGCTACTACTGGTCCGTCTGAGCAGTCTGAAACGTTGGAAGCTTCGGCAGGGTTTGAACATGTTAGTCTTGAACCGGAAGCGTTCACCGATCTCCCTGAATCCTCAATTGTTCAACAGTATCATCCAGTCACGGGTGAACTATTAGAAGAGGGAGAATATGTTACAGAGATGTCTGATGAATGTGTATTAGCTCTGAAGGAATTGGATGAAGTTGATTTGACAACGATCGATGCTACTCCATTAGTTCCGGACGAAACCGATTTCTCTACGATTGAAGAAATCTTCATCGGTTCGGATCCTGAACGTCCTGTTTATGTTGGTCAAGATAATGTGGAGTTTAATACGCTTGATGATGAGTTTGTGGCGGCAAAGACAGCAGAATTTACTAATCTTTCTTCAGATTCTCCTACAGTTCAAGAAAGCCGTGAGAAGACCGTGAACGAATGGCGAGCGGATTTCCTAGCTAGGAATCCTCCTCCGCTCCCTCCGTTGGATCAGGCCAACTACATGATTCTAGAAAGGAATCAGGCTAGGGGCCGTATTATCAGCTGGATGTTCATCAAGGAGCTTCACTGCATGGTTGTGAAGCGAGAATGCGGCCTTCAGTACTTCAGGACTCTTCTCAGCATTCTTTCACTTCCTTATTATGATGTTGCGGTTTTGGCTCAGCTGGAGGTTATTAATCGAGTCGAAGACAAGATGGTGGATTTGTTCGCCAAGAAGATCAGGTTGGAACGAAGAAGAGGTTGGAAGGATCCGCTATACAAGCCGCAGTTTCCTCGATACGAGCAGATCAGGTTCACGCTTGATCCAGAGACAAATACTGCTCGTTATCGATTGGTTTATGATCCTCCGAAGTTGATGAATAAAATACCGTTGTTGAAAATGAAGACAGATTTTCTGGGTAACTTTCGTTGCTGGGTTTATGATGCAGATACTGGAGAAGCAGTGATCTTATTCAAAGACAGTCAGGAGAACTTTCGAATGATAGATCCAATGTGGATTACTAACATGTCCAGGTCGGATATTATTATTCTTAAGGATCACGAGATCAACTACTTGGTTAGAGATCGTGCACAAGCAATGAAGTTTCAGAAGATGGCCTTGTATTGCTTCAACCTACTTGTGAATGCGGGAAGTGCATGGTCATCGCATCACTTAACGGTTGAAAGGACGTCAGAGACTTGAAGACACGAAGATCGAGACAAAGCTACAGCCAAGGGGGAGTTTGTTGGTGCACTTGTGTCTGTACTTTGTCTGTATTTTGTTGTGATATAAAACGATGTCTTTTGTCAGTCTTGTATACGTCTTATGTTTGTTAATAGGTGTTATGATGTAAGTTTGACCAAGTCAACCATCCTCCTGGTTTGACTTTGACCAAACAGTTAGAACATGGTTGTAAGTTGTCTGGGTCGAAGGATGAGTCATCGAAGGATTGTTTATATCCTTCGATGAGCTCGAAGGATAAACCTTCGATGGATATAGATGGACCTCGAAGGATATCATCCTTCGAGGTACATGTGGATCCTTCGATAGTTTTCAGTTCGATAGATGATCTTTCGATCTGACTATCTGATCCTTCGACCAGACGACCTGTGATGGATATATATACTCATGTAATGTGTTCACTTCAGAATGTGAGTGAACTTAGTCTTGTAGAGAGCGTATTTTCAGTTTGGTCAAGGGCTGTAACCGTGTCCACTGAAATACAAGAGAAAACTTTGATATCTTGTGTTTCTACCTTTCTCTTTGTAGCTTGTGTTCTCATATAAACTACCGGTTTGCATTCTAACTTGGATTCCGCACTTGCTAGTGTGTTAAACTTAACAAGGATAAGGTTTAACCTCAACCTCCGAGGGACCTACATATATAACAGGCAGCAGTGGGACTTGATTAACTTGCTCAGTTCGACAGTCTAAAACGGCGTCCTACTCTTTGTATCTCCGTTTCTTTCAATCAAACCCTTAAACCTCGAAACTCTGTTCATTATCAGGGTAATAACTCGATCGCTGCTACGATTCAATGTCCGATCGATTGAAACTATCCGACCGGATGTTTAAGCGCTATCCTTTGTCATTAGTCGTGATTCCGACAGGATGTTTGAGTACCACCCGAACTTGGGGAATACTCTGTCATTCGTTGTGAATCCGATGGATGTTTAAGTGATTGCACTTTGTCATTCGTTGTGAGGGTTTTAATCTCGTGAGTTATCGTAATTGCTGTATTAAGTTACCTACCTAGTTAGTGTGCACTAGGTTTCAAGGCTAAATCAATAGGCTAAGCTCTGCCTGTATAAATCTGCAATATCTAGGCTAACCAGTAGGCTAAACTTTGCCCGTATGAATCTGCATACTTATAATGTGAGTCATTCTCTTTTTATCAAATTTGTTTACAAAAGCATGTTTATTTTCAAAGTTATAATTACAGTGATTTAGTTTATGTAATCACCAAATTACAGCCGGTATGTGGGGTATTGTGCACATTACTGATGTATTATCACTTTAGGTGGGCGAGCCTAAAATTTGTGATATACGTCACTATTGGGTGACAGGACCCAATAGTGATATAACGTCATCATTGGGGCAGCCAATGGTGATATGACCATAGTCACAGATCCGGTCGAGTGACAAATACCGTGGGTAGTTGGTTGATATCAGAAACATTGTAATCTCTCTTAATACTGTAAATTATAACAAACAGGTCGTTTTAGTAAATAGAATGATTCACCAGTATTTCCTGCTGACAAAACCTTTTTAAAACGCGTTTCAAGTAATTACAGTAGATTGGAGTAAGAGATGGATACGGCACTGAAAGGCTTCAAGAAGTGGCTTATTTTATTAATTAAATCAAATTAAGAAATATTGTTTTATTTAATCAAATTTATCTTTATTAAAGCTACCATTGTAAAACATGGGTTTATCCCATCTATTTAATAAATAAAATCCGTTGTTTTCTAAACTCTGATATTTTTCCTAACTCACGGTCCTGATGAAATTTCCGCTGCAATATTTTTTCAAAATAATCACCGGTACCACTGGGCTGTTCACGGCTCCCGATTCCGTCCAGGGTGGGTCGGGGCCGTGACAAAAGGTGGTATCAGAGCCACTGCTTTAAGTCAATAAGTGTTATATTAATAATACTTAATCTTATATAAAAGAGTTAGGAGATTGCTGTTAACTGGTAGCACACAGGAGAGTATTTAGACTTGAACTTAAGAAAAGATGCCTTAGTATCAGCTTTGAGATAAGCTAAGTACTTGTGTAAATAAAGTATGATGGATTTTGATATACCATAATAATGGTAATTAGAATATTGCAAGATATGATAAATAAGCAAGAATTAATAGTAATTATTGCTTAATGATATTAATTTGTCTAGAATAAGATATGTTACGGGAATACAAATTTCCCTAATTCAGGATAAAAGCCTAATAAAAGAGGCACTTTTGAAAAGATACTATTTATGGGAAATAGAAAATTTTCTCTGGCAAGACTGGGTATGGTGTAGTAGACTCTCCAGTTTGTCCAGATATACTGAGGTTACCGCTCCGGCGCGAATCGGATAAGACGGGATAGATAATATGTCAAACAAGTGACAAGATTTCCCTAAATAGTATCATGACCAGATATTTGACTGGTTTTTGGAAATATGAATCTGTTAAATACATTGACCTGATAAATGGTATGTTTATTTCAGCATGTGAAATATATGATTATATAGATATATATATCTATAAAGAATTCCAAAAGTCAAATAGGAATAAAGCACAAGCATCTGTGTCTAGATTTCTTTATCAGGAGTTTCTTTTCCAATATCAAACATTATTTCGTTTGATCATCTGTCTCGTAGCTCGTGTAAACAATGGAAACCCATTAAGTTGGGATACCATCAAAAATATAAAGAATTTCCAAAGCGTTATCATAAATTATTAACGCAAGTACGAAGCAAGTAAAATTTTGCTAGTGCACAAGAAAACACATGAAACTTAAAATTATACATCCACAAACGTCGAAGTATATCACACACAACTTTCAAGACAAGACCTTTGGAAAATATGATTGGGCACTTTGCCACATGATTCTACAAATGACCTGAATCGCTGAGGTGCGTTGTAACAAGATTTCACAATCATAGGTACACAGTCTAATCAGAGTCATAATTATTATCACTGAAAAAGGAGTCACATACCTTTGCAAAGTCCCTATTTCATTTTATTCACATTCCCTGGTAATGTCATTTAACAACGGTTATTACACAAAAATTCCAGATAAAGTTCTTAAATTTCTTTCGTTGAAATTCTGACTTCTGCATATAAAGAGTTGACTTTCGCATTTCTACTTTCCCTAATGGTCATCATACCATGAGAATTTCTTTCATAGTAGCAAATATTGATCTATTACATTTCTTGGTAAATTCATACGTTACACATGCACTGTTTGTCGCGCATGTGATTCATTTGATTTATGAAGACCACTGGAGGGCTTCATTCCGATTTGTTATTTTATCCAAACTCAAATATCATTCCGCTTTTTGCACTATGAACCGCATTATTGCAAAACGATGACTCTTTGATATCGAGTAAATAAATTTTGTTAAACCATTGAGGTGAAGAATTTATATTTTTATATATATGTATAAAATTATGTTTGAGGTATGCTCTCATTTAAGTTTATGTTAATTATTATTGATAATTAATAATAATAGTAATGTTAATATTATTTTTAGGTACTAAGGTTATTGTAAAGGGCAGATATTGAGTAGCCTAGCCTTAGTTAGGCATGGACTGATCACCTATGCTTAAACAAGGCAGCACTAACCAATATCCACCCATGATAATGACTAGTTAATATATATAAATTAAGTCATCATACTTATTTAATAAATTTTAATTATATTTTATATATATATATATATATATACACTTTGTACTGTAAGAAGAAGACATGTTTTCATAAAACAATACAAAAATTATAGGGATGAATAAAATTATATAAATAATTGTGTATCACATGTTTTGTGGTAACTATGTACCGTAACGCTTTAGTAAGAAAATGACAATATAAGAATAAAATGGTAGTCATCAACTAAGTTGGGTTAAGGGAACATTATACTAAATAAGAATAGTCTCCGTTTTCACTTATTTACAACATTTATAAAAACATTCACAACGTTATATGATTTCAAAATGAAAATAAGTAACCACATAGAATTGACCCATTAAGTGTTATATATTTACAAAATATTTTACAAATACTTTTGTACAATAAATATTTTTACATCTTTATTTATAACTTTCATTTACCATTATAAATAATAGTAATTTCTTTTACAAAATAATAATACTAAAATATTTTGTAATATAATAAACTCATTGCGGTATTTTGTAATATATATTACATAGTAAATATAAGTTATTCTACATAGTATAGTAAAATACTAAAATAATATTTAAAAGTGGTGACCATTTGCATATAGAAAAAAAAAGCGCGTAACAAATAATATATATTACATTTGCTTTATAAATATAATATAATGGTTGGTCATGCCAAAACAACTTGTTCTTATTATATTTCAATCTCTATGACATAGTATGAAAAATATGGTCACTAATAGTATACTATCACATTGTTTCACAATTAAAACAACTTGGAACTCTAAACAATGATACACTAACTCTATTGTCTTTTGGTGTATCTTTGCAATTCACTCATTTCAACACTTTGATTTTCTTATATCATAAATATTTGACAAATCATTTTTCATGTTTTTGAACCTGTTAATTCTAAGTCTTCCTCAGTTGCCAATTAAAGTAAGCTTTCTTTTGACAAAGAATTTTATTGATTCTAAAAATCCTTTACATTCATTTTAAAATATCTATTGATCCTATATCTTTTGGCTTGAACCTAGTCACTTTGAAAATTATATCATTTCATCTCATTCATTTGTTATCTATTTCTTGAATAATTCAGTTGAACCATTGAGTCCTACTTATTGTACAACTCATATTCACAAAATTAGATATTTTGATTCTGTGTCATCTACCTTAATATTGTTTTTATTAACTAAAATATGACATAAATCTAAAAGAAATATCGTAACCCAAATCTCGAGGACGAGATTTAAAACAAGGTGGGGAGAATGTAACATTCCAATTTTTATCATATAAGAATTTAGGGTTAGTTAAATTTATTAACCACTAGTAACTAGTTTATTTTTAATATAATTATTCAACCCAAATAATTTTAAACACTATTTTATATAGTTGGTTGAAATATTTAATTGGCCTGGATATGAGTGACCTTTCTAATAAAATAAAAGCCTATAAAAACTTATATTATTTGACAGGTATATTACGGGTAAGTTAACTATGAGAAATATGAAGTTCCTAGAAAGGCCTAGGAACCGTATAATAATTAAATTTTAAAAATATATTGTATTTTGAACCTACTCCATTTTTAATGAAACTTAGACCCAAATGTAGACAAAAATATTCTCATTCTAATAACATATTTATTATTTTCTAAAAACATCATATTTTAGAAGTTATACGCGCCAATTAAGTGAAGCTGTTGAATTAATTATAATAAAATAATAATAAATCAATTAACGTTAGTTGTTGTTGCTTACGAAAACTAATAAAATAATATTAAAATAAATAAAACAAAAACCTTTGAAAAATTAATGATGGGTACGTGTAAGGGATAGACATGTCCTACACCCAATAAAATAGAAATTTCATGCAAGTGAAGTGATGTGTTCATATGCAGTTGAATAGCATGTATACGTGTATGAATCTTAGCTCAAAGCAAATTACTATAAATACATGTATACGTCGAAAGAAAAAGAATTGTTCAGACTCTCATACCTCTCGCCCTCATCTCTCTCTAAATTCTATTTTGTTTATTTAGTTATTATTTACACTATAATAATAATAAGGCTCTACCCCGTTTTAAGTGTTTTTACTCCCGATCACCGCTACTCTTTCCGATTGATCTGGAACCCATAACTCATGTCAGGGCTCTGCCCGACTAAGTTTGTTGGGATTCGGTCTCGGACATCGGGACAAGGTTGAATTAGGAGTACTATACTTACCACGAGTGCACTATATATTTTTATATAGCTCAGAATTTATACCCAAAATTTATACCAGGAGATTTTCTAGTTGAACCCTAAAGTTACAAAGTGGGTTCATTATCTTTTCTCACTGTTTTATTCCCATTTTACCCCACACCATAACAACTCTCACCAAAACTATTATATTTTTATTATTGTTATTATTATTTATATTTTGTCTAAAAAGAAACCCTAATTAAGACACCTAAGTAATTTTGCATAAACCCTAAACTTTTTATAACAATCAAAATCAGGATCAGGACCCCTAAAACTCAGGGGGGGTATTCCCTCGTTAGTAATATCCACACAATTTGCTGTCGAAATTGAATTTTAACAAACCGTCGACTCACCAAGGCTATACAAGACACGTGGCAGGCCTAGGCTGGGCCGACCATTGTCGCGATACGCGGAGGTGACCCCGGTGCCTTCCGCGACTCGCGGGGGGTGTCAGTTTGGGGTATATAACAGGCAGCAGTGGGACTTGATTAACTTGCTCAGTTCGACAATCTAAAACGTCGTCCTACTCTTTGTATCTTCGTTTCTTTCAATCAAACCCTTAAACCTCGAAACTCTGTTCATTATCAAGGTAATAACTCGATCGCTGCTACGATTCAATGTCCGATCGATTGAAACTATCCGACCGGATGTTTAAGCGTTATCCTTTGTCATTAGTCGTGATTCCGACAGGATGTTTGAGTACCACCCGAACTTGGGGATTACTCTGTCATTCATTGTGAATCCGATGGATGTTTAAGTGATTGCACTTTGTCATTCGTTGTGAGGGTTTTAATCTCGTGAGTTATCGTAATTGCTGTATTAAGTTACCTACCTAGTTAGTGTGCACTAGGTTTCAAGGCTAAATCAATAGGCTAAGCTCTGCCTGTATAAATCTGCAATATCAAGGCTAACCAGTAGGCTAAACTTTGCCCGTATGAATCTGCATACTTATAATGTGAGTCATTCTCTTTTTATCAAATTTGTTTACAAAAGCGTGTTTATTTTCAAAGTTATAATTACAGTGATTTAGTTTATGTAATCACCAAATTACAGCCGGTATGTGGGGTATTGTGCACATTACTGTTGTATTATCACTTTAGGTGGGCGAGCCTAAAATTTGTGATATACGTCACTATTGGGTGACAGGACCCAATAGTGATATAACGTCATCTTTGGGGCAGCCAATGGTGATATGACCATAGTCACAGATCCGGTCGAGTGACAAATACCGTGGGTAGTTGGTTGATATCAGAAACATTGTAATCTCTCTTAATACTGTAAATTATAACAAACAGGTCGTTTTAGTAAATAGAATGATTCACCAGTATTTCCTGCTGACAAAACCTTTTTAAAACGCGTTTCAAGTAATTACAGTAGATTGGAGTAAGAGATGGATACGGCACTGAAAGGCTTCAAGAAGTGGCTTATTTTATTAATAAAATCAAATTAAGAAATATTGTTTTATGTAATCAAATTTATCTTTATTAAAGCTACCATTGTAAAACATGGGTTTATCCCATCTATTTAATAAATAAAATCCGGTGTTTTCTAAACTCTGATATTTTTCCTAACTCACGGTCTTGATGAAATTTCCGCTGCAATATTTTTTCAAAATAATCACCGGTACCACTGGGCTGTTCGCGGCTCCCGATTCCGTCCAGGGTGGGTCGGGGCCGTGACAGAAGCTGGTATCAGAGCCACTGCTTTAAGTCAATAAGTGTTATACTAATAATACTTAATCTTATATAAAAGAGTTAGGAGATTGCTATTAACTGGTAGCACACAGGATAGTATTTAGACTTGAACTTAAGAAAAGATGCCTTAGTATCAGCTTCGAGATAAGCTAAGTACTTGTGTAAATAAAGTATGATGGATTTTGATATACCATAATAATGGTAATTAGAATATTGCAAGATATGATAAATAAGCAAGAATTAATAGTAATTATTGCTTAATGATATTAATTTGTCTAGAATAAGATATGTTACGGAAATACAAATTTCCCTAATTCTGGATAAAAGCCTAATAAAAGAGGCACTTTTGAAAAGATACTATTTATGGGAAATAGAAATTTTTCTCTGGCAAGACTGGGTATGGTGTAGTAGACTCTCCAGTTTGTCCAGATATACTGAGGTTACCGCTCCGGCGCGAATCAGATAAGACGGGATAGATAATATGTCTAACAAGTGACAAGATTTCCCTAAATAGTATCATGACCAGATATTTGACTGGTTTTTTGAAATATGAATCTGTTAAATACATTGACCTGATAAATGGTATGTTTATTTCAGCATGTGAAATATATGATTATATAGATATATATATCTATAAAGAATTCCAAAAGTCAAATAGGAATAAAGCACAAGCATCTGTGTCTAGATTTCTTTATCAGGAATTTCTTTTCCAGTATCAAACATTATTTCGTTTGATCATCTGTCTCGTAGCTCGTGTAAACAATGGAAACCCATTAAGTTGGGATACCATCAAAAATATAAAGAATTTCCAAAGCGTTATCATAAATTATTAACGCAAGTACGAAGCAAGTAAAATTTTGCTAGTGCACAAGAAAACACATGAAACTTAAAATTATACATCCACAAACGTCGAAGTATATCACACACAACTTTCAAGACAAGACCTTTGGAAAATATGATTGGGCACTTTGCCACATGATTCTACAAATGACCTGAATCGCTGAGGTGCGTTGTAATAAGATTTCACAATCATCGGTGCACAGTCTAATCAGAGTCATAATTATTATCACTGAAAAAGGAGTCACATACCTTTGCAAAGTCCCTATTTCATTTTATTCACATTCCCTGGTAATGTCATTTAACAACGGTTATTACACAAAAATTCCAGATAAAGTTCTTAAATTTCTTTCGTTGAAATTCTGACTTCTGCATATAAAGAGTTGACTTTCGCATTTCTACTTTCCCTAATGGTCATCATACCATGATAATTTCTTTCATAGTAGCAAATATTGATCTATTACATTTCTTGGTAAATTCATACGTTACACATGCACTGTTTGTCACGCATGTGATTCATTTGATTTATGAAGACCACTGGAGGGCTTCATTCCGATTTGTTATTTTATCCAAACTCAAATATCATTCCGCTTTTTGCACTATGAACCGCATTATTGCAAAACGATGACTCTTTGATATCGAGTCAATATATTTTGTTAAACCATTGAGGTGAAGAATTTATATTTTTATATATGTGTATAAAATTATGTTTGAGGTATACTCTCATTTAAGTTTATGTTAATTATTATTGATAATTAATAATAATAGTAATCTTAATATTATATTTAGGTACTAAGGTTATTGTCAAGGGCAGATATTGAGTAGTCTAGCCTTAGTTAGGCATGGACTGATCACCTATGCTTAAACAAGGCAGCACTAACCAATATCCACCCATGATAATGACTAGTTAATATATATAAATTAAGTCATCATACTTATTTAATAAATTTTAATTATATTATATATATATATATATATATATATATATATATATATACTTTGTACTGTAAGGAGAAGACATATTTTCATAAAACAATACAAAAATTATAGGGATGAATAAAATTATATAAATAATTGTGTATCATATGTTTTGTGGTAACTATGTACCGTAACGCTTAAGTAAGAAAATAATCATATAAGAATAAAATGGTAGTCATCAACTAAGTTGGGTTAAGGGAACATTATACTAAATAAGAATAGTCTCCGTTTTCACTTATTTACAACATTTATAAAAACATTCACAACGTTATATGATTTCAAAATGAAAATAAGTAACCACATAGAATTGACCCATTAAGTGTTATATATTTACAAAATATTTTACAAATACTTTTGTACAATAAATATTTTTACATCTTTATTTATAACTTTCATTTAACATTTTACATCGCGGGGGGTGTCAGTTTGGGGTATATAACAGGCAGCAGTGGGACTTGATTAACTTGCTCAGTTCGACAATCTAAAACGTCGTCCTACTCTTTGTATCTTCGTTTCTTTCAATCAAACCCTTAAACCTCGAAACTCTGTTCATTATCAGGGTAATAACTCGATCGCTGCTACGATTCAATGTCCGATCGATTGAAACTATCCGACTGGATGTTTAAGCGCTATCCTTTGTCATTAGTCGTGATTCCGACAGGATGTTTGAGTACCACCCGAACTTGGGGAATACTCTGTCATTCGTTGTGAATCCGATGGATGTTTAAGTGATTGCACTTTGTCATTCGTTGTGAGGGTTTTAATCTCGTGAGTTATCGTAATTGCTGTATTAAGTTACCTACCTAGTTAGTGTGCACTAGGTTTCAAGGCTAAATCAATAGGCTAAGCTCTGCCTGTATAAATCTGCAATATCTAGGCTAACCAGTAGGCTAAACTTTGCTCGTATGAATCTGCATACTTATAATGTGAGTCATTCTCTTTTTATCAAATTTGTTTACAAAAGAATGTTTATTTTCAAAGTTATAATTACAGTGATTTAGTTTATGTAATCACCAAATTACAGCCGGTATGTGGGGTATTGTGCACATTACTGATGTATTATCACTTTAGGTGGGCGAGCCTAAAATTTGTGATATACGTCACTATTGGGTGACAGGACCCAATAGTGATATAACGTCATCATTGGGGCAGCCAATGGTGATATGACCATAGTCACAGATCCGGTCGAGTGACAAATACCGTGGGTAGTTGGTTGATATCAGAAACATTGTAATCTCTCTTAATACTGTAAATTATAACAAACAGGTCGTTTTAGTAAATAGAATGATTCACCAGTATTTCCTGCTGACAAAACCTTTTTAAAACGCGTTTCAAGTAATTACAGTAGATTGGAGTAAGAGATGGATACGGCACTGAAAGGCTTCAAGAAGTGGCTTATTTTATTAATTAAATCAAATTAAGAAATATTGTTTTATGTAATCAAATTTATCTTTATTAAAGCTACCATTGTAAAACATGGGTTTATCCCATCTATTTAATAAATAAAATCCGGTGTTTTCTAAACTCTGATATTTTTCCTAACTCACGGTCCTGATGAAATTTCCGCTGCAATATTTTTTCAAAATAATCACCGGTACCACTGGGCTGTTCACGACTCCCGATTCCGTCCAGGGTGGGTCGGGGCCGTGACACTTGCAATAACGTAATCCTCCAAGTTACTCTGACGAAATCGTAGAGTACCTTTATCAGAAGCACCAGCAGTCGCGCGACTAATCCTGCCCTTCTTGCTGGTCACTTCAGCATCAATGGTAATCAATTTCTTTTTCTTCTTGTTCGACTTCTTCTTCTTCTTCTCCCCCGGATCAATGCCAAGGTCGCGCAACACACCTGCAAAGATGCTAGACTAGGAACTTAGCTCCCCATTTGAAGACCCTACAGACTCCTCGCTGGAAAGATAAAGAAACTCTTTCCCAATGGAAGTCACAGCTCGCAAGGGCCTAGGGTTGGGTAGATACGCACCTTCGGTTGTAGTGGGAGGATTGGCAAAAGCTCCAGCAGAAGGATACAGAAAATGACCTTTGATCCGCTCATACCAGTATTGCTCCCTTGATTCCAGCGGGCGCACACCCATGGATCCACCAAAGGTGGGGAAAGCAGCTTGATAAAGGTGCGCCTCTGCATTCAAAATCAACAATTAAGCGCAACTGAATTACAAAAAGAAGAAGTAATCAAAGAAGTAACTAACCTCTATCTTGAAACTTCAACACGGGCACCTCAGTGCTATCTTCCGGCCACTGATCACTCATCTGCGCTGCGACCAGAACATTTTCACCAAATTGCGATTTGGTGTGGCAGTTAGCTTCACATACCAGTCAGCCCCCTTCGGGATCGGCAGTTCCTCCTTCTCGATCACATCCGGGGCGCGGAAGATCATGGCGATCGGAATAACCTCCTCTCTAATGAAGCAAAAACTTTTGTTTCCAGTCATGGAAACTCTTCGGGGGGTTAAGAAGAATCTTCTTGGCAGATCCCCGGTTGCCAAAAAAAATAGAACCCCATGTTCCTAATCAGCTGATAGAATGCCCTAAACTTCTCCACTGTAGGCTCTATGTCATGGGATTGACACAAGAACTCGAAGTGTCGCACCCTCACCATACCGGGTGGACTCGCTAGGATATATGAAACCCACAGTAGTGAAGAATATGGGCCATAAATTATGTCGCCGGCAACCGAAAGTTGCCTTGTAAGAAGAAATCTTCAAAGAGGGTTATATACCCTGGCGGTGCGTCGGCGGCAGTCTGACCCTGCTGGGGGTACTGTGCCTCCCATTCCGGTGGGAACCGGAACCCTCTTGTGATTTGCTCAAATAACCCCTGATCCCACTTGAGGACGGGGAGGGGACCTTCTTCAAGATGAGACTCTTCTTCAGCCATGGATGACGAGCAAACAAGAAGAAGTTGAATATCATCGAAGAATACTCAAGAAAAGCTTGAAGATTTGCTAATGTTTCCTTGAAGATTTGAAGATTCAAATAAGAGTACAGAGAAAATAGAGGAATAGAGGAAAGATTTGTGATTTCATCTCTCTTCTCGTCGACTATATATACCCATCGCATTTAATGTGATGACTAAACGTGCCGGATTCACCGCGCGCGTAACCAACCAGAAGCTGCCACGTTGGGCGGGTTTCTCTGGGTGACGGTTATCACGCGCGCGTGGTCCTCAATCGCCTGACAAAAGGTGAACCATCAGTGACAACATGATGATGGCCATGTCAGCAGTCAACTCAAACGTCGCAGTCAGCGACATTTTGCACCAACCTGTCAGAATTCAAAGTTCGAGGTTTTCCCCGCCCAAATTTACTACAAACTTCATGCAGAAGTTACCCACGCCGCGCAACATTCACAATTATCCAATGAACCTGCGCGCTTACACTCAAAAGCAGAAGCTCATCAACAGAAAAATCTGGTAATCGCGCCGTGGTAACTGACAAACAATACCACGCGCGCGGCTGATTAGGATTTAGCAGGCATTTTTCTAACCTAGCACTTTCTTTTTTCTAAGTCCAGAGCTCCAACCACTTACTTCGCGCACGGTGCAGCACTGGACTGGGGGGACTTGAAGGGGTATGGTCCCAAAAAGCCGCGCAGACCAATCAGATCGCGCGCTGGACCATACTCCTTACTCAGCAAGATGATCAATCTTTTAGACCCGCGCAAGCTGCTCAAGCAGACCCTTATCCTGCGCGAGTTCCAAACAAGAGATAACATTAATTTCCATACTTAGCGTTCTGAATAAGAGCCTTCTGCCCCTGCAACCCTGCGCGGGCTACTTACGTACTCAGCAAGGGTCGCGCAGGAGTCAAAGCGCAAGGCCACTTCAGAAAGTACAGAAGGTACAAGTGGCAGAGAATAAGCCAATCAGCGTCCTCAAGGATGTGCTCTATCATGCTCCATGATCGTCCGACGTGCAGGAGACAGAAAGTACACGAGGAAGCCTATGTGGCACCAATCAGGGGGTGGCGACACCTACCCCATGATCTCCACTTACCTGCTGATGGCAGAGGGATAACAAGGCCGATAACTAAGACACGTGGCTCCAATCACGGTGCGCCAGCACCAGAGATTTTCTAGAAGACACTAACAGTCGATACCAGTGAGACAAAGAGCATATTCTCTGGTTGTCGCCTTTCGGCCCAAGGCCTATCAGCCTAACTCCTCTTACACCTCTCCGGCTATAAATAGGGACCTCTATGCACATGTTAAACATTCTACTCCCTCTACTCTCACTCTTAACACACACTTATTTTCTCAAAGCAGATACTTATTCTCACGCCGGAGTCTGGTTAAGAGGGAAACCCCCATATTCCCCTCTTAACGAGCTAACAGTGTTCTGTTTTGCAGGAAGATCGGATTGAATCGGAGCTCAGGATAGTTTAAGAAGATTAACCCCTATGAAAGGAACATAAACCAAACTAATTAACTCTAAAATTAGTTCCGTGTTTCTTCAGTTTCCTATAGAGAGTATGGATGAGGGGAGAGAGATTGGATAAGAGAATGTTTTGGGGATTTGTGTGAAAATGATTTGTTGCCACAAAAGGAGAGAATGTCAGCTGGTTTGAAGGGTTATATAACTTTCCAAAAGTGCCGCACCCACCTAGGGTTTAGGCAGTTTCGAGTGGGCTTCAGTGTGTTAGGCCAGATTATATAAACACAACCCATTAGTCCAATTATAGGGGTGTTCGGAATCAGAGAGCCCGAATCGAAACCAAGAAGTTACGAGTCGGAATCGAGGGGGTTTCGACCTCACTTATGAACACACGTTTGCACATGCTAATATATATATATATATATATATATATATATATATATATATATATATATATATATATATATATATATTTATATCACGTTTTCACAAATACACATGATGCACATAAATTATAAGTTCTAGATTCTCAATTAATAATCTCACGTAATATTATCGTACAATAAACTAGTGTCGGAAGACCCGAAGTGTCACATTATCCCCAAGTTTCAAGAACTTTCGTCCCGAAAGTTAGAGCGCATCCACTAGCAAGCTAGTGCGTTACAAAATTTTCGCGAGGTGTCACATCACGATTCATTACTCGTGGTTTAAGCAATATAAAAGAAAATGTTTTCTTTTGTTACCTCGTATGACATGGTATCAATATCGAGTTGTCTCTGTGTCGATCATGAATACCTGCCATGCCATAGAAAACTGATTGATCTAACACCATAACATCTTGTCGCACAATAAAAACAAAATTATATTAAAAAATGGATTATTTTATATAAATAAATGTATGTATATGAAAAAGAACTAACCTCAAATCGTAAGTTTTCTCCCCTGCGTATAAGATCCAAGACATTGCGAATCTAAAACAAACAAAGATGTAACATTTTCAGCATTATTGAAGAAGAAAAGGATATAACTTTAACGATGAATTAGTCGTAATTCATCGAACAGACCTCCGCTATCATGCCTCTTCTTTCACTTCCACCAGCCACGTTTCGTACCAGATGAGGGTATCCGTAAACACCATCAATTTGTCTATCGGTCGAACGTAAGTGGGCAATATGATGATGTAGAGGATGATGACCTGCGATACCAATTACAGGCGTGATTCTAGATTCTTGTGAAGAAGAAGTTGAAGTACCCACATGCGGTGATTCCAGATTCTTGTGAAAAAGAAACTAAACACCATCAATTTGTTCCTCTAATGATGTTGAGCCCTAATTTACCAAAGTGATGAATTGGGGTATTAAAAGGGGGAAACACAAATGGGGAGGTGAAATGATCGCTATACCCTCATGTGCAATGCACATGACATAACTTAACTGAAAATTATAACTGGGTTTGCCCTAAAGGACATAACATGCAACATTTTCAAACATTCAGTACAAAAGTCATCAATTTTAAAGGTAAAGGACTGCGCCTGAAATTTGAGACAAGCATAAAGGACAAAACTTATAATTTACTCTTGATCGATTTTACCTTCAAATACCGTACCGGTACCATAATGGAGCTAGCATTTTCGATACCGATGCCCTGTTTTGACGATTTTCACGATCGATACTTTCTTTACCGTACATTAGCTCATCCTTACCTTTGATTTAACTGGTTAATTAATAAATAATGGTCCTTTGATTGGTTAATTAATAAAACAAGGGTCTTGGTTAATTAATAGTAGGGATAATTGCATATTTCCCCTTTAAAAAACAGTCTCAGTTGCATATTTACCCAAGCCTAAAATGAAATTGCATATTCCCCTTCT
The DNA here is from genome assembly GCA_030545235.1 of Helianthus tuberosus. NCBI lineage: Eukaryota > Viridiplantae > Streptophyta > Magnoliopsida > Asterales > Asteraceae > Helianthus > Helianthus tuberosus. Next base: position 67,023,652 of record CM060388.1, read on the forward strand.
TTATTAAGAAACACTTTCAATTGCATATTTACCCAAATCTAAAATGAAATTGCTTATTTCCCCTTCTTTATTAAAATGTCCAAATTACCCTTTTCAAGAATTAAAGATTCCTATTTCCTTCGTTTAAGCAGTGTAGAAATCTAGGATTTTGATTCAACTTATCTAGTAATGGCAACGAGTCGGGTTCGGGCCGGGTATTGGTAATCCCATAACCATACCCGGTTATAAAATCGTGTCCCACACCTTACCCAATACCCGTCGGATATTTGTTGGGTAATTACTCGTCGGGTATCGGGTATACCCGCGGGTATCAGGTATATCCATTACTTTGTTAAAAGATATACGTCGGGATTTCTAAATACATTTTTTTTACTATTATAATTGTTATATAATTTTATTTATACAACAACTATTAAAAATAAAAAATGTACCTTACATGCATATAAGTTTTATCATAAAATAATAATAATTTTATAATACTTATACACTTACAAGTATAGGGGATGGTTCAAATGAAAACCACTTTTATTGTGAAAACTCGAAAACTAACTAAAAAAAGCCAAAAAAACACACCAAAATTTTTTTAGTTTTTTTTCAATTTTTTTTATAAAAATCGCAGGTTTTTTTATATAAAAAAACTTTTTTTTTCAAAAACTCAAATTTTTTTTTTGTAGTACACATACACATGTGCACTACAAATTTTTTTTTTGAAATTTTTTTTATATATAAAAAATAGCGAAAATTGGTATGCAAAAAAAAAAAAAAAAAAAATTGGTATGTTTTTTTTGGCTTTTTTAATTAGTTTTTGAGTTTTCATAATAACTAGTGGTTTTCATTTGAACATTCCCATACAAGTATATACTCCAAAACATACAAAATATAAATACTATTATCAAATGTATATAGTAAAAGAAAACTTTTTTTTTTACATTATGAACATACTAAAAAAATCACCAATAGATAAGTCATAGTGGAAAATATAAATATAAATAAAAAAAATCGGGTATATAGTTTGGGTAAACGGGTATGTGGTTTCGGGTAATCGGGTCGGGTATCACCTAATCCCATACCCGACCCATACCCGCGAAAATTTTTAAAACTAGTCTCATACCCGGCCCAATACCTGTCGGGTATCGGATATACCCGTCCCATTTGTGTCGGGTTTCGGGTATACCCGTCGGGCTCGGGTATTTTTGCCATCCCTAAACTTATCTGGCTCCGCATGGACTTTGAAACAATAGATAAGTTCTGTAGTTTGATTTTGTTTTTCTTTTGCTACTGGTTTAGAACTCTTTTTGATTCTATGTATTTTTAATAAACTAATTTACTTTTTTTACTACTTGTTTATAATCAACTGATGAGTTTCGTAATTTAAATGGTTGAAATTTACAAATTCGACTATATTATTTCTAAGTTTATCATTGATTATTTGCTTTGGCATGACAGCTCTTGGGGTTAGGGAAGTTCAAGGATAGTGTAAATGATTTTTTTATTTACATGATTATCACTCTATGTTTTGTAATTGTTACTCTAGTTCATGATAGACAGATAAAACACACACACAAAAAAAAAAGAATAACTTAGTAAAGATGCAAGAACCAAAAATTAAAAAAACCTATCTAGGGAAACGCAAAAGAAAACAAAAAAAAAAAAAGTGTGAAAAAGACACCAAATATAGTAATATACGGGTAAATTTGCAATTTTTAAGTTTTAGTAAAATTAAGGGTAAAGTAATAATTATATAAATTATTTTAAATAAGATTACTCAAACTGGGTAAATTTGCAAATTTATTAGTTAAAGTCTTAAAAAAGGGAATATATGCAATTTAATTTTTTTGCTTGGCTACATATGCAATTTAGAAGTGTTATAAGTGGAAATATGCAATTGACCCATAATAATACATGGGCTGCCCATGGCTTTATAGCCTAGTGGCATCTTGGTGGTGTGTTAAGGCTTTGGGACCAACAGGTCCTGGGTTCGATTCCCACAAGGGAGTTTTTCCCATATTTATTGGGTTTCCTCCTGAATTGGTGTGGCATTATGCCTAGTGGAGATGGATATGATCGGGTGGTTCCTCTGGTGGCACGATGATACTCCAGTGGTCCGTCAGTGATCCAAATTTGCCGTTCAAAAAAAATAATACATGGGCTTAATCACCAAACTATAAATAACTCATTAAGCAAGACGTTTATAAGATTTTTTTTATATTTAGTAAATTAAGCAAGACATTTATAAGATTTTTTTTTATATTTAGTAAAAGGTATATATAGTTTTTTCATGTCGATGTCAATGGTGTCAATTCTAAAAAAAATACTTGGGTCACTCGAAATTTTCCTATTGCATATTCTATTTTATATGATACACATAATACATTGGTGTCGGGTGACACGTTCAACTCAATGTAACTCCACCATTAACATTAGGGATGAGTGTGGTATCGGTACCGTACCGAATCGGTACCGGTACTGAAAATACCGATACCGAAATTCACCAAAACTGGGTACCGGTACCGATATATTCGGTACGGTACCGGTTACGGTACGGTACCGGTATCGGTACGGGACCGGTATTTGAAGGTAAAATTCGGTATTTTACTAGTACCGTACTGAACCGGTACCGATACCGAAAATGGCAAAAAGCGGGTACCGGTATCGAAAAAAATTCGGTATCGGTACCCAGTACCAAATGCTCATCTCTAATTGACATGGTGTAGCTTGATTGGCTCCACCAACTAGAGGTGCACAAATCTTTTGAATACCCGGTTTTGGGTATGGAGCCGGGTTTGGGTACGACGGGTTTCTTAATTTTTGGGTATTGAGAATACCGGGTCGGGTTCGTGCGAGTTCGGGCTATGAATTCCATACCCTATGTACCCGGGTTTGGGTAGGATTCGGGTCGGGTTTTATAATACCCGGGTATTATAATACCCTATTTTCGGGTTCGGGTATGGCTGTGATAGGGTTCGGGTATGGATCAGGTATTGAAAAACCCACGTAGGGTATTGATAAAACCCGAACGTGTATTTGAAAACCCGGTTAGTGAAATAAGCAACAAATGTGTGTAGTAAATTTTGTGGGCATTTTTTTTCCAACTTTTTGTTCCTTTTTGTTAAATATGAACATATTTTAAAACCTGGTCCGGGTACTTAAAACCCGGTTCCAGATTTTCTATAACGAGTATTCTTAAAAATCGGGTAGAATACGGGTACGAAAAAACCATGTTACGGGTTTGGGTTCTGATGACATTAATGCATACCTGGTCCCTACCCTACGGGTAAGGTCGGGTTCAGGTTCAGGTTTTAAAAACCTGATTATTACAAGACCCAGTTCCAGGTTATTTTTTCAGGTTCGGGTTCAAGTTCGGGTTTTTTGTGCACCCGCACCACTACCCCCAACCCGACCACACTTTAATAGTTTGTATGTATATGAGTAAATTGCCATTTTAGTCCATGAGTTTTGTCCAAATTTGCCATTTTAGTCCAAATAGTTTTTTTTGTCTCTGGATCCCTGACTTTTACATTTTGTTGCCATTTTGATCATATTGTCTAACTCCATCCAAAAACCCAGTTTGTAACAGGGGTATTTTGGGGATTTCCTTAAAAAATGTTTTCCGATGCCATTTTGATCCAATTCCAAAAAATCAAAAAAATTCCAAAAAATCTAAAAAAATCTAAAAATCAAAAAAATTCTAAAAAATCATAAAAATTCTAAAAAATTCAAAAAAATCTAAAAATAAAAAAATCTAAAAAATCATAAAAATTCTAAAAAATCAAAAAAATTCTAAAAAATCCAAAAATCATTAAATGTTTCGGCACGAAGCGTTTCGGCCCGTACCGTTTCGAACCCGAACCGTTTCGACGCGAAGTGTTTCGACCCGTACCGTTTCGAACCCGAACCGTTTCGAGCCGAACCGTTTCGACGCGAACCGTTTCGACCCGTACCGTTTAGAACCGAACCGTTTCGACCCGTACATTATCGAACCGAACCGTTTCGAGCCCGTACCGTATCGAAACGGTTCGGTTCGATACGGTACGGGTCGAAACGGTTCGGTTCGAAACGGTTCGCGTCGAAACGGTTCGGTTCGAAACGGTTCGCGTCGAAACGGTACGGGTCGAAACGCTTCGCGTCGAAACGGTTCGGCTCGAAACGGTTCGGGTTCGAAACGGTACGGGTCGAAACGGTTCGTGTCGAAACGGTTCGGCTCGAAACGGTTCGCGTCGAAACGGTTTGGGTTCGATACGGTACGGGTCGAAACGGTTCGTGTCGAAACGGTTCGGTTCGAAACGGTTCGGTTCGATACGGTACGGGTCGAAACGGTACGGTTCGAAACGGTTCGCGTCGAAACGGTACGGTTCGATACGGTACGGGTTCGAAACGGTTCGCGTCGAAACGGTTCGGTTCGATACGGTACGGGTCGAAACGGTTTGGTTCGAAACGGTACGGGTCGAAACGGTTCGTGCCGAAACATTTAATGATTTTTGGATTTTTTAGAATTTTTTTGATTTTTTAGAATATTTATGATTTTTTAGAATTTTTTTTTATTTTTAGATTTTTTTTGAATTCTTTAGAATTTTTATGATTTTTTAGAATCTTTTTGATTTTTAGATTTTTTTGGGATTTTTTTGATTTTTTGGAATTGGATTAAAATGGCAACTGAAAACAGTTTTTAAGGAAATCCCCAAAATACCACTGTTACAAACCGGGTTTTTGGATGGAGTTAGACAAAATGATCAAAATGGCAACAAAATGTAAAATTCAAGGACCTAGAGGCAAAAAAAAAACTATTTAGACTAAAATGACAAATTTGGACAAAACTCAGGGACTAAAATGACAATTTACTCAATGTATATAGAACAACGGCCCACTAATAGTTCCAAGTGGCCCATTAAGTTAAAGCGCATCTTCATTTCGGCCCACAACTGCACAACCAAGAGATAGTCGTGCTTCTGCTATAGCCTACAGCCAACAGCTTTCAAGGGTTTAAGATACTTTTCAATCTCAGCCGGATTTTCAGGTTCCGGCACCGGAGTAAAATGACGGAAGTAGCTAGCAACGTCGTTCACGACGTATTAGGTCCACGAGCTCAAGATCTGGACCAGCCAATCATCGATTACATCGTTAATGTTCTCGCTGATGAAGATTTTGATTTCGGATTTGAAGGCGAAGGTGCCTTTGAGGCTATTGGAGAACTCCTCGTTGATTCCGGATGCGTTGATGACTTTTCTGAATGTCATTCTGTATGTAACTGTTGTTGATTTTGCTAGCTTTTCGTTAATTTGATTGAATTTCTTTGTGTTTATTTACTATTGTTGTTTGTTTCTAGGTTTATTATATAATTGTTTGGTTATTGTATTATTTTTTTGAGAGTATTTAGCTATTACTGGATGATGTTCATCACAAATTAGACTGTGTTTTGGAATTTGATAATATAATCAGATTATCCACCATATAACTGTTATTGTATCAATATGTCAAAAAAATGCATGTGAAAGATGACTAGCTGAAAGTTTTAGCAATTAGGGATAAACATATGATTTAGCAGCTTAAACTGTATGCTTTTCATCCTAAATTAATCAGTCTTTTGGAATTTTATGATTTAATCAGATTAATTATTAATGGTTTCGTTCGATAAGAATTTCATTGGGGTAGTTAATTAGTTATACATACAAACTGGTAGAAGTATTTAGTTAGATGTCCCCTAGGACAAAGAGGATGCATAATGAATGGAGACAGAGCATTTTGGTCTGGAACAAGAACATCTTATTATTATTATTATATATGCATACCTTTAGGAATTCCTAATGGATGAAGCTCATGGGGTGTGCAATGAATTAAAGATAATATGATGTGACTCTATGAGCGAGTTTTGCTTAATGCTTTAGTTATGGATGAGTTTCAGCCTTTGCGGGACATATAAGATGACATTTTTTGTATACTTGTGTATGGTTTGTTTTGGCTTTATCTCTTGTCTACACCAAATACGTTGTTCAACTTCTAAGTCAGTTCTTAAGAAACATAACTGTTTCGATTTTTGTTTCACAAAAAAGATGATGCAAGTCTTTTTGAATACATGTAGTACTTAACTGCAGTCTAGTTTTACTGATGTTCTGTTACTGCTACAAATATACAATAATATCAATTTGGTTGATTTTGATAAGAGAAAAAACTTGATAACCAACTGAAACCCAATAATAGATATATGTAGTTAAAGGCTCAAGGTGCAAAGGGTAAACCTGTTGTCTAGGCGCAAGGCGCACACCGTGACTTACTACTTTACTAGAAAGACCTTCTCAGTGAATCATTTTATCTGCAGAAAATAATTGTTTTGAGTTACATGTGTGTATAAATGCTTCAAGTTTTTCTAAATGTTCGTCAAACATATTTGCAGGTCTGTGGCAGACTGTCAGAGAAATTTGGAAAGCATGGTTTGATCAAAGAAAAGCCAGCTGTTAGAAGCCTTGCAACACCATTTAGAATGAATGAGGGAATGGATGAAGTGAAAACCACAAAAAAGAAGCCTGAACCAGTTGACGGTCCCCTGCTTACTGAACGCGACAAAATCAAGCTTGAAAGGAGGAAGAGGAAGGATGAGCGTCAAAGAGAGGTAAGTTTCAACTTTCAACAAACACATACAAATATATGTATGTATGTGTATGTACATATCTGTGTTTCTTGTGTGGCCGCATGAGGCCTATTATAAATCACTTGGGACAACATGGTATAGAGGCTTATGCACATATGTTCTCAATTTAGTCAAACGGAGATCAATTTTCTGTACATATTGGTACAGTAACATGTCATCATTGTTTAAATCAACGAATGCGGTTTGTCTTATATTTGCATTCTCATGTGTACTCTTTTTCAATGATCAGATGCAATACCAGATGCATGTAGCAGAAATGGAAGCAGCGAAAGCAGGAATGCCTGTTGTATCTGTAAACCATGACAATAGTGCTGAAGGATCTACAGTTAGGGATATTCATATGGAGAACTTTAATGTGTCCGTTGGTGGACGTGAACTTATTGTTGATTGTACTGTTACACTTTCTTTTGGGCGGCATTATGGTGAGTCTTATTATTGAAAGACATGAATTATAAATTAAATTATCTGCTCTATTCTAATAGTATCAGTTATCTTATGAAGTTTTCTCTTGTATGTATATTTTTTGTGCATGTGTATGTGGGCTGTAAACGAAACGAAAGCGAACAGCTCGTGAACTGTTCGAGGGGGGGGGGGGGGAGTTCATTTATGTTCATTCGTTTAATAAATTAACAAACACGAACAAGAAATTTCTTTTGATAAGTTAAACAAACGAACATGAACAGAGGTTGTGTTCGTTCGTTTATGTTTGCTCGTTTATATTCATTTGTGTTTGTTCATTTAAAGATTTTTTTATGTTATATTTTTATTTTGTTAGTTTTAGTTTTGAAAAATTCGAAACAATAGTTATATCATATGCATTTGCCAACATCCCTCATTTGACCATTTCAATTTCAATTTGTGTTAAAGCTTGACAAACTTCTTAGTTTTTGTGTTAATTATGTTTATGATAATTATGTCAACTATTTTCGGATAGTTATGTTATGTACTTATTTATTTTTTGTGGATTCTTCATATTGTTGATATATAACGTTCGTTTGTGTTCATTTATGTTCATGAACATTTGTTTGTGTTCGTTTACGATTGGTAAGTGTTCATGAACATGCTCATTTTGTTAATACACGAACAAGAAATCTCGTTTCGTAAGTGTTCGTGAACCATTCATGAACATGTACATTCCTTAATGAACGATTTGTTCGTGTTCATTCGGTTCATTTACAGCCCTATGTATGTGTACCATGGATCTTTGTTGTATAATGAGCATCTAATAAGACGTGTACATTTTTTGTTTCCTTAGGATTAACGTATCTTCTGTGATGACATCATGATGGGCTTTTATTTTACAGGTCTCGTTGGCAGGAATGGTACCGGGAAAACAACTTTCCTAAGGTATATGGCTATGCATGCCATTGAAGGTATTCCTAAAAACTGCCAGATATTGCATGTAGAGCAGGAAGTTGTTGGTGATGACACATCAGCGTTACAATGTGTCCTTAATTCTGATGTTGAGAGAGCACAACTTTTAGAAGAAGAAGCCCGTTTGATAAAATTGCAGGTCTTTGGTCCATTGCTCTTTTTTCTCCTTACTTGTATGTGTGAATGCACATGGAAAAACATGTGACTGCGACTAACATAGTAACATGTGTCGTGTCTTTTTCTCAACCAACATGTATTGTTGTGATAATTTCAGAGAGATGCTGAGCTGGACGCTGAAGAAAAAAAGGACCCTACTTTGGTAAATGACAATGACGGAATTGCACAAAAACTGGAAGCGATATATAAAAGGCTAGAGTTTATTGATGCATATTCTGCGGAGGCTCGTGCTGCTTCTATTCTTGCGGTCAGTCCCTACTCCCTAAAACGATTATTTAATTAATCAGCTCACGAATGTCAAGACTTTTACTTTGTGATCTGAACATGATATTTAGAGCTAATTAATCAGCAAACGAACCGAACGAACACAAACATGGGCATGTTCGTGTTTGTTCATTTAAGTTTAACCGAATACGAACACGAACATATAATCGAACAAATATTTTAGTCATGTTCGTTCATTAGGGAAATGGGCATATTCGTGTTTGTTCGTTTAAAACCTAAACGATTCACGAACGTAAACGGACACAAACAAACTAAATGAACATATTGGAACAAACATAAACAAACACAAATGGACATAATTATACCCTTATACAAATACTAACTTGGGTTACCTTAACATAAAATCACATCGCTTCATGAAAGGCACTCATTCATTCAACATACCCACCGATTCACAAATACCGTTATTTAACCGCCGACAACTTCTAAACTTTAAAAACAAATCCTCAAGGTAAAGGATATTTGCACTATTATTTAAGCGTTGCAATTATTCAATTGTCGTCGTAACGTCGTGTTCCGATGCGCCTCCTCCAACAGTCACCGTCGTTTCCCCCGTGCCACCGTTTCACACCCTTTATAATGCCTAAAGCCACCGACACAGTCACACTAACACAATTTATTTACCACATAATTTCTCGAATTCTTTAAATTGGCCAACGAAGAAGAACAAATGAACAATATCAACGATGAGGGTGAACCCTCCACTAACAATTTACTCTGCCACGAAAAACCGTCGTCGTTGTCACCGATCTACGACTCGCCCCCCTTCACCGGTTCAACAGGAAGAAGTGACGGCAGGTGATGGTTCCTGTTAGTTGTAAATAGTTGTTAGTTCAAGGACCTAGTTGCTATTATATAGGTCCCTGTATGTAATTAGTTATTTCTTTTTAGTCCCTCACTTTCCCTATAAGTAGAGGGGTTATTTACTCTTGTAAATACACATTCAATTAATACAAGTTCGGTTTTCATACCATTACCATTTACATGGTATCAGAGCTAAAGGTGTTTTAGCTCAAGAATATCCTCATTCGGGTGACCATTTCCGGTTCCATTTCCGGTCACCACGTCTGTCCTAAAAACCCGTTCCAGACCTGTTCAAACACCCAAAACCTCCACAACTCGTCACCTACTTTTTCAGATCTGTTTCGTTTTCCGGCGAGTTAACATACACCACCACCACCATCGTGCTCGGAATCTCCCGATCTACAAAACCCCACAAACCGCGCCGCCGACCGCCGCCCCACGCGCCCCCACGCGCCACCACAGCCTTCCGCCACCGCAACCCACACGCCGCGCGTGACGGCGCGTCGCCGCTCCTCCGGCCGCCGTGTTTTACCAACCTGATCGGAATTACCTCCCCGTCCATTCCGTCAAGTAAATTTTTCAATCCGAGAACTTTTTCGTTTCTGCCTCGTGTAGCGTGTTCGTATGTTCAGATTTTTCGAGGTTACTGTTCACCAGCTCCAGACCTGATCAGCCAAGTTCCGTGAAATTTATTTCCGATAATTTCCGTGAAATCGGTTTTCCGATCTGAGCAACTTTCGTTTTCTGCCTCGGTTCGCGTGTTCGGGTTTCATCTCAGTTTTCCGCTTTTCTGCTTGAACATCTTTTCAAATGGGTGACGAACGAAATCACACCATTACATGCACCAAGGAGGAGTATGATTTGCTTCAACGGTTCCTTGCCTTTTGGTCATCGAGTCCTCAAACCAACTCAGTACAATCAGGTACGTTTTCTGGCTTTGACTTATCCTGGATTATTGATTCTGGAGCTACTCATCACATGACTGCGAATCAAGAAATTCTCACTAGCCTTCATAATACCTCTTGCTCACCAGTTCAACTTGCAGATGGTTCCTCGTGCCCCGTACGCGGCATTGGATCCATTCAGAACCCAGATAGCCTAAACCTGTCTTCTGTTCTTCTTGTTCCTAACTTCCCGGCCAGTCTTTTATCTGTCAGTCAGATTACTAAACGAAATAATTGTTCCGTTACCTTTTATCCTACTCATTGTACCTTTAATGAACTAGGTACTAACCGAGTAATTGGTACCGGCCTCGAATCAGAAGGTCTCTATCGAATGTCCTCATTGTCGCATCCCAAAGCAAACATCTGTGCGTCTAGTATCTTTGAAACTCACTGTCGGTTAGGCCATCCCTCAGCAGCCGTCCTACGGCAAATGAGACCTGACATCTCTATTCCCGATAACTTCCATTGTGAGTCATGCCAGCTCGGTAAACATACTCGACGTCCTTATCCTCCAAAAGCGTCAAGCCGAACCGTCTCCATATTTGAACTTGTCCACTCAGATGTATGGGGTCCATGTCCAGTTAAAACTACATTGGGTTTTCAATATTTTGTTACCTTCATTGATGATTACTCTCGTGCTACATGGGTTTACCTATTGAAATCCCGTAGTGAAATCAACTCGATCTTTCGTGAATTCCATGCATATGTCAAGACCCAGTTCAAAACATCCATTCAAACCTTACGCACCGATAATGCTAAAGAATATCTGTCCACCGATTTCTCTACATATCTCAAATCACAAGGTATTATTCACGAGACTTCTTGCGCATATACATCCCAACAGAATGGTGTTGCTGAACGCAAGAACCGCCATCTGTTGGATGTTACTCGCACACTCATGATTCATTCTCATGTTCCTCGTCCTCGTCACTTTTGGGGTGATGCCGTTCTTACTGCGGCTTATCTGATTAATCGTATGCCATCATCCGTTCTTCGTGGTCAAACCCCGTTCTCGGTTCTATTTCCTAGAGGAACTCCGTTTCCTCTTGAGCCACAAATTTTTGGATGTATAGCTTATGTCCATGATCATCGTCCCGGAGTCCCTAAAATCGACCCTCGAGCCATTCGTTGTGTCTTTGTTGGTTACTCGCGTGTCCAGAAAGGTTATCGGTGTTATAGTCCTTCTCTTCGCCGATACTTTACCAGTGCTGACGTCACTTTTGATCCGTTGCGTCCTTTCTTTCCAGAATCTTCCATTCCAGTTTCTGATCTGTTTCCTGATCCTGACATATCTGAGTCTCACATCATCCCCACCTTTCCTGTAACTCCTGTTCCATCTGTCCCTCAGGTCCCAGACACCACAACCCAGGGTCCTACTGCTGAGGACCTACCAACCGATCCCCCGCCATTACTCTTTACATATGCTCGGCGAGGAAAGGATCACACGTCAGCAACCATTGATCCCCAACCTACCAATACCTCTGGTACATCCGTTCAACCTGCCATGACTGAACCAGATACACCCGTGCCAGTTCCTACCCAATACTACCTCGGATATCCCTTCGGATACTCCTGCTTATGACCCTCCAGGTGCCCCATATCCCGATATACCTATTGCCTTCCGCAAGGAACCTAGACATGCCACCCGTTATCCCATCCAGGATTATGTTGCTTATACTCACCTATCCACGGAGTCTCATGCCTTCACCACTTCACTTGATTCCTATCCGATTCCCAAAAATGTGATGACAGCTCTAGCTCATCCAGGATGGCGACAAGCCATGGAAGACGAGATTGGGGCCTTACGGGCCAATCAGACTTGGGATCTTGAACCACTTCCTCCTGGTAAGCGTGTTGTTGGTTGTCGTTGGGTTTTCACAGTAAAACTTAACCCTGATGGTTCGCTACATCGTCTGAAAGCTCGTCTGGTAGCTAAAGGTTATTCTCAAGCTTATGGTATTGATTATGACGAGACTTTCTCCCCGGTTGCCAAGATGCCCTCTGTGCGTATTTGTATTGCTCTTGCTGCCATTCATCATTGGCCGCTCCACCAGCTTGATGTCAAGAACGCCTTTCTCAATGGTGTTCTTGAGGAGGAGGTTTATATGGAGCAGCCACCTGGGTTCATTGTTGAGGAGGAGGCCTCAAAGGTATGCAGACTACGTCGTTCCCTATATGGCCTTAAACAGTCTCCAAGGGCATGGTTTGGTCGCTTCTCTAGTGTTATGGGAGAGTTTGGGATGGTTCGTAGTGCATATGATCACTCTGTATTTTTTAGACATCATCAGGGCCGAAGGATTATTCTAGTTGTTTATGTGGATGATATCATAATTACTGGGGATGATGAAGATGGGATTACCAAGCTCAAACAGTTCCTTCAGTCTCAGTTTCAGATTAGCGACTTAGGTCGACTTCGGTACTTCCTTGGCATAGAAGTATCTCGTTCCCCACAAGGAATACTCCTTTCTCAGCGGAAGTATATCCTTGATATGTTAACTGAGTGTGGCTTATTGGGTTGCAAACCGGTTGATAGTCCTATGCTTCCTACGAGGAAGCTCATTCCAGAGGACGGAAGTCCAATGAAAGATCCTGAGCGATACAGACGATTGGTCGGAAAACTCAACTACTTAACTGTCACCCGACCAGATATATCCTTTGCTGTCAGTGTCCTAAGTCAGTTCATGGCCACTCCATACACAGGACACTGGGATGCTGCTCTCCGTGTCTTAAGATATCTCAAGAGCACACCAGGCCTAGGGATCTTATATTCTGATCAGGGTCATTGTCGTGTGGGTGCTTTCACAGAAGATGGAGATGGACGTATATCTGGATTTTCAGATGCAGATTGGGCAGGCTGTCCTATTTCCCGTCGATCCACCACTGGGTATTGTGTTTTCGTTGGCGGAAACCTTGTGTCCTGGAAGAGTAAGAAACAACACACCGTATCCAGATCAAGTGCTGAATCAGAGTACAGAGCTATGGCAGATGTTACATCGGAGATGATATGGGTTCGTCGTCTTCTTAGAGAACTTGGGGTTATCTCTGAAGACTTGATGCGATTGTACTGTGATAATCAATCAGCTATACATATAGCCAAAAATCAAGTATTCCATGAGAGAACTAAACACATTGAGGTTGATTGTCACCTAATCAGAGATCGGATAGTCGGTACTCAAAAGGATCCTCCATCGATTCAGCCAATCCATGTTAGGACGGAATTCCAACTAGCGGATATTTTCACGAAACCGCTCCGGAAGCCACAAATAGACTTCATATGTAACAAGTTGGGCATGATTAACATCTATGCTCCAACTTGAGGAGGAGTGTTAGTTGTAAATAGTTGTTAGTTCAAGGACCTAGTTGCTATTATATAGGTCCCTGTATGTAATTAGTTATTTCTTTTTAGTCCCTCACTTTCCCTATAAGTAGAGGGGTTATTTACTCTTGTAAATACACATTCAATTAATACAAGTTCGGTTTTCATACCATTACCATTTACAGTTCCATAACTCCATCTCTATGCTAATAATATGGCAGAGGGGAGGGATGAGTATTGGTTGCGTTTCAGAAAAAAAAAAAAACTTGGAATTACTGTTTTGATTCGAACCACAAAATAGAGAGAACATCTAATTCAAACCAAAAAAATGAATGTCAAACGAAAATGAATGTTTGTTGGTGGAGAGAACATAAAAGTCCTGTTTTACTGTTCCGATTACTTTTACTGCCCTTTTGTATCTTTTCAATTTTGAAAGGCCATGGAGTTATGAGTTGTCCATCCATTCTTTTTACTTTCATTTATTAAATCATTAAATTTTTAAATAAAATATAATACTAGATTAAGTTCCAGTTATGTTTTTTTAAGAATATCAAATTTAGTTATTAAATCCATTTACGTATTTTGGAAATGCTTAATGTTTAATTTGTTTATTTTGTTAAATATATAGACATATGATATGAATGTGGTTGAAGTTCAATAAGTATTTTGGATATTTTGTTGTGGTTTTAATATTTATATTTATATTTTATAACATCTTTCGATTTTTAAATTCAGTCCGCATTGAACCGGTAAGACTTCGTTTCAGTCATGAAAACATTGATTTTGAATGTCTGCTATGGAGTTTACAAATTGGGCTCAAAGTTATTATTTGGCACGGTCATGTTTAATCAATGTATTTTTATAGGTTGTGTTTCATATTACAAATCGGAAAACAATGATACATGCATACTTGAAAAAGAAAAATTTTATACTACGTATAAATTTAACAAGTAACATTAAAAGCCATTTAAAGAGTTATTTCAAATCAGTTATATTAAAACCAGTTCTCTAAAGGTCACCGACCCGGCGCTTGCGTCGTGCTTTGCCTGTTCCCCTTGGTTAGTCGGGTATTGGGGGGACCCAGGGGTTTAGCACGTAAGCGGGTTCCCGTGGTTATAAAAAAAACAATTATATATTTTTGTTAAATTAATTTTTTTAATCATTAGTTGTTTACCCATGTTTATTTTCTACTTTTTTTTTTGTAACATACGGTCACGTGGGTAAAACTAATTTCTAGCAATATGGTAAAATGAGTAAAATTGTATTCTTGATAACAAAGACAATCCTTTTTAACATTTCAATGCACTTATAATGCATTCTAGGAGCCAATTTACATAATAAAATTTGACTAAATTCCTTTTTGAGTCTCTGTGTTTTAATGGTTTTAACCATTTAAGTCTAAAATCAAAAAGTTTAACGTTTTTGAGTCCTTAACCGCTCATTTTATAACGTTTTGAGTCTAATTTTGTTAATCTTACAACGTTTTGAGTCTAATTTTGTTCATCTTACAACGTTTTGAGTCCAATTTTGTTAAAAAGAATTGGCCTCAAAAGGATTCAAAAGGTTATAAAAAAGCGTTTAGAGGCTCAGGACGTTAAACTTTTTGATTTTGAACTCAAATGGTTAAAACAACTAAAACAAAAGGACTCAAAAAGTAATTTACTCTTAAAATTTTAAGGGTATTGAGATTGACTATTCAATATGAGAAATACATGGTTAACATTTTTTGGCGCAAGTGGTGTTGTAAGTCGGAGATTAGGTAAAATGAAAGAATATGTTGCATAAATTAAAGAATTTTTGCATCTGTTGTAGTGACACTAAAGATATTAATAATCAACATCCCCGCAGGTTAACGTAAACTCGTTAATAAACATAAACGAACACATATTAACATTAATGAACACAACGAACTAGTCTAATACATCATAATTTATCAAAAAACACATCTAAATCAGTGGTTAATGTACATGGTTCAATTACGTGGTTTTTTTTTTTGTATAATTTGTTGATCAATTATGATATGTTAAATTAGAAATTCCATTTATAATTACTGGAAGCCCAATTACTAATTTGTTTTATTTATATAAGTAGTTAGAAAGCCCATTTTTATGTTTATATTTATATAAATATAATTACTTATGTATCCATTCAAAATTAAAACGTACAACATAAAGAAACGTAAATAACATAAATGAGTGAACATAAACGGTCGTTCGTGAACATAAATGAACGAACAAAACGTGTGTTCATGTTCGTTCGTTTTAATTAAACGAACAAAAAAATGTGTTCATATTTGATCATTTATTTAAATAAACGAACTTTCCACTGAACAATTCATGAACGTTTGGTTTATAGGCCTATAGGTCATTATAAAATTTTTGCTGTAAACTATCAATTTTCTTGTTCTTTAATTTTATTAATACAATGGTAATTTCACTAACCATGAGAATTTCAGGGGTCTCAGTTTCACACCAGAAATGCAAAAGAAGCCAACAAGGGCTTTTTCTGGAGGATGGAGAATGAGAATAGCTCTTGCTCGTGCTCTATTCATTGAGCCGGATCTTCTATTACTTGATGAACCTACGGTTTGCCACACAATACCCCCTTGATGATACTTTCAGGCAGTAAAAGATATCACAAAAAAACATTTTTTTTATGTGCAGAATCATCTTGATCTTCATGCAGTGCTGTGGCTGGAAGCTTACCTTACTAAATGGCCAAAAACATTTATTGTTGTTTCTCATGCTAGGGAATTTCTGAATACGGTAACATTTTGGCTAGTCTGTATTTAATTATATAGTAACATCCTTTGGTATATTATATATCTTGTTTGCTTTGTCTTGCAGGGTAGTCACAGATATTTTGTACCTTCAAAACCAGAAGCTGACTGCATACAAAGGAGATTACGATACCTTTGAAAGAACACGAGCTGAACATCTTAAAAATCAACAGAAAGCGTTTGAATCAAATGAGCGTTCAAGAGATCATATGCAGGTTTTGATTGTGTTATTTTTTTCTTAAATAAGCTTCATGGTTCATTATGCCGATTCTGTATTGAAAAATCATATTATATTTTGGGTAAATTAACACTCATTATCTCTATTCTTTCAGGCTTTCATCGATAAATTTCGGTACAATGCGAAACGTGCTTCTCTTGTTCAATCTAGAATTAAGGTAAGAGTTCTATTTAAGTTATCACACTTATTAAAACATTAGTTACCAGGTTTATGTTGTAATTTTGCATTATCTATTCAACTAATTGTCAGGCGCTGGAACGCTTAGGACATGTTGATGAAGTCGTGAATGATCCAGAGTGTGTACCACTGCTGCCTCTTTGATATAATTGTGTTTGCTGATGTGTACATGTTCTAAGTTGGTATGTGTTTGTTTTGTGTATGCAGTTACAAGTTTGACTTTCCTACGCCAGATGATAGACCTGGTCCGCCCATTATAAGTTTCAGGTTTGTTGTTTCGAAGTAGCTGTTTTAGCTCTGAGTGCTTCGTCATTTATTGTTGTCAAGAAATTATTCATTGAGGAAAAAATATGCCCTTTTTGTTCTGTATCAACTGGTTGCATGGGTCACTGTTGTCATCCGTGTATTAAAAAGCTAATGTAGTATTACTAATATGTATATTAAAAGTCGAATTCCATCTCAGGAACAGTGGGCCTTTTAATCATAAGTTTTTCTTTTAAATGTGATGGCAGTGATGCTTCGTTTGGCTACCCCGGAGGCCCAATACTGTTCAGGAATTTGAACTTTGGGATAGATTTGGACAGTCGTGTAGCAAGTAAGAATGATGCTTTGAAGTTATTTTTAGTTGTGTGTATTTAGTTGTATGTATGTATACATCATGTACATAAGTACTTGTACCTCTGCATACCACATACATCTGTGTGTGCATGTAATATGTATACACATTTATGATTTGGGGGGGGGGGGGGGGGGGGGGGGGTATATATTAAACTCTATCTTAGAGACTAAACCTAACGTAACAAACCGTTTTTTTTTTGTAAAAATTTTAGGGCATGTAATATGCATATTTTTCAAGCGGCTTTTTATAAAAAAAATCCAAAAAAGCCAAGTGGGTTTAAAAAAAAATATATATATAAGTTTTTGTTAAAAAAATAATTAAACTCTTTAACGTAACATGTGTAACATCATATGTTAGATCGGATGTAACATATGTTACGTAGGTGTTCCATAGGTGTTACAAGTGTGTTACGTAGGTGTTACATAGGTGTTACAAGCATGTGTTACATAGGGTTTAGTCTCTAAGAGAGAGTTTAACTATATACGTCTCCTGTATGATTGTATATATGATGCGTCTGTGTGTACATGTGCTTATATATGTGTAATTTACACCTATACACATACATCTGTATGACTGTATCATGTGTGTATTCTTATTTTAATACGTTTAATACTAAAAAAGTATTTATGCTTTTCATTAATTATATTTTTATCTGATTTGATGGCAGTATCAAAATAGTTGCTTTCATAAATTTTAGCTTTAGCCAAGGTTTAAAAGAACGGAAACGAGTTTCGAGGCTTTCATCATCAGATTCATCAAAATCATCAAAAAACATACATAAAAAAGACATGAAATGCTTGAAATTGACACAAAAAGTCAAAAACATCAAAAACAACTATGAAAATCCCATGAGGCACAGCCTTTATTAGCGCCTCAGGCCCTCTGAGGCGCATATGCAGTAAAAACCGCGCCTCAGACTCGTGTTTTGGCCGTTTCGCCTTGAGGCGCATGCCTCAAGCGTTTTTTAAAACCATGACTTTAACATTGCATTTTTGTTTCTGTTTCTGATTGTGGTATGCAAATGAATTTTCAGTGGTGGGCCCCTAATGGTATCGGTAAGTCCACTATACTTAAGTTGATTTCAGGGGAGCTTCAACCAACCTCAGGAACAGTTTTCCGTTCAGCTAAGGTGAATATGATTAACATCTACTTACCAATTTCGATTAATGACAATGCTATGCTTCTTTTTTACCCTTTTGGCTTCTAGATTGTAATATTGATCATCTGATTGGGTTTTAATTCCTCGTACAGGTTCGTATTGCTGTCTTCAGTCAGCATCACGTGGATGGACTCGATCTCACCTCCAATCCGCTTCTATATATGATGCGTTGTTTCCCAGTGAGTTCTTCTATATCAATTTTTATTTGTCTTTTTTAGTAAAATGCCATTTTCGTCCCTGAGGTTTGGCCAGTTTTGTGACTTTTGTCCAAAAGTTTTTTTTTTTGCATCTGGATCCAAAAGGTTTGAAATCTTGCCACTTTCATCCAGCTCGTTAACTCCATCCATTATCTCCGTTAAGTCAGGGGTATTTTCGTTTTTTTTTGTTAACTTAAAGGGCTATTCAGTCTTTCGAACACTTGTACGTTATGCTAAATGCTTGTACATAAAGTGAAAAAGACCGAATTGCCCTTTAAGTTAACAAAAAGACGAAAGTACCTCTGACTTAACGAAGAAAAATGGATGGAGTTAACTGGCCGGATGAAAATGGCAAGATTTCAAACCTTTTGGGTCTAGATGCGGAAAAACAAACCTTTGGACAAAAGTCGCAAAACTGGCCAAATCTCAGGTATGAAAATGGCATTTTACTCTTTTTTTAATGTTTTCTTTTTCAAAATTCAGTTTACACGCAGCGGTGTAACTGTACTTAAATGTTGCTCCTTTATGTACATAAGGTTTATTCTATGATTTTTGGCTACCATAGGGAGTGCCTGAACAAAAGCTTCGAGGCCACTTAGGTTCTTTCGGTGTAACTGGGAATCTGGCACTTCAACCAATGTACACCTTGTCTGGTACGTTCGTTCTTTTATTACTTTTCTCTATTTTATATATGGTGTGTGGAGCATACTGCTTTCACTATAAAGTGTTAATTTGTGGTGCTAAAACCACCTTAAAACACACAGCTTAGGACTCACTGTTGTTAGTGGTGTCTCAGGTGGTCAGAAAAGCAGGGTCGCATTTGCAAAGATAACGTTTAAAAAGCCTCACATCATATTGCTTGATGAGCCGTCAAATCATCTTGTAAGTCTATATCATTGTTCTTTTTTTAATATGCTTCGTATTCAAACCTTTAGAATGGTCGTGTGGTTATTGTTGAGCTGACCATTGGTTTGTTGTCCCCCTTTCTTTTTATATTATATTATAATATAATTATAAGTGTAAAACCATTTACATATATGCCTCACTTTGTGCCACCATCATTGTGCTTGTGGGATCTTGGTGCATTATCATATACTTTTTCATTATTTTATATATGTGTTGGATCATCAGAATCATCTAATATGGAACCTAAATGATTTGATTTCCTAAATTACCTTTTCTTTGAAGCGGGATAAAGAGTCATTTTGTTAGTGTAGGTTCTGCTCTAGAAATACTTATTATTTTATTATATCATCATTGTGATTAGGGTTTATCAGATGGTTAACTGGTTAGCAAATGGGCAGAAATTGCCACCTTTGAAGTGTGATGTTGACTGATTGACCGGATGTATGACAATATTTGGTTTTAAATGCAGGATTTGGATGCAGTGGAAGCATTAATACAGGGTCTTGTTATCTTCCAAGGAGGAGTTTTGATGGTAATTAGATCCTAACTTTTGAGCTATTTAACTCTTACGTTTCACTAAAATGATGTGAGACGAGTGAAGATGTGATTGTGGGTCCCATTAACCTAACGGCTAGAGTACCAAAATAAAATGAACAAAATAGTACCCAGGTCAACCTTGTTTTATCTATTTTAAGAACGAAAATGTCGAATGATTGAAAACCACAATATAAAGCATGAAGAATTTGGAAAATGAACACTTGATCTAATAGTTTTGTCATGTTATATAACTTGCAGGTAAGTCACGACGAGCATCTGATTTCGGGTAGTGTTGACCAGTTGTGGGCGGTGTCAGAAGGCAGGGTGACGCCTTTTAGTGGCACATTCCAGGATTACAAGAAGAAACTGCAATCTTAGTCACATCCAGCACTCGTGTATGAGTATTTTATGATATACTATACTGCCTCTGTAACGAACGTCCCTCGCATTCTGTATGTTGTCATAGCAACAAGACTTGGATAAACAAGCTCAAGAAGTGATATGTTTTTTGTTATGATTTTCGAAAGGTGAACATCGTCATGCTACACACAGCATTTTTTCTTCTCGTAGGGATGAGTCGGTTTAGTAACATGCTAAAGTTATTTATTTTAAGGGCAGGGTTGGATTGATACAAAACTCTTTGATATTGCCTTTATCCCCAAAGTATTTCTACATAATATGATATGTAACGTATACGTGGTAAAGCTAAGCGAAAACAAAGGTTTTAAAACCCAAAACACAAAACCTTGAAGAAACGATGACCTCCACCGTAAGTAAATGGTCATTCTTCAATTACTTGGAATTTTATCCATATTGAGTCTTGCCGGTCATGGATATCGCTAATTGGTCATTAGCCCATTCATAATCTTGTTACTCTATTATTTTCTAGGTTCTACTTTCCTAAGACATGTGATCTAGTGGGCTATTTGACCATCATTATTGAGCAATAATGACAATGAATTGTGCCCATGGATGCCATAACCAGTTTCGTTCAACTTTCCACTTCCATTTTCATTTTCATTTTAAGCTCCATAATTGGCGAATAGACATCTAGTGCCGTTTATGGTACTATTCAGTCGGTTACGGTTGAGTTTATGAGTTGAGCCGGTAACTGCAGTTTAGAAAACGAGAACCCAAACAGGTTAGGTTGGCTTCGATCTGACCCATTTTTTTTGTTTCAAGACGATCATTAGTTTGCATTATTTTTTTAAACCGAATAAATTTATACATAAATGCATATTCAAAATATAAAAGAAAAGTTAACTTGACTAATTCGGTTTACACGGCTGGTTCCAAGTTTTTCAATCGTAAATTGTGCGCCAAACTATAAAAACTGTATATAAACTAAGCCAGCCAATTTATTTTGATGTAGGAACTAGGAAGTTTCAATGGTTCATAGACTCCCAATTTTTATTTCATCATTTTCTCCCACTTAAGTTTGAAAAAGTAGAATTATTTCATATAAAATTTAGTTTTTCTATTTATATGTGGGTTTTACATCTCAACTTGTGCAAGTATAAATTATAATATGATAAATGTAGGCCATACACGCCTAATTTGCTGGAGATTAACAAACAAAAGTGTTAGGTTTGTAAATGAAAAGTATACAGAATAAGACAAAACTTGTAATCTTGCCACCATAGTTGAGATAAAAGAAGGAATAATTGTAGTCAAATATGGATCTAGGTGTTTTGTGGTGTGATTAACATCCTAACTAAAGATATAACTGCATATGCTTTTTGTTAGATTCTATCCATTGAACATTTGAACTTTAGGTTATGAGTTCAAGTTTTAATTAAAAAAATAATTTAATTTTAGAGTTTATTTTCTTCAATTTAAAATAAAATTTCTAAATATATTTGATCACACACATGAAAAAAGACTATGCGAAAGAGAAAGCCACACCTAGGTTGGGAAGGGGAAGGTCTTGGGTTCAAGTCCCACAGACGACAGTGGATTAAAGAAATTAGCCGTTAAAAAAAAAAACAACGCATCTAAAACTTATAAATAAACGGACATATGTATCATGGTTAAAAGAATACATGTGTAGTATTATAATTGCTTTTACTCTTTGTATGTACACAACACTTAATATTACATAATATATATGTATGTATGTGTGCGTAAAAACTTGTTTAAAAAGAATAAAGAGGGTTTGCTTATTAAAGCATAAATCATAACAAAATTGTTGATGTGATTTATCTAATCCTATGAATGTTGGGGCCACTAAAAAGAATGGAAAATTATTGAACACGAATAGCATTGAAAGATTCCCCTTTGATAGTATAATTTATTCAGATTAGGAGATAATGGGTTAGTAGAAATTAGTAATGCCAAGATTCTTGACAATTTTAAATCTAATAGCACCAAGGGTTTGTCCCATTAATAAATTTTATTTATAAAAAACCAAATTTAAAAATGAAATTTTATGGTTTAAAAGTGCCTCAAATTGAAATTTAAAGCTTTTTAAAACAATACGTTATTGTTTTATTTTCTTAATTTAAAACATTGGCGGCATTAGTCAAATCTAGTTGGCTACTAAAAGCTACTATTAGTACATATGATAAGAGAAAGGAAGAATTAAACAACCTAAATAAGTAGCTTTTGAGATTTCAGAATCCACAGGTGTGATTAAGTGGGGTTTTGCATCCAAACACAAGACAAACTCTAATGACACCAATTTTACACACAAAAGTATGCTTATATAAACATCAACAAACATATTATATATATGTGTGTATTGGTATGTATATTTAGATAGAGAGATCAAGAATGAATAATTTGAAAAGAAGAGAGTTTTTGATTGTATATATTCAATAAAGATTTTAGGTGGATTCAACAACGAAATCAGAAGCCCCGATATTTTTTTTGATAACTTTGCA
This sequence comes from Helianthus tuberosus, assembly GCA_030545235.1. Lineage (NCBI taxonomy): Eukaryota > Viridiplantae > Streptophyta > Magnoliopsida > Asterales > Asteraceae > Helianthus > Helianthus tuberosus. Next base: position 67,046,689 of record CM060388.1, read on the forward strand.
ACCTGTAAATGTTTTGACGGATTGTCAGCTGTAAATTTGCTCTTACCTAATGAGTACCGGAACGATTTGAAAGAAAATTCACCTTTTTAAGTCGGCAATCTGTCTGTGATTACTGTCAATTTAGATATTTATTTTTCTTTATTTTCATTTTTTGTTTAATTAAAACAAAATATATATATGTTTAGACGTCTGTTGGTGATTGCTGACAGATCACTGACGGATTGTTGAAAACTCAATCTTTTTTTTATTTTATTATAAAGTGGATTGCATCCCCGATGGTAATTCGTCGTTGATGATCACCTGCGAACTTTAAAAAGTTAGTTTCTTTTTAACTAGGATTTGTTTGATCGGTTAATGATTTGTCATTAAATGCCGACAAATATATGCACGTATAACTCCTATTGGCATAGGTAGTCTTTAAATTCTCTTATGTATCAAGTAGTGTCCCGTATATTTGCATGTTTGTATGCTAAAACTTAAATTTATGGTTGCTAATTATTTTCAGATGTTACCTGAAAGTTTATTACTAGATAAACAACAAGGTTTTAAAACTAATAGTATTGTAGCATATGAAAAGTAATCATATAGTATGACAAATTATGAATATTTAAAACATTTTCTTAAAATACTTTTATTTCTATTGATTACGCACACTATAGATACACTCACCTTTTCAAGATACGCATTTTGAATATTGGACAAACCTTCTTTTATTCAGATAGATTAATAAATTGAAAAATTAAACTAATGAGACAATTTCTTTGTATAACATAACTAGATTATCACCCGTGAATACTCACGGGTTGTTAATCTATTTTATAAACAAATAAACATATACATATATATTAATAAACGAAAAATTACATGATGAATAAGGTGGATGAATAAATGATAAGAACGTCTGTATGAGTAAAAATTGATAAAATGTAACACTGAGAAAAACAAACTTGTTTTTTATTCGTTCTATATCATAGCATAAAGAATACTAAACACTTTAAGCAACACCTTATTCATTAACTTCTTCTTTAACTTCTACTTTAACACGTGCAAGACATTGTTCAGGAATACGGACCAAATCTTCTGTGCTTCTAAAAACCATCATATCAAATTTTGACTCAGAAATCATGTCAAATATAATATAGTGTTCATCTTCAATTTTCATGTCTTCTTTAATTTGATTCCATCTAATAGTCATATAAAAATTTTGACCATGTTTTTCCATAAAAACCAACCATGTACGGTTAGGAAAAGCGGTTATAGTAACATGGTTCGTAGGTATTATGTTCTTCAACTTATGATGAACAAAAAATCTATCGATAAGCTGCAACTCCAAAAAAAATTATATTAAAAAAACTTGTATAAAATTAGTCAAATATTAATATAGTACAAACATAAAAAAAAAATTATCAAATGATCTTTATGTTCAGAGAATTTTGATGTTTGGCAATATAAGAACTCATCTTGAACAAGTGCCAAATCTTGATAGAAGTATATCAGTCGAAAAGTTAGACTACCTTCGTTCTGAAACAAAAACAATGACTTATTTGGTAATAGTAGAGATTGAATCATATTGAACCATCCGTCGTGAAAAAAATATGAAGAGCCTGCTTTCCTAACCCTGACGGTAAAAATTCTTCGATCAGTGGTAATGATTTGAACCATACCATCAGGAGCTAACTTGAAATCAGCTACCTAATTGTGGTAATTCATCGGTAAAATCTGTATACAAAGTAAAAATTAAAACCAACATATTATAAATAAATAAACTTGAAGATAACATCAACATACCCGAGATTTCGTCTTGTTGTCTGACAGATAAAGTAAAAACAATTCAACATCTCCATTAATATATGAAATTTGAAGAGGATGAAGATTATTATGTAGTATGTATATTTATAAGAGAAGCTTACTTATAGTTATAGTAATAGTATCAATTATGGACAATTTATTTGTCTATTATATGCACAAATATATAATGATTTTATAAAAGAAGATATAATAGTAAAGTATATTGCTTACAAATTGGGAATTATAAAGGTAAAAATATAAGGACATTTGTTGACAAATTTTTAGGACTACATTCAAATTTAAAAAAAAAAACGGATTTTTTTTCGTTTTTTTATTAAAAGAAAAAAGTTAACAAATTTGTTAGAAATAGTTTTTAATAGTTTCTATAAGTTCATTAATATATATATTTAGAAACAGTTTTAGTAACTACATAAAAATAAAAGTTGATTATCTATTAGTTACTTACCATAACAGTGATAAAGAAAATTAGTTTCCTAAAATACTAATAACAAATATATATACTCCCAAAAAAATCGTGTTATCCTTTGAACAAAATCATCGATAATTAAATTAATCAGAAATTTTTAAATCAACAAAAAATTGGGTCTTATTTACAAATAGAAGAAATAATGCGTTGGATGGTTTTTTTATATGATTGTAGACTATCCATACTTAGATTATGTTCTATATTTTTAGTACCATTTTAATTACCCTACTTATCATGAATCTTTTAAAAAATAAAATGCACTATTATTAACATGACTATTAGCAAAAAGAAGCATGATCATATATATATGAAACACAAACTGCTAATAACATTGTTTTATAATGTTACCCATATACATCAACAAACCATCAATGTTTCTTATTGTAACAATCACTTCTCTCGTTTATCAATTCTTCACAACGTCTTCATCAAAACAAATGCTATCACCGCTTATGCGAGGTTTACTTGCTGACGATGCCAGCCCCTCTTCAATCGCATACACATCAGCAAGGTTACGCTTCAAATCGGCTGATGATTGATTCAAGTCACCAACAGAATCCTTTGAAACAGGTGTTGTGTTATCACCGGTGTAGGAAACACCATCCTTTACCAAAGCATTTTTAATTCTATATCATTATAGTTTTTAAAGGTCAAACCTTTGCACTTTCACCACCAGCAGATTGGAAATCAGACTGACTCATAGCAAACGAATCAGAGGCATCAAGTTGTAAAAAATTCGAAATCAGAATAGAATTTCTATAAGCCTCATTTAAAGAATAAAAAAGTCAAAAAATTTTAATATAACAATCCCTTACTTGATCAATTTTCCATTTCTTGTTTAGCTGATTCAAGATATCAACATCATTGGTAATAACTGATATACCATAATTCTCAACAGCATTTGCAATATTAAAGTCTGATACTCTAATCACGAAAGCACACTTGAGGTTAAGCAACGTCTCAAACTCAACAGGATATTCTATGGGTACCTCATTTGTCTTGAGTATCTATATTGACAATATCTCATATGTGGTCAGGATATATATGTAAAAAAACCCACAAACTGAAACATTCTATTATATTTACCTCGTCCTGAATTTGTATAAGTTTATTTGCAGTTTTCCCAACAAACTTCAACGCCTCGTGATCAAACAATGTAAGTGTCACCGTACCGGTTGAATCTTGAACCCGAATTGGTATTTTAAACCTTAAAAGCGTATTTACATAGTTAACAAACAAAGACAAACCCGATAATACAAACAATGATAGTTGTTGAATCAACAATAACAGAATTATGAATAACAGATACTATACCTGGACATCGGGAAAACATCTTTTCCTTGACAATCCTTGTTGGAACATTGGTACACCTTCTCATCTCTAACATCACTTGTTCCATCCTCCTTATCGTTGTAAGACCCGTCTCTATTAATCAATATTATAATATTAAACACGCATTTTATATGAAAATGCAAGCTTACAAAAAAAAAAAAACTTTTCCAAGTTAAACTTCTTACATAATTTAAAAACATTCCAAAATATAATTTCAAGTGTTTACAATATCCACTTTTTAAACTAGAACAAAATAAGATCGTTGCGGAAGCATCGAGACATGTGTTCGGTTCTCCTTTCTTGCTTGATCCTCATCCGGAGTTCCATAAGACATTCCTAAAATCAAAACCAACATAAAAGTTAGTTTTGACAGTTTCACAACAAGTTATAAACATATTTCCATCCAATTCATTTATCCATTATTCAAAATTCTTGTTTCCTTCGAATTCGTAATTTAATCCTCCATCATATGGAGTTAAAGTTAACATCTGAATTCATAAAATAATGGGCTTCAAGCCCTTGACTTTAAAATTCATTTTTTAAAGACTTTTGACCCGTTCAAGTTTTTAAAACCTCAAAACTTGTTTCTAATTAACCATTAAGCATACATCAACATGTTTATCTCAAAATCTTTAGTTCGGGTCTGTAATCTTTTATGAATTACGCGGCTAGTACTCAATCTATGCGCATAATTCTTTTGACCCGTTTCGAAGATTTAAACCTTTTAAGTTTAAATCTTTCCCCTTCGTTATGCACAGTCCACTTGATATTTACCTATAACTTACATGATTGTAAAACACGTTCTTAAACGACTCATAAGGATCGTTTACCCGGTTCAGTGTTCATGGGTATTTTGGTCAACTTCAGTCCCTCATTATATGACGAAGGGTTTTCACTAATATTTGACCATCTTATTACTTCTAGCTATAATTCAAAATATGCGTACCTGGCTCGGGTCAACATATTGACCCGTTTAAATATCTTTTGCTTTTAAATTTTCTAGATAAAAGCATTACAAACCGTATGTCCTTTCCTGAAATCACAACACTTAACAAGCGGTCATCAATTAGTATTATTGTCAAATGGTATTAACTTACCATTTGACCCGTTTAGCCGAAAATGACCATTTATCAACATAAGATGATATTTTTAAATACCATCCCGCCCCTTAAACCTATTCCGGTTTACACCGTGAGTTCTTATTACTTAAATGGCATTACTTGAATTATTTGACCCGTTAAGATTTACACCAAATGGTTATCTTTTCAAACCTTTTATCTATCCGTCAACTCATGTATGGATTTTTATTCAATCACTTTTACCCATTACGGTTCACCCTATAACGTGATGTTCAAAATTCCATATTGGTTAGTCTTCACCCGACTAGTCTACCGTTTTTACCCCTTTTTACCATAGTTTATGGTTTCTTACCATATTTCCTTATTCCGGCTTACATTGTATCATGCCAGAATATAGTATTTTCAAATACTTGTCATAATTCAAAAATCAATACTCACAAGTAAATGTATCATAATACCAAGGGGGTGTAAGCTTAACTTACCTTGAATTCCGATTATGCTTTTCCACGTGTATTAGTTCCGTTTGACCCGCTTCTACCCAAGCTTCCACCTAGCTTTTCGAGCGTCAATCTACCTTTTATCATTCGCAAGGTGATTAGATTAGTCATTATTATCAAGACTATCTCACCTTACGGACTTTATATCAAAATCACCAAATTGATTTCATTATTGGTCAGTTTGACTTTTAAAAGTCAAACGGCCTAAAACGCGAGCAATTACACAATTAAGTTCAACAATTCATTTAAGCAATTCGTCAAATATCTGATATGCATTATTCTTACACTACCGGTTTAACTAGTTTTCTCATCAAATTCATTATACTTCTAGTTTCTTTAACTAGTTCAAACGATTATCGTGACTAGTTTCTTTATTCATTTTTGCAAGAACCAAGGGTTCCCTTTTATAATGAGACCCGTTTCATCATACTATTTAGCATTCATCCGAATACCTATTATAATCAAGTTTCATAACTAGTTGTTTAGCCAAGCTTTAACATTAATTAGGCAAGTTCATATCACTGAAAATGAGCTGTTTTTTGGTGACTTGTTTAACCTGTTTACAAGTCTTCAAAAATTATGATTTTTTTATGTGGCGTACCTCTCGGAGGGTTAGGCCTTGTGTTAAAATTTCAAGATCTAACTCTTTACCAAAAATTCGTAAAAATTCATTTACTAAGCTGCAATCAGATTCGTCACTTCTGACTGCAGTTTACGGAAAAATTCATTAAAAATTCCTCGTTTATCCGATTGACGAAATTCCAATTGGCGATTCTTTTAATCGCTTAAAACTATCTACAGTAAAAATTTGAGATCATAACTAAATTTCTAAATTGAGTTATGACATTCGTAATGGGCTGTAAATTCTGCCAGAAAACGAAGCTTGAACCTTTGATACGGAAAAATTCATAAAACGCTCAATTCTCGTCGAAAAATGCGATTCCAGTGGGGTTTTAAAGATATTTCCTGGAATTACATTTTTGACTCAAGAAACACATGTTTTTGTCACGTTTTGTTCAGGTTACAGCCAATACAAGTCGGCTGTAAATTCTGATCAGGAGCTGTTTGAATTCAACTTTCAATTTAAGCATGTTCTTGACATCATAACACTAATTTTTAGCAATCAAAACCCTAAAAACATCTCATACATGAATTTAGCATCAACAAAATCTGAATTTACTTGAGCTAGGCATGATTTCAATATATTCTTGTCTAGGGTTTACTCCTAGACATGTTTTCATTACTAATTTCATCTAAACATCAATCATGCAAGTTCAGATTTCGATTTCACAAATCATCAAGAATTCAAGAAGTAACCAAAATACAAATTCAACATACCTTGTGATCCCCTCACTTGAGTGATCACTAGATTGATCTTGGTTTTCGATTTGAACTTGAATTGCCTTCTTAATTTGATCAATTTTGTGAGTTAGGGTTGAACTTTTGAGAGCCCTTTCTTGGCTCTGTGGATCGCACGCCCAGAACACACACTTAGGTGTGTGTTTTGGTGTTTGGTTTTTAATTTAATTAAAACCTTTTTCACTTTTGCCAAGTTTAGCCCTTCTACAATTCAATTATTTTTATAAAGGGTGTTTTAACCTTGTTTTCTTATTAATTCGAGGCCTATGATTAACTAGGTTACTTATTCCTAGTTACTTTATCTTGACTATAACTGACTTTTAATTTACAATATAAAATTTATATTTTGGGGTGTTACAAGTCTACCCTCCTTAAAGAGGTTTCGTCCCCGAAACCTTCTTTAAGTAGTTCTTTGGTTTTGACCAAACAAACTCAGTTTCGTTTTCAATGCATTCTTTCTTTTAGTCATCATTCGCATCTACGCGTGTGTCTTTCACGTGTAAGTCCTTACGGACTGGAACTTGTATCTTGTATTTCTTCTTTTGTCGCCTATTTGACCGAGTTGTCATTTGATCACCCGGTCATTGAGTCTGTCAGCATGTTTACTCCATGCTAATCCTATATTGACAAACGCTTTACATAAGTCATAGCATTACCTTGACCTTGAATGGTTTTACCGGCTAGACTAATTAGTCACCGTTACTTCATACCCCGTCATCCGGGTGCACCACACTGCCATCTCCGGCCCTTTGTGTGTTTACTATTTCCCAAACCACTTCATACTACATATATTTGTTAAAACGTTGCTTTTGACTGAAAATTGAATTTTTAGTTTAACATTTTCTCTTTGTCTTACGTCATTTACTTATATCAGGGAAATTTACTTCCGAGGATTTATTCCTCTCCATTATTATTTAGGGCGGGGAGTTATAACTAGTTTCCTTACTTAACCCAAATAAATCGTAGGTTCTTTCACTTAGCCTCGTAGGCTATATGGGCTATATGTGTATATATGTATATGGCGTCAAAGCCCCCTTTTTATGTTTATAATCATTTACTTTTGCTTTTTGGATTTCATTTGACCTTGACCATAGTCTAAGGCTACATTTGTTTTCTTTCGAATTATTTTCCGACTTTATGACTTCTCACGTCATTTATGCGTCGGTTCATCTTATGCTCACCATTATCCCGTTTACATATATCTGCATTTGATTATGTCCCATTACCGGGATCATTATTCTTTTGCATTTAACGCTACCGTTATCCCGCTTGCGCTTACTCATGCCATCCGGCATTATATTATATTCGACCTGTTTGACTCATTCATGTGAAATTTTTTATCATTTACGGATGTCAACTTCATTCTTTGTTTGACCCGTTCAACTTTAAAATAGTTGAACATAATTTATCAAAATTTCTATTTACATTATCTTGTCGTCTTTTAGTCATGACTCAAAACCCGAGTCTTTTAACTTTCCATCCGAGTTCCCGTTTCTCGGTCTACGCATGTGTTTAATCCTTACCCATCAACCGGGTATTTTACCGAAGTCGTTATTATTGCAACCCTCCCGGTATGCATTAAGACTTCGCTTCACTTTTATATTCCTACTTTGTCCTCAAGTTTGACGTTTTACAAAAACGGCCCGTTAAGAGACACATTTGCATTCTCCGGGTTTGAGTGTAAGTACACCCCCTCCCAATGCATATCTTAATCATTTTACATGTTTGCATTCTCCGGGTTCGAGTGTAAGTACACCCCCTCCCATTGCACATCTTAATCATTTTACATTAATCTTTGTCCCTTCACTCGGGCTCATTATCCTAATGTAATACGCTTCCGTCACCCGGCTGTGCGTTTACATTATTATCTAATATTTTGCTCATTTGATTCATTTGGGTACTTTTTAATTTGTCCCACTCACCCCGTCCTTACTACATCGGATGTAAGCATGTCCATCATAAAAAGTTCATGGTACCACGTGCTCACCACTTACTTGGCCAGAGTAAGCGATCAGTACCTGGTATACATGACCTTTTTATAATTTTCACATTACACCCCGTGTAAGTAATGCCTCTATTTGTTTCTCTTGGAAACCATATCCCGAATAGATTTTCTATTCGGGTTTTTTCCAAGTTTTTAATCTACATATGCAACTTTCAATTTCTACATATTTGTTGCATATTACTATTTGTGCAATTAAATTTAAAATGTGCACCTGGTAATGCTTGCCCTAACGGGCTTCTCTTGCCATTAGCCCTGTTCGCGACCGCCACGCAATTTAGGTCCTTGATGAGCATACTCTTTGGACCGTTCCTCTATCAAATCCGTGATTTGTTAAACTCTCGCTATCTTCATATGCGAGTGTCCTTCAACTAAAACATTTACAACAGTTAGTAATTTCGACATTAATGGGTGCCCGTATTATAATACAATGCTTTTCTACTATGCACATCAACGCGTGTAATTTCGTTGACTATATCTACTCCATATCGTTTTTATTGGTATAACGTGTATTACACGATAACCATATGTGTTGTTCTCAACACTTTAATCATACTAAACCATTGATATACATGTACTTACCGGATTTGCGATCAAGCCTCGAACCGAACACACTTTACTCTTTAACCATGAGCTCTGATTACCAACTTGTAAGACCCGTCTCTATTAATCAATATTATAATATTAAACACACATTTTATATGAAAATGCAAGCTTATAAAAAAAACTTTTCCAAGTTAAACTTCTTACATAATTTAAAAACATTCCAAAATATAATTTCAAGTGTTTACAATATCCACTTTTTAAACTAGAACAAAATAAGATCGTTGCGGAAGCATCGAGACATGTGTTCGGTTCTCCTTTCTTGCTTGATCCTCATCCGGAGTTCCATAAGACATTCCTAAAATCAAAACCAACATAAAAGTTAGTTTTGACAGTTTCACAACAAGTTATAAACATATTTCCATCCAATTCATTTATCCATTATTCAAAATTCTTGTTTCCTTCGAATTCGTAATTTAATCCTCCATCATATGGAGTTAAAGTTAACATCTGAATTCATAAAATAATGGGCTTCGAGCCCTTGACTTTAAAATTCATTTTTTAAAGACTTTTGACCCGTTCAAGTTTTTAAAACCTCAAAACTTGTTTCTAATTAACCATTAAGCATACATCAACATGTTTATCTCAAAATCTTTAGTTCGGGTCTGTAATCTTTTATGAATTACGCGGCTAGTACTCAATCTATGCGCATAATTCTTTTGACCCGTTTCGAAGATTTAAACCTTTTAAGTTTAAATCTTTCCCCTTCGTTATGCACAGTCCACTTGATATTTATCTATAACTTACATGATTGTAAAACACGTTCTTAAACGGCTCATAAGGATCGTTTACCCGGTTCAGTGTTCATGGGTATTTTGGTCAACTTCAGTCCCTCATTATACGACGAAGGGTTTTCACTAATATTTGACCATCTTATTACTTCTAGCTATAATTCAAAATATGCGTACCTGTCTTGGGTCAACATATTGACCCGTTTAAATATCTTTTGCTTTTAAATTTTCTAGATAAAAGCATTACAAACCGTATGTCCTTTCCTGAAATCACAACACTTAACAAGCGGTCATCAATTAGTATTATTGTCAAATGGTATTAACTTACCATTTGACTCGTTTAGCCGAAAATGACCATTTATCAACATAAGATGATATTTTTAAATACCATCCCGCCCCTTAAACCTATTCCGGTTTACACCGTGAGTTCTTATTACTTAAATGGCATTACTTGAATTATTTGACCCGTTAAGATTTACACTAAATGGTTATCTTTTCAAACCTTTTATCTATCCGTCAACTCATGTACGGATTTTTATTCAATCACTTTTACCCATTACGGTTCACCCTATAACGTGATGTTCAAAATTCCATATTGGTTAGTCTTCACCCGACTAGTCTACCGTTTTTACCCCTTTTTACCATAGTTTATGGTTTCTTACCATATTTCCTTATTCCGGCTTACATTGTATCATGCCAGAATATAGTATTTTCAAATACTTGTCATAATTCAAAAATCAATACTCACAAGTAAATGTATCATAATACCAAGGGGGTGTAAGCTTAACTTACCTTGAATTCCGATTATGCTTTTCCACGCGTATTAGTTCCGTTTGACCCGCTTCTACCCAAGCTTCCACCTAGCTTTTCGAGCGTCAATCTACCTTTTATCATTCGCAAGGTGATTAGATTAGTCATTATTATCAAGACTATCTCACCTTACGGACTTTATATCAAAATCACCAAATTGATTTCATTATTGGTCAGTTTGACTTTTAAAAGTCAAACGGCCTATAACGCGAGCAATTACACAATTAAGTTCAACAATTCATTTAATCAATTTGTCAAATATCCGATAGGCATTATTCTTACACTACAGTTTTAACTAGTTTTCTCATCAAATTCATTATACTTCTAGTTTCTTTAACTAGTTCAAACGATTATCGTGACTAGTTTCTTTATTCATTTTTGCAAGAACCAAGGGTTCCCTTTTATAACGAGACCCGTTTCATCATACTATTTAGCATTCATCCGAATACCTATTATAATCTAGTTTCATAACTAGTTGTATAGCCAAGCTTTAACATTAATTAGGCAAGTTCATATCACTGAAAATGGGCTGTTTTTGGTGACTTGTTTAACCTGTTTACAAGTCTTCAAAAATTATGATTTTTTTATGTGGCGTACCTCTCGGAGGGTTAGGCCTTGTGTTAAAATTTCAAGATCAAACTCTTTACCAAAAATTCGTAAAAATTCATTTACTAAGCTGCAATCAGATTCGTCACTTCTGACTGCAGCTTACGAAAAATTCATTAAAAATTCATCGTTTATCCGATTGACGAAATTCCAATTGGAGATTCTTTTAATCGCTTAAAACTATCTACAGTAAAAATTTGAGATCATAACTAAATTCCTAAATTGAGTTATGACATTCGTAATGGGCTGCAAATTCTGCCAGAAAACGCAGCTTGAACCTTCGATACGGAAAAATTCATAAAACGCTCAATTCTCGTCGAAAAATGCGATTCCAGTGGGGTTTTAAAGATATTTCCTGGAATTACATTTTTGACTCAAGAAACACATGTTTTTGTCAAGTTTTGTTCAGGTTAAAGCCAATACAAGTCGGCTGTAAATTCTGATCAGGAGCTGTTTGAATTCAGCTTTCAATTTAAGCATGTTCTTGACATCATAACACTAATTTTTAGCAATCAAAACCCTAAAAACATCTCATACATGAATTTAGCATCAACAAAATCTGAATTTACTTGAGCTAGGCCTGATTTCAATATATTCTTGTCTAGGGTTTACTCCTAGACATGTTTTCATTACTAATATCATCTAAACATCAATCATGCAAGTTCAGATTTCGATTTCACAAATCATCAAGAATTCAAGAAGTAACCAAAATACAAATTCAACATACTTTGTGATCCCCTGACTTGAGTGATCACTAGATTGATCTTGGTTTTCGATTTGAACTTGAATTGCCTTTTTAATTTGATCAATTTTGTGAGTTAGGGTTGAACTTTTGAGAGCCCTTTCTTGGCTCTGTGGATCGCACGCCCAGAACACACACTTAGGTGTGTGTTTTGGTGTTTGGTTTTTAATTTAATTAAAACCTTTTTCACTTTTGCCAAGTTTAGCCCTTCTAGAATTCAATTATTTTTATAAAGGGTGTTTTAACCTTGTTTTCTTATTAATTCGAGGCCTATGATTAACTAGGTTACTATTCCTAGTTACTTTATCTTGACCATAACCGACTTTTAATTTATAGTATAAAATTTATATTTTGGGGTGTTACAATCGTAAGTTTCAAACTTTTGCTCAACTTTGGACTTGCAATAGTTACACCCATCATAATACCACATCTTATCAGAAATGATTGCTACAATAGTTCCAACAATAACAACTTTTTTTGGCTGTTTAAATAGTTAAAGAAATGAAAGCGAATTAAGATTCTGTTAGTAGTTAAAATGTAAAATATAAAATGCTTTAAAGAACCTGCATGATTGAGCCAAGATAAGCAATTGGTGAAAAAACATCATTGTTCATAAATTCATTTTCAACAGAACATATCACATACGACCCAACATGGCTACTTGACTCGGCTAAACAGCAAGTTTTGCAACAAACCTAAAAAAAATTAATTGAAGAAACCATAATGTGAAATGAACAACAAAATACAAAGAAAAAATATAGTTGATAATATTACAAAAATTAAAATAAATAATTTTGCTCACTTTTCCTTGAATGTTAGCATCTGATCAAAATTGTCGTTAATGAAAAGCCGTGAACCATCAAAATTATTAGAAATCCCCCATTTACCTATTAATAAGTAACACAAAATAAACAATACATCATATATACAAAACGGAAAAATTGTTTTATAAAAAATAACATATAACATATATATATATACATTGTATAAAGTAAATCGTATAATTAATAAGATACCTTTGTAGGTCTTAACAGCACCAAAATGAACAACAATGATAACATGCGATTCACGATCTTTACTAACCATGTAAGAACACATGTCCTTAGCATAATCATACCAAAGAGTTAAATCAACCTCAACATCTCTACAAAATAATATAAGAAAATAATTTAAGATTAACATAATTACGTAAAAACCATAAAAAATAAAAAAAATATTGTGTCAAAATATATTACTCGAGATCTTGAAGCTTAAGATTGAGTCGTTTTCCTTTAGTACCATCTTTTTTGTTAGTGTCGTCAATCTTATAACAAACAACCACGTAACCAATGAAATCTAACATTAAAACATAAAACATGTTAATATATAACTACACACAATGTAATAAGACAAACGTGAAAGAAATCTTGTCGTATCAACATTTTGTAAAAATTAACAATAATACCTATTGTTGTACCCTCCTTGTATCTCTGTGAAACAACATCCTTGAAATCAAGAAAATCAAAAACGAACTGTGGACCTTCCCATTTACTGCACTTTTCCACAAATGTATGGTAATAAAACGATAGCTTCTGATTGTTAGGAACAATCTTGAAAGATGCAGTGTTCGCAGCAAGAGATGGCCTTTTTATAATAAGGCATTCATCAACATTAAGATGTCTCTCAAACCTTGAAAACAACCTATGCAAGCAAGAAGCTTGAATCTTGGTACCCTGTGAATAAATAAAAAATAACATGCAAAAGATCTGTTACCATGAACTTTATATCAGATACAAACAACAAAGATGCAAAAGAAATAATTCAAGAATTTACCATTTCATCCATTAGTATCATATCGATACGATATGGCTCTCTTTCATTACCTTTCATCTTCTTTCACCACAAACTAATAATCTTCACTTTGATAGTATAGTTTGTACTAAGAGCGTCAATATCATTCAATAAAGTAATTTCACCTTGGTCTTCCATAGCTTACCTCTCAAACAATTAATCAACCAAAAGAAAAGTTATTAATCGCAATATGATAATAAATGAAGACCAAATGAACATGTATTTATATAAAACTTGCTAAGATCATATTTTTAGAAACAGTATGTCAAATTAAAAAAAAAAGATGTTGTAAAATTTTGATAAATAAAGAAACTGTATAAAATAGTAACATAATTTAAAATAAATATAAATTTATAAAAATAGAAATATTATAATCGTGTCTATAGATACATACAAATAAAGGGTTGACTTTTCAAGAGTATTCCATACTTAGAATTTTTAACAAATTCGATGTTTAAACATATAATACTGGAAATAACCATATATGTTGTTTGTAATATGATACACATGGGAATTCACACTTACCTGCATAACCCAACCTTCATCAACACAAAACTTCATTTTCATATAGAAAACTGTGAAAATAAAAAAAAAAGGATTTTGTTATTATTCAACAAATAATGATCTCAAAATTTATTAAAATTCTACTACCATAAAACACACCAATAATATCTATATTTTGATCAAAGAAAACATACTATCTACATCAAAATTAATTGTCATTCTATTGTAGTTTCCATTTTAGTTAAATATGATTGTCAATTATTATAGAAACAAATTTTTCTATCATAACTTTTCTATGCAATTACATTATAACTTAAATAATACTTTACAAAACTATTGAAATTATCAATATACGTATTCCCAAAAATAATTAAAAATAAATCAATTATCATTGTTTCCTTAAATGTTATAAATACATACAAATTTCCTAAAACAATAATAAGTTAATAAAATTATAAGATATACATCTATAAATAAGTGAACATAAAAATTCAATCATCAACTTATTTTGTAATTGAACGTGGTTTTTTCATGGTTTGACATATTCAATGGTTGTATTTAAACATAAATTACTAAAAAAAATTAATTATTATACATTAAGTATATCAAACTAACAGTGAGACATATTATTTTAAACATTAACAATTGTAGGATCGTTTTCTGACCCGAAACGAGTCGTTCAGAGGCGTTCTACACAATATGAAAGGCGGAAACAGACATATTATGTGTGATTCAGCAAGATATTCACTTTAACTGTTGTTCTGATTAACTTGACAAAGTTTTACAGCGAAACAACACTTCGGCAGCACTTCGGCTCCGGAAACACACATCCACGAATCCCTCAAACGAAATTAGGACTCCTCTATATATAGGCCAGCTAATTCCGCTTGAACATGACTCAAGCGGAATCAGTTCATACGGAATTACGATTTCAAACGGAATTAACAAGCTAATTTCGTTTGAAATGACATGTTCATTTCAAGCGGAATTACATCTTGTAATTTCGTTTGAACTTGCCTGTGAACCTATTTTTGACAGTTTTCTGGAACAACGCGTCTTGATCTATCTAAATGATTACAAGACTCGATACAAGACGAAGTCGACAGACGCATGCACCAACAGACTCCCCCTCGAATGTTGACGAGTCTTCAGTGTCGAGTCTTCAATCTTCAATCTTTATCAGTCCTCTCGAACTCTTTCAAAGTATCTGACAATGTAAAACTTCCTCAATCTCTGTCTTTTATACATTTCCAGAATCTTGACCTGGCTCTTTTCTCACTCTAATCCTCTTGATCAGATCTCTTGATTCCTTAAGTTCATCAGCATCCTCAGCTTGTGTGAACATCAGGATCTGAACTTGGCTTTACAATCTTTTATCCCAAGATCTGTAACCGGCTCTACTGTTTCCTGCACACATCTCTACCCAAAAATAAATTTCACAAATTTAAAATTTGACAAATTTATATATTACTTGCAGGTATCTTTCCAGAATGATTTAACACTTTAAAAGCTTTTGATGACCACTTGTAGGTAAATATTCAAAAACTTTTCTCATTTAAACACAGACTCACCCTCACAAAATGCTCATCATGTTTAGCACTTGGAATTTTGAAAATCAGCTCTCCAATCATCAGTTGTCGAAAATCTTTTTGAATTTTTAAAAATTTATGTTAAAACACACTAAAAATCTTTTTGTATTTTTTAATAGAATTAAAATGCAATAAAGAAATATTTACAGACACTATTTTTGTGAGTTTGTGTAAGAGGATCATATCAGTTTTTGACAAGTCACAAGTACCGTTGAGCTTAGATACACATTAAGAATTAAAAAATTCACTTAGATTGCCGATATACTGATCCACTTAAATTCTCAAACAAATTTCAATTGATTCAGGATATGAATTAGGTGTATTAAGAACTTAAACTCATTCATGTGTCCCACCTCTTGAATATACTCCCGTATCCAGATCCCAATATTCAGTCTTACAGGTGAGTATACCACAGATGATATCTGTAAGGGGTCAATTGCGAAAACCGTGAGAGCTCAGGTCAGAACTTCCGTTCAGCAGAGAGATGACGACTTCGACTTTTGGTGGGTCCCCTGTAGAGGATCTTTTTTTTACAACAGCACATGATTAGCATTTTTCAATGTTTCATCATTTTTTGTACTGAGGGCAGGCTTTTATTTCAAGCAAGCGTAAAGTATTCTCCGGGGACTAGGACATTGCTTCCGCAAAATCAGAAGTCCCGGGATAATACCCCAGATATCACTGAGCATAAAGACCTAGTATCTCAGAAAGAGGGATCCTTCAAACTAAATTTCAGGGGTTACCTATATATCCAAGTAGTGTTCCCCACGAAATAAGCAAGTTTGAATTTAAGTTTATATCCCGAAAAAGGTTACTAAATGTGTAAAAAACCTATCGGCATATCATCAGTGAGACCGTTTAACACTATTTAATCATTACATTTCTTTAGCATACTGTAACTGTCCACTGATGTACTATCATTTCCTCTTTTTCACAACAAAACTCTTTTTGAATTTATCATGTTTTTGACTTTTTCAAATGTTCAAATGTTTTTGGATTTTCTGAAAATTCTTACTCCCCCTAAAATGCAAAATCATTTAAAGAAATTTGAAAACAAACTATACAAGTAAAATGACAACAGATATCAAATCACTTCAATTCGCCATCCTCTTTGCATAAACAATCAGAACTCCCCCTTACAACAAACTATTTTCTCATTATGATTTCAAAACACTTAAGTTTGTTTTAATCAAAATGATTTTTCCGAAAAATAAGTTTTGTTGATTTTAACACTTGTAAAAATGGGGATGTGATCATCAAGTTGTTTTCCAATCATTTTCATCTTTTTGAAAAATATAGCAGTTTTAATTTCAATCAACAAATACCACTTGTAGAAAATCAAGTACAACTTAATATCCCTGATTTACCACTTGTAAGTCGAAATATCACCGAAGTGAATTTCTCAAGAAAGATGCCGATTCCTGCTCCACGATTACCCACTTGGGAGCTCCGGCAAGTCAGGATTTTACTTGTGAAAAACTTCCATCCAAGCCTGACCAAACTTGGATGTTTCCTCCTCAATTTAACTTGGGTAAAAAGTTGCTTTCTTTGTTTCATAAAAATCCTTTACCCCTTTGGCCTTTCCCTCGACCATTTTTCCAAAAATCTTTTTAACATTTCCATTAAAAACTTTTTCGACATCAAATTCTTTCTTCTCAGAATAGAATTGATTCGAGATTTCAACTTTACCAACCTTCTGTTTAAAATTTTCAGCCCTCAATGGTGGAAAGTTCTCATTATCCATTGGAGGAACTGAATTTTCATCTTTTACCTCAACTTGTGGCTCCTCTGACTTTGTGGAATCAAATTCATCGCCATATTTCACATCAAACTTCTTAACATCTTCATGAAACTTCTTAACAACCCACATTTGGTTGTCATGCTTAGCTCTCTTTTTATAAAAACTTGTCTTTGAACACTCACCAACTTCATATGTTGAATTTTCAAAAATTTTAAATTTGTCAGTTGGTGGTTCATTTTTCTCAACAACTTTTTCTTTGAGTTTTTTAGAGACTTCCTTTTTTTGTTTTTGTTGTTTGAGAACAGTTCCATGCAATGTGACCAACTTCATTGCATTTGTAACAGGTTCTTGTCTCCTTTCTTTGATAATCTCCATTCTTCACTTTTTCTTGCTTCTTGGCAAGGAATTCTCTGTTTGATTGCTTCCAGAATGAGCTTTTTGATTCCTCTTCACAACTTGTCCCTGGAACAAATTTTGTATTTATTTTAGAAGTTTTTTCATGTTTATAATTTTCATGTGGAATAAAACCAAGACCTTTCTTTTTGAAATTACTGTTATGGTTAGGTTTCTTTTGAAAAACAGAACCAGAACTGTAACCTTTTTTCTTGTTTAACCGTTGTTGAACTCTTGAAGTGTATTTTTTAGGTTTTTCAATAAGATTTACATCTTTTATTTCAGAAATATTTATTTCTGTTAGTTTGAAAACCTTTTTAATCTTTTCAACTTGAACACTTCTTATTGGAAATTCCTCATCAGAATATAATTTGTCTGAATCATTCAAAGTATGTCCCACTTTGATTGATCCGTCATTCAAATTAGATTTTGATAACATGAATTCTTTATTGTAAACCCTTTTAACCGATGACTTTGAACTATCAACTGATGATGAACTTGTACTCCCTGACTCAGACTTTGACTCCGACTCCTCATCTTTATCCAACACTTGATCGACCACCTTTTTTATTAACTCAGACTCATGATCAGTGTCAGAAGATGTAAATGTGACGTCAATATTTTCTGGTAACTCATCAGTTGTTTCGGATTTTAACTTTATATTGACAGCCTTTTTGACTTGCTCCTCATCGGTTTTCTGGGAGAATACCCTTCCCAAATCGGAGGTGGACACTTGTTATAGCTGACACTCTGTTTCTTACCAATATCCTTCTTCTTTGGCTTCTCATCTTGAAAAACTTCTAAACCTGCAACAGTTGGATAGATTTGATCAATTAGATAATCAGAACTAGAATAACTTTGCAGGAAACGTCTAATTCTCTCATTTTCAATCCTCTCAGTCACCAACTCTTGCTTTAACTTTGCACACTCTTCAATGTAATGATTGATAGCTTTTTGCTTCGACATCATCACAGCATTCATCATTGTCAGTGCATCTTCTCTTTCAGAATTTATCTTTTGTAGACCAGTTACCGTTCTGTTCAAAACGTCATACGACTCTTTCACATAATTGAGATTGAACAATAATGTTTCTTTCATCTTTTCCTGTTCACTCAACTTTTCATCTTTCTCTGCACACTGCTTGCAAGATTCCAAACACTTTAGACAAGGTTTAATGACCTCAACAATCTTCTCAACTTCTATAATCTTTTCAACTTCAACCACTTTCTCAGTATCACTCATCTTCTCAGTGAATTCAGCTTCTTCACTTTGTTCATTCTTCACTTCTTGATCAACACTTTTACTCTTCATCTTTTTTCTGTTCCTTTGATTCTCGTTTCTCCTTTAGCTTCTTCAATCTATCTGCAAAATAAAATTCAAAACTTTTAGGAGATAAATGAGCTTTTGCAATATTAATATGCAATTCTTCCTCATCATCACTTTCATCAGATGATGATTGATCGAAGACTGGCTCTTGAATGATATGTGCAGTGAGAGCTGCCATTTTGGAATCAGGTGGAATGAATTTATCCCAACTGAAACCTTCAGCCATTTTTTCATCATCTTGATCGATTATCCCATAATAAGCTTTCTTATTTGCTTCTACGATCATTTTAGCATGAGCAGTTTGTGGTTCTTTTTGTTGATACGACCGATGAGCAATTTGTTGATAAATTGCTTTCCGATAGTAATCATTGCCACCAAATGGATTCTGTGCTCCACTAGCTTCTCCATTTTTACATTCTCTTTTGAAATGTCCCTTCTCCCTGCATCGAAAACAAGTAACTTTAGATTTATCAAAACCCAAAGTAGAAACATTAGCATCTCTGAAATCATCTCTTCCTGTAATCATCTTAAACTTTTCAGCTCTCCTCAAAACACTAGCTAAACACCATTTAATATCCATAAGCTCCATCTCTTCTGCATCTATTTGATCATAATCCTCTTTCGTCAGCATAGGATTTTCGATCCTGCCAGTAACTAACCCTTCATATGACTCTAACACTGTAGCCAGTAATGCCATGTGACCTTTAACAACCTCTTCAGCGAAATTTTGGCCATTCTGAAGATGTAATGCAATGTTGCAATTTAAAACATGACCATTACTGCTGTTTGAGCTTTGGAACTGATGACTTGTGGTTGAACTCTTCGGATTAACACTTGGATATGAAGAAAATCCATTGCTGCTGCTTGAACTTTGATTAACAGATCCAGATGAGTTTTCTGCACTGAAAGCAGTTTGGACTTTCGGACTAGCTTCAACATTTTGAACATTCCCTTTGAAATACATCTTAACATCTTGTTGTGCACTTGGATTGTTCATCATAGCTATCTTTTGCTGCTCAAGATCTTGTCCTTCAATCTTTTCGATGAACTGAGAAATTGTTAAACCGTCATATTCTCCAGTATTCTTCAAAATCATCAAGTATGTTCCCCACTCTTTCTGAGGTAATGCATCAGCTAATTTGTTAACCCACTCCTCACGATCTTTGTTGATATTTAACAATGACATTGATCTGACTAAGTGACAATATCTTTCAATCAATTTCTTTGTGTCTTCTCCTGGCAAACTTGAAAATAGATCAAATTCTTTCTTCAACAATGATTTTTTACTCTTTATCATCTTTTCACTTCCCTCAAACATAATTCGAAGTGCTTCCCAAATTGAACGTGAAGTCTTATCATGTTGAAGCAATACGAATATGTCTTCTTTAATGGCTTGCTGGAGTAAACTGATCATCATCTTTTCTGCTTTGTACATGTCACGTTCTTTATCTGTAAATTCATAAATTTTCTTTTCAATTCCCAAGTCTGTACGTGGTAGTACATACTTTTTCTCAACACATTCCCATGATCTCAAATGATTAGCTTGAACCCAGTTTTCAAACCTATCTTTCCAACCGTAATACTCCTCAATTCCCATTAGCTTCGGGGGTTTTTGCAAAGTTCCAGTCTCATTTTCCATGTTCATGTTTTGAGCAATGGCAGCCGGAGTAGTCGGGGTTGTTGCAAACGCGTTATAGAATTCTTCTTCCATGATTTGGTAAACTTTTTCACAAAACAGACACTTTCAAACGAAATCACTTTTCAAACGAAATTACCCTCTTCAAATGAAATACCCTTTCAAACGGAATCACTTATTGAAGCGAAATTACCTGCAAACCAGTTTCAAACGGAATACCAACTCAAACGGAATACCCACTCAAACGGAATCCCTAATTTTGTATGAATTTTTCAAACGGAGTCATAACTTGAAACGAAATCACTTATTTCGTTTGAAACTTTCAAGCGGAATTACAAAATCTGAAGCGAAATAAGGCAATTTCAAGCGGAATTAGGTGCAAATTCAAACGGAATTATGCTGATGTCATCATTTCGGTCTGAACTTTGTCAAATTGATCAAGTTTTAAGCCATTTTAAGATATGTAACTTTCAAGGGTTTGTTAAAATACAATTTCGCATATAATGTGTGAAATTCAAACCATTTTAACCATGGAATTTTGTTCAATTTTAAAAAGAAGGTGTAGAAATTAGAAAGTCTGATGAAATCAAGCTGAAAACGATAGAACTCCTCCTCCTGAGCTCTGATACCACATGTAGGATCGTTTTCTGACCCGAAACGAGTCGTTCAGAGGCGTTCTACACAATATGAAAGGCGGAAACAGACATATTATGTGTGATTCAGTAAGATATTCACTTTAACTGTTGTTCTGATTAACTTGACAAAGTTTTACAGCGAAACAACACTTCGGCTCCGGAAACACACATCCACGAATCCCTCAAACGAAATCAGGACTCCTCTATATATAGGCCAGCTAATTCCGCTTGAACATGACTCAAGCGGAATCAGTTCATACGGAATTACGATTTCAAACGGAATTAACAAGCTAATTTCGTTTGAAATGACATGTTCATTTCAAGCGGAATTACATCTTGTAATTTCGTTTGAACTTGCCTGTTAACCTATTTTTGACAGTTTTCTCTAACAACGCGTCCTGATCTATCTAAATGATTACAAGACTCGATACAAGACGAAGTCGACAGACGCATGCACCAACAACAATTAACAACCCATAATTACATTATCCATATATTCGTATTTAGAGGTTTGGATGTTTGCGTTGGAGGCATGGATATGAAAACCGTAATATATTCGATGAGCAAAGATAATAAGACAAATTGGCAAAGGGAGTAATACCGAAAGTATGTTCTACATTAAAACAAAAAACAACTTATCAACTTTCTTACAAAATATCATGGTTTAACTACTAATTGTTCAAACATAAACATAACTGACAATCCACCTTGAAGCATACAAAGATCAACTTGAAACTACGCAAACAACTGTCAACCCACCATTAACTACTAACCACCAAGGGTCAAAAACCCAAAACGAACCAACACATCACCAAAATGTCTAAAGACCAACTAACAACAACCACAAATTCCAACAGGCACGCACGGCCTCTTTTCTTTGTCGTCTTGTGTACAACTTTGGTCAACATCAAAAGTTGCGAAGACTTGACGTACTTAAAGAAAAGAGTTGCGCCGAACTGGATTTGATTTGATTTCAAGAAAGCCAACCACATTGAAAAACCATACCTGTAACCATCTCCATTCTTTTCCGCTATCGTTTTCATATTAGTTAGCTCACATCTAAGGTTCTGGATCGTAACATCACGGAGGCTGTGAATAGAAAGAGCCAACTCACTGGCAACATCAGACGGTAAACACTGAGAAGTAAAAAAAAAATTAATTATCAAATTCATTTATAATATATGCTTATTACTTGAATAAAAATATATGAAATAAAATCATATGAAAACAAATACCATTTTGTTTTCAGCGACTTTGGTGAACTCGATGAATGAAAATGTTTTGGACCTTTTCCTTGTAGAACGTTTACGGCTAACAACATCAGAAGTGTGTGAGATGGATCTAACAGACGTGGTTTCAGCAGGCGTTATGCTATCAACAACCACAGATTCATTTTTCTTTGTAAACTTTGAACGTGTACGATGAGCGATATGAGACTCGTCGAACACCAACATAACAGCTTTAGATTTCCACATGGCCTAATAAGTTCAATATCAAAATAATTAGTTGTTTGTATAACAAATAAAAAAAAGTAAAAAAATTATATATGATACAATACCTTCTTCTTTTTCGGTACGACAAATTAACCAACATCAACTTTACATTTCGGCATGGCCTAAACAGGTAAATGAATACATAATTAAGTATGATTTTTGAAAAACAAATTTTATCAGAAATACTCACATCAGAAACAACTATGGAGGACAGACTCCGGTCTTCAGCAAAAACATTTGTTTTTCATCTAGGATCAACCTAAAAAACATAAAACATAAAACATTAAACATATTAATATAGAATGAATTAATGCAATTGCATTATATCGTAATTAAGTCAGCAGGTATACATGGGATTTATTCTTCGGTATCAAAAAATTATCCAGATCCATCTCAAACTTGCTTTTGACCTGAAAAAAAAAGTAAATGTAAAAATAAAAAAAGATAAAATAATCCAGTTAATTTCATAAAAATATAATTTACAAACTGAACACAAACCTTTGAAGTTTGATTTTCATCAACAACAACATTTTTTCCCCCTTCGGATCAACCTAAAAAACAAAAAACCTTAAACATATTAATATAGAAGGAATTATTGAAATTGCATGATGAAGATACTTAAGTCAGCATGTATACATGGAATTTATTCTTCGGCATCAAAAAATTATCCAGATCTATCTCAAACTTGGTCTTGACCTGATAGCAGATTAATGTAAAAATAAAAAAAAAGGTAAACCAATTCAGTTAATTACAAACTCCTATAATTTACTAACTGAACAGAAACCTTTGAACTTTCATTTTCATCACCAACAACATTTGCTTTCCCTTTCGGTTCAGTTTTCTTATCCAAATCATCTTTAAACTACATATAAGGAAAAATGTATAAGAAGGTAATACGAATAATAATTAAATTTAATAAAATAAGAAAAAATAAGACGTTTCCCTACATTTGGTGAAGCCGTCACCAAGTACAGGGCCCAAATAAGTTCTTTTCAATCTTACATATTCTTTGTAAGGTGGTTGTTCTCCCCACATCATTGCAGTCATTAGGTATTTCCTATGAGTTGAAAAAAAACATCAGTTTAAATGAAATATGATTAGTAATTAGAAAACAAATA
The DNA here is from genome assembly GCA_030545235.1 of Helianthus tuberosus. Classification (NCBI taxonomy): domain Eukaryota; kingdom Viridiplantae; phylum Streptophyta; class Magnoliopsida; order Asterales; family Asteraceae; genus Helianthus; species Helianthus tuberosus. Next base: position 67,070,990 of record CM060388.1, read on the forward strand.
AACATACCAAAAATATTGAATCATCTTCCTCAATCAGCTTTAAGAATGAAGGACTGTTCTTACTCGGATCCATACCTGCAAATTAAACATGAACGCTTTTAAAAAAAGTAAAACGGTCAATTATTTATAGAAACAAACTCATAATAACGGGGAAAAATATAAAACAAAAAAAGGAACGGTTTCAAAAAACGTAAAACCATTTATTTATAGAAACACAATCAATATTCCGAAAAAACATATCACACCCTAAAATAAATAAAATATGCAAAACTTTAATGGATTTATAATTAATACAATACAAAATTTATTACTAAAAAATAAAGTAAAAAATAACTGAGAATAAAAGATGAAACCTAACATTATAACGGATCAAAAATTACGAAAAAAAAACAATCAAAATAAAATTACCTGGAACATGTTCGACGAAGATTGATAGTCCGACAATGGCATAAAATTTAGGGTTAATCATGAAAAAAGAAAATCCAAAACAAAAGAATCAGTAACAACATCACTCAATAAAGACATCAACAACAAATAATCCTCTCATAACATTGAAATCAGATAATGTAAATCATAAACGATAACACAAAAAAAAAAAAAAAAAAAAAAAACTGAAAATAATTCAAAAACTGGGATTAAACACTTACAACACATAACAATCAATATCGTTTACATACCTGCTGTATATGTGTAATGATCTACAAAAAAAGAAGAACAACATCAAACATTAGCATTTGCCGAAACGGTTTTCAACAAAAAAAGTTAATTTTTATGATTAAAATGAAGATCGAACAACATAAATAAACAGTATTTAACCTTGATCATGTAGTTTTACCTTAGATTTTTGAAAGATTCTTGATTGAATATAAAGATCGAATGCGGTAGGTAGAAGAGAAAGAACAGAGAGAAAGAACAGAGAGAAAGAAGGTGTAGGTTTGATATTTTGGGTTACAATAATTGAGACAAACCATTATATAAGATCCATATTCTTAATGGGTTATATCGAAACCCATATATCCGACCCAAGTACTGCCGGATCCCGCGTCCAATCTTATATTTTGGTTTGTGTATTGTGAAATCTGGTTTGTGTATAGCTAATTAGACAAATTCTCTCCCAAAATCAACCTCCACTAAACCAATGGATGCCACATAAGCAAAATGGCTCCACCATTCAAAGAAAACTGGCTCAAATCATCTCATTTATTAATATATATAAATTCCTTGTGTTAATATTTGATCTCACTGAATTAGCAAAAAAATTGGGTTTCTTGAATCACCAGTATCGGATTCTCACAATAAAAAGATAAAATCTTTTGGCTTCTTTATAGATTAAAAGTTACCTTTATACTAAAATAATATAGAACGATAAGTTATTTTTATGGGAACAATAAGTGTTAACAAACATGATATGATGATCAAATATAAGAAAATAGAAGATATAGCGACAAAATCAGGTGACAAATCTCTTATTAACCTAAACCAAAAGAATTTACCCCCAATATCCCAAAATCTAACAACTGTAAGATCAAAATCAGAACAGAAATACAAGATTATCTTGATGATCATCCACTGATGATCATATGCACCAAACTGTCAAAACAATGGTATCTTTACAAACTCAAAAACAAATATGAACAATTTACAAGAACTAATCTAATAAAAACAAAGAAAAACTCTAGATAAATTCATAGCTCAGTTATTGTCACACACAAATCTTGATTTACTGGAACAATATATGCTCACTCCTCAAAATAAATGGAGACTGCTCAATAATTAAACAAAGAATATACTGAAAACATATTATACTCTCTACCAAAACAGATGACAATATGAACTCACAACTCGAACTCTCAAGATCTACACGGATCACACCAGAAACCCTAGATCTATCAGAACTCTGGAGAGTTCTAGAGAGAGAAACGTGATAAAAGTTCTTCAATAATGCGACTCTCTCTAATGACTTGAATAAAGGAAGTTCATTATATAGAAAACCCGGAGAAGGAGACTTGACCCGAACTGTCTGCAACTCATTCCTGCAGCAGCATACTTCTAGTCCTTCAGGCCCACATACTTATTAGCCCTGTAAGCCTACGAACTCAGTACCAGGTCCATTAGCTCCTAGCTTATCTCCCAGCCCATTAGTCATACAAACATATACATCAAATTAATTATTCATCTCAAAATCAAAGAGAAACCACTAGAAATTATTAATATGATTTATATGTTTGCATTAAATTGAAGATAGAGATAGACATTTCAACACCCCTCCTCAATTTAGTATCCAAACATATTTAAGCATGTTTAGCCATATGTCTAATAAAAACAAAATATTCTTTAAAAACCTATTTTTAAACCTTTTCTTTCCCTTTTTAACCATATGATCAGTGATTTAGATGAAAAAAAACCCTGAACATTTAACTACTTAAGGAATGAAGTTGAGACCTTCTAAACAACAATAAACAAATGCAAATTCAAAACACTTCCCTGAATACTAGTATAACAATCCTAAATAAAACCGAAACCCCGAATATTTTCCGACACCCTAATATATTTTAAAAATATTCCAATATGTCCTAAAATACACCCCATACGTGAAAACGGGCCTCAAATATATTAAATAGTATTAAAAATAATTAAAAACTGAAATATTAAGTTGAGGCGGGCCGCGTAAATCCCACCTCAATCCTTACGCAGGCGGTTTAAAGGTTAAAACCTGATTTCTTTGATTTTTAAGTTTAGGCGGGCCGCGTAAGCTACCCTTAACACTTACGTGGGCCGCGAGAGATCAAGAACATGGCAACACCCCAGGCCGCCACATGTCATCATCGTGTCAAGTCTATTCGCTGATCCGGACGAGCTACGCGTTGACCTGGGATTGACGCGGGCCGCGTAGCCCGTTGTTATCCTTTACGCGGGCCGCGTAAAAGTGAGAAATCAACACTATAAGTAGCAGGCATCGGGTTTCATCAAAACTCATTCATTTTCTTTTCTCAATCTTGAAATCTCTGATATTAGGCATAATATTCGAGTATAATACCCCCTAATTAGCGAGGTTCTGCTCCGTTGTAAGTATTATAACCCCAGTTTCGTATTAGATACGCTGCCCGATTGATTTAGGGTTCCGTAACAACTGTCGTGGTTCTGCCCGACGTAGTTGTTGGAATACCGTCTCGGGGAGGGTATCATTAATATAATCAAAGGGTTATTATACTAACCTATGTACATTTGTGTAAATTATAGATTAATCCCAGGAAACCCTTACGCGAAGTCTAAGATAGCAATGTGAGTTTATCATATTTTTGTTAAACTTTTTGTAATATTTTACAAAACCTTAAATGTTTTACAATGTGATTAAGCGGTGATTGAGTCTTTGTAGTTCTTCAATTACTGCCGGTATGTTGGGGTTTTGTATACAAAATGTGGAACACGTTACCATTGGACGAAGAGTTAGCCAATGTGTAATATGATCCACCAGTCAGGATTGACAATACTGAATGAGTAATTGTGTAGAAATAAACAATGTGATCTCTCTCAATACTGTGTTAATTGATAAAATATTTCTTGATTAAACTGGGATTTACTCACCAGTATTTCCCACTGACAAATGTTTTTAAAACGCGTTTCAGGTAACACAATGTGACAGCCAATTAGTAAAAAGTCAGCTGGAGAGCACTGAAGGCTTGGAAAAAATGTGGCTATAAAAGTTACCTAAAAGACAGTGTTTTAAATTCAATAAAATAGGGTTTATCCCTATAAACATGTTGTAATAAGAAACTTGGGTTTTACCCATGTGATTATTAATATCAAATATGGTGGTTTTACTCTGATAAACATTTTCTAACTACGGTCCTGATGTAATTTCCGCTGCCAAATTAACAAACTGATACCACCGAAATTCTGAGTTCGCGTCCGCCTGTTCCCGGGACAGATAAGGGATCGGGGGTTGCGACAGAAGGTGGTATCAGAGCCTAGCCACTGGTCTAAGCCAAAGAAGTGTTCTGTTGACACTTAAATTTTAAATTTTGTGTTAGGAAATAATTGATGTGATTATGTGTTTTGTGTTATTTGACTATTTGTTAGTTTACAGTATGAGTGATCAAGGACCCTCAGACATGTGTCGTCAATTGTCTGATTCACCTAGGAGTGAAGGTACCTCTTCCCAGCCTTCCCTCTCTGGGTATTCTGCTGATCAGGAAGAAGGGATGTTTGCCTTTAACGCTCATTCAGAAGAGACGTTCCCTTATAAAAAGAGAGGATGGTTCAGTAAGGAAGCATTTGCGCGTAGGAAAAGAATGCCAAAGTTGCAACAGCAAAGAGTTCTAGCAGCTGCTAAGCGAGAGTCAGATGCCCATACACAGGATATGCTTAATAGAAGCCTAGCTAATTTCCATATCCTAGCTACAACTGCTGCTGACCCAAGTCTGGAACAACTAGTAGCCCCACAACCCTTACCTTTAATTCCCACTCAACCGATGGAGGTAGAAATGCATGATTTTAACCCTGATGAGATACCTAGGATACCAGCCCCTAATCCTTTAGATCCAAATTATGATCCATGGTCTGATGATCTTAGGGATTATGTGCCACGCTATCACTTAAACGAAGAAACCTTGCCGAACTTAGCAGCATATCCAGGTTTGGACCCTCTAGATCCCTATTACGACAACGATGAATACATTAGGGAGATTTTGGAGAATCCATACCCTTAGGAGAATCCAGTACCTCAGTATCCAGAACCAATACCAGTACCTGCACCCCCAATGAGTGCAGAGAATTTGCAAGAACTCCGAAATTTTGGAGAAGAAATCATAGAAAGTAGTGAGAGGATGAGGTATGTAGGAGAGCAACTCGTATGGAAATACGATGAGCGTCAGATGGATTTCGGGGAAAATCCATAAAAGTGATGGTGAAGTTGGTAATAATAATAAATAAAATATGTGTGTAATAATAATAAATCTATCGTAGTATAGACCACTTGATGGTTAACGAGGCATAGTAGTATTGTAATTTTTAATTCCTATTTTAGTGTGTATTTGACGCATACTATATCAAAAAGAGTAAAGTCGCAATGCACGATGTTTTTGACCAATATGTGTATTATGTGGATTGTTACTTAAACTACTTAATTATTTTATTAATGATTGGTAAATGTTTAAAAATTCAGATGGCCGACGAAGGAAATCAAGGAAATCTGAATAATGATAACCAGAGTAACATTAACTTGGTTAATGAGAATCCAAGCATCAATAACAATGGAAATCAAGTGGATAATAGTGCTATCCAACACATAGTCGCACAAGGAATCATAGATGCTATGCCATTTATTATTCAAACGGTTCAAGAAGCGAATAATAAAAGTAAGCATAGCAGTAAGCGACCAATTGAACCAGAACACAGCGTGAACAATGGACCTGTACTTCAAAGGCCTATTCCCAAAAGGATAAGAACCGTGTCTTACGGTTGTTCTTATAAGGAATTATGGTCTTGTAAACCAATGGAATTCTCGGGCAACGAAGGGGCCATTGCCACCCTACGATGGATAGAGAAGACCGAGGCAGTCTTAAGAATAAGCAAGTGTGCTGAAGAAGATAAGATAATGTTTTCTTCTAATCTGTTTAAGAATTCAGCACTAGAATGGTGGAACACTATCCTCCAATCAAGAGGAAGTGATAAAACTTACAATATGGAATGGGAAGAATTTAAGGACAAGGTAGAAATGAAATTCTGCCCACCCAATGAGAAGGAACAGATAGCAAACAAATTCCTGAACCTTAGGATGACTGGTGTGGATAGTAAGGGATACACTAAATTATTCTTTGAATATGCTAGAATAGTGTCAACTCTTGCTTCACCTGAACCAGTGTTAATCTCCCGTTATATCTGGGGATTAATTGGAGAGATAAGACATTGGTGCAAACCATAGAAGAAGCTGAACGTAGTCAAGACAGCTAGACCTCAAACCATAGAAGAAGCTGTAGAACTAGCAAATACCTTGACAGACGAATTAGTCCGTACCCGAGAAGAGGATCAAAGGAGGAACCTAAACCAGAAGCTCACACAAGAATTTCGTTCTGGAAATTTTAATCGTGGGAAAAATATAGGTTCTACCTCTACACCTTACTGTAAGAATTGCAAAAGAAAGCATTCAGGAAGATGCTCCATATACTGTAACTTTTGCAAAATATCGGGACACAAGGAAGAAGACTGCAGGAAGAAAGCTAACAACAGGATATGCTAAAAATGCGGATAACAAGGTCATATCAAACCTAACTGCCTGAAATTAGCTCCAGCTACAAACAAAAAGAATACCAAAAATGCTTGAGCATTTGTTATAACGGCAGAAGAAGCAACGATGATCCCAGATGTGATCACTGGTACGTTTTTAGTTAATGATATTTTTGCTAAAGTATTATTTGACTCTGGTGCAAACCAAAGTTTTATTAATACTTCATTTTGCAAACTTCTAAATCAATCATTAACTAAACTTCCACAAGAGTGTCTAGTAGAGACAGCTAATGGAGAAACCATTAAGATTTCTGAAATCTTGCAGGGAGCAAGAATAGAAATTTTAAATCAGAAATTTATTGCAAACCTTTACCCCATGAATCTGGCAGGATTCGATGTCGTTCTAGGAATGGATTGGTTAATAGCCAATAAAGCCAATATTTTATGTGATCAAAAGTCGATACAAGTAAATTCACCAAAAGGTGAAAAGATCACAATTAAAGGATATAAAACTTCCAAATCTACTAAATTCATCTCTGTGATGAAAACGGCAAGTTACATAAGAAAATGATCATTAGTGTATTTGATTTCTGTAATCACTAACACTAAAGGAAAGGATTTAAAAGATATTCCAGTAGTATCCCAATTTTCAGATGTATTTCCGGAAGAATTACCAGGACTACCGCCAGTCAGAGAAGTTGAATTCAGAATTCATCTACTGCCCGAAACAACACCAATTGCTAAAGCACCTTACCGTTTGGCACCCGCAGAAATGCAAGAATTGAAGAAACAATTAGACGAATTGTTGGAGAAAGGATTTATACAGCCAAGTTCGTCACCGTGGGGAGCACCAATACTATTCGTTAAAAAGAAGGACGGATCAATGCGTATGTGTATTGACTACCGTGAATTAAACAAGGTCATGATTAAGAATCGGTACCCATTACCGCGAATAGATGATCTGTTCGATCAACTGGAAGGAGCTCGATTTTTCTAAAAAATCAATTTAAGGTCAGGATATCATCAATTAAAGGTACAGGAAGAGGACATTCCTAAGACCGCATTTAGAACGAGGTATGGCCATTATGAATTTACTGTCATGCCATTTGGTTTGACCAATGCCCCAGCCGCATTTATGGATATGATGAACCGAATATGTAAGCCATATTTGGATAAATTCATAATTGTTTTTATAGATGATATTCTAATTTACTCTAAGAGTAAAGAGGAACATGCAAAGAATTTGCACGCACTTTTAAGTCTATTAAGAAAGGAAAAGCTTTATGCTAAATTTTCAAAGTGCGAGTTTTGGTTAGAGCAAGTACAGTTTCTTGGACATTTAGTGAACCATGAAGGAATTCATGTGGATCCAACAAAGATCAAGGCGATTACCAAATGGAAAACCCCTGAGTCACCAACTGAGGTTAGAAGTTTCTTAGGATTAGCTGGTTATTATAGAAGATTTATTCGAGATTTTTCTAGAATAGCCATTCCCTTAACTAAGCTAACCTGTAAATCTGTTAAGTTTGAATGGGGATTAAAACAAGAAGAAGCCTTTAGAATTCTTAAGCAAAGATTAACCTATGCACCCATATTAGCGTTACCAGAAGGAACTGAAGACTTTGTAGTCTATTGTGACACTTCTAAATTAGGTTATGGATGTGTATTAATGCAACGACAAAAGGTTATAGCTTTTGCATCTAGGCAACTTAAGAATCATGAAGAGAATTATTCAACCCATGATCGAGAGCTAGGAGCTATAATTTTTGCTCTTAAGATTTGGAGACATTACCTGTACGGTAGTAAGTTTACTGTATTCACTGATCAAAAGAGTTTAAGATATGTTTTCAAACAAAAGGAGTTGAATATGAGACAAAGACGCTGGATGGAGATGCTTAGTGATTATGATTGTGATATCCAGTATCATGAAGGAAAAGCAAATGTAGTGGCAGATGCTTTAAGCCGAAAGTATCATGAAAAGCCAAAAAGTGTACATTCTCTTAAATTAAATCTGCAAGTAGATTTAGGGGCTGTTTGGTAGCCTCTGAATGGTCATTAAGAGGCTACCTCTTAATGGAACCATTAATAATTTTACCAATGAGAAGGTAGAAGAATGTGACATGTGATGATTTACCATTCATAGGTTACCTCTTAACCATTCAGACTTGAGGTTACCTCTTATTCATTCAGAGGTTTTAAACCATTAAGAGGTAGCATCTGAATGGTCATTAAGAGGCTACCAAACAGCCCCTTAAATGATCAAATAAAAGAAGCACAAGAATCAGTAATCAAGGATGATACTGAAAAATTAAAAGGTATGATTAAGGAATTAGAACAAGGAATAGATGGAATTTGGAGATTCCATAAGTAGAGAATGTGGATACCTAAATTAGGAAACCTACGTCATCGTATATTAGAAGAAGTCTATAAGTCTAAATATACGATGCATCCAGGAAGTGATAAAATGTACCAGGATTTAAGGAAAAATTTCTGGTGGATAGGAATGAAAAAGGGCATAGCAGCTTATGTTTCTAAATGTTTAACCTGTTCACAAGTTAAAGCTGAACACCAGAAACCCTCAGGTTTGTTACAACAGTTAGAAATGCCAGTATGGAAATGGGAATTGATAACAATGGATTTTGTTACTAAATTACCAAAAACAAAGAAAGGTAATGATACAATCTGGGTGATTGTAGATAGGCTAACCAAGTCAGCTCATTTCCTACCAATGAAGGAAACTTTCAGTATGGAACAGTTAGCCAAATTATATGTAAATGAAATTGTTTCATTACATGGAATTCCTTTATCAATTGTTTCTGATAGGGATAGCCGATTTACCTCTCATTTTTTTTCAGGTTTCCAAAAGGCAATGGGAACCAAGTTAAATCTAAGCACAACTTATCATCCCCAAACGGACGGACAAAGCGAAAGAACAATTCAGACAATGGAAAACATGCTTAGAGCTTGTGTAATTGATTTTGGAGGTAATTGGGACGATCACTTACCTTTAATAGAATTTTCTTATAATAATAGTTATCACACAAGTATCAATGCTGCACCATTCGAAGCACTTTATGGATGAAAGTGCCGAACCCCAGTCTGTTGGGCAGAAATTGGGGAAAAGCAACTATCTGGACCTTAGATAGTGCAAGAAACAACCGACAAGATTATTCAAGTCAAGGAACGACTAAAAGCAGCACGTGATCGACAGAAAAACTATGCTGACAACCGACGCAAACCCTTGGAATTTCAAGTAGGAGATAAAGTATTGTTAAAGGTCTCTCCTTGGAAAGGAGTGGTAAGATTCATTAAACGGGGAAAGCTAAGTCCCAGGTATATTGTACCTTTTGAGATTATTAGAAGAATAGGACCTGTAGCCTATCAGCTACAACTGCCAGAGGAAATGGCAGGAATACATGATGTATTTCATGTATCTAATCTCAAAAAGTGTTTAGCTGATGAATCACTAGTAGTACCTCTTAAGGATATAGAGGTAAATGAACAACTCAAGTTTGTAGAGAGGCCTCTACAGATTGAAGACAGGAAGGTCAAGAATCTCAAGCATAAGAGACTAGTTCTGGTCAAAGTAAAGTGGGACTCCAAAAGAGGACCTGAGTACACATGGGAGCTTGAATCTGAAATGCAAAGGAAATATCCACACTTGTTCCAGTAGATCTCGAGGACGAGCTCTAAAACAAGGTGGGGAGGATATAACAATCCTAAATAAAACCGACACCCTAATATATTTTAAAAATATTCCAATATGTCCTAAAATACACCCCATACGTGAAGACGGGCCTCAAATATATTAAATAGTATTAAAAATAATTAAAAACTGAAATATTAAGTTGAGGCGGGCCACGTAAATCCCACCTCAATCCTTACGCGGGCGGTTTAAAGGTTAAAACCTGATTTCTTTGATTTTTAAGTTTAGGCGGGCCGCGAGAGATCAAGAACGCGGCAACACCCCAGGCCGACACGTGTCATCATCGTGGCAAGTCTATTCGCTGATCCGGACGAGCTATGCGTTGACCTGGGTTTGACACGGGCCGCGTAGCCCGTTGTTATCCGTTACGCGGGCCGCGTAAAAGTGAGAAATCAGCACTATAAGTAGCAGGCATCGGGTTTCATCAAAACTCGTTCATTTTCTTTTCTCAATCTCGAAATCTCTGATAATAGGCATAATATTCGAGTATAATACCCCCTAATTAGCGAGGTTCTGCTCCGTTGTAAGTATTATAACCCCAGTTTCGTATTAGATACGCTGCCCGATTGATTTAGGGTTCCGTAACAACTTTCGTGGTTCTGCCCGACGTAGTTGTTGGAATACCGTCTCGGGGAGGGTATCATTAATATAATCAAAGGGTTATTATACTAACCTATGTACATTTGTGTAAATTATAGATTAATCCCAGGAAGCCCTTACGCGAAGTCTAAGATAGCAATGTGAGTTTATCCTATTTTTGTTAAACTTTTTGTAATATTTTACAAAACCTTAAATGTTTTACAATGTGATTAAGCGGTGATTGAGTCTTTGTAGTTCTTCAATTACTGCCGGTATGTTGGGGTTTTGTATACAAAATGTGGAACACGTTACCATTGGACGACGAGTTAGCCAATGTGTAATATGACCCACCAGTCAGGATTGACAGTACTGAATAAGTAATTGTGTAGAAATAAACAATGTGATCGCTCTCAATACTGTGTTAATTGATAAAATATTTCTTGATTAAACTGGGATTCACTCACCAGTATTTCCCACTGACAAATGTTTTTAAAACGCGTTTCAGGTAACACAATGTGACAGCCAATTAGTAAAAAGCCAGCTGGAGAGCACTGAAGGCTTGGGAAAAATGTGGCTATAAAAGTTACCTAAAAGACAGTGTTTTAAATTCAATAAAATAGGGTTTATCCCTATAAACATGTTGTAATAAGAAACTTGGGTTTTACCCATGTGATTATTAATATCAAATATGGTGGTTTTACTCTGATAAACATTTCCTAACTACGGTCCTGATGTAATTTCCGCTGCCAAGTTAACAAACTGATACCACCGAAATTCTGAGTTCGCGTCCGCCCGTTCCCGGGACAGATAAGGGATCGGGGGTTGCGACAACTAGTTTGTGTCCTGGCCTAGACATGAAGACATAAATCCAGTATCTGCACCTCAGTCTATCAACACCAAGCATTTAGTCCATCTTTGAAGTAGCCCAACTTCATACTTTTGGAAGCCCACCTCCAGTGGAGTGAATTATGGAAAAATAGCAAAAAACATGTATTAACAATAATTACTAGAGGAATTGAACTAAACAAACATTAGAATCAACCACCATATCCATTTTGACTATGAAGTTTAGCTTTACAACAAAAACCATATGCGAACAAGGCAAAATATAAGAATCATACAGATCAATAACCAACTCAAGTTAATATGATCACAGAAGTCACACGACTTAATATAACAGAACTACACCTGGATAAAATTGGATTCATGTTATACATACAACTTGTAAAGAACAAGGCTGTATAAAATCAGATCAACAACACGAAGAACTGATAGAAACCAACATTACGATCTAACGAGACAAGACTTAACAACATGAAGAATCTACAAACGACCCTAGACAAGTGAGGAAGGAAAAACAAGCATCACCTAGATCAGTGAACATCACTACGATCGGCGATGAAGTCTCAAAGAGACAAATAAGAACAAATAAGATCACCAACACAATGATCCTACACAAACCTCACTACGGTCAGACTCAAAACATGAAGAATCCTAGACCAGTGAGATAAAAGGCAAACACTATCAAAGAACATATCTTCATGATAGCATAACCTTTATAAGAAACACAATCACATGGTGACTCCAATAACCAAAAGAATACATGATAGTTCAAGAATCATTAGATACACATCTGATGACATATACAGTCACATGACTCTAAACATCATAACGAAGCCTGAAAAACAAGACTTGTGAGGAACAACAATCTAAAAACCATTTTATATAAGAAATGAATCAAGAGCCTCATAACCTATATGAGATTTATATGTGAAAAATGTAATCACAACTTTATTCAACATAAACTCAACTGAAACAACAAGTATTTCTAAAAAAAAACTCATATATTAATCACAAGAGGATTTAAACAAACACCTCAATAAATCTACCAGACGATCAATTCTCCAAAAAACGAAGAACTACGATTAAGTCCTAAATCTAGCACAAGAGAAAATCTGAGAAAGAATCTGAAAAACCTTCTTGAATCCTAACGGAAAAACGTGAACTCTCACAATGTGAACACTAGGGAATCGTAAGATTCTATAATACCATTAGTTTACAAAACTCTATACAATTTAGAACAATGTCTGAATTTGAATCACATGATTCAAGACCACAACAGGTCAAACGACTTTCAAGAAATCAGAACCAAAGTCTGAAACTTTTGAATCACACGATTCAAAAACAAATCTGACGAACATTAGAATTACACAATTCTACATCAGATAAAAATACAGCAAAAAACTCATGGTTGGATAGAAACAAAGGTTTTTTTTCAACTATAAAAAAACATCTTACCAACCAGAGAGGCTGTAACACATATTCAAGAACAATCTTGACAACACAACTGGTTAGAAACGCGCGAATCACTTGGTTCAACTAACCATACAACAAGAGGAAATATGACATACGAACAACATGCAAAAGACACTTTGACAGTCCAAGACAAAATCGAATCACATGATCTAAGACAAGAATTTAAGAAGAATAATAAAATTCAAGATTGTTACTACTAGCAACTAGGATCAAGAACACAGTTCAAGACACATAGAACATAGCACAAAAATTGAACTAATGACACATAAACCACATAACCAGCCTCACAAACTATACATATCACGTTGAACAGAACTCAATCCTCACGAACAAACACTGATTATTACTACGATAATCAATCTTCAACCTAATGATTACAACAGGTTTTTAAAGAGTCAATAACCTAGGTTTAGAACAGTGAATACGCTCGAAAGAACAACAGAGGAAACATGTCAAATTTCATGGATATTAACAGAGAACAAACACAAAACTCAAAATACCCAAATTTTATTTGTTAAAATATAGCTATCAAAAAACATAAACCAAACACATATTTTTCTCAAAACAAGTTTTAAATCAGTTTTCCAATTTGTACAACACAACGTGAAGAACCTTGTTTTAGAAAACCATCAATATTCATTGTATCATTTTTAAAGATTTCACGTACAAAGTCAAAAATCATTATTATCAACAACTGACTTAAAATTTACAGATCTTTACAAGTAAACACAAAAGTTAACATGAACTTCTTTTATTAATTCAGAATACAAATAACCCCTAATGAATTTATAAAGATGATAAGTTCAAGATCAATCACAAACAACACATGAAAACAAAAGCGACAAACTCTAAAACGAGTGACAAGTGATATGAATCAATTCCTCAATAACCACAAAGAGTTACAACCAAGATCTTCAAACAATCAACTCGTAGATAAACAAGATAACTCTCGAAATACACATTAGATCACCAAACAAACCATGAACATGATAATCGGTATCAAAAACTACACTAGATCTAACAAATTTAACACTTACAAAAAAACCTAGATCTATTTGTGTACCAGTGACGCTAATGATACGAACCCTAGAGAGACATGTATTGAATACGATTGAAGACAACAAGACCATATACCAACCACATAGACAGATACTTGCCAAACAAACACAAGAAATTCAAAATACAAACAATTATAACAAGAGAACAAAGACAAACATTCAGATTAACACAACACAATCATAGAATAGCCCAGACAAATATATATAACTATGAGACAACTGCTGGACAAACTGAAAAAAAAAAACACATAAATCCTCTAGGTTTTAACATCACAATAAATGTAACCTTAACATCATATCTAAGATACACTTTGGATATGAACCTTAAGAAAAATTTAATCTATGATAATTGAATAAAAAACAACTAAGCAGAAGCAAATCATGTCCATAACTAGAGCACTACACCCGACAAATCATGGCAATAACAAATAAACTTGCAAACTAAATACAAACCAAATAAAGCTTGTACAGTTTAATCAATAATATCAGACAAGCACACAGAACAGTGAATCATAACAAGATGCAACACATAAAATGCAACAAACAATTACACAGTGTAGCTCTCCCTGTTATCAATACCGGCCCCCTAATCTGGTCAAACAATGCCTAAGACAGTTATAATCGTGGATATAAGAAACATGTATAAATGAAACAACCTCACCTTGGGGAGCGCCCTAACTAGGGTATCTTCTTAACACATCAAGAACCAAATCCAATAGATCTCCAATGAACAGATGTTGAACGATACGTTGTTGGCCAAGTGAATGAGTCTTTCATATGTGCCAAACACTTCAGCCAACTTTCATCTTGGTCACTAAATTTCTAATAAAAAAACTGTTACAAGAGTGTCTTCTGGATGCTATCTTTGATTTGAAACTCCTGGCAACATTTTGAAATGAATCTAGTAATTTTTGGAATTTGTTAGCTTCTATAAAGACATAATCCTAAAGTTTATCATTTGTGTAAACTTTAATGGGTTCACTTCAGTTAGAAACATGACCAATGTAAACTTGTTATCCTTCTAAAAAACACTTTGTTATCTGGTATCGCTTGTGACTTGTAAAACAGAGATAAAATACCCTTTAGGAGCCCCAAAAGCAAATCTTCTATATTTGTGGGTGTCCGTTGTAACAAATACTTGGCACCAGAAATCCCCAAATCTGAAACCCTCACAAATTCTGAACCAAATCAATTTCAAGAGCCAAGATATCACAGCCAATCTTGAGTAAACAGAGCTCGAGCTAAGGCTGTAGATCTTGAAAGAACAACAACTTGCCTTTAGCGGACCACAACAGATCTTTAAAGAATCCCAATCACTTTGGTGAACATCAGGAGTTTCAATAGCAGTTGCGTCTTCAAGATTACTAGTTGACACCCAAACAATGACCAAGTTCTTTCTTCGTAGTAGATCTAGGTTTGGAATAAAACAACAACGATTATAACCAAAGTAAACAAGATGAACAAGCCAGAGAATGCCCTAATTTTCCGAAACCCTAATTGTCGATTTGCTTTATGGCTAGTTTGCCTTGAGAAACCCTAGACACCTTCAAAAACAGCGGAAGAACAAGAATCGCCGAAAAAAGTGAATCATAGCCGGGCTCTAATGCCATGTCAAAACAATGGTATCTTTACAAACTCAAAAACAAATATGAACAATTTACAAGAACTAATCTAATAAAAACAAAGAAAAACACTAGAAAAATTCACAGCTCAGTTATTGTCACACATAAATCTTGATCTAACGGATTACTGGAACAATATATGCTCAATCCTCAAAATAAACAGAGACCGCTGAATAGTTAAACAAAGAAGATACTGAAAACATGTTATACTCTCTACCAAAACAGATGACAATATGAACTCACAACTCGAACTCTCAAGATCTACACGGATCACACAAGAAACCCTAGATCTACCAGAACTCTGGAGAGTTCTAGAGAGAGAAACGTGATAAAAGTTCTTCAATAATGCGACTCTCTCTAATGACTTGAATAAAGGAAGTTCATTATATAGAAAACCCGGAGAAGGAGACTTGACCCGATCTGTCCGCAACTCATTCCTGCAGCAGCATACTTCTAGTCCATCAGGCCCACATACTCATTAGCCCTATAAGCCCACGAACTCATCACCAGGTCTATTAGCTCCTAGCTTATCTCCCAGCCCATTAGTCATACAAACATATACACCAAATTAATTATTCATCTCAAAATCAAAGAGAAACCACTAGAAATTATTAATATGATTTATATGTTTGCATTAAATTGAAGATAGAGAGGCACTTCAACACAAACAACAAGAATAATCTCTCACATAGAGGTGAGAGTAGACAAGAACTGCGATGAATCACCTGAAACCCTAATCACTATTGTAGAGAAACACAAATGAAAAAATGGGAGTGAGTGAGGAAAAATCTTGAAGACTGGAATTTTAAAATAGATAAAACATAAGTAGTGTAGCAAATTGATTTATTGGTATATGTAATTGGGGCTTGTATATTGGGCTTTATAAAACTGAGTGTGTTATTTTACCATTAGTTATTTAGTTTAGGGTTAAATTTTAGGTTTTAAAATGGTTGCAACTCAAGTATTAACTCAAATTGAGCTTAGTTAAAAAAATAGAGTTTTTTACACACACATTGATATATATAATATAAATTTTTAGCAACTTTGCAGATATATATAATATAACTTTTTTTTAACAATTTTGTGCCCCCCAGAGGTTTTTGGCCCTGAGTCGTCGCCCACATGACATATGTTCAAGGTGGCCTTGTATGAAAGTACGTTAATTTTTTTTAAACGTTACCCCTGAGATTTTGGTTTAGATCGGCCACTACATATAACATTGAAAAGAAATTTGGGTAAATCTGAAACGAGTAAGGACCTGTGCGTACGTTAAATAGGTATACGGTTTAGGCGAAAAATAAAATAAAAAATAAGGATTTCTAAAATTGTGTCATGTGTCCCCTAAGACATTTATTAATCAGGTATAGAGATAAATATTATATAACTCACACAAAATTGAATATTTTGTGATAAAATTTGATGATAGTAATTTTTCAGCAATGATGATTTGAGATTTGAATTGGAGTGAATTTTCAATTATCAAAATTCTTAATATTATAATTTGGTTATTTATTTGTTACTAAATAGTTTAGAGAAAATTTGTAGTTTAAGGGTGCTGTTGTAACTTTCTGAAACTATAGTAATAGTAATAGTAATAGTAATAGTAATAATAATAATAATAATAATAATAATAATAATAATAATAATAATGGTTTAGAAAGTATGTTTATTTGCTAGAGGTAAGTCTTTTAATTATAGAGTTTAGTAATAAATCAAC
The DNA here is from genome assembly GCA_030545235.1 of Helianthus tuberosus. Classification (NCBI taxonomy): domain Eukaryota; kingdom Viridiplantae; phylum Streptophyta; class Magnoliopsida; order Asterales; family Asteraceae; genus Helianthus; species Helianthus tuberosus. The sequence continues at coordinate 67,088,213 of CM060388.1, forward strand.
CAAATATATAAGGGATGTAATTAGCTTATATTGTAGGGTTTAATAAAATTTGGATTAAATCGAAATATTTAACATACATATTCCTATATTGTAAGAAATAAAAAATAATATTTAAATTAAAATTAATGTAAAAAATCAATATCTCTAGTAATTCAAATATTGACACATGCCATTGAAATTATTTATTATAATTATAATTTATTTTATCTATATCTATATCTATATTTCAATATAATAAATAAAAATCTATGAGAACACATAGCTATGCCTGATCACCTTTATTTCCTGCCACTGTGTGCTATTAAGGGCGGTGGGGTGGAACCGTTATTCCATCGTGATAGGCAAAATAAAGCGTGGAAAAAAGAAAACTTCTATCACTAGTGACCACCCCACTCCCCAAAATATTAATTTTTTTTTCGATTTTCTTTCCTATTATTAAATAATGATATTAAATTAAAAGAATACATAGTTAAAGATATTTAATACAAATTTAATTATGGATAATAATATCATCATTAACTTTCAATATAATAAATAAAAATCTATGAGAACACATAGCTATACCTGATCACCTTTATTTTCCTGCCACTGTGTGCTATTAAATATTAATTTTTTTTTCGTTTTTCTTTCCTATTATTAAATAATGATATTAAATTAAAGAGTAAAATGCACGGATAGTCCCTGTGGTTTTGTGAAATTTCACCTTTAGTCCCCAACTTTTCATAATTACACTCTTAGTCCCTGTGGTTTGACAAGTTGTTACTCGGATAGTCCCTAAAGCGGATGAAGGTTACTCGGATAGTCCTTGTGGTTTGACAAGTTGTTACTCGGATAGTCCTTGTCATTTCACACCCACTTAACCAGAAAAACTAACCTCCATTCCCTTTGGTGACTACCCGAGTAACAACTTGTCAAACCACAGGGACTAAGAGTGTAATTTTGAAAAGTTGAGGACTAAAGGTGAAATTTTACCAAAGCACAGGGACCATTTTACTCTAAATTAAAAGAATACATAGTTAAAGATATTTAATACAAATTTAATTATGGATAATAATATCATCATTAACAAAATGTATATAATATACAATTAATTTTAGATAGTTATAATTTCTGACTTTACTTGTCATTTTTCGTAAAATAAACTTTTATTATGGATATTTTTTATATCATCAGACTGTTTTTACATTTTAATCAACTTCACTATTTTAGACAACTAGATCAATTACTCGTTTCACTTTTTATCTACGGATTTAAATTTTTGTTTTTTATCAATCATTTTTCTATGAATTCTACACACCGAAAACAATTTATAGCCATTTAGAGAAAAAACATACAATCATATATTTACATACTAGTCTAAGAACCCGCGAGTATCGCGGGTGGCTTAACACCAACTATACACATAAAACATTCTAAACATATCATATAAACCATAACTATATACTTATATATGTTCCAAAATGGTACCACAAAAAATACATGGTAGAGGCATTAATTAAAGAATAAAATAACATCAACAACCAATAAGCACATAAACAAAACCTACATCAATAATCAACTAAATTGAGGCAGCTTGGTAATATAATCTACTTTACCTCGATTTAGAAACTGCATATTTGTAACTTATTTATTAGCAAGCATTATCAAAATAAACTAACATGATAGCTAAGCCTTCACACATCAATAAATCCAAACTTATCAAAATAAACTAACATGATAGCTAAGCCTTCAAACATTAATAAATCCAAATTTCCAAACTGGGGAACCTATACTATAGTAGCTCAATAACAAAAAGGAACACTATAGCTGGTATAGTAGTAAAAAAGAGTAAGTCACAAAAAGAAGTAACTCTGTATTGGTAACACTTGCATCAACAACCTTTATCCAGCTGCATAAATCAAGCCTACATATATAATCAACCATATTTTATTAGCACAACAAAAACAATTGTCTATGTTTTTACCAAAACATACCAAAGTTGTTAATGGAAAATAACAAAGTTGCGAGGAAAATTAAGATTAAGTTGTTAATGACACAATATACCCGACTGGCCTCATCGTTAGAAAGTCTTTGAGCCTCCTCAGTTTGCCTGGATTAAAATAATATTCTAACAAAATTAGACCCGAGCCATTTCAACACGACCAATACTTTGCCCCTGTACATAAACCACATATTAGGTAGAAGAAGCGGATTAAATATAATTATAAGAAGAAAAAGTTTAGTAAAATTAAATACCTCATGGTTATTACTTCAAGTACCCAACTAATGGCCTAGGCTGGATCTGTTCAAGTACCCAACTGGGCAAACTTACCAGAATCGGTGATTAGGACACTGTGTCTTCTTCCCAAGAAACTACGCCTCAAATATCAATGTTTGTGTCGCTAATTCTTTTGACTAATAAACTAATCTAAAGCATTCCTACAATGAAACTGGTTGAAGTTCTGAGAAAGACTATACTTAGTAGCAGCAAAATGAACATGTGTAAAGTTACAGTTTTAAAATAAAATAAAAAATATAGCCAGTGGGATTGACGCATGCAGGACAAAAACAAATAATCATTCACTAAGAAAATAATTCATTTAGGCCCGGACGCTTTTAGTGAAAACCATGCTCGTGGATTTTAAAACAGCCCGTTTTGACCCAAACCCATTATGCACTCACACCCGTTTTTACCAGTCACCCAATATTACCCGGTTTGCCTTGCTCAATTTATATTAAAAAAGATAGATGAAACAGAGATGCAAGCACTAACCAATTGATGGTGACGTCTTCTGGTGGAGCTCCCTTTGAGTATGTTTAAACAGGTAGGCCCTGATAACATATACAAATGTCATATCCAATTTTAGTGTAACATTATTTTACTGGAAATGACATTGAACGCATGAAAGAACATGTGATATTACAAATTTCATAATACCTTCTATCACTTTCCTATAGGATTTGATGGATATAAGCCTATTCATATAATGATAAGAAATGATGAAGATTTATAAACCACCTGTTAAAGTTGAAGAACTGAAGGGTTAATCAACAATTATATTAATTAATATATATAGGGTAGCATACCTTTGTGCCAAGTTTCAAGTGCACCACTTGGCACGTTATTTGCGTGCATCTTTCAGTTACTTCTGGTTTCTTTCCATCAACAAACATGACCCCGTGTGTTAGTGGGGTGGCCTAAAAAAATATTTACCGGTGTTGACATAAATCTTTTAATGAAAGATTTGTTTCAGTATTAGTACTACATAAATATAAAAATACACTTAATTAAAATAAATGAATACGAAATGTGACTTGGACGTAATAATGAACTGATTAAAAGAAATACAAAACACAACATTAAGAACTCTTACTATTCATAGGCATGCTGAGTTTCATCTTTTTCTTGACTAAAAAAAGCATGTAAGATTGATATAAACACTAACCGAATATAATTACAAAATATGACAACTTCTTTTTTGTTTTTCATTAATCTTGGAATATTTACCTGCTTCCATAGAAACTTGCTTCTGATGTACTTCATCATCATGGGTCGACCACTTCCCTATGATGCTAGTTCCATCAAACTCTTTGAGTCATAAGTAACTTGAAATCGTTTGACCCGTAGTTTTCAGATAATGATCTCTATAAATAATTGATAGAAATAAAAGAAAATAATCATTTTGCCCCTTCACTGAAAGTGCCAAAGTTTGAATCGTATAATCCTCTTTTTTTTTTATTTCTTCTATGGTTGGACACTAAAGACCATAAAAAATAATAGTCTATGTATTGGGGACAGAATTCAAACCATTGCCACGCCTTTTGCGCTTCCTTTTGTGCAAGCATAATTGTCTTGTTTATTTCTCTTTTTTGCTTGCTGCTTTTTGGCTTTTAATCTCAAGTCCAATGAGCTCAAACCAGTGGTTCCTTTTGTAGCTTTTTTTACTACTATTTGCAGCCATTTTACCTGGTGGTGTATTGTAAAATGCTGCAATATCAACACCTCCTGTATAAGCTGTAAAATATAAATTTAATTTGTTAACTACTATATTTCATCATATGAATGTGACCCATGATACAAATAATGTTAAGTAACTGAATAAACTAAATATTACTGGCCTTTTCAAGGCGGATTCGATCATTGGAAGATGGTGTCCAAGTGTGTTCAGTTCGTGTCACTGTTACAAACCTTTAGAAAATAAAATCTAAGTTATCAGCTCTTTATTATTTAGATTAAATTAAAATTAAACCAAAAGGGACAAACTCTAAAACAAAAGATAATAGAAAAAAAAAACATAACTTATCTTAAAAAAAAGAGGGCGTTTACATAAAGAGTGATCGTTTGAGCCACATCACTAAGTAATAACTACAAAGCTATTAGAATTAATAAAGAGTAAGCCATTTTAGTCCCTATGGTTTGGACAATTTTGGAAGAGTAAAAAGATCAAGAAATAAGAACCTTTTTGCAAGAGGTTTAGGAGTATCAAGGGACTTGACTACTAATGCACATAGTCTTTGAACCTCTTGACCTGAAGCGAGCCGGTTCACAATACCCTTGGATTATTTGACCTGCAAATCGGTAGCTCTTGAAGCACGATCTGTATCAACACCACAGTGGTTTGAGAACTTTGACCATATCATGTAGCTCTTGAAGCATGATCTGTATCAACACCACACATCTTATGCGTAACAGATTGTAACATGGGTTCACTTTCATTCAACTCAGCTGGTTTTGCCTCCTGAAAAAAAAAATTGTTTATACATGAGCCATCTATGAATTTTGAATTACTTGAAAATGGGTCGATTCGTGTAAGATATATATCTCCTTAACGGGTCAAGAAAGTCACTTTTAGTGGAATGGGAATTGTTTGACCCGACCCATCCAATTAATTCATTTTGTCATACTATCAATGTACCAAAAGTAACATAATAACACAGATTCAATCATCGAATCAAGTGAGCTGTTTAAGAAGTATGATATGATTAGAAGTTCATTTTTTGCTCAAATTTTTTGTTCTAGGCCTTTCCAAACTTGGGCTTCACGTCTAAGAGTCGCCAGATAGATAACTTCTGGACCAAATATTAAAGCACCAAACAAAACTTTAGAATGAAAAGGTAACACCTTGTGAGTTAAATCATGGTTAAATGAGTCTTTTTCCTTCATATTTAATCCTTTCAAATCGGAGAGATTTGGAAGGAAAATGTATTTAATACATAAAATCCTTAGTTTTCCTTTGATTTCCTTCGAACTCGGGAACATGATAGATAATTAAATTTTCCTTTCTACTCATTTTCTTTTCTTTCCTAAATTAATTTTCTCTTCTTTTCTTTTGTTTATTAAACTCGGGAACACAGCAGTTCATGTGCAAAGTTACTATGATAAATAAACAAATAGAAACAAAACAAAGGTAAGCCATACTTGCAAAGCTTAATTTACATGCAGTTCAATATGCTACAAACCCATAGGAAAGTTAAAATCAAATAATTGTATTTAATTGAGAATAAAAGACGGAGATTAGATATTTACTATGAAAGGAGGTTAACTTATAATGGCAAAATCTTAGAGCCAACATCAACCATCAACTCGGGTTCTATTTTATCTCAAAAACAGGTTCGAGAACAAAATTAGCTGAAGGTGAATGAGTCAAACTGGTTGAAGGTCACCCGAAGTTTATTTTTAACATATACCTCCAAATTTTGGATTATTAGAAAAAGGTTTTTAAAAAGATGGACAAAAAGATGTTTTTGGGTCAACCCGAACTGATTGATCCAGCCGTGTTGGCACATAATAAAAAACCCGTTTTAACCTATCCCATTCCCACTCAATTTGTCACCTCTGTCATGCATAATATATTGTTAATCAATAAACACTTACAAATCTTCATTTTCCAGCTTGATTGAGGACACATTGGAATCTTCGAAGAATTGTGAAAATGAGTAAAAGCAAGAAGCATCCAAATGTTGACAATTCAAATGGTGCTGAAACGAACAATATTATCACTGATGTGTTAGATAATCGGCCATCCAACCTTTAAAACATTAAATTCAGAGACTTAATACCTTGCCCAACAATGAAATTTTAAAAGCTTTGAAAAATACTCCTTTTTTATACTATATGACCACTTGCTAAGCATAAGGTGATTGTCATAAGAGATATCCATTGCTTGATAGCAAACTGACTGATATGATGAAAATCAAAAACCGATGCTGAAGTAAGTTCGCCAAAAAAAACACAATGGATGGTTTTAAAATTTTAACAACTAATGTTCTCTACCAAGCAGATAATTGACATAGGCTATAAATCAAATTCAAAACTAAATAATGAAGACATGGATTACTCAATAGGCAAACTTATTCACGCATATACCTAAATTGAGACCCAAGTTCATTTGACGGAAAGTCACTGATTACTTGATACGAAAAGTTATACACACATCGTAACTGACATCATGTCGACTATGATGCCTGAAATAGAGTAAGAAGTAATAACAATGACAATCAATTCTGATAATTGGTAGTTCCTTAATGAAATCACCTTGCAATCTCTGATCCGTACCTTTTACCGCTTCCAGAGCCATGGTAGCATCAGGCCTTCTCTTTATCCCTTTCCTGTCGCCCGAATGCAGATGTGATAGGGGCATGGCTGCATAAGATCCAAATATATATATATATATATCAGCACTGCTTGAATACAACCAAGAATCATGTTCATTCAAAGTACTTTGAAAGAACTATATGGATTAGAATTTCTTTTAGGTGTAGTTAGCAAAAATGAGCCAGCGAGTAACTGGTAAGAATGGACTCGAGCCAAAACAGGTAAATTTTATGACTGTCAAAACTTGTAAGGACGGGTAAAGTTGACCCGCCAACACTTTATTATTTTGTCTTTAAATTTTTTTAACTTCATAAATACACGTTCATGTTCAGCCTCAGGAAAAGTGACAGCCTCCATAAAAGGAAGTTCAGGCGTAAGGCGTAAGTGACTGAAAACCATGGGGACAGAACAACTGAATTCTAAAATCATAATGTCCGACCTTTAAAAAATATTATAACTTCATATGGTATCAAAAAAGGTCTTTCGAAATCTGAGAAAAGTCGTGGATAAAGTAATGCATACTAAACAACTTCAGTATTTTAACAGTTCACTTATGTTGTTCGCCAAAGTGAATGACAACAGGTTTCTTGAGACTTTCTGATGTGAAATGATGATCCATATACTTCCTTGGCAAAAACTGTGAAGAACAACATCTATCAATTACAAAATAATAATAATAATAATAATAATAATAATAATAATAATAATAATAGTAGTAGTAGATGGTTTGACTAATTTATATTACAAATAGCTTACCAGATTGCCAAGTTCTGGGAATAACATAACATGATGAAACTCATTCTTCAAATCATCTTCACCATCATATTTGTAATGACGAATTTTGAAAGTGTTATCTTTGACGACTTCAAATAGAATAATATCCTTGTTTTCAACACCAAGACTATTAACAACTTTAGCCCAACGGGTCAATCAAAGCATCATCTGATCAATCAAAGAGAGATCAATCAATTAATCAGATCTTTTGATTACTGAAAAGCATCCTCTGATCAATCAAAGAGAGATCAATAAACAGCATACCACATCTAATGAATTTACCTAAACGGGTTAAAATCAGCTTGAATTGAATATGCTATTTAAAATAGTTTTTTTAATGATCCATTTTGGCCCTGCCTCATTTTGCTCCAAACCTGTTTTGACCCGAACTCAGTTTGCTCCAAACCCATTTTCACCTAAACTCATTTTACCCCTGACCAGTCTCAACCACAGCTTCAGGAAGGGAAGAACCCATGTTATTTACGCATCGACCTAAATAAACTCAATCTCCTTAACCAACTTTCAAATTATGATAGATATATTTATATGCAATCAAAAAGAAAAAAAAATATAGCATCTTATAATAGAAATAATCAGCGCGTTTAGAATTTCAAAGATCAAAAGAGCCATATATAAGAGCTTTTAAAATTTACTCTAGATAGATATTCACTTTCATGCCTAAAAACTTTCGAAATTGGGGGATTTTCCCCTTATTCACATATTCAGAGAAATAAGGGTTCATACAGGTCCAGATCCATCCCAAATCTGCACAACATTTCAGTAACGGTCTCATAACACAAAAGCTTACAACACATCTTCAAAAGAATAAGGAAACGTAAACAATAAGCCCTAAAAACCCTAAAATCGGCTGACAGAGACAAACAAATTGAAAAATAAAGTAAAAAATATGAAGCATACCTGTGTAGATCTGAAAGCTCATAGATAACACACAGATTGAAGAGAGTAATCCGTAACCTGAAAAAACATTCACAAAAAATGCGATGAACAAAAGGGAGTAATCCGTAACCTGAAATAAACATTCACAAAAATGCGATGAATAAAGATAAAACAAATACACATACTCGTAAAAGCATAATCCAAAGTAACCTAGTCAAGTGAACGGAGAGCGGTGGACTGGAGATTGGAGCATAGGAGAGAGATGGAGAAATCTTCAATGGCAATGGAGAGAGAGAGAAACAGAAAGGCGGAAGATTAAGAAACCCTAGCTTCTGAAGGCACAACCACCGTAACCACGACCACCATCAAACCACCGCAACAGATGAAGAGGCCTTGTTATTTTCGCAATTGCAGAATCTGTTATACATCTAGGATTTACAATTGATAAGGGAACAATTTCATTATTTTGAAGATGATTGGAATTGATTGAGAAGAAATTAGGATAATAATTGAAACGTATTCATAATTTTGTAGAAGGTTTTAAAGTGATTGATGATTTATTGGACTTTCCATACCAAGAACACAGCTGTTTCACAAATGAATGAATGAGAATGGAGGAACTTATTGCCGCTCACAAAAGTGAAGGAGAATAGAGGAAATTCATTTTGCCGCTCAAACACACAATTATCAGCCTAAGTAGGTATGCCACATCAGCAGGTGATGTGGCACAATTATTTTGCTTTAATAATAGAGATAGATTCAAAGATATAATATTTATTATGATTTGTGCAATTCCATTGTATTTTTGTCATATCATTATAGACAAAGCTATTAAAGTAATTATTTTCTTATATTCCCATTTCAATTTATATATGGCCAATTGGATTTTAACACCTTTAACTTTGAAGAATTGGCCGATAACATCCGCAACTAACACTTTGATCTGTGACACCCCCAAACTTTTAATTTTGTTTGTCATTTCACCACTCAGTTAAAAAATGACTAACTGAGTTAGTCTTCCATCCTACGTGGCACAGACTTGATTACATGGACAAGATGACATGGCAAATTCTTGATTACGTGGCACTACATGTGTATAACTGTACGATCTCCTTTTTCGACTGTCGAGATGTGCAAACGGCGATTAAAGCCGCTAGTCCGGTGTCTACCGCCGGATAACCGGCGTCGGAGGCTGTTAGGTTATATAATTCCTTTATTAACACGCTTTGATCGGCGATTATCCGGCGAGATTCGTTATCGAACGACGCTAGTGATAACAAGCTCAATCTGTTCAATTACTTCAATCTCATTGCAATTTTTAAACATTTTCGTAAGCAACGGAACGAATCCGTCAATTTTGGCAACCGATTCTCTATTTTCATTTTATAATTTCGCGAAACTAACAATACTCGATAGCGTACCTACCGAAACGCGTTCCGACATTTCTGAACATTCGGAGCTAATCAATTTCTTCAAGGATTCAAAGGCGATGTGGTTGTTGAACGAGGCCGGAATCGAGCCATTTTTGGTTGCTTTGACGGTCGTAGGTGACGCCGGTGCAGAGACTGACCGGAGATTTCATCACGTCCATTGAAATCGGGCATTTGAAGAAGCTAGGAACACTCAGGTACAATCCGTTGCTCTTTTCTCTCGCCATTTGTGTGTGGAATCAATTGTGTATGTGTGTATGTATAGGTTGAAGAAGAAGAACTGAAACAGGTGGCTCGAAATGGTTCGATTTGACCTAGAAACAGGTGGTTAGCTGCGAGACGAGATAGCAGGTCAGTTTCCATACCTGCGTGTTGCAATTGCGACTCCATTGTTGTTGATTGGAAGCTATGGATGGTATAGATACATGTGTGTATGTATAGGTTGAAGAAGAAGAACTGAAGAAGAAGAAGAAGGCAACTGAAAATGGATGAAAGGGTTGGGGATACAATTGAAGAAGAAAAGGTGGGTGATGGAAGTCTTTAGGGTGCCACGTAATCAAGTCAGTCGCCACATAATCCTGTCCATCTCATCAAGTGTTTGCCACATCGGCAAAAATAGTCCACGTAGGATGCCAGCTAGGATGGAAGACTAACTCAGTTAGTCATTTTTTAACTGAGTGGTGAAATGACAAACAAAATTAAAAAGTTTGGGGGTGTCACAGATCAAAGTGTTAGTTGCGGGTGTTATCGGCCAATTCTTCAAAGTTAAAGGTGTTAAAATCCAATTGGCCTTTATATATCGACTTATTAAAGCTCTTTGCGTATGTTAATATATGTTTGTAGCATGTGGCAACTTCATGTCATTTTCTTATAAACATGTCGATTTAGGTTATAGATATGTAGATTATAGAAATAGTGTTTCACATGTGTATATTAATTAGGATGATCAGAATGATAAGTTCACAAGTTTAAATATTATAGCTAGTGATAAAAGTAATCTTGATTTTGAATTAAAATTAATAATTTCTATATTTAAGTGGACTTGAAATTGCATCAATATGTTCGTAAAATTAAAAAGAAAAATAATATGAACAGATGGTTTCAAAGTGGCGTATCATGAAACACGATGAACAGTTTTTAACTAGTATTATTCCATGTCTTTTTGGGAGATCATATACATTATAATATACACCACATTACCAAATATCCCGTCAACCAAATTATTTTCTATAAAACATGCTTCTATTAAACAAATCAAATTATACGGTGTTTGACTAAAATTATTCATTTCCGTTTTTTTATTTTTTAAAGTTTAGTGTTGACGGCCAAACTAACATATTGTTGCCAAAAAAGAATAAACAAATAACATAACTATTAACACCGACTCTTAAATAAAGAAGTAGATAGTTAACCGACCATCATCCCGAGTATAAAGCTAAGGTTTGTCTAAAAAAACGCGATTATACTTTGTGTAATTGTTTTTATATAAAAAATATTTGCAAGTATACTAGAGGCCTAGAAATGTAATATAAAATGTTATATCACAAGTGTATGGACTATGGGAGATAGTCATTTGCCCTCTACGTTTGACCGTTAACATGTTCTCTCGCATGAGAAACACATGCAAGTACATGATTGCCTTTCTTGTATCATTGAAGTATAAGAGAAAGATACATAGAAAATAATAAACAAGAGGAATGGAATAAGTTTTGAAAGGTTAAAACCCAATTTGACTAGTATATATTATATATATATATATATATATAGGGAGAAGATCATGCGAGAACCACCTCTTATTGTGAGAACCGCGAGAACCAATGTGAACACACAAAAAATGCCTAAAAATAGCTAAAAATTACACAAAAATTTTTTTTTTGATTTTTTTTAATATTTTTTAGGTTAAAATCGCTACTTTTCGAACCAAAATTTTTTTTTTTTTTTTTAAAAACATTTATTTTTTGGCTTCGAAAAGTAGCGATTTTAACCTAAAAAATATTAAAAAAATCAAAAAAAAAATTTTGGATTTTTTTTTTATTTTTTTAGATTTTTTTAGGTTTTTTGGGGGTTTAGTTTTTAGCATTTTAGCTTGGGGGTGGGGGGTGGGGGGGTGGGGGGGGGGGGGGGGGGTTAGGTTTTTGGGGGGTGGGGGAGGGGGGGGTTTAGGTTTTTTTTTGGGGGGGGGGGGGTGGGGTTAGGTTTTTTTTAGGTTTTTTTAGGTTTTTTTTAGCTTGTGGGGGGGGGGGGGGGTTTAGATTTTTTTTGGGGGGGGGGGGGGGGGGGTTAGGTTTTTTTTGGGGGGGGGGGTGGGGGTGGGGGTTTAGGTTTTTGGGGGGGGGGGGGGGGTGGGGGTTAGGTTTTTTTAGGTTTTTTTAGCTATTTTAGGTTGTGTTCACATTGGTTCTCAAGGTTCTCACAATAAGGGCGGTTCTCGCATGAGCCCCTCCCTATATATATATATATAGGGTAAGGTTCATGCGAGAAACACCCTTATTGCGAGAACCAATGTGAACATAACCTAAAATAGCTAAAAAAACCTAACCCCCACCCCCCAAGCTAAATGCTAAAAACTAAAACCCCCCAAAAAACTTAACCACCCCCCACCCCCCAAAAACCTAACCCCCCCCCCCCCCCCCCCCCCCCCCACCCACCACCCAAGCTAAAATGCTAAAAACTAAACCCCCAAAAAACCTAAAAAAATCAAAAAAAAAATCTATTTTTTTTTAATATTTTTTATGTTAAAATCGCTACTTTTAGTAGCAAAAATTTTTTTTTTTTAAATTTTTTTGGCTTCGAAAAGTAGCGATTTTTTTATAAAAAATATTAATTTTTTTTTTGTGTGATTTTTAGCTATTTTTAGCCATTTTTGGTTGTGTTCACATTGGTTCTCGCGGTTCTCGCAATAAGAGGTGGTTCCTAACGGATCTTTGTCCTATATATATATATATATATATATATATATATATATATATATATATATATATATATTAAATTAGTCCTTTGCGTAAACGCGGCATCAGATGGTCGAATGGATCTATGACAAGTCCGGTTTGTCAAAACATATTTTCAAATGTTATATAATCAATTTCGACGTCAAATTATGTGTGTTGTGGATTTTAAAACCATTTTTATGGCGTAGGGGCAATTTTGACATTTTAAAAGTATATATAATGGACTTGTCGATTTACCCTTCAAATAGTATGACCATAAGGTATAACCTTAGAGGGTTATTCGCTATAATATCATGGTCACAAAACATGCCTTGATTGAGTTTCAAAGTAGACCAAACGGGTCAGAATCGAAAGTCAAAGAAAAAGTCTAACTGCTTGACTTTCGATATACAATTGAGGTCTAAACTCAGTATGATGAGTTGAACATGTCAAATTTTTTTATTAGTCTATATAAACTGATATGATGTCAAAACAATTGGTTTAGATAGTTAAAAGTTCAGTTATCCCAAAATGCATATTTACTAGTTTTGACTTTTAGTTATAAGATGCTTAACTGATCACTTCGCATACTTAACTTGATTGTCGGAGGGTATGATCGTAGGGGATTCATACCTTCGTTATTACGATCACGTAGGAAAGTTCGATTCGAACTTTGACTTGACCATAGTGGTCAGAACGGAAAGTCAAGCAAAAAGTCAAACTGTTTGACTTTCAATTGAAAACTAACTAAATAAATGAAATTGAACAAGGAGAAACACTTACTAGGATTGAGAGTTGCTCCTTAGCTCAAGAGAAACTCCAAAGAAGTGTTTTAGAGTGAATTTGAATGTGTGAGTGAAAATGATCACAGTTAGGACCTTCTATTTATACTTGATCATGATCTCCACAATCAAGTCAAGTGTCTACTGAGTTGTTAGGGGTGATATTAGTGTCACTCCATGTGTCATTAGGAGGTGAAGAGTGGCAAAAACCGGCGAAATGTTACAATTTTTTTTTATTAAATCAATCGCAGTCAAACAGTCAATAGGCTACTTTCCAAACAACCCACACCATCACGCCACGACAACAATCACGGTTCTCCTTCCATCACACGTGATACCCCCCTTTACGACGGTGTATCACAGTATCACACTCCATCACGCCATTATATCACGGACCACCACGCCTACTTAATAAAGATGTCTTAAATTTAAAGATTAGTACTGAAATAACACTTTAATGATTTAGGTCCATTTAAATGTTTTAATTTCTCACAAAAATTTATAGTTTTAAAATAGGTAGAAAATCAAATACTAAAAAAGGTTCAGTTTCACTTGTATTATTACATATGAATGAAATTTTCTCTATATTTATAGTTTATATTCAATAATAATTGGAGTCAAAACTTGATTCTTCTCATCCTCTCACTATATCTTGCAGAATTAAAACTATTCTATTTTTTTATGGTAGAGCACACCACTTATACTAATGTATTCCTGAGTTTCATACACAAAAGTAAAGAAGAGAGATAATTAATTAAATATAGAACAAAAAGAAGAGAGATAATTAAATATAGGAAAAAAGAAGAGAGATATCATAAAAATCAATATACTTTCTATTTTTTTTTAAAATTCCTTTAACTTACATATGAAAAATTAACAAAGTTTTTATTTTATCTTATAACATATGAAAAATTAACAAAGTTTTTGTTTTATCTTCTACCTCAATAATCTTTTTTAATATGAAAGTACCTCATCAGTTTTTTATAGTTTATTTAATTATTTTGTTCCTTTTATCCGGTTTGATTTTTTGGGTTAAACAAAAAATAATCGAACCAAATCAAACGGAATTTAAATACTTCAAAACTAAATCATAAACAGCGTTCGCGTTCGGTTTGGTTTTAGGTTTCAACCGAATACAACGGATTCATAATATTGGGTTTATTCGACTAAATATAAAGTCGGGGTTCGACTAAATATAAAGTCGGGGTTACTTTGGTTAATCGGTTTATTGGGCTACATATAAACCGAATTTCATTATATTTGGTTCTGGTATAAACGTTTTTTGTTTGATATTTAATTTTAATCATTTCCGGTTCCGTAGCAATGACCTATGAATGTTTAAACACATTTTAGGTTGATACATAACTTCATGTTGCAAGTTGTTTAAAAAAAATTGTCATAATTTTATTCAAATTTAATATGTGAAGAGACTTTAATTTAAAAAAAAAAGGAATTGTTAAGGGACTTTTGTAAGACAAAACCTAAAGTATGTAGTTTTTTACGAGTAAAAAATTGTTGAGATATGTTATGAAATAAATGAGAAAGTATATTATTTTTTTGTAGTATTTGCTCTAAAATATAATTTAACTTTGTATTTTAGAATTCAAGGCTTTATGTGTAAAATTACCTTCTCTTCAAATCCATTCATTTATAAAAAAAAAAATAATAATAATTAAAGCATATATTCTCTTTAATTATAAATAATAATATCACAAAACGACCACGTAGTCTTCATCTTCTCCGATTCCGATATCACCAGCCCCACTATCCCTATCATCCTTTCCTCTCCCCTCCCCTCCACAACTTCAATATCTATTCCATTCTCTCCACTCTTCACACAATCTATGAAGGAAACGATGAACTACCTCTTCGGCTCCCTCGGTCCAACCGGCTACGGTTCCAAATCCACCGCCGAACAAGTCACTCATAACTTCCAAACCCGTTCCTCCTTCACCGCCATCGTCACCGGTAACAACAATCATCATCATCATCATTATCAAAAGAGCTATAATCATGTCATTATTCACGCACATGCACACTCATCAGTGTCAAATTATTACAATAATTATTATCAGAGTTAACTGTCATTTTCGTGGTTTGTCCAATTATAACAGTCCAGACCAAATTTCAAATTTGTATCATTTTCATCGCTAACATTTCTTGAAACATGTCAGTTCGGTCCAAAAGCTAAGGTTGAATATAATAATTCGACAAACCACATGGACGGAACTGGCAGTTTACTCATGTTTTTTACGGGTTTAAAGTATGTTAGGGATGGAAGGAAGTGGTACAAAGTTGAAATTTTGCCTGAACTGGCGTAACTGGACAAACTACGGGGACGAAAATGGTAGTTAACTCTTATTATTATTATATGATTCAGTGATTCAGTTCTTCCTATCAGGTGCAACGTCTGGGATCGGAGCTGAGACGGCTCGGGTCCTTGCAAAGCGGGGTGTTCGTATTGTCATGCCTGCGAGGAACTTAAAAGCGGCCGAGGAGATGAAGGCGAGTATCTTATCGGAGTTTCCTGATTCGGATATTATTGTTCTAACGCTTGATCTTAGCTCAATTTGTTCCATTAGGAGTTTTGTTGCGGAATTTCAAGCTCTTAATTTGCCTCTTAACCTTTTAATGTACGTAATCTGATTATCATTCCTTATTGATACAACAGTTACATCATGATCTCTTATTTGTGTATGTTTTGTGCAGAAATAATGCCGGAAAGTATTCTCACAGTCACCGGATATCTGAAGATGGGATAGAGATGACGTTTGCGACTAATTATTTAGGTAAGTTTTCTTGAGAGATTAATGGCGAAAGTGTGATAAATTGTACATGATGTGTATTGGTTTGAATAATTAGGTCATTTTTTGTTGACGAAACTGCTGATGGAGAAAATGATCGAGACGGCCAAAATAACCGGTGTACAAGGTCGTATAGTGAATGTGTCGTCTGGCATACATACCTGGTTTTCCGGCGACTTGATTCGTTCCGTTGCTCAAATTACTAGAGATAAGAGGTAGGTTAAATAAAAGGAAAATTACAACGATAGTCAAAGATGACAAAAAGTTTTAAAAAGTAGACATTGATTATTAGTCCTCCCAAAAAAAAGCGCACGCTAAGTCTTGGCAGCCATTTAAAAGCATAGACTTAGCCGGCGCTTTCCTAGCTTAACTATAGGCTAAAATCTAGCCGTGTTAGCCAACGGAGCTGATATGGTGACTTCTTATTAAAGGAAATACTACATGACTATTTTGGTAAAAGATAAATTTTCAAGTCTATTTTGAAAAAAAAAAAATTGGTCAATTTTGACAATTTGGTGAAGTTTCCCTAAAAAATAAATTTAACGAAAATCGAGACCAAGAACATATCTAATAGAAGCCATGATTTTGTCTATTTTTAATTGGTTGCAAATATCAAAATTTCTCGAATATTCTTAGCTAATTATGCGCTTTAATTGTAGATAATCCTCGCTTTTATTAAAACCATTAATAGTATTTACTATAAAAAATAAAAAGTAATAATGGTTTTGATGCATATTTGTGTTGTGTATATATGCAGTGAGTATGATGCAACACGTGCATATGCAATCTCGAAGCTCGCTAACGTTTTGCATACCAAGGAACTTGCACGGAGACTCGAGGTACTATTAGATATATGGTGATCCTGATTTTATATATTTCTAGTTGATGAATAATAATATATTGTATTAAGAAATGACAAAACTTGTTTCCTCTTCACTGGATGTACACACTGACAAGATTAAATCTCACTGTTCCCATGTTTCAGTTTGTACTTCATTTTGTTCATATAAAGTCAGTACCTAAACATTTTTGTAATAAAGTTATAAGATAGTCAGATAAAACTACTCGAACTTTTTAACTTATATATATATATAATGTGAAGAGGCAATGACCTATTTTTATAAATTATAAGACCTTATCCAATAGAAGAAGCTCTAAAACCAGCTCCAAAAATTACCCTCTATCAGGGGCGGACCTAGGTAGAGTGTTGGGTGGGCAGCCGCACCCCTTGAAAAAAATTAGTGTATCTTACAGGATAAAATCCCGATTGCACACCTTGAAATTCTGGTTAAACCCCTCGTTCGCGCCTCCAGAAAATAATTGTTGGGTCCGCCAGTGCCCTCTATCTCCTCCTTCACTCACAAAACTAGTATTTGTTGATGCATGCCATGTCATTTACAAGATTTCTGTTTGTAAGTTTATGTAGATATTGATAAACATAACCGAGTATTATTTTTGTAGCAAATGGATGCGAATGTGATCGTAAACTGTGTGCATCCTGGGATTGTGAGAACGCGATTAACCAGAGATCATGAAGGCTTCTTGACAAGTAATTTCGAGCTAACATGAACTTACATATGAAATTTGAATATTTCTAAAAAGATTATTGTGAATATATCTATAAAAATGTTTAAAGTTAACTAACTATATGCAGTGTACATGCAGACCTCATATTTTTTCTTGCTTCGAAGCTGTTAAAAACTATTCCTCAGGTAATGTAAAGTTATATATCTCTTTCTCTCACACACATTCCCAATGTATTTTTTTTATGTAATAACTAGGTTAGTTCCCCGTGTGTTACACGAGTTGAACAATTTAAACTATATATATAATAAATCCTATGTATTCTAATACCTGAATTAAATATATGTAAAATTACTTTTATAATTTATAACCCGATTAGATGGTTATAAATTAATATTGATCATAATTTTATCACAATTAAATATAGTCATATATTTTTTTAATGTTTTTCAGTGATGGATTATCGTATAGCACAAATATTTATTATGATTATCACAATTAACCAAGATTATTTATAATTATCGTACAACATAAGTCCTAAATCTTTTATGGTTGATTAATACCATATATGTCCTCTAAGAGTTTACTTTATTATATTTAATTGTTATTTATATAGATATAAATAATAATTGTCTATAATAATTAGGTTGGAGAGATTAAACTAAATAATATTTCATAGGAGATTATCTATAATTAATTAGAAGATATTAAACTAAATGGTAATTATCTATAGAGTACATGGCCTAATATTATGACAAGTGTCTCAAACATGGTTTCTTTTATTATATAGTATAGACTATGAAAATTAGCATATTAAACTTTTTACTCAAAAATAGTAATTTGTTCAACTATTTAATCGTTATACAAAGATTATTTTGTTTAACTATTTAATCGTTATACAAAGATTATTTTGTTTTTATGATGACACGTCAGCCCTAAACCGAAAATGGCGTGTCAATGTGTTTAAACAGTGAGATTTGACACTTCCTTATTTTTAAAAACAGGCGGCTGCGACGACATGTTATGTTGCAACTCATCCAAGTCTGACAAATGTGAATGGAAAATACTTTGTCGATTGCAACATAGCTTCAACATCGAAACTAGGTTGCAATCCGGATGAAGCTGCTCGGTTATGGTCGTTTTCTGAAGTCATGGTTTCTACTGAACCCAAAACACATGTTGACCATTTCCATGGATTAGAATAATCAAACACATATATATGCACAACATGGTATACCATTAATTAATTAAGATTAAAAAAGGATACATATACTTGCTCAGTGAATTATACATATTATATCATATTAAAAATGATGTAGATACTCAAGGAACATGTTAAGTTTACAACATCAAAGAAGATCTGGCAGTTTAATATATATACATATACCTAATTAAACAGTTTGTCATGTGAAGATAGTTGATTGTGGAACATACATTAATTATTGAAAGGTCCTTTAAATGTAATGTTTTAGGTTTGGTGTTGATACATATTGATTGTGACTATTTGATTTTCTATTAAAGTTTCTCTTTTATAGTTATTTATCATTTATCCATCACATTATTCTTTATTTACATGTTTTAGTAAACATGCTTTGATGACGTTATATGTTATATCTTACTAGTTAATTTTTATGTGTAATACATGTTGAGTTGTAATAGTTTTAGGGGAGACATATGTAATCCCCGCCACGGTAGTGGGATCCAGAGGCCGTAATGCCTCGATCCCAATGCGGCAATGCATGCAACAAAGGGAGCCGCACCTTGTAATGAATTCTAAAAACAAGATCTCTTTAGATCAACTGTCGACGTAGCTGATAAAATGGAGCAAGTATACTACATAAATACCACTTTCTTTTCGCACGAGTGTATTTGTATTGTCTTGTTCGTATGAGCGTTCAGTTTGCACAATTGCATACCAGTACGCATGAGAGGCTATGCCGGTTAATCCAACATTGTATGCACAAAATAGTTATCATGTCTTTAGGATCCTTGTATCTTTTGTACGTAAACCATGGATGACTTGGTAGGTAGATTTTTCTCACCTTGTTTGTGTTTGAATTTATATAATAGGGTCTTAATTTTCATATAAAGAAGCCATATACACTATCTAATATTTAAAACATGTCTAATAATTATAATGTCTTAATGAACTAAACAAATATTATACAAGATTCCAGTTCGGAAACAATGAATTAAGAAAACAAAAACAAAAGAAAAACAAATCATTTCATATAATTCATATTATACAAATTAAAAAAGAACTTGCTTTACATCTTCCTCATTTGATACCGAGTCTAATTTACAAAAACCGTCTCAACTTACGTCGCAATGATACATAATCGTGTATCATGTAATTAGTAAGGTTTGTTCGCAAATTAAAGAAAGCTTGTCAATTCGCTATTCAACGACATGGTAGCTAAGATGTTAAGATTTTATGAAACAAAAAAGATAGAGACATGTAAGGCAGGGACTAAGTCACTAAACAATGCGTCGGGTGTCTATTTTCATGGTTCAGAGATTAGTTCATTGTTGTGGTGATCATATCATCCACATATGGTTTGATCTTAAGTGAGAGATGTCACCCCCAAAAAAAAGTTGGGTCCATGGATCTAGAAAGGCATGTTATCACAAGCAAAGGTCCCCAACTAACAAGTTGATGGACAAATGATACATCTCAATCTTTCACAAACTATTTTGATACTTTTTTGATGGAAAGAAACAAAATGTTTAGGCTTATATTTTGATATTTTGTTTGTGAATAAATACAAAATGTTTTATATACTTGAGATTTTTACTTAAATCTTATAAAAAGACACATTTTTATATTTTACAATATCAAGATGGAGATTACAATGTTTATATCTAACAAATTCTCTAAAGTACTTGTCACTCAACGGATCTGTGTCTATGGTCATATCACACATTGGCTGACCCATTGTCCAATTGTGAAGGTTATCAAGTAATGTATACAAAACCCCATAATACTGGCAGTAATTTGTAGAATACAAATACTTGATCATTGTAAATATAACTGAAAACATTTAAAGTTTTGCAAAGCAGTTTGATGAAAAGAAGAATGACTCACTTTGTAAACTTAGGTTTTACTATATGCTTCCTGATAATATTTTCTGGTGATTTTCCTGAGTTCCTATTAAAAATATATAATGCACGCGTGTTGGTATAATAACCCAATTCAACTTTATCAATACATCACGAGATCAGAACCCCAAGATAGTTTACAAAGCATAGCCTTTATCAAGCAGCGCTTTGGCATCTGTTGCTGGGTTCAAGATCGATTGGACAGGGTATCGAATTAGTGATCAGGGGTTAAAACACTTACAGTTACAGCGGGGCAGAGCTTTGTGAAATTAGGGTATTATTTTCGTGCTTTATGTTTGAGAGAAAGAAAAGAATTGAACGATTTGAAACTGCAGACTGAAGGCTCTATTTATACTTGATTTCTGACTCTCTCGCGGCCTGCGACAACCTTAAGCTAATCCTCTCGCGGCCCGCGAGACCCTCTAGCTAGGGCTGATGTCACACCCCAACAGATGGCGGAAACATCGGGGTGCGAGCACTAAGCGTTCAGATTGCTCGTGAGAATTCCATAACACTATATGTTTCAATATAGAATTAGATTGATTTCATAGCAATTGACTAAAGGGTACCAACCAAACACATCCATTACAAAAACATGATAGTCATTGTTCAAAATGTTCAAAAGTTTCTAAGTTAACTAGGTGACGTTTCTAAGCATCTCCTAGCTGAATTCCATGCATTCCAAGCATCCTATCAGCCTGCAACATGTATTAAAATATCAATACAAAAGTATTGGCGAGTATACAAGTTTAATAATAGACTAATAGATTAAAACAACTCATATCCATATGTAAATGTAACAAATAGTTTCAGTCGTGCTAGTGTCGCAGTCCACGTAGTGATAGCCCAAGTATCCCGATGCTTTAGTGTTTACCCAAGACTCAAGGCAAACTAGAATCCCCTTAACAATACCCCCCGAGAATAATGGGAGAGGTGCATCTCCTATAGCGCTACTATTGTTAAGGCAGAACTACACACTCTGGATTAAACGTCACATAGCACAAAGAATCAAGAATCAAGAATCACAAGTTTCATGTTCACATAGGATAGAGTTCAAGTTTCAAAAGACTCAAGTTTAAATTTCATAGAATACATGTTGCACCCCAAAAGTTTAAAGTTAAAAGGGGATCGAGTATACTCACAGTGATTGCTAAACAGTATAAACTGTTATTGGATCAAAGGGAGCTCTTTTTAGAATTAGCCTGATTAGGTTACAATGGAATAAGAGTCGGGAAAAAATAACGAGATTGCATAAGTGTCAAATTTGTCACAGGATCGGATGGCTGTCCAATCGGATGGCAATCCGATTGGATTGCTAGTCGGCCGGGTGACTTATGTGTATGAGGAGTTACAGGGCTGCCCGATCAGATGGCCATCCGATTGGGTTGCCACTTGGTTTGAAATTCACAGAGAGGGGAGTAGGGTGGCTGCCCGATCGGGCGGCTGTCCGATCGGGTTGCCACTCGATCCGGGTGTAAGTGTCTTGGTCTCCTCAATCGGGTGGCCGCTCGATCGGACGGCTGTCCGATCGAGCTGCCACTTGATCAAGGTTTCCAATGTTTCCAAGTTTTTGTGAAAGATTCTAAGTGTTGGAAAGTTTCAAGTTTCAGGGCTCAAGGACAAGTGTCACCTGATAGGGTGGCTGTCCGATTGGACGGCTGTCCGATCGGGTTGCCGCTCGATCGGGCGACCCTTGTTCTTGTTTACCATTTTTGTAAAAATTTCTAAGTTTCTAGCTTAACGGTGACGGTACGGCACGTATTGTGACAACAGTAAACTCATTAACACACTGCCGTTCTAATCGGGTGGGAATCACCCCTGTCCGTTCAATCGTCTGTTCGTAACGAGTTAATTTCAAAATCCGTTCATGCTCGTCTTCACTAGTATTAACTCAGATCCAAGCCAACTTTAGACTATTCATCCAGTCCACAACCCGTTTAGACCCGGGTTCCACCGATTAAGGTGAAAGTTTGAGAAAAAGATGAAGATACTCAAGTTTTATAGGAAAAGTCTAGATTTAGCTTAGATTTAGTGTGAAAACGCATGAAACATCTTAGATCTGAGCTAGATCTTGCTCAGAATGGCATCACATGGCAGTTTGTGCAAACCTCCATGATGACATCACCCTCAAGAACTCAGATCCGAGAGATTTCTCGGTGAAAAGTGTGATTTCAAGTGAGAATCACGTAGAGAATGATGTGTAGAGCGACAAAGTACAAAGATCTAGTGCAAAACGTACCGAAATCAGCAAGAAAATGGAGAAAAGTGGCGTTTATGCGTCTGATTCGAGCAGGGGTGTCACATCAATGAAGGACTGATGTGACAGCTGCTATTTATAGTGTGAGAGTGCAGAGAGGAGGGAAGGTGTGCTCGAAACAGGTGGCAGCCCTATCGGATGGCCATCCGATCGGGTGGCCATCCGATCGGGTGGCCATCCGATCGGGTGGCCATCCGATAGGGTGACAATCCGATCGGGTGGCAATCCGATCGGATTGCCACTCTGGCCAATCCAACCTTTCCGCGTTCCCGTCCTTGATTCGTTTTGCGAGTTAGGTTAAGCGTTGCGTTACGTATAGTTTATGTAAAGTATCTAGATTACATCACAAACCAAAAGTTTCCAAGTTTCATAGATTCCGCCAGTGACAAGGCTCCAGTCTCTTGTTCAACCAAGAATCAAGTCTCACGAGTCTAAGGAGTTAAGCCCCAAATACGTTTCAAGAGTCAAGAATCATAGTTTCTCAAGCATCAAGAATCAAGAGTCCAAGTATCAAGTATCAAGAATCAACATAAAGGATCTAGGTTCCATAGTATCAAGAATCAAGTATCTAGTTTAATCTTTTAAGCACTAAGAGTTAAGTATCTAGATTAAGTATCAAGTCTCATAGTTAAAGTATCAAGAATCAAGCATCTAGAATAAAGAATCAAGTATCATAGTGTTAAGTATCTAATACCAATCCAAAAGTGTCAAAATATCACATTACAAAGCACAGGGACCAAAATTGACAATCAAGAGAAGTTCAAGGACTGATCTTGCCAAGTGTCTAAAGTTTAGGGACGCTGGGCGTTACAGTCTCCCCTCCTTTAGGAGATTTCATCCCCAAAATCTTAGAAGAAGACTGCTCAAAGAGCTGCGGATACTTGGCCTTCATATCACTTTTCAATTCCCAAGTGAATTCTGCGCCACGCTTTCCTTCCCATCGAACCTTAACAATGAGAATTTTGCTGCGCCTCAGTCGCTTGACAGTTTGATCCATGATTTCGACCAGTTTCTCCACAAACTGAACAACTTCGTTTATTTGTAAGTCTTCGAGAGGAACCTGCAGTCCCTCGTCGGCTAGGCATTTACGTAGATTAGATACGTGGAACACTGGGTGTACGTTGCTTAGTTCTTGTGGCAAGTCGAGTTTATATGCTACCTTGACAATCCTTTCAAGTATTATGAAAGGACCCACGTAGCGAGGAGCGAGCCTTCCCTTATTTCCAAAACAAACTACTCCCTTCCAGGGGGATACCTTGAGTAGAACTCGGTCACCAATAGTAAATTCTAGAGGCTTCCGCCTATTATTAGCAGAGCTCTTTTGTCTGCTCCTAGCCTAGATCAAGTTATCATGGATCTGAAGAATCTTATCCGTTGTCTCTTGAATGATTTCAGGGCCAGTAAACTGCTTGTCACCAATCTCATGCCAGCTGAGAGGAGATCGACACTTGCGGCCATACAAAGCTTCAAAAGGAGCCATCTGAATACTGGAATGATAGCTGTTGTTGAACGAGAACTCAATCAATGGTAAATGTACATCCCAGTTACCACCAAAGTCGATGACACAAGAACGGAGCATATCCTCTAGGGTTTGAATAGTACGCTCGGTCTGTCCATCCGTCTGAGGATGAAAGGCCGCGCTAAGATTCAAGTGTGAACCCATAGCGGACTGAAACGTTTGCCAAAGACGCGAAGTAAAACGACCATCACAGTCCGAGATTATGTCAAGAGGTATGCCATGACGCCATATAATCTCATTAGTTTAGACTCGAGCAAGATTCTCCACTCTGTAATCTTCACGGATAGGAAGAAAGTGGGCTGATTTGGTCAAAGGATCTATAATCACCCAGATACTATCGTGACCTTTAGAGGTACGGGGTAGTTTAGTAATAAAGTCCATAGCAATGTTATCCCATTTACAAACTGGGATCTTAGGTTGCTCTAATAGTCCAAAAGGACGCTGGTGTTTAGCCTTTACCTTTGAGCAATAAGGCACTTAGACACATATACAGCAATGTCCCTTTTCATGCCAGGCCACCAATAAATCGTATGCAGATCCTGGTACATCTTATCGGCACCTGGATGGATAGATTAACGGGATTTGTAAGCCTCAGTCATAATGAGCTCACGGAGATTATCGTGATCTAGCACCCAGACGCGATTTAGATAATATTGAAGACCATCAGATTTAGTTTCGAGCTGATTCACATTAGCACCATGAACTTCAACAGTTAGACTTCCTTCATTAGCTGACGAATACTGAGCTTCATGAATACAAGCATGCAGATCATTAGAGATACGAATAGCCTTGAAATGGGTTTTACAGCTAAGGGCATCGGCTACTACATTCGCCTTGCTAGGATGATAGCGAATTTCGCAGTCGTAGTCGTTAAGCAATTCCACCCAATGTCTCTGTCGCATGTTCAGCTCTTTTTGGTCAAAGATATGTTGAAGGCTCCTTTGGTCAGTGAAGACCACACACTTAGTACCATAAAGGTAGTGTCGCCAGATCTTTAACGCAAAAATAACTGCACCAAGCTCCAGATCGTGAGTAGTGTAGTTTTTCTCTTGTACCTTGAGCTGACGAGAGGCATAAGCAATAACCTTGTCTCGCTGCATGAGCACACAACCCAATCCACGGTTCGAGGTATCACAATATACCACAAAATCGTCGTTGCCATCAAGTAGAGGTAACATAGGAGCATTACACAAAAGGTTCTTAAGAGTTAGAAAGGATTCCTCTTGTTCGGGACCCCAAACAAAAGGTTTCTCCTTTTGGGTTAGCGTAGTAAGAGGAACTGCGATTTTAGAAAAATCCGCGATGAACCGACGGTAATAACCCACCAATCCTAGAAAAGAACGAATCTCGGACACAGATTTAGGCGTACACCAATTCTTCACTGCCTCAATCATAGAAGGGTCAACATGAATACCCTGACTACTAACAATATGACCAAGAAATTGCACTTCATCAATCCAAAACTCACACTTAGAAAATTTAGCATACAGACGTTCACCACGTAAGAGTTCAAGCATAAGACATAAATGATGAGCATGATCAGCTTTAGACTTGGAATAAATAAGATTATCATCAATAAAGACTATAACGAAACCATCCAAATAGGGTTTACAAACATAGTTCATAAGGTCCATGAACACTGCAGGTGCGTTGGTCAAGCCAAAAGGCATGACCATGAACTCGTAGTGCCCATATCGAGTACGAAACACAGTTTTAGGAATATCATCTTCGAGGACACGTAGTTGATGATATCCAGATCGAAGATCAATCTTAGAGAAATAGGACGCGCCTTGTAGTTGATCAAATAGGTCATCGATACAAGGGAGCGGATAACGATTCTTCACGGTAAGCTTATTCAGTTCACGATAGTCGATACACATACGGGAGGAACCATCCTTCTTCTTGACGAATAAAACGGGAGCACCCCACGGGGAGGTACTTGGACGAATAAAACCCTTATCGAGTAATTCCTGTAGCTGACTAGATAACTCTTGCATCTCGGAAGGTGCAAGACGATAGGGAGCCCTGGCGACAGGAGTCGCACCAGGTACGAGATCAATACGAAATTCAACGGATCTGGGAGGAGGAAGACCAGGAAGATCTTCAGGAAAGACATCAGTGAAATCACACACCACTGGAACGTCGCTTATGTTCTTCCCCTTGTCTTTTTGTTCCACCAGGTGGGCCAAGAAGGCAGGGTTTTGTTTACGTAAGCTTCTGCTCGCTTGTGTGCATGACATCAATCTCAGTCCCTTTGAAGGTCGGTCTCCATAGACGATTAAAGTATCACCAGAAGGAAGAGGAAGACGAACGAGTTTCTCATGACAAACAATCTCGGCATGGTTCTTACGCAACCAGTCCATACCGATAATAACATCAAAGCTACCCAAAAGCATGGGTATGAGATCAATAGAGAATACGTGATCGTTAAGAGTCAAGGAACAATCACGAATGATAGAATTAACAAGGATCGACTTACCATTGGCGACCTCAACAGAAAATGACTTAGGTAACCTGGAGCGTGTACAGTTTATCAAAGGCTCAAATTCCACGGACACAAAGCTTTTATCGGCACCAGTATCAAATAGAATCGAAGCATAAAGGTTATTAACTAAGAACATACCATTGACGACGTCATTGTCATTACGATCCTGATTAGCATTAAGGTTGAACGCTCGTCCACGAGCGACTAGCTGTTGGTCCTGGTTCA
This sequence comes from Helianthus tuberosus, assembly GCA_030545235.1. Lineage (NCBI taxonomy): Eukaryota > Viridiplantae > Streptophyta > Magnoliopsida > Asterales > Asteraceae > Helianthus > Helianthus tuberosus. Next base: position 67,115,510 of record CM060388.1, read on the forward strand.
GCTGAGGACACTGGTTACGGAGGTGGTTAGTATCTCCACACTTGTAGCATGCGCGAACAACATTGACTGGCTTAGGGTTCTGTAGAGGTGCTGGAGGTGCAGGTAGAGCTGCCTGAGCTGGGGCTTGCTGAGCTTGCTGTGCATGGTTATCTTGACGACAGTAGGGAGTCGTATGACCATAGCGGTTACAGTTGGTACATAAACGACATGCAGAAGCAGTAGGGTGATGATAGTTGCAAGTTTCACACTTGGGATGAGACCCAGTGTATTGCTTCTTAGCTTCTGGGACAGCAGGGTTAGCAGCAGCAGTAGCAGGAGCAGGTTTAGCAGCAGGGTTTGCAGTAGGAGTAATAGTATTGCATCCGGAACCCTGAGATTTCCGCTTCTTGTTCTTGTTGCCCCTTGGCTGTTGGGTAACTTTATTCGCAGACTTGGAGGGAGCAGAAGTAGCAAACTGCTTATCACGCACACGGTTGTTATTCAAACTTGCTGCCAAACGATAGACTTCTTCAATAGTTTCCAGTTGATCTGCTTCAATAGAATCACGCATAGCAGGAGGTAGACCATTGATGTACTTGGTTATCATTCGCTTAGGAGTCAAAACCAAGTGAGGAATGATAAGACTTAGCTACTTAAAACGGGTAGTATAAGCCAGATTATCATCACCAATCTGCTTCAAGTGCCAAAACTCTTCTTCAAGCTTCAATTGTTCATGAGGAGGGCAGAACTCAAGCATCATTAGTTCTCGCACCTCAGCCCATGGAAGAGCATAGGCTTCTTCATTAGAATGGTTGTTTCTCTCATTCGACCACCACTCCAATGCTCTGCCTTGGAACATTCCAGTTGCACTCCTAGTCTTGAGATGGTTCGGGCACTCGCTGTTAATGAAGGTAACCTCGATGCTGTCGAACCACTAGAGCATAGCAGTCACCCCATCACTGCCCGTGAAAGACTTAGGGTTGCAAGAGATGAAATGCTTATAGTTGAACTTAGTAGGCTTTTGCTTCTCATCCTTGGAGTCCACAGAGGATGGAGGTGTGTTTGATCCGTGGAGCTCAGAGACGATCTTTGGCACGACTTGAGCAATCTGGTCGGCCATGAACGACATCATCTTTTTCTGAGACTTCTCCCTGGATTTCCTGAGAGTGTCGAATAGCTTTCGAGAAGACATCCTAAAGATCCAATAAGAGGATCGTATAAGTCTAAATTTACGAAGCCTCACAATATCGATTTACACACAATAGACTAAAACTCAACAAGGTTCACAAGATCGAGATTCAAGTTTTCACATAGATTCTAATACCACAAAACCCATGACCTTCGCATGGCACGTTGTACGAAGTTTAGCAACATGTCAGAAATGCTTATATATAGGAAGTACCAGTGGCGTATCCACCATACTTCGGGCACATCGCTTCCACCTCGTACTCGGTGTCATGTTACGTGTCGTAGAACACTCTTATCATCATCATCATCATCATAGATTCACATAGTTTGCAATAGATTCAAATAGATTCACGTAGATTTCAAATAGATTCCAATAGATTCAATAGACTCATATAGATTCAATAGATTCAATAGACTCCAATAGATTCAATAGATTAAATAGACTCAAATAGATTCACATAGTTTCACATAGACTCATGCTAACAATCCACAAACAACGAAATCCCGCATGGCACGTGTTACGAAAGTTCGGCAACATGACGGAAGCACTTATATATAGGAAGTACCAGCGGCGTATCCACCATGCTACAATCATGCCACGTCCGTCTCGTTGTCGGTGTCATGCCTCGTTAACCACCGCTTTTGATTTCACCACTTCTCAAAACATAGATTAACCAGATAGATTCAATCACATAGATTAACAAGGTAGATTTAATCACTTAAACCCAAGCCTACAAAATTACGAATTTCACTTAGCGCGCGGTACGAAGGTTTGGTAACGTGCCAGAAACACTTATATATAGGAAGTACCAGCGGTGTATCCACCATGTTTCGGACATGCCACTTTCCCCCTCGTCTTCGGCGCTAGGTTACATTTCGTATTTTGTTTCTCCATCCACACATACATAGCTTACACATAGATTTCACTAGAGTACATGATAGATTTCACATACGTTTCTCACAGAATACACCAATAGACCTTCTATAGCTTTAGAATTCCACATCAGACACTAAATTTCGCATGGCACTTGGTACGAAAGTTGGTAACATGCCAGAAACACTTATATATAGGAAGTACCAGCGGCGTATCCACCATGTTTCGGACACGTCGCTTTCCCCTCGTATTCCATGCCATGATACATCTAGTGTCTTACAATCACATTATCACATAGATTGCACATAGAATAAAGCTTCATAAATTTAGTTCGATATGAGGTTAGAATTTACGTTTTACATTGCGGACAACATGTGATTCGTGTAAAAGTCTTAAAACAAACAAAGAGTCAAAATAAACGTAGAATAGAGTTTAAAACCACACATAAAATCAAGATAGCATAAAAGATAGGCTTGTAAAACATAGGGTGTTCCGGGTAGAGGAACGGTGACTAACCAAAGTGATTCGAACCCCTTTCGAATTGAGGTAGCGTGTCATGACTTTCTTAGACAAATACGTCATCGATGTTAGGCCTACGATATTTGTCCTTTTGGTCATTTCACGTACTCAATTGATCGGAAGTTACGAGACTTTGGCGAGACATGAAAATCAAGGAGTGGGACTAGTTATCAAGATCTGAGTTTCACCTCTAACTTGACAACATCGTACCCTAGCAGCGTTGGTACTCATCTGCAGATAAGACCTACTAGAATACTATGGAGATTTTCCATCAAGGTTCAGATGTCACTCCTGTCTTAAGGGAAAATCTCGTGCAAAATACAAACACCGATGCACAGTGTTTTCAAAGCACTAAGTGTATATTATGTTAGCCTTAGGAAAGGCATGTAAGTTTAATAGAAACAAGTGCTGCTAGGAAGCAGATACGGTAGAATACATAAGTCTTAAACAACAAATAAGAGTCAAGATTCCTAGAACTATAGACTAGGGCAAGCATCCCCACTTATCCTAATTCCCTATAGTTATGGCTCTGATACCAATCTGTCACACCCCAACCGATGGCAGAAACATCGGGGTGCGAGCACTATGTGTTCAGTTTGCTCGTGACAATTCCATAACACTATATGTTTCAATATAGAATTAGATTATTTCATAGCAATTGACTAAAGGGTACCAACCAAACACATCCAGTACAAAAACATAATAATCATTGTTCAAAATGTTCAAAAGTTTCTAAGTTAACTAGGTGACGTTTCTAAGCATCTCCTAGCTGAATTACATGCATTCCAAGCATCTGATCAGCCAGCAACATGTATTAAAATACGAATACAAAAGTATTGGCGAGTATACAAGTTTAATAATAGACTAATAGATTAAAACAACTCATATCCATAAGTAAATGTAACAAATAGTTTCAGCCGTGCTAGTGTCGCAGTCCACGCAGTGATAGCCCAAGTATCCTGATGCTTTAGTGTTTACCCAAGACTCAAGGCAAACTAGAATCCTCCTAACAATACCCCCCGAGAATAATGGGAGAGGTGCATCTCCTATAGCGCTACTATTGTTAAGGCGGAACTACACACTCTGGATTAAACGTCACATAGCACAAAGAATCAAGAATCAAGAATCACAAGTTTCATGTTCACATAGGATAGAGTTCAAGTTTCAAAAGACTCAAGTTGAAGTTTCATAGAATACATGTTCCACCCCAAAAGTTTAAAGTAAAAAGGGGATCGAGTATACTCACAGTGATTGCTAAGCAGTATAAACTGTTATTGGATCAAAGGGAGCTCTTTTTAGAATTAGCCTGATTAGATTACAATGGAATAAGCGTCGGGCAAAAATAACAAGATTGCATAAGTGTTAAATTTGTCACTGGATCGGATGGTTGTCCGATCGGATGGCAATCCGATCGGATTGCAAGTCGGCCGGGTGACTTATGCGTATGAGGAGTTAGAGGGCTGCCCGATCGGATGGCCATCCGATCGGGTTGCCACTTGGTTTGAAATTCACAGAGAGGGGAGTTGGGTGGCTGCCCGATCGGGCGGCTGTCCGATCGGGTTGCCACTCGATCCAGGTGTAAGTGTCTTGGTCTCCTCAATCGGGTGGCAGCAGCTAAAAGAGAAACCGATGCCTATGCCCATGATATGATTAATAGGGGTATAGCCAACATCCACATTTTAGCAACCACTGCAGCTGACCCTAACCTGGAACAAATGATAGCACCCCAACCACAACTACCAATTCCTGACCAACCAATGGAAATAGAAAACCCTGAAAATCAAGTAGAAATGCATGACTTCAATCCGGAAGAAATACCTAGGGTACCAGCACCAAACCCCCTAGACCCAAATTACGACTCCTAGTGGGACGACAATAGGGACTATGTGCAACGTTACCTGATACATGAAGACAAGCCCATGCCAAACATAGGAGCCTACCCAGGTTTGGATCCTTTAGATCCCTATTACCACGATGTATTCATTAGGGAGATTTTAGATAATCCTTACCAATTCCAGGCCCCTACACCCCCCATATCAAGAACCCGCACCCCAGATTCCAAACCCAGTCCTAGAACCTGCACCCCCAATGAGTGCAGATAATGTACAAGAACTGAGGACATTTGGTGAGGAAATTCTAGAGAGTAGTGAAAGAACGCGACAGGTGAGAGAACGACTCGTCTGGAAGTACGACGAGCGCAATATGGATTTCTGGATGAATCCATATCCATGAATGTGATGGTGGAAACGGTAGTAATAATATTAATAATAAAATAATATAATATGTGTGTATGTGTATGAAAAAAAAAACTACGAATGCCTATTACTAGTAGTGTAACTTTAAATTTCAGTCGGTATTGTAATTTTAAATTCAGTACTGGTGTGTAATAGATGCATAGTATATGAATAGAGTAAGTTGCAATGATCGACGCTTTTGACCAAAATCCGTGTCATGTGATTGACTATATTAAATATTATTTTGTGATATTAATATGTGGTAAATGTTTAAAATTCAGATGGACGACGAAGGAAATCAAGAAAATCTGAATAACGATAACCAGAGTAACATTAACTTGGTTAATGAGAATCCGAGCATCAATAACAATGGAAACCAAATGGATAATAGTGCTATCCAACACATAGTGGCACAAGGAATTATAGATGCAATGCCATTTATTCTTCAAACTGTTAAGGATGCTGATAATAAAAGTAAACATAGCAGTAAGCGACCAACTGAACCAGAACACAGCGTGAACAATGGACCCGTACTTCAAGTGCCCATTCCCAAAAGAAGAAGAACCATGCCTTATGGTTGTTCTTACAAAGAATTCTAGTCCTGCAAACCAATAGAATTCTCAGGCAATGAAGGACCTATTGCAGCTCTACGCTGGATAGAAAAGACTGAGGCTGTTTTAAAAATAAGCAAGTGTGCTGAAGAAGACAAGATAATGTTTGTTTCTAATCTATTTAAGAACTTAGCTTTAGAATGGTGGAACACTGTCCTCCGGTCCAGAGGAAGTGATAGGATATACAACATGGAATGGGAGGAATTTAAAAATATGGAAGAAAGGAAATCCTGCCCTCCCAATGAAAAGGAACAGATAGCAAATAAGTTTCTGAACTTAAGAATGACCGGGGTAGATAGTAAGGGTTATACTACCACATTCTTTGAATATGCTAGAATAGTACCAACCCTTGCATCACCTGAACCGGTATTAATCTCCCGTTACATCTAGGGATTAATTGGAGAGATTAGACATGTAGTCAAGGAAGCTAGACCCCAAACTATAGAAGAAGCTGTAGAACTAGCAAATACCTTAACAGATGAGCTAATCCGTACTAGAGAAGAAGACCAGAGAAGAAACCTAGCCCAAAGACTTACTCAAGAATTCCGTTCTGGGAATTTCAACCGTAGGAATATAGGTTCTACCTCTGCACCATACTGCAAGGTCTGCAAGAAAAAGCATTCGGGAAAATGCTCCACTCACTGCAATTTCTGCAAGGCACCAGGACACAAGGAAGAAGATTGCAGGAGAAAATCCAATAATGGACTATGCTTCAACTGTGGAGAAAAAGGCCATATCAAACCGAACTGTCCAAAACTAGCTCCAGCCGCGAACAACAAGAACACTAAAAATGCTAGAGCATTTGTCCTGGCTGCAGATGAAGCCAAGATGATTCCGGATGTCATAGCCGGTACGTTTTTAGTTAATGATGTTTTTGCTAAAGTATTATTTGACTCTGGTGCAAATCAAAGTTTTATTAATACTTCATTTTGCAAACTTCTAAATCAACCATTAACTAAACTCTCACAAGAATGTCTAGTCGAGACAGCAAATGGAGAAACGACTAGGATTTCTGAAATCTTGCAGGGAGCAAGAATAGAATTTTTAAACCAAAAGTATATTGCAAATCTTTACCCAATGAATCTGGAAGGATTTGATATTGTATTAGGAATGGATTGGCTAATAGCCAATAAAGCTAATATTTTATGTGATCAAAAGTCAATTCAAGTAAATTTACCAAAGGGTGAAAAGATCACAATTAAAGGTGATAAGCCATCTAGATCCAGGAAATTCATCTCTGTGATGAAAACTGCAAGCTATATAAGAAAAGGATCTATAGTGTATTTGATTTCTATGATCACTAACACTAAAGGAAAGGAATTAAAGGACATCTCAGTAGTGTCTCAGTTTTCAGATGTATTTCCAGAAGAATTACCAGGACTACCGCCAGACAGAGTAGTCGAATTCAGAATCCATCTGCTACACGGAACAGCACCAATTGCCAAAGCACTCTACCGTTTGGCACCAGCAGAGATGCAGGAATTAAAGAAACAATTAGACGAATTACTGGAAAAATGATTCATACAGCCAAGTTCGTCGCTGTGGGGAGCACCGATTTTATTCATTAAAAAGAAGGACGGATCAATGCGTATGTGCATTGACTACCGTGAATTAAACAAGGTCACAATTAAGAACCGGTACCTATTATCAAGAATCGATGATCTGTTCGATCAACTTCAAGGAGCTCGATTTTTCTCTAAAATCGATTTAAGGTCAGGATATCATCAATTAAAGGTACAGGAAGAGGACATTCTTAAAACCGCATTCAGAACAAGGTATGGCCATTATGAATTACTGTCATGCCATTTGGTTTAACCAATGCCCCAGCTGCATTTATGGACATGATGAACCGAATATGTAAGCCATATTTAGATAAATTCATAATTTTTTTTTATTGATGATATTCTCACCTATTCTAAAAGTAAAGAGGAACATGCAAAGCATTTGCACGCACTTTTAAGTCTATTAAGAAAGGAAAAGCTTTATGCTAAATTTTCAAAGTGCGAGTTTTGGTTAGAGCAAGTATAGTTTCTTGGACACTTAGTCAACCATGAAGGAATTCATGTGGATCCCATAAAAATCGAGGCGATTACTAAATGGAAAACCCCTGAGTCACCAACCGAGGTTAGAAGTTTCTTAGGATTGGCCGGTTATTATAGAAGGTTTATTCAAGATTTTTCTAGAATAGCCATTCCTTTAACTAAGTTAACCTGTAAATCCATTAAGTTTGAATGGGGACCAAAACAAGAAAAAGCATTTAGAATTCTTAAGCATAGATTAACCCATGCACCCATATTAGCGTTACCAGAAGGAACTGAAGATTTTGTAGTATATTGTGACGCTTCTAAGTTAGGTTATGGATGTGTGTTGATTTAACGCCAAAAGGTTATAGCATATGCTTCTAGACAACTTAAGAATCGTGAAGAGAATTATTCAACCCATGATCTAGAATTAGGAGCAATAATTTTTGCTTTAAAAATTTGGACACATTACCTTTATGGTAGTAAGTTTACTATATTTACCGATCATAAAAGTTTAAGGTATGTTTTCGGGCAAAAGGAATTGAATATGAGACAAAGACGCTGGATGGAGATGCTTAGTGATTATGATTGTGATATCCAGTATCATGAAGGAAAAGCATGTCACACCCCGAAATTATCAGAGCTTGGCGTGACTGGACTGGTATCGTCATTGCACAGCGGAAGCAAATAAGCTAAGCCTTTTAGAAAATGAACGCCCGCTAAGTACTCGAGTCTCCATGGTTCTCCTATTCCAACCGTGCCTTGTATTAGTAATGCAACCTGAGAAAGAACATGCGAGAAAATCAACATAATGTTGAGCGAGTTCATAGTTTGTTCGTAAAAGATTTGAGATAAATCTTTTGAGTTGTGAAAGGTTTGAGATAAATCCTTTGAGTTGTGAAAGATTTGAAATAAATCTTTGGAATAACCGGTTTTTGAAGTAGTATTGAGAAAATGAATTTAAAAACCATTTTCTTGCAAAGTTATATGGAAACGTTGTGTCTGTAACACGTTATGTTCATAAAACCATGTTTTTGTAATGTTCGTATAATCATCAATGCCCACCCTGACTTTGACCCGCATAATCCTATGCCTTAAATTTTGTATAAAACATGGTATTTAATTTGTATGAACAAGTATGTTTCGTAAATATAAAGTTCCTGGTATGTAGCAGTGTAAGAGGACTTGTGATCACCAATGGTTTGCAAGGCCACTGATATATGTGAAGTGCAAATAGGGAGACTCAAACCTAGCAGATTTCGCCACGGCATTTGTATGTGGACAAAGTCACCCCACGGTCCGTTTCTAGTTTGGCCGGGGGCTGGGCTCGCTACACCCAGATAGATCTACCGCTCCTGTCCCTCGGTCCCTCCATGAGGACTAATGGCCCCATGTTGTTCCTATCCACTCACATGATCGTATAACACCTCCTTACGTTAAACATACCGTTGTAAAAATGTCTATAATCATTGTACATGTACTTTACCCCGGTCTCTAAGACTGATCCTTCCCAGCCACAAAGGCTGGCTCCTCATTCTCTATATATTATCACCAATTAATCCGTCCTTAGTCATGAAAATCATTCACATTTTGATACTACTCATTTGTTTTGTAAAAACCGGTATGTTTAGTATAAACCTTTCGTAAATCATTTGAGTTCCTCGAAATCCCTTCGTAATATGATTTAGAAATACGAGTTTTGCGTTTGTGCTAAAATTTGTATGTTTCTGCAAAACGTGCATGTCTTTCCACCCCGAAAACATTTATATAAATGTAAAGCCGTAAAAGTGGGGTTATGAACTCACCTGAACATTCTTGTGCAAAGCGAGCTAATTACGACTTCGTGATGTCGTTTCCAAGATGAGACTCGCTAGTGTGCATTCTGCAATATTCCTAACACGGAATATCTAATAAGTTTCTAAACAAAAGTGGTAACTAGTCTACGTGTCACCGAGCTCTACCGAATCGTTAATCGAATGATTCGAGTAAGTTATTAACTTAATGAAAATAATTAAGTTATACTTGTTAAGTCTCGTTTAATGTCAGTAGCAGTTAAGTAAGTCTTGAAAAAGACTTAGTTTCCGAGAGACTTAAAATGAATAAATATTTATATAAAAATATATAAATATATCGTTGTAGGTGTGTTAGCCGTCTCGAGTAGTCATGCGTGTATAAAAGAATATTTCTATGAAATATCATATAACCAACTCGTATTATATATCGCGTTTCGTATGATCTTTGTCAAAATATACGTATGTGCCGTTTAGGCGTATAAAATAAATATGAAGAATTATATTTATTTTATAAAGAATCCGTCGAGTTGTTATGTTTGAAAATAAATATAAACCATATTTATTTATTTTTTTGTAAAAGATTTCGCGTTGTACGACATTTAGAATAAATATATAACTATATTTATTTTAGTAACACAATCGTAATGTCGTTTGAATACGGAATAAATATATGAGCTATACTTATTTTGAAAAAGTATACGAGTTGACGACGTTCGAGATAAATATAATATTATATTTATTTGTAAAAGCGTTTGGAATTATCAAGGTTTGAAGTATTATAAACTCGAATTCCTTTAAGCGTCGTTTTTGAAACATAATACGTGTCGTGTTTAAGGGTTTTTCTCGAAAAACGGGCAGAGTTTCCTCTATTTTTGGACGGCCCCGACAACACAAGCTGTCGTTTTATTTCAAAACTCAATCAATATTCTATCAACATTTACGTATAATCAAATCTATATAAACCAAATAATAAATCAATGTATACTTTAACTATCGGTTCACCATTTTATTTCGGTTCGAGCTCGTTTTTACGTAATGAGTTAAAAGTATTAAACACGAAATAGTAACGCCGTTAAAATCTTTACCACTTCTTCGAGTCGAAAGTCGAGCTGACCGAGTCAACTCGCTGAGTTGACTGAGTTTGACTGAGTTGACTCGGTTTGACCGAGTCAACTGAAACCGAAACCGAGCCGTCTGAACGAACCGCTTGACCCGAACCGAACCATCTGAGCTGACTCGCTGCTGTTGACCGAGTTGACTGAGTTGACTCGGTGAGTTGACCGAGTCAACCGGATTGACCGATTAACCACTGTTCATTATCATCAAGCATCATCATCTTCATCAAAATGAAAGGAAATGAATCAGGCAAGACGACTTACCGGTAAACCTGTCGGATAACGGTAAGGACCGCCGGGTAAACAAACCGACCGCCGGTCTGTGTCTCCGACCACCGATAGCTCACCACCACACCCGGTTCTTCATCTGGTTTCACCGCCACGCCGCCGCACGGCGGCGGCTCTCCTCCGTCACTCCCTTTCTTCTCTCGATCTTTCTTCGTTGGAACCGCACACCGTCACCGGAGTCATCGAGAAGGGGGGGGGCTGTTTGTGGTCCGGTTACTTGACGCCGAAGAAGAAGGGGAGGGGGTTTTGCTGCGCCGTCGCTGTTACCCTCCGCCGCACCACCACCGGACGGTGGTGGTGGTCTTCTGTTTTGTGATCGGAACCGAGAAGGGGGGGGCTGTGGTTGTGGTTGTCGCCGGAAGTGATGGCCGACACCACTTCACCTTGTCTCTTTCTCTTAAATGCTTCAAGTATGAGTATGTTGTGTTTGGTTTGTATTGAAATCAAGAGAGAGAGACTTTATTTTGTGTGTGTCTGTGAATATATAATTGAGAGAGAGAGGTTAGAGTTCCTGTGTTTGACTTCGGTTATGTTTGTGTGTGTAAAAATGAAATGAGGGGGTATGCCCTTTTATACTAAATTTGGTGGGTATTAACTAACATGATACCCTTATGTCCTGTGTATTAAAATCCATAGAGATTTTTGTTTTATGAGTAAAGATCCTTCATGTGATCAAAATAAATCTCTTGTACAGATTTTGATTTTTGTAGGATTTGGAGAGATTTACTATAGATTTGATGAGATTCTCAAATATTTTGTAGAGATTTAGTAGGGATTTTCTAAATCTAGTAGAGATCTGGCATATTATGTGTAGGTTTAGGCTTGGGCCCAGGGCCCACAAGCTCAATCCCTGTGTATAAGTGGCCCGTAAATTCTACGAGACCCGTTGTCAAATCCTGAACTCCGTTTAACGTCAAAAATTAAAATACATAAAAACACGGTCGGTAGTCGTTGTTTGCACGCCCGTTCGTCGGTTACGGTAATAATCGCGAAACATTGTATCGTTGCCGTCTTTAATCCGTTTTTCGATCCGGTTCCGACTGTAGTCACTAGAATTAATTACGGAGCTAAACATAGCGTAAAAATTTAATATTTGTTGGCGTTGTCAGTATATCGTACGGTTTCAATCCATTGCCGTTTAACGTTTCACCGGTTTCTCTGTAAACCACCATTCGCGCCTTGTAAAGACGGATAGACGTTCCCAGGCACTCCAAAGGCCTAATTAAGTTAATTCGCGCTGTAAACACTATTTATTATTGCGTTAATTACTTGTTAATCACGTAATTAAGAGCCGTAAATTACGGGTTGTCACATTCTCCCCCTGTTACAAAAATTTCGTCCTCGAAATTTATACTATGTTATCTCCCCAGAATTGTGTTGTTCGCAGGTAAGTCCGAATAATAGCAAAGTGAATGACCGCGTAATCGAAACAAGACTTATTCGAGTCATGTGAATTCAAGGGTATTCCTTCACAATAGGAATCCCAACAGTTTAAAGAAATGTGTCTCAGTAGTTGATGTCAAGGGAAACGAGACGTATAGGTGCAGTCACTAATGTGACTAAGTTAACAGGGATCCAACAGGAACTTCGACCAATCGAATTCCATATGAACGTTCACAATAAGTAACTGAGTTCTAGAAGCAATAACATCCACTGGATGAACTTAAAATCAACAATCTCAAATGTAATAGTTGCATGAAACGTTCGATCGTGATCAGCGCAAGCTGCAAGTCATACCGACGCCGCAAGGTGTCGCAATGAATGAAACCATTTAATAATAGAGGTGATCGAACAAGTATCACCTGTGTTTTGCATAAAACGCTCAGTCATAATTAGCACAAGCTACAAGTTTGTACTGACACCACAAGGTGTCGTAGTGATTCAAAAATTTCAATAATAGCGGTGATCAAATAAATCCACCGTGTTTGAAGTCAAATGAAAGCGTAATAAGATGAATCCGAAAGTTTGTTCCAAATGACATCATAGAATTTTCAATTGAAATTTGAACATCAAAGAGATAATGTTTTCGATCGAAGGTGAAGAAGCAATGGATATCGCAAAATTTTCGATCGATAATGAAAGAACCGTTAGTAGGTACATCGGAATGTAAAAATGAATTTGTGTACCATTGTCTTAACACACTATTGTATTAAGACCGACATAATAAATCGAAGTGGATCGGAAAACAATCAATAAATAAATATTTAGATCCGTGCATAAGATGCGTAAACGAGTTTAGCGCAAGCTTCAAATTTGTGAAAATCACCATCACATGGTGTCGGAATCAACAAACAATTTAATGGAGTCAAATACCAAACAAGTTTACTTCGACTCGGAACAAATGAAACACTTGTTAAAACGAATTTTGAATATGATGTTCCCAATACATCATATGATGTTCCGAAGTGAATGTGTGTAATGGACAAGTTCAAACAGTTGAACTTGGTTTTAGCGCAATCTGACAATAAATATACGTATTGCCAAGAAAACTTTCGGCATGGTCACAACAAAAAACCATGTATGTAACTTGTAAAGAAATGGTCGTGACACAATGACCATTAAGAGGAGTAGAGATACGAAAATCTACTCAGTAAGTGTGAAATTCGAAATTTCAATAAAAGAAATTTGAGGACTTTACCTGGGGTTGCGTGTGATGACCGGTTGTTAGGTGACATTACCATGGAATGTCAAACATATCGTACTTGTCATTAGTTAGGTATGGGGGGGGGGGGAATGCGGAGACAATCGTCTTCTCCCTGGCGTGATTCGTGTCGTTGCAGGATCGTGTGACCAGTTGTCGTTTCCTGATCGTTAGTTCTCCTGCTGACAGGGATCTAGCGTCGTCGTTAAGTCTGCGTCATCGTTCCTTCTCAATGGCCTCGCCTCGATAGTCGTATGTGACGCGCTTCAATCTCCGTTGATGTATAGCTTAAGTTTCACGTATACCTGTGCAATAGCGCTGTGTGCCGCGTAGAAGGTGATGTACCCCGACATCCGTTGGCGTAAAATTTGAGTTCTATGTATTCTCATGCGCTAGCGTTTTGTTATGCGTAGGATGCCTGCTCGGGAAGTTAAAATATCATAGACAATATGGATAATAGTGTGTGCCCGAGTTAATATTCGCGGTTCCTACGTGATAACCTTTAATAAACACACACATGCGCAAATAATCAATCATATAACCGAATGCACATGTTAGTCACCAATAAGCAATCAAGTAATTCCCCTAGTCCCACAAGTCTATCCTCCCAGCTTCTCAGACTGACTTCCTTTTCCGAAGGTCTTAAGTGCATGTTTCCTGAACTCTCAGAGTGTTTGATACTGTATGTAATTGTTTCGTGTACCGTGTATAAAACATCACAATAGCGTATGTTTGAAAACAGAATTTTGACTGTTTGTTTTTCGGCAACGGTTGGAGAACATATTCGAGTACTAGGCGTTCTGTATGTATTCCACGTCTTAATAGTCTAAGTCCCAGAGAAAAGTGAGGTTAGAGCCTAGGTATCACAACAGAAACCTAATTCGCTGTAACCTATAGCTCTGATACCAATCTGTCACACCCCGAAATTATCAGAGCTTGGCGTGACTGGACTGGTATCGTCATTGCACAGCGGAAGCAAATAAGCTAAGCCTTTTAGAAAATGAACGCCCGCTAAGTACTCGAGTCTCCATGGTTCTCCTATTCCAACCGTGCCTTGTATTAGTAATGCAACCTGAGAAAGAACATGCGAGAAAAATCAACATAATGTTGAGCGAGTTCATAGTTTGTTCGTAAAAGATTTGAGATAAATCTTTTGAGTTGTGAAAGGTTTGAGATAAATCCTTTGAGTTGTGAAAGATTTGAAATAAATCTTTGGAATAACCGGTTTTTGAAGTAGTATTGAGAAAATGAATTTAAAAACCATTTTCTTGCAAAGTTATATGGAAACGTTGTGTCTGTAACACGTTATGTTCATAAAACCATGTTTTTGTAATGTTCGTATAATCATCAATGCCCACCCTGACTTTGACCCGCATAATCCTATGCCTTAAATTTTGTATAAAACATGGTATTTAATTTGTATGAACAAGTATGTTTCGTAAATATAAAGTTCCTGGTATGTAGCAGTGTAAGAGGACTTGTGATCACCAATGGTTTGCAAGGCCACTGATATATGTGAAGTGCAAATAGGGAGACTCAAACCTAGCAGATTTCGCCACGGCATTTGTATGTGGACAAAGTCACCCCACGGTCCGTTTCTAGTTTGGCCGGGGGCTGGGCTCGCTACACCCAGATAGATCTACCGCTCCTGTCCCTCGGTCCCTCCATGAGGACTAATGGCCCCATGTTGTTCCTATCCACTCACATGATCGTATAACACCTCCTTACGTTAAACATACCGTTGTAAAAATGTCTATAATCATTGTACATGTACTTTACCCCGGTCTCTAAGACTGATCCTTCCCAGCCACAAAGGCTGGCTCCTCATTCTCTATATATTATCACCAATTAATCCGTCCTTAGTCATGAAAATCATTCACATTTTGATACTACTCATTTGTTTTGTAAAAACCGGTATGTTTAGGATAAACCTTTCGTAAATCATTTGAGTTCCTCGAAATCCCTTCGTAATATGATTTAGAAATACGAGTTTTGCGTTTGTGCTAAAATTTGTATGTTTCTGCAAAACGTGCATGTCTTTCCACCCCGAAAACATTTATATAAATGTAAAGCCGTAAAAGTGGGGTTATGAACTCACCTGAACATTCTTGTGCAAAGCGAGCTAATTACGACTTCGTGATGTCGTTTCCAAGATGAGACTCGCTAGTGTGCATTCTACAATATTCCTAACACGGAATATCTAATAAGTTTCTAAACAAAAGTGGTAACTAGTCTACGTGTCACCGAGCTCTACCGAATCGTTAATCGAATGATTCGAGTAAGTTATTAACTTAATGAAAATAATTAAGTTATACTTGTTAAGTCTCGTTTAATGTCAGTAGCAGTTAAGTAAGTCTTGAAAAAGACTTAGTTTCCGAGAGACTTAAAATGAATAAATATTTATATAAAAATATATAAATATATCGTTGTAGGTGTGTTAGCCGTCTCGAGTAGTCATGCGTGTATAAAAGAATATTTCTATGAAAATATCATATAACCAACTCGTATTATATATCGCGTTTCGTATGATCTTTGTCAAAATATACGTATGTGCCGTTTAGGCGTATAAAATAAATATGAAGAATTATATTTATTTTATAAAGAATCCGTCGAGTTGTTATGTTTGAAAATAAATATAAACCATATTTATTTATTTTTTTGTAAAAGATTTCGCGTTGTACGACATTTAGAATAAATATATAACTATATTTATTTTAGTAACACAATCGTAATGTCGTTTGAATACGGAATAAATATATGAGCTATACTTATTTTGAAAAAGTATACGAGTTGACGACGTTCGAGATAAATATAATATTATATTTATTTGTAAAAGCGTTTGGAATTATCAAGGTTTGAAGTATTATAAACTCGAATTCCTTTAAGCGTCGTTTTTGAAACATAATACGTGTCGTGTTTAAGGGTTTTTCTCGAAAAACGGGCAGAGTTTCCTCTATTTTTGGACGGCCCCGACAACACAAGCTGTCGTTTTATTTCAAAACTCAATCAATATTCTATCAACATTTACGTATAATCAAATCTATATAAACCAAATAATAAATCAATGTATACTTTAACTATCGGTTCACCATTTTATTTCGGTTCGAGCTCGTTTTTACGTAATGAGTTAAAAGTATTAAACACGAAATAGTAACGCCGTTAAAATCTTTACCACTTCTTCGAGTCGAAAGTCGAGCTGACCGAGTCAACTCGCTGAGTTGACTGAGTTTGACTGAGTTGACTCGGTTTGACCGAGTCAACTGAAACCGAAACCGAGCCGTCTGAACGAACCGCTTGACCCGAACCGAACCATCTGAGCTGACTCGCTGCTGTTGACCGAGTTGACTGAGTTGACTCGGTGAGTTGACCGAGTCAACCGGATTGACCGATTAACCACTGTTCATTATCATCAAGCATCATCATCTTCATCAAAATGAAAGGAAATGAATCAGGCAAGACGACTTACCGGTAAACCTGTCGGATAACGGTAAGGACCGCCGGGTAAACAAACCGACCGCCGGTCTGTGTCTCCGACCACCGATAGCTCACCACCACACCCGGTTCTTCATCTGGTTTCACCGCCACGCCGCCGCACGGCGGCGGCTCTCCTCCGTCACTCCCTTTCTTCTCTCGATCTTTCTTCGTTGGAACCGCACACCGTCACCGGAGTCATCGAGAAGGGGGGGGGCTGTTTGTGGTCCGGTTACTTGACGCCGAAGAAGAAGGGGAGGGGGTTTTGCTGCGCCGTCGCTGTTACCCTCCGCCGCACCACCACCGGACGGTGGTGGTGGTCTTCTGTTTTGTGATCGGAACCGAGAAGGGGGGGGGCTGTGGTTGTGGTTGTCGCCGGAAGTGATGGCCGACACCACTTCACCTTGTCTCTTTCTCTTAAATGCTTCAAGTATGAGTATGTTGTGTTTGGTTTGTATTGAAATCAAGAGAGAGAGACTTTATTTTGTGTGTGTCTGTGAATATATAATTGAGAGAGAGAGGTTAGAGTTCCTGTGTTTGACTTCGGTTATGTTTGTGTGTGTAAAAATGAAATGAGGGGGTATGCCCTTTTATACTAAATTTGGTGGGTATTAACTAACATGATACCCTTATGTCCTGTGTATTAAAATCCATAGAGATTTTTGTTTTATGAGTAAAGATCCTTCATGTGATCAAAATAAATCTCTTGTACAGATTTTGATTTTTGTAGGATTTGGAGAGATTTACTATAGATTTGATGAGATTCTCAAATATTTTGTAGAGATTTAGTAGGGATTTTCTAAATCTAGTAGAGATCTGGCATATTATGTGTAGGTTTAGGCTTGGGCCCAGGGCCCACAAGCTCAATCCCTGTGTATAAGTGGCCCGTAAATTCTACGAGACCCGTTGTCAAATCCTGAACTCCGTTTAACGTCAAAAATTAAAATACATAAAAACACGGTCGGTAGTCGTTGTTTGCACGCCCGTTCGTCGGTTACGGTAATAATCGCGAAACATTGTATCGTTGCCGTCTTTAATCCGTTTTTCGATCCGGTTCCGACTGTAGTCACTAGAATTAATTACGGAGCTAAACATAGCGTAAAAATTTAATATTTGTTGGCGTTGTCAGTATATCGTACGGTTTCAATCCGTTGCCGTTTAACGTTTCACCGGTTTCTCTGTAAACCACCATTCGCGCCTTGTAAAGACGGATAGACGTTCCCAGGCACTCCAAAGGCCTAATTAAGTTAATTCGCGCTGTAAACACTATTTATTATTGCGTTAATTACTTGTTAATCACATAATTAAGAGCCGTAAATTACGGGTTGTCACAAAGCAAATGTAGTTGCTGATGCTTTAAGCCGAAAGTATCACGAAAAGCCAAAAAGGGTACGTTCTCTTAAATTAAATCTGCAAGTAGATTTAAATGATCTGATAAGAGAAACACAAGAATCAGTAATCAAGGAGGATACTAAAAAATTAAAAGGTATGATTAAGGAATTAGAACATGGAACAGATGGAATTTGGAGATTCCATGAAAAGAGAATATGGATACCTAAATTAGGAAACCTGCGTTATAGTATATTAGAAGAAGCCCTTAAATCTAAGTATACAATGCACCCAGGAAGTGATAAAATATACCAGGATTTAAGAAAGAATTTCTGGTGGATATGAATGAAAAAGGACATAGCAACCTATGTTTCTAAATGTTTAACTTGTTCACAAGTTAAAGCTGAACATCAGAAACCCTCAGGATTGCTACAACAATTAGAAATTCCAGTATGGAAATGGGAATTGATAACAATGGATTTTGTTACTAAATTACCCAAAACAAGAAAAGGTAATGATACAATCTGGGTGATTGTAGATAGGCTAACCAAATCAGCTCATTTCCTACCACTGGGTGATTGTAGATAGGCTAACCAAATCAGCTCATTTCCTACCAATGAAAGAAACTTTCAGTATGGAACAACTAGCTAAATTATATGTAAATGAAATCATTTCATTACATGGAATACCTTTATCAATTGTTTATGATAGGGATAGTCGTTTTACCTCTCATTTTTGGTTAAGTTTCCAAAAAGCAATGGGAACCAAGTTAAATCTAAGTACAACTTACCATCCTCAAACGGACGGGCAAAGCGAAAGGACAATTCAGACGATGGAAGACATGCTTAGAGCTTGTGTAATTGATTTCGGAGGTAATTGGGACGATCACTTACCTTTAATAGAATTTTCTTATAATAACAATTATCACACAAGTATCAATGATGCACCTTTCGAAGCACTCTATGGACGAAAGTGCCGAACCCCAGTCTGTTGGGCAGAAATTGGGGAAAAGCAACTATCTGGACCTGATATAGTACAAGAAACAACCAACAAGATTATTCAAGTCAAGGAACGACTGAAAGCAGCACGTGATCGACAGAAGAGCTATGCTGATAACCGACGCAAACCATTGGAATTTCAAGTAGGAGATAAAGTGTTGTTGAAAGTCTCTCCTTGGAAAGGAATAGTAAGATTCATCAAACGAGGAAAGCTAAGTCCCAGGTATATTGGACCTTTTGAGATTATTAGAAGAATAGGACTTGTAGCCTATCAGCTACAACTGCCAGAGGAAATGGCAGGAATACATGATGTATTTCATGTATCTAATCTCAAGAAATGTTTGGCCGATGAATCGCTTGTGGTACCTCTTAAAGATATAGAAGTAAATGAACAACTCAAGTTTGTAGAAAGGCCTCTACAGATTGAAGACAAGAAAGTCAAGAACCTCAAGCACAAGAGATTTGTTCTGGTGAAAGTGAAGTGGGACTCCAAAAGAGGACCTGAGTACACATGGGAGCTTGAATCAAAAATGCAAAGGAAATATCCACACTTGTTCCAGTAGATCTCGAGGACGAGCTCTAAAACAAGGTGGGGAGGATATAACAATCCTCAAGAAAATCGACACCCTCGAATTATTTCCGACACCCTAAAAATATTTAAAATATCCCAATATGTCCCAAAATACACCCCATACGTGAAAACAGTCCCCGAATACCTTAAATATTATCAAAAAAAAATTAAAAATTAATATTTTGGGTATGTCGCGGGCCGCGTAAACCTCTTAAGGGTCTTACGCGGGCCGCTAGAGATCAAAGGTGTGGCGCAGCCCGGTGATGACACGTGTCATCATCGTGGCAAGTCTAGTCGATGACACAGATCAGCTACAGCGTTGACCAGAGTTGACGCGGGCCGCGTAGGCCTTTGTCTACTCTTACGCGGGCCGCGAAAAGTCAAACTCAGCCCCTATATAAGCAGGCATCGGGTCTTCAGTAGAAATCGTTCAAAATTGTCTTTCTTTCTCTCAATTCTACGTAGTATACATTATACACGGGTATTATACCCCCCTAAATAGCGAAGTTCTGCTCCGTTGTAAGTATCGTAACCCCTGGATACGTATTAGATACGCTGTCCGATTGATCTAGGGTTCCGTAACGGCTGTCGTGGTTCTGCCCGATTTAGTCGTTGGAATGCCGTCTCGGGGAGGGTATTACTAATGTTAAAATGGGTTATTATACTAACACGTGTGCATTTGTGTAAATTATAGATTGTCACCAGGAAACCCTAAAGGATAATCTAAGACAGCAATGTGAGTTTATCCTCTTTTTGTAAACCTTTTTGTAAATTATTTTTACAAAACCTCACACAATTAATTATATATTAAGAAGTTATTGAGTATTTGTAAGAATACAATTATCATGAGTATGTTGGGGTTTTGTATACAAAATTTGATACCACCTGGTCAAGGAGTAACATTACCACAAGTCGGGTCTGACAGTACCACGGATGTTAATTGATATAACTTGGAAACAAATGTAATTGCGAGATCGCTCTCAATACTGTACAATGGTTTTTATTTAAACTTGATTAAACTGGGATTCACTCACCAGTATTTCCCACTGACAAATGTTTTTAAAACGCGTTTCAGGTAACAAACTGTGAAAGCCAAATAGAAGCCAGCTGGACAGCACTGAAGACTTGAAAAAGTGCCAATAAAGTTACATAAAATAAAATAGATATTTTTATTTAATAAAATAGGATTTATTCCTATGAAAATGTTTGTACTACAAACTTGGGTTTTATCCCATGTGTTTAATATTATGAAAATGTGGTATTTCACCCTGATCACATATTTCCTAACTACGATCCTGATGAAAATTCCGCTGCCAAATTAGACAATATGCGATACCACCGAAACTGGCTCGCGGTCGCCCGTTCCCGGGGATTTGGGATCGGGGGTTGCGACATTAAGTATTAAGAATCAAGCATCTAGAATAAAGAATCAAGGATCATAGTGTTAAGTATCTAATACCAATCCAAAAGTGTCAAAGTATCACATTACAAAGCACAGGGACCAAAATTAACAATCAAGAGAAGTTCAGGGACTGATCTTGCCAAGTGTCTAAAGTTTAGGGAAGCTGGGCGTTACAACTGAGGTGTGACTAGTCGTCAATGTAGGTGTGACACGTGGATGACACGTGTCCCAAGACGTGACCGGAAAGTTACGCGAGTTCGGTTTTTCGATTACGGAGCGTTTTAAGACATTTTTGAGGGTTGTTATAGGGGTTGCAACGGTAGTAGCCTCGGTAAATAGAGAGGTGGAAATTGCCACCAGGGTTACCGGAACTTCAAGACAAACCCCAGCGGGCGTATCTGTAGTTTCAACCATACTAAGAACAACATCACTAACAGCGACAGTCGCCGCTTCGTCACCAGTAGATCGAATAGGGGAAGGAGGAACGATAACGTTGGATGACTGCATGGCTCTGGAACCTGCAGAAAAGCAAACGTTTCAACAAAAATACGAAAGGAAGCTACCAGGAAAAAAGGGAAGGAACTTACCAATTCCATCCAATACCACGCGCCTTTTCGCCTCAAAGTTACACAGCAGTGGCACGGACGTGTTGACTTTCTTCAAAGGCGGCCCAACGGGCGCAACCACCGAAGCTATACTAACGCTAGCCGCGGGGACCTCCACCACTTCAGCAGCGGTTGTAGAAGTAGCGGGACTAGCAGCCCGGGATGATTGACCCTTGACGCTTCCCCCCCCCCCCCCCGCGCCCCTCCGGATCCGAATGGTCTTTTTTGAAGCAAGAAGAGCCACCCCCGCTGTCTTCCACACCTCCGCCAGTGGGAAACCCATATGGGAGGGAGAGATGAGAAAGTTCCCAACATGCGCCCGCAAGATATTCTCCTCCCCAAGATGCAGCGAGCGATCAGCGGAAAGAATAGACGCAGGCTTCTCTGGGTATAGGAAGTTGGCGAGAGTAAAGGACGCTGCAAGAAACCCTAGTTATAACAAACCAAGGGGGTACTAAAAAATCCAAGATTTGATATAACAACCCTCCTAAAAATATTTTGGGCACCATAAATGTCCCTAAATATACCCCGTACGTGAAAAACGGACCCGTTATACCTCTATACTTGTAAAAATCAACAAAAACTGAAATTTTCAGTCTCTCGCGGGCCGCGACGGAGAGCCTGTGATCTTTCGCGGGGCGCGACGTTCTCATTCTTATCCGGAGGTGGCGTGCCACGTGGCACCTAACTCAGCAGGCCTACACCTTGACTCAACAAAGCTATAGACGACACGTGGTCGCTCGCGGGTCGCGAAGGCCCTAGCCTTCTCTTTCACGGGGCGCGACCAAGTGGTCAAACAGCCTATATAAGGGGGGGCCTGGGCTCATTTGATTATCATTCATTTCTGAATTCTCTATCAACTTTCTAAATAATAGAAATTTTGCTCGAGTATTATACCCACTGAAGCTCTGCCTCGTTGTAAGTACTATAACCCTGCTATTACCCTACATGGTCGATTTAGAATTTTCGTAATGCATTTCGGCTCTGCCCAACTCAGTCATTGGAATTCTGTCTCGTGTGTACACCCGATTGATTTAGAATTTCCGTAATGCATGTTGGCTCTGCCGGACCCAGTCATTGGAATTCTGTCTCGAGTGTACGGTTAATTTGAATTGGGTTATTTTACTAACACGTGTGCATTATTTGATTTAATAGATAATAACCAGGAGATTCTCAGGAAGCCTTAGTATTATAGAAACTTGCAATGTGAGTAATCCTCTTTTTGTGAAACCTTTTTGTAAACTATTTTTACAAAACCTCAATTGTTTTAAATTATATTCAACAGTTATTGAGTATTTGTATTCTACAATTATTTTTGGTATGTTGGGGTTTTGCATTCAAAATTTGTTACTACACTGTGAGAAGTAACATTACCACAAGTCGGGTTGACAGTACCGTGGGTGGTAATTAAAGTAGAAATATAAACAAATGTAATTCCGAGATCGCCCTCAATGCTGTAAATTGATAAAACCTGTTTTGATTAAACTGGGATTCACTCACCAGTATTTCTTGCTGACAAAATGTTTTAAAACGTGTTTAAGGTAACGTAATATGAAAGCCCAATAGAAGCCATCTGGAGAGCACTGAAGGCTTGGAATAGTGGCTATAAAAGTTACCTAAACAAACAAGACATTTTGTTTTCAGTAAATAGGGTTTATCCCTATAAACATGTTTGTAATGAAAACTTGGATTTATCCCAATATATTTATTAATTATAAATTGAGGTGTTTTACTCTGATACAATATTTCCTAACTACAGTCCTGATGTATTCCGCTGCCAAATTAATAAACACCGATACCACCCGCTCTATGAGGCTCGTGGCCGCCCGCTCCCAGGCAGGGGTCGGGGGTTGCGACAGAAGGTGGTATCAGAGCTACAGCCACTGATTTAAGCCAAAGAAGTGTTCTGCTGACACTGGAAATTTCAAAGTTCTGTGTTAGGAAATAATTTATATGATTATGTGTTATGTGTTATTTGACTAATTGTTAGTTACAGTATGAGTGATCAAGGAACATTGGACGCTTATCGTCATTTAGATAGTTCACAGAAAAATGAGGGAACATCATCCCAGCCCGATCCCTTAGGATATTCAACCGATACCGAAGAATGAATATTTATATTTAAGGCACAATCGGAGGAACCTTTTACTACTAAGAAAAGAGGTTGGTTTAATAGAGGAGCTCATGAAAGGAGAAAAAGAATGAAAAAGTTACAGCAACAGAGAGCAATAGCCAGGGCCAATAGGGAGGCGAATACACAGATCCAGGAAGTAACCAGTAGACCACCTTGGGAAGAAGAATTATATAGACAATTGGCTAATTTCCATATGTTAGATAAACATAGTAGATAATGACCAAAACCAAGTAACCGAACCTCCAGACCAACCGATGCTAGAATCCCACTCCGAGAACCAATTCCTGATACCTGCATTTAACCCAGATGAATCACCTAGAATCCCAAATCCACATCCTCTAGGATATGATCCATGGTTTGACGAAAATAGGTCTTACTCGACCTTATACCCTCCTGAGGAAGAACTAAAACCTTTAGAACCAGATCCGTGGAAGGAAATGTGACACCTGTGTCACTTCAACCATCAAACAAATTCCAAACCAATGAAATATTGTATTTCATACTTGCGATTTGTAAAAATATGTGTATCGTTTGCACATATCAACTCTTGTTCGATTTCAAGCTTTAAATCGCTTTATGGAGGGTTATACGCGCTCTGATGCGTAAATATAACCAGTTTAATGCAACGAACACTTCGGAATAGTGAAATAGGCTTAACATACCTTATATAACCTCCACATAAATTAGAAATAAGTTTTGGATGGTTTGGTGTGTTGAAATCAAGTTTGTTCGATCGCAGGGACTAATTGTGTCAAACTGCGAAACTATACCGATTTGTATAGTAACGAACATTCCGGAACTTGATCATAAGTTAAATATGCCCTAAATATCCTTCACATATCTTAGAAATAGGCTTTGAGGTGTTTTGTGCGCTAAAATAAACTTTCATGATCAATAGGGACTAAAAGCGTCAAAAGTGCACAAGTTTGCATTTTCACGCATATTTTACGTTCTGAATATATCCGGACATCCAAAAATTTATGTAATCATTAAAATATTTTATTTTAGTGATTGGCACGATAAAATTTCATTCGTCACTTAATTTGGATCGTTTTTGCGTTCGTTACGACTTCCGTCGTAATTAACCGAATAACGCAACCGTACGACCAAACGAACCGACATCCGAGATATTTTTGAGCATGTTTCAAGTTCCCTATACTTTAACTTCATTTTAGAGCTTTGAAATGGGGTTAACGGGGCTTAAACGTGTCAAAAATGCATCAAATAGCAAGTTTGGGGCTCCAGGGGCCTGTTCTGCCAAACTGTGAAAGTGCCTGGCCTGCAAGGTCCTTACGGACTGTATGGTGATGGTCTTGCGGTCCGTAAGCAGGTCCCAGTTTAGCAGAAATGATTTCCAGCTTGTTCCAGCTACTACACACTTATGCACATGGTTTTGGGTAAACTATGGGCTGGTTTGAAGGCTCCCATGGTATTCAAATCAGTGGGCACGAGGTGTACGGCCTAGATTAAAGCTCATTCTTCAAGAAATGATCTTAATGGTTCAAGGAAATCTATAAATAGCTGACCCCATTCATTCCCCCAACTCACACTTGATCTGATTTTGGCCTTCTAAGTTGAAGTTTATACTTCATACCTGAAGGTAAATCGTATCAAGAGCTTGCGGGGACCTTTTGTAAGTATTCCTTCGTTCTTTTATCGCTTTTCGAGTTTGAAAGTCAATCTGCATTTGACTTTCTGCATTGACCAGTTCATGATCAATGCGAAGTTCGTTTGAACTTCATAACGTGAGCATAATCACGATGGTTATAGTCCCTAGTGACTATACCTACTGATTACCACGTTATCTAGGTGTAGTGACGAGTCGTAGTTTCGGCCAAAATGCGCATTCTTGCGTATTTTGTAACCAAACTACTTTTAGGTATCAAAACCGTTTGTTTTAATACCAAACCTGTTTTCTAACTTAACTAAACATGTTTTAGCATGTTTAGCTCGTCACTTTAGGTTTAGTGCTTATATAGAGTCGTAAGTCAAGCGATCTAAACAACTGCTTAGACTTACGAACTAGACCCGATTGGTCGATCTTTAGGATCCGACCAAACACATTAGGTGACCATAGTTGTATAGGGAATAACCTTCTGTGGTTATACCTTATGGTCACTTCGTTTAAGTAGTTGTATGATAGGTAGTTTATATGCCTTAGGAAAATTACCAAAATACCCTTTTTATGCATAATTGATATTTAAGCATATGTAACCCAAACTTTTGTCATTTAACTGATTATGTAACATAATTAAGTATGATAGGGCATATAATACTTGTCATAGGACTAGTTAGGCGGTCTGAACGCGTTATACGCGAACGGAGCGTTAAAGTAGCATAAGCTACCTAAACGGGTCGTGATGGGTCGTAAGAACTTAGGATAGGTTTCCTTTTAGGATGTAGGCTTTGTTAGACCATATTATATGATTTCCTATACTCATTTGGTTTACGAAACCTCATTCTATCCGATCTTCCGAATTAGGTCCGGTATATTTATGTAGTTACCTTTATTAGGTACCGTTTGATTTCTGGGACTCCTCTAGCTTGCTTGGTAGTTGTTCAAGACTTCTAAGCACTCTCAAGTGAGTACATAGTCCCCCCTTTTACTGTTTTCAAACTGTTTTGGGGTGAAGCATGTGTACCTATATGTTATTTTCATGTTTTCAAAAGTATAATTGGTTATACATATTTGTACTTATCTTTTTGCAAACTGAATGATTATCTATGATTTAAACTCTAATTTTTCAAAGATTATAAAATAAATGTTTGGAATAGTACTTATTTTGTTCACCAGACCGGTTGATAGTATGATATAGCGCTATAGGATTTGACACCCCATTCCTGTTGTCATGGAATGTCTGAAACCAATTTGTTTCTCCATCCAAATAGGGATTGCCTTTGTGGTATCCCTTTAGTCTCAAAGGTGTATTTTGATGCACTAGGTCTGAATGAATTCTTAAGTCACATTATTATTGTATATTAAGTTATACTCCCAAAAGTATAGTTTGATATGCTCTCAAATGTGATATCGTACAAAACCAACATATATTTTGTTAAAAAACTAAAACATAGTTTAATATGCTATTTGTAATCCAAAACATAGTTTAATATGTTATTTGTAATCCAAAACATAGTTTAATATGTTATTTGTAATCCAAAACATAGTTTAATATAATATTTGTAAACCAAAGCATAGTTAAATATGTTATTTATAAATCAAGAGTATACTTTTGATATACTACTGAAAATTATTATTTTTCTTATCAACTAAAGTATATTTAATATACTATTTGTTTAACGACTGGGTTTTGGTTAGTGTTTAGATAACGGGACGGGTGTGATGTGATGAAAACATGGTAGATACGCCGCTGGTACTTCTTATATATAAGTGTTTTCATCACATTACATACCGTGTTGTTATTTAGTACACTTGGGTTATCAATATTGGAACTGAAATATATTTTAATATATTATACTTATTCGACTTTCTTAAAAACCATAGTACATTTTTATATATACTATAAACCTTTTTATCAAAATATTGTTTTTCAAACAATATATTCTATACAAACTCATTTTACTTACTTATTAAATTTTCTATGTATTATTATTTTATACCATCTGATTTCTTATAAATGATTTATAAAAGAAAACCCTTTACAAGGATCATGACTGCTTTTATTAAAACTTTTTCTTTAAACTCATAAGTCATGAATCCTAATTACAATAAAACCTATGTATCTCACAGACATTTTTATGCTGACATACCTATTTTTACACATGTTTCAGGTGCTGCTTTATGACGATTGTTGATACATACTACACTTAGGATGGACCGGTGCCTTAGCGACTTTTAAATTTGAAAGACAATATTTGTATTTATCTGATTTGTAATAGAACAAAGATTTCAATGATTCAATAAAACAAAATTATTTGATCCATGGTTGTGAAACAATGATTCTGTTACAACACTCCCCGACGTTTTCGCCACGTCTTGTTGTTTTACGTGGTCGGGGTGTGACAGAAAAGGTGGTATTAGAGCCAATGGTTATAGGGAATTAGGTTATTAGTAATGCTTTGACCAAGACTATAACCTTCCTAGGACCCTAACACAAGTTTTCTTGTGTTTAGTTTTAAAACAATACTGTCACTTATTCTTAGGTGACAACCACAATAAGAACACAAATTTCAATCCTGCTTTGAAAACTAATCATCTGTTCTAGGATGATTGATTGTAAGGTTTTGAACCCTCTAATTTTTCGAAATCCCATCAAAGTTTGGTCTAAATAATGTGAACACGTGCAAACTGGAAGGGTGGGTGCCTGTACCCTGAGCTTTCTGTCTAAGGCTAGAGTGTTCCTACAAATCCGCAATATCGGACCAGTCACTCTTACCTGGGAACTCTTGGGGTGAGTGTCCACTAATAGGCGAGCATGTCTTCGCGATACATTATTTTTGACCCATTTACTTTGATTAATCGCTGTGTGTCGTTTGTTGCTTCGTAGTAACAAACAAATGACCACCATCTTTGCTTTCATCAAATTTTGTCTCATTTCATTCTTTTCGTCTAATCCTTTCACTTGTTTTCCTTCCTGTTTTCCCTTTTTGAATGCCTCCTCGACGCGAAAATCCGCTCCCAAATGCTGAAATGGCACATATTATGGCACAGCATATGGCTGCTGTACTCCCAGATATTTTTGCTCAAATGAATCAAGCCATCAATAACCAGAATGCTCCATGCAATTTCAAAAGCTTCAATTCAGCTAACCCACACAAGTTTAGTGGTTCTGAAGGAGCAAATAGGCTCCTACAGTGGTTCGAGGGCATTGAGAGTACGTTTCGTCACGTTCAATGTCCTGAAAATCGGAAAGTCGAGTTTGCCTCCAGTATATTTCAGAAGAGGGATCTTACGTGGTGGAACAGAGTTATGAGGGACCGTGGTGCTGAGGTTGCATTAGCACAGACTTGGGCTGAGCTTAGGGCTCTTATGATGAAGGAATTTTGTCCTCGTCATGAATTGAGAGCTTTAGAAAGGGAATTTGATGACTTAAAGCAAGACAGTGGTGAACATCGAGCCTATACTGACCGTTATGAAGAATTGAGCCTGCTATGGTTACGCCTGTGGATAAGGCGATTGAGAAATACATTGATGGTCTTCCTGACCTAGTTCAGGGTATTGTTACTGGCATCAACCCTACTACTGTCAGACAAGCCATTGAATTGTCTGCCACCCTAACTGAATCCCACATCAGGAAAGGTAAGCTTTTTCGAAAAGGCGACCCAAGACCATCTGACAAGACTGCTCAAGCTGAGACAAAGGAAAAACAGGTTGAGGTATCCAAGAAGAAGAAGCACAAAGCCTCTCAAAACTGCGCCATAACTGCTCAAGACAAACAGGTTGCACCAAACCAGCCAGCACAACCTCGCAAAAGGCAAAACTATGTTGGTACCACACCTTTGTGCAATAAATGCAACCGTCATCATCTGGAGCATGAGCAATGTCACAAATGTACCCACTGTGGGCGGTTGGGACATTTGATCAATGTTTGCCGTTATGCAAATCAAGCTGTTGCAAACCCTGCTGCTGTTCAAGCACGGTTCCCTCTGGGGTCATGTTATAACTGTTGTGACCTTACTCACTACAGAAACAATTGCCCAAGACTTGTTAACATACCTCCAGCGCGTGGACGAGTGTTTAACATCAATGAGGCAAACGTGAACAATGATGCAGCAGTGAACAATTAGTGTTTTGTTATTTCCTTTGGTTGTTATCTTTTGACATTTAAAGACAAGTCAGTTGTTATATAAATAAAAAAATTCATCGTTTTTATTTTTGCAAAACTGATGCGATTGTGTGAATGTTTGATACAACCTTATGATGCCAACACAAAGACAAACTACTCGTGTGGTTCTGTCATTTTTATGATCACTTGTGATCTCCCCAATAATCTTAAATACTCGTTTCTTTTAAAAAACAAAGCCAAATTCCTCTTAAGATCTTTCTATCTCCATAGTTAGATTCTTGTGTTTAAAGTGCCAAATGAAATCCATGGATTGGATTCCTGGTGTGCTTTAAATACCCGTATCCATAGATAACAAATTAAAAATCAAGTTAATTAATTATGTGATTATGTGCTTATGTGTTCTCTTATATGTTTTGTGTTTATATGTGATCCATCCAAATCCTCATGGAATCTTCCATATCTCATATGAGAGATTCATAATAGGATATCCAAAGGTACTATCTTAAATCCTTAATGGACTTCAACATTGTAGTTAAGTCCCTTGGGTTATAAAGTACTATTCTACAATTGGACCTCTTGAATGGTCTGGTTAAACAGATTGATTTTGAAAATCTGGTTAGGAATATCATGAGATGATATAATTGAAAAGATCCTTTTAAAGTGGTCTATTTAAAAAGATTATACAACGGTCTAGTTAAAAAGATCATGTGTTGATCTAGTTAAAAAGCTCGTTCGTTGATCTAGTTAAAAAGACCCTTTGGTGGTCTAGCCAAGATGCTTCATGTTTATTCGTTTGATTTTTTTTCCTGCGCATTATGAAATGAACTGTGCGGACTGTGCAAGGAATTACGTAATTATGGAGGCCTACATAATTATGAAATTCAATGCACAGAAACCACAGGAAGTTTTGTCATGTGTTAAGACCTATAGTGACAAGAGTAATGATACGGGAGAAGTCTAGGACCTTGACCGATGTCATCTTATCTTACACTCCCCAATCCTGATTTTAAGCACACACCAAGTTTCCTATGATGAGTCTTCATATGAAACGTTCTTCTGTCCGTAGTTCGAAACTCCATGTTTTGTTACTACAAGGACTTCACATTGATAGTTGGCAATTTCGCTAAGAATCCTAACATGGCCCGAAGTTTTACTTAGGGTTCGAGGGATTCGTCCGAAAGCGAAACCATCACAGTTGTCTTCACAAGTTTCCTCTAAAATTAAATTTCGGGATGAAATTTCCTAAAGTAGGGGAGACTGTGACACCTGTGTCACTTCAACCATCAAACAAATGCCAAACCAATGAAATATTGTATTTCATACTTGCTATTTGTAAAAATATGTGTATCGTTTGCACATATCAACTCTTGTTCGATTTCAAGCTTTAAATCGCTTTCTGGAGGGTTATACGCGCTCCGATGCGTAAATATAGCCAGTTTAATGCAACGAACACTCCGGAATAGTGAAATAGGCTTAACATACCTTAAATAACCTCCACATAACTTAGAAATAAGTTTTGGATGGTTTGGTGTGTTGAAATCAAGTTTGTTCGATCGCAGGGACTAATTGTGTCAAACTACGAAACTATACCGATTCGTATAGTAACGAACTTTCCGGAACTTGATCATAAGTTAAATATGCCCTAAATATCCTTCCCATAGCTTAGAAATAGGCTTTGACGTGTTTTGTGCGCTAAAATAAACTTTCATGATCAATAGGGACTAAAAGAGTCAAACAGTGCACAAGTTTGCATTTTCACGCATATTTTACGTTCTGAATATATCCGGACATCCAAAAATTTATGTAATCATTAAAATATTTTAGTGATTGGCACGATAAAATTTCATTCGTCACTTAATTTGGATCGTTTTTGCGTTCGTTACGACTTCCGTCGTAATTAACCGAATAACGCAACCGTATGACCAAACAAACCGACATCCGAGATATTTTGAGCATGTTTCAAGTTCCCTATACATTAACTTCATTTTAGAGCTTTGAAATGGGGTTAACGGGGCTTGAACGTGTCAAAAATGCATTAAATAGCAAGTTTGGGGATCCAGGGGCCTGTTCTGCCAAACTGTGAAAGTGCCTGGCCTGCAAGGTCCTTACAGACCGTATGGTGATGGTCTTGCGGTCCGTAAGCAGGTCCCAGTTCAGCAGAAATGATTTCCAGCTAGTTCCAGCTGCTACACACTTATGCACATGGTTTTGGGCCAACTAAGGGCTGGTTTGAAGGCTCCCATGGTATTCAAATCAGTGGGCACGAGGTGTACGGCCTAGATTATAGCTCATTCTTCGAGAAACGATCTTAACGGTTCAAGGAAATCTATAAATAGCCCACCCCATTCATTCCCCTAACTCACACTTGATCTGATTTTGGCCTTCTAAGTTGAAGTTTATACTTCATACCTGAAGGTAAATCGGATCAAGACCTTGCGGGGACCTTTGTAAGTATTCCTTCGTTCTTTTATCGCTTTTCGAGTCTGAAAGTCAAACTGCATTTGACTTTCTGCATTGACCAGTTCATGGTCAATGCGAAGTTCGTTTGAACTTCATAACGTGAGCGTAATCACGATGGTTATAGTCCCTAGTGACTATACCTACTGATTACCACGTTATCTAGGTGTAGTGACGAGTCGTAGTTTCGGCCAAAATGCGCATTCTTGCGTATTTTGTAACCAAACTACTTTTAGGTATCAAAACCGTTTGTTTTGATACCAAACCTGTTTTCTAACTTAACTAAACATGTTTTAGCATGTTTAGCTCGTCACTTTAGGTTTAGTGCTTATATAGAGTCGTAAGTCAAGCGGTCTAAACAACCGCGTAGACTTACGAACTAGACCCGTTTGGTCGATCTTTAGGATCCGACCAAACACATTAGGTGACCATAGTTGTAAAGGGAATAACCTTCCGAAGTTATACCTTATGGTCACTTCATTTAAGTAGTTGTATGATAAGTAGTTTATATGCCTTAGGAAAATTACCAAAATACCCTTTTTATGCATAATTGATATTTAAGCATATGTAACCCAAACTTTTGTCATTTAACTGATTATGTAACATAATTAAGTATGTTAGGGCATATAATACTTGTCATAGGACTAGTTAGGCGGTCTGAACGCGTTATACGCGAACGACGCCTTAAAGTAGCATAAGCTACCTAAACGGGTCGTGATGGGTCGTAAGCACTTAGGATAAGTTTCCTTTTAGGATGTAGGCTTTTTAGACCATATTATATGAGTTCCTATACTCATTTGGTTTACGAAACCTCATCCTATCCGATCTTCCGAATTAGGCCGGGTTTATTTATGTAGTTACCTTTATTAGGTACCGTTTGATTTTCGGGACTCCTCTAGCTTGCTTGGTAGTTGTTCAAGACTTCTAAGCACTCTCAAGTGAGTACATAGTCCCCCATTTTACTGTTTTCAAACTGTTTTGGGGTGAAGCATGTGTACCTATCTGTTATTTTCATGTTTTCAAAAGTATAATTGATTATACATATTTGTACTTATCTTTTTGCAAACTGAATGATTATCTATGATTTAAACTCTAATTTTTCAAAGATTATAAAATAAATGTTTGGAATAGTACTTATTTTGTTCACCAGACCGGTTGGTAGTATAATATAGCGCTATAGGATTTGACACCCCATTCCTGTTGTCATGGAACGTCTGAAACCAATTTGTTTCTCCATCCAAATAGGGATTGCCTTTGTGGTATCCCTATAGTCTCAAAGGTGTATTTTGATGCACTAGGTCTGAATGAATTCTTAAGTCACATTATTATTGTATATTAAGTTATACTCCCAAAAGTATAGTTTGATATGCTCTCATATGTGATATCGTACAAAACCAACATATATTTTGTTAAAAATCTAAAACATAGTTTAATATGTTATTTGTAATCCAAAACATAGTTTAATATGTTATTTGTAATCCAAAACATAGTTTAATATGATATTTGTAAACCAAAGCATAGTTAAATATGTTATTTATAAATCCAAAGTATACTTTTGATATACTACTGAAAATTATTATTTTTCTTATCAACTAAAGTATATTTAATATACTATTTGTTTAACGACTGGGTTTTGGTTAGTGTTTAGATAACGGGACGGGTGTGATGTGATGAAAACATGGTAGATACGCCGCTGGTACTTCTTATATATAAGTGTTTTCATCACATTACATACCGTGTTGTTATTTAGTACACTTGGGTTATCAATATTGGAACTGAAATATATTTTAATATATTACTTATTCGACTTTCTTAAAAACCAAAGTACATTTTTATATATACTATAAACCTTTTATCAAAATATTGTTTTTCAAACAATATATTCTATACAAACTCATTTTACTTACTTATTAAATTTTCTATGTATTATTATTTTATACCATCTGATTTCTTATAAATGATTTATAAAAGAAAACCGTTTACAAGGATCATGACTACTTTTATTAAAACTTTTTCTTTAAACTCATAAGTCATGAATCCTAATTACAATAAAACCTATGTATCTCACAGGTATTTTTATGCTGACGTACCTATTTTTACACATGTTTCAGGTGCTGCTTTATGACAATTGTTGATACATACTACACTTAGGATGGACCAGTGCCTTAGCGACTTTAAAATTTGAATGACAATATTTGTATTTATCTGATTTGTAATAGAACAAAGATTTCCATGATTCAATAAAACAAAATTATTTTATCCATGGTTGTGAAACAATGATTCTGTTACAACACTCCCCGACGTTTCCGCCACGTCTTGTTGTTTTACGTGGTCGGGGTGTGACAGGAAATCGATAGGACATTTTTCGAAATGAATAGCGGAGACCCCTACGAGGAACCCGTACCTCCACCGGAACCATTAGATCCACCAATGAGTCGAAAACAGGTGCAGGAACTCCATCAGTATGGAGAAGATTTTGTAAATATGGGGAATAGAATCAGAAAGATAGGAGAACGACTAGTTTGGAAATATGATGAAAGGGAAATGCAATACTGGATACATAACTAGATATACGTGTAATTTTGTACTATAAAAAAAATAAATAATATGTATATATATATATATATATATATATATAAGTAGAGATGCATAGTATTTTTTATTTCCAGTTGTAATTTGTAATAGATGCATATATAAATGAAAAAGAGTAAAAGTCGCAATGATCGACGATTTTGACCAACTTGTTCGTTTAATTGTGTATAAATAATTGTGTTCAATTCTATTCTGTGATAATTAAATATCTGATAAATGTTTACAATTCAGATGGACAACGAAGTAAATCAAGAAAACCAGAATAATGAAAATAACGGAAACCGAATAGATAACAGTGCCATTCAACATATAGTGGCACAAGGAATTATAGATGCCATGCCTTATATTATCAAGACTGTTAAAGAAGCAGATAAATCTGCAAATGGCAGTAAACGTCAACACACTGAACCCAGTCACAGTGTGAATAATGACAATGGGCCTATTATCCAAGCTCCAATTCCTAAAAGAAGAAGAACCGCTCCATACGGTTGTTCTTTTAAAGAATTCTTGGCCTGCAAACCAATAGAATTCTAAGGCAATGAAGGAGCCATTGCAACCTTACGTTGGATAGAAAAGACGGAAGCAGTCATAAAAATAAGTAAATGCTCAGACGAAGATAAGATTATGTTTGCTTCTAATCTTTTCAAAAATACAGCCTTAGAATGGTGGAATACTATTCTCCAGTCTAGAGGAAGTGACAAAGTTTATAATATGGAATTGATCAACTTTAAGGAAATAGTTGAAAGAAAATTCTATCCTCCTAATGAGAAGGAACAAATAGCCAATAAGTTCCTAAATCTCAGAATGACTGGAATAGACTGCAAGGGTTACACTACCATATTCTTCGAATATGCTAGAATAGTACCATCCTTAGCCTCACCCGAACCAATACTAATCTCCTGTTATATTTGGGGATTAATTAGTGAGATTAGACATGTAGTCAAGGTAGCTAGACCACAAACCATAGAAGAAGCAGTAGAACTAGCTAATACCTTGACTGATGAACTGGTACGTACGCAAGAAGAAAACCAGAGGAAGAACCTAGCTCAAAAGCTTACACAGGAATTCCGTTCCAGTAATTCCTACCGTGGAAAGGGAACAGGTTCTTCTGCACCCTATTGTAAGAATTGCAAAAGAAAGTATTTTGGAAAATGCTCTACATATTGCAACTTTTGCAAAATCTCTGGACAGAAGGAAGAAGACTGTAGGAAGAAACCCAGCAATGGAGTATGCTTCAATTGTGGAGAAAAAGGGCACATTAGACCAAGTTGTCCGAAACTAGCTCTAGCCATGCCCAACAAGACTAAGACGACAGAAACACCAAAGAAGAATGCCAGAGCTTTTGTTCTGACAACTAAGGAAGCCAAGATGATTCCGGATGTGATCGCCGGTACGCTTTTAGTTAATGACATATTTTCCAAAGTATTATTTGACTCTGATGCAAACCAAAGTTTTATCAATACTTATTTCTACCAATTTCTTGACCAACCCTTAGTCAAACTTCAACAAGACTGTCAGGTAGAAACGGCCAATGGAGAATCTGTTAAGATAAGTGAAATCTTTTAGGGAGAAAGAATAGAAATCCTAAACCATCGTTTCTTTGCTAACCTTTACCCAATGAACCTGGCTGGTTTCGATGTTGTATTAGGAATGGATTGGTTGGTAGCCAATCGTGCCAGTATATTATGTGATCAAAAGTTAGTACAAATAAGTACACCAAGCGGTGAAAAGATCTCAATTAAAGGAGATAAGCCAACTAGATCGATGAAATTCATCTCTATGATGAAAGCTGCAAGTTATGAAAGGAAGGGAGGAATAGTATATATGATTTCTGTAATCATTAATACTAAAGGAAAAGAATTAAAAGATATTCCTATAATATCTAGATTCATAGACGTTTTTCCAGAAGAGTTACCTGGATTACCGCCTGATAGAGAGGTTGAATTTAGAATTCACCTAATAACAGGGACGGCGCCGATTGCCAAAGCACCATATCGATTAGCACTAACAGAAATGCAGGAACTGAAGAAGCAATTGGACGAACTTCTTAACAAAGGTTTTATACAACC
The DNA here is from genome assembly GCA_030545235.1 of Helianthus tuberosus. Taxonomy (NCBI): domain Eukaryota; kingdom Viridiplantae; phylum Streptophyta; class Magnoliopsida; order Asterales; family Asteraceae; genus Helianthus; species Helianthus tuberosus. The sequence continues at coordinate 67,152,145 of CM060388.1, forward strand.
AAGTTCATCTCCGTGGGGAGCACCGGTGTTGTTCGTTAAGAAGAAAGATGGATCGATGCGTATGTGCATTGACTATCGAGAATTGAACAAAGTCACGATTAAGAATCGGTACCCACTACCGAGAATCGATGATCTGTTCGATCAACTTCAAGGAGCTCGGTTCTTTTCTAAGATTGATTTACACTCTGGATATCATCAACTGAAAGTACAGGAAGAGGATATTCCTAAAACTGCTTTCAGAACAAGATACGGTCATTATGAATTTACCGTCATGCCATTTGGTTTAACCAATGCCCCAGCCGCATTTATGGACACGATAAACATGATATGTAAACCATACCTGGATAAATTCATAATTGTCTTTATAGATGATATTCTCATTTACTCTAAGAGTAAAGAATACCATGCAGCCCATCTGCTTACGCTCCTCACATTATTGAGAAAAGAGAAGCTTTATGCTAAATTCTCAAAATGTGAATTTTGGTTGCCAGAAGTGCAATTCCTTGGACATCTGGTTAATCATGAAGGAATTCATGTGGATCCCACAAAGATCGAGGCGATTACTAAATGGAAAGTCCCTGAATCACCAACAAAAGTACGAAGTTTTCTTGGACTGGCAGGATATTATAGATGGTTTATCCGTGATTTCTCTAGAATAGCCATTCCATTAACTAAACTGACCTGTAAATCAGTTAAGTTTGAATGGGGACCAAAACAAGAGGAAGCTTTTGAGATTCTTAAGCAAAGGTTAACCCATGCACCCATACTTCCATTAATAGAAGGAACTGAAGACTTTATAGTCTATTGTGATGCATCTAAGTTAGGATATGGATGTGTGTTAATGCAACGTCAAAAGGTTATAGCCTATGCCTCTAGACAACTTAAGAAACATGACGAGAATTACACAACCCATGACCTAGAACTAGGAGCCATAGTTTTTGCCCTTAAGATTTGGAGACACTATTTATATGGAAATAAATTTGTTGTCTTCACCGATCATAAGAGTTTAAGATATATTTTCGGGAAAAAAAGAGTTAAATATGAGACAGAGACGCTGGATGGAAGTTCTTAGTGATTATGATTGTGATATCCAGTATCACGCTGGGAAAACCAATGTAGTAGCTGATGCTTTAAGTCGAAAGTATTATAAAAAACCAAAGCGAGTACGTTCTCTCAGATTAAATCTACGAGTAGATTTAAATGAACAGATTAGAGAAGTACAGGAATCAGCAATCAAGGACGATGCTGAAAATTGAAAGGAATGATTAAGGAATTAGAACAAGGAACAGATGGAATTTGGAAGTTCCATAAGAAAAGAATATGGATACCTAAACAAGGAAACCTACGTCATAGAATTCTAGAAGAAGCTCATAAATCTAAGTATACGATACATCCTGGAAGTGATAAGATGTATCAAGATCTAAGACAGAATTTATGGTGGATAGGAATGAAAAAAGGATATATTGCAACAGTTAGAAATGCCCATATGGAAATGGGAATTGATAACAATGGATTTTGTTACTAAATTACCCAATACAAGAAAAGGAAATGATACAATCTGGGTGATTGTTGACAGATTGACTAAATCTGCTCATTTCTTACCTATGAAGGAAACTTTCAATATGGAACAATTAGCCAAGCTATATGTAAATGAAGTAGTTTCATTACATGGAATTCCTTTGTCTATCATATCCGATAGAGATAGCCGTTTTACTTCTCACTTTTGGACAAGTTTCCAAAAGGCAATGGTAACCAAGTTGAATCTAAGCACAGCTTTCCATCCACAGACGGACGGACAAAGCGAAAGGACAATTCAGACTATGGAAGATATGCTTAGAGCTTGTGTAATTGATTTCGGAGGAAATTGGGACGACCATTTACCGTTAATAGAATTTTCCTACAATAACAGCTATCATACTAGTATTAATGTTGCACCATTTGAAGTACTTTATGGACGAAAGTGCAGAACTCCAGTCTGCTGGGCAGAGATTGGAGAAAAACAATTATCTGGACCAGAAATAGTGCAGGAAACAACATATAAGAAAATTCAAGTCAAGGAAAGACTAAAAGCAGCACGAGATCGTCAAAAGAGTTATGGCGATAACAGACGAAAACCATTGGAATTTCAAGTAGGAGATAAGGTATTATTAAAAGTTTCTCCATGGAAAGGAGTGGTCAGATTCGTTAAGAGAGGGAAGCTAAGCCCCAGGTATGTTAGACCTTTTGAGATTATTAGAAGAATAGGACCTGTAGCTTATCAGCTAAAACTGCCAGAGGAAATGGCAGGAATACATGATGTATTTCATGTAAGTAATCTCAAAAGTGTTTAGCAGACGAATCATTAGTAATACCTCTTAAGGACATAGAGGTAAATGAAAAACTCAAGTTTATCGAGAAACCCGTTCAGATTGAAGATAGAAAGATTAAGAATCTCAAACACAAGAGATTAGTTCTGGTCAAAGTGAAATAGGATTCCAAAAGAGGACCGGAATACACATGGGAACTCGAATCAGAGATGCAAAGGAAATACCCACACCTGTTCTAGTAGATCTAGAGGACGAGACCCAAAACAAGGTGGGGAGGATATAACAACCCTCCTAAAAATATTTTGGGCACCATAAATGTCCCTAAATATACCCCGTACGTGAAAACCGGACCCGTTATACCTCTATACTTGTAAAAATCACCAAAAACTGAAATTTTCAGTCTCTCGCGGGCCGCGACGGAGAGCCTTTGATCTGTCGCGGGGCGTGACGTCCTCATTCTTATCCGGACACGTGGCGTGCCACGTGGCACCTGACTCAGCAGGCCTACACCTTAACTCAGCAAAGCTATAGACGACACATGGTCGCTCGCGGACCGCGAAGGCCCTAGCCTTCTCTTTCGCGGGGCGCGAACAAGTGGCGAACAGCCTATATAAGGGGGGCCAGGGCTCATTTGATCATCCTTCATTTTTGAATTCTCTCTCAACTTTCTAAATAATAGAAATTCTGCTCGAGTATTATACCCACTATATAGCAAAGCTCTGCCTCGTTGTAAGTACTATAACCCTGTTATTACCCTACACGATCGATTTAGAATTTCCATAATGCATGTCGGCTCTGCCCGACTCAGTCATTAGAATTCTGTCTCGTGTGTACACCCGATTGATTTAGAATTTCCGTAATGCATGTCGGCTTTGCCCGACTCAGTCATTGGAATTTTGTCTCGAGTGTATGGTTAATTTGAATTGGGTTATTTTACTAACACGTGTGCATTATTTGATTTAATAGATAATAACCAGGAGATTCTCAGGAAGCCTTAGTATTATCTAAACTTGCAATGTGAGTAATCCTCTTTTTGTGAAACCTTTTTGTAAACTGTTTTTACAAAACCTCAATTGTTTTAAATTATATTCAACAGTGATTGAGTATTTATATTCTACAATTATCGTCGGTATGTTGGGGTTTTGTATACAAAATTTGTTACTACACTGTGAGTAGTAACATTACCACAAGTCGGGTTGACAGTAGCGTGGGTGGTAATTAAAGTAGAAATATAAATAAATGTAATTGCGAGATCGCCCTCAATGCTGTAAATTGATAAAACCTGTTTTGATTAAACTGGGATTCACTCACCATATGTGCGCTTTTGTTTGATCCTGAGATTAGAGTTAATGTTTTAGATTGCGGACATATGTGCGATTCGTGTAAAAGTCTTAAAATAAACGAAGAATCAAGTTTAAAACCATACATAAAATCGAGATTCATAAAAGATAGACTCATAAAACATAGGATTGTTCCGGGTAGAGGAACGGTGACTAACCAAAGTGAATCGAACCCCTTTCGATTTGAGGCAACGTGTCTTGACTTACTTAGACAAATACGTCATCGATGTTAGGCCTATGATATTCATCCTTTTGGTTATTTCACATCCCTAATTGAATGAAAGTTGTGAGATTTTGGCGAGACATAAAATATAAAGGAGTGGGACTAGTTATCAAGGTCTGAGTTTCACCTCTAACTTGACAACATCGTACCCTAATAAAGTCGGTACATACCTGCAGATAAGACCTATTAGAATATAATAAGGAAATTTCCCATCAAGGTTCAGATGTCACTCCGATCTTGAGGGGAAATCTCGTGCAAAATACAAACACTGATTAACATCGTCTTCAAATTATCAAGTGTATATTGTGTCAGCCTTAGGAAAGGCTTATAAGTTTAGCAGGAAAATGTGCTGCTAGGAAGCAGATACGATAGAATGCAATAGTCTTAAACAACAAATAAGAGTCAAGATTCCTAGAACTATAGACTAGGGCAAGTATTCCTACTTATCCTAATTCCCTATAGTTATGGCTCTGATACCAATCTGTCACACCCCAACCGATGGTGGAAACATCAGGGTACGAGCACTAAGCGTTCAGATTGCTCATGAGATCCCATAACACTATTGTTTCAATATAGATTAATTGATTTCATGCAAAAATTGTCTAACAAACATTAATCGCAAAACATAGCGTCAACATATGACAAACAAAAACAGTTTCAAAAGTTTATAGATTTAGCTAAGTGGAGTATCTAAGCTTCATGAATCCTAGCATCCTGTCAGCCTGCAACATGTATTAAAATAGAGTCAGTAGAAAAACGTACTGGCGAGTATACAAGTTTGAGTAATAGAATAATAGATTAAAACAACTCATATCCATCATGTAAATGATACGAAAATAGTTTCAGCCATGCTAATGTCATCAGTCCAACAAGTGATAGCCCAAGTATCCCGATGCTTTAGTGTTTTCCCAAATCTCAAGGAAAACTAGAATCCTCCTAACAATACCCCCGAGAATAATGGGGAGGTGCATCTCCTATAGCGTTACTATTGTTAAGGCGGAACTACACACTCTGGATTAAACGTTCACATAGCACAAAGAGTCTAGAATCAAGAATCACAAGTTTCACATACACATAGGATAGAGTTTAGATTCCAAAAGTTTCAAGTATCATAGTTAATAGAATACATGTTGTATCCTAACGTTTAAAACAAAAAAGGATCGAGTATACTCACAGTGATTGCTTAACAGATTAACTGTTATTGGATCAAAGGGAGCTCTTTAGAGTTAGCCTGATTAGATTACAACAGATAAGTGTCGGACAAAACAACGAGATCGCACAAAGTGTCGGATCAGTCACTGGATCGGATGGCTGTTCGATCGGATGGCTATCCGATCGGATTGCCATTCGATTGAAGTGACTGTTATGAGTGAGGGATGGATTGCCATCCGATCGGATGGTCATCCGTTCGAATGGCCATTTGATCGAATGGTCGTTCGATCCAAGTGTCAAGTTTCCAAATAGTTACCAAGTGTTCAAGTTTAAAAAGTTTCTAAATGCTGAAAGATTCCAAGAAACATTGTCACCTCGATCGGATGGCAGTTTGATCGGATGGCTATTCGATCGGATTGCCATTCGATGATCAAGATTCAAAGTTTCTAAAATGCTTAAGGTTACGAGGCAAGTGTCACCTGATCGGATGGCAGTTCAATCGGATGATTATCCGATCGGATTGCCATTCGAATGGGTTGTCCTTGTCCCGTTCACAACCTTGTAAAGTTTCTAAGTTTTTGCTTTAACGGTGACGACACGACACGTATTGAGACAATGGTAAACACACCAATGTACAGCCGTTCTGATCGGATGGGAATCACCCCAGTCCGTCCAGTCGTCTGTTCTTGGCGGTGCTTATGTCGGAATCCGTACTCTGGTCATCTTATTCGGCAACAATCCATTTCCAAGCTGACTCAAGACTAATCACCAATCTTTAGCCCGTTCAGATCCGGATTCCACCATTTTTAAGTGAAAAGTTTAAGAATAGATGAAGATAAACATAAGTTTTAGTTAAAAAAGGTCTAGATTTAGTTAAGATCCAGTGTAAAACACATGAAATTTCTCAGATCTTCGCTAGATCCTTGGCAGGAATGACATCACACCATAGTTTGTACAAACCACCATGATGACGTCACCCTCAAGAGCTCAGATCTCAAAGATTCCACGGTGAAAAGTGAGATTTCAAAGGAGAATCATGTAGAGAATGCTGTGTAGATCAAAGATGTACAAGAATCTAGTGTAAAACGTACCGAAATCGCCGGGAAATGGAAGAAAAGATGAGTGTGTGCGTCTGGATCGAGTGAGGCTGTCACATTAGTGAGAATGATGTGACAGGCCTATTTATAGTGTCAGAGAGAGGGAGTGAGGCGGTGTGCATGGATCGGATGACACTTCGGTCGAATGGCCATCCGATCGGTTGGTCATCCGATCGGATTGCCATTCGGTCAATCCCATCCTTTCCGTTTAACCGTCTTTGATTCGTTTTGCGAGTTAGATTAAGCATTGCGTTGCGTATTATTGTGTAATAGTATCACATAACTAGATTACATTATTAACACAAAGTTTCCAAGTTTCATAGTTTCCGCCAGTGATAAGACTCCAGTCCTTCGTTCAACCAAGTCTCAAGTTTCACGAGCCTCAAGAGTCAAGCACCAAAGTATCATAGTTTCCAAGTATCAGTTATCAAGAATCATAGTCTCCAAGTATCAAGTATCAAGAATCATAGTTTCCATAGTATCAAGTATCAAGAATCATTGTTTCCATAGTATCAAGTATCAAAATCATAGCATAAGATTCACTAAGTATTAAAAGTATTAAGTACCACATAGTTTAGGGACTAAAAGTGTCAAATAGGTAAAAGTCTAGGGACGCAGACGTTACAAGGATAGATTTGAACGTCACGCCAACACGGGCTCATCCCAACTAAGGCCAGGGCACCTTCAGGAATAACCAAACATTCCGAGGGCTAGGCAATCAGCGCCTTAAACTGGGCATTCACTTGATATTCCGCATTGGGCAGCGCAAGGTCCTTCACCTTCTCATTGGCTGACATCAATCGCCAACGCATTTTCCCCGGAATGACATCGGCGTCTATAAAGAGAATTTATTCTTCCAATCTTTATCTCGACAACTCTAGGGCACGAATCGAAGGCATGCTTAATCAGTGCTTCGGCGGTCAAACGTGAAGAAGTGGGTTTTCCACACCAACGTGTATAGGGCACGAAATACAAGCAATTCCGGCAAGAACCCCATACTCAAGCAAGCATACTCGAAGTGACGAAGTTTTGCAAGACCTAGGGGATGCATTTGGGATATGTGCACAGCATACTCATCAAGCATCGACTTGCAAAACGTAGTATTGGGAAGCCGGAAATTGCAGATATTGAAGAAATCGGTGAACAAAGTAATCTTGCCATCATTCAGGGGAAAAGCACTATCTCTCTCCGACGGCATCACCGGATGCCACTCCAACCTAATGCAATACGTTTGCAGCAGCAGTTCGTATGAAGCTTTATTCCACTTGAAGTAAAGAGCTTCATTGCGAGACGAGGATTCAGAGGTCTTGGGGGCTATCGTAGAAAAATGAGAAACAGAGAAGTGACGGTTGAAGTAATTGGGGAAAATCTTGACCCTTTGAGATCAATCCCACATTTATACTCGTCATTTCCATGTTTCAAAATTTAAAAATGGAGCCCAAAAATGACGCGTGGTAGCCCAGGTAATAATGAGCAGGTTGTAGATGTGACAACTGACGCCACCAATACGCCCCTTCAGGTACCTGGCACCAATTATTATGACGTATTTTTTTATTTTTTAGGGCTTATTATACGTTTCTTTATTGATGTACTTTTTACTGGTTTTGTCACTTTTTTATGTTTGACCCCATGCAAAACCCCATAGAATCGGATTGGAGGGACATGTGGAGGAATGACCCGATTCGATCATTCCGGGTCAAACACCAACCATTAATTAAGTCGTAAATAGGGAAGATATTCCCATATATCTCCATACATATAAGGGGGTGTTTGGTGTTGCGTTTTCAAAATAGATTATGCGTTTTCAAAATAGATTTTGCGTTTTCAAAACTGCGTTTTGAAAAAGCATGTAGGTACATGCTTCTCCAAAACTGCGTTTTGGAGGCAGATAATCACTTTTTCATCCAAACACTTTTTTAGATTATCTATGTTTTACAAACGCAATAATCAAATAATCACTTCAAAACGTAATCCCAAACACCCTCTAAGTCTCCGATAAAATAGGAATCGCCTAACCGACTTCCCAAAATATGCGGAAACCCTAAAATCACCCATAAGTATAAATAGAGGGATCATCAAGAAGGTAAGGCACATTGTTCTCTCAATACATTCTCTTTACTCCCACAAAACATATACTTATTCTCACGTCGGAGGGTGGTTACAGGAATAACTCCATTCCTGTAACGAGTCCTAAAGGTGTTTTGTTTTGCAAACCAAGGATCGGATCACTTCTCATCAGATCAACCAGTTTAGAGACGTGTTTAGGTACCGTTTTTACACCATCATCTTCTGTTTGTTCCTGTATTGATTCTTATAGTATACTTCCACTAATACCAATAAATCCAGTCGCTCATTGTCTAATCCGATTAGTACTTAGTTGTTTGGTTTTGATATCCATACACAAAGTGGTTTACACTTGCATACTCGGCACATCAAGTATTCACTTTTTTGGTATAAATTCTTTAATTTTGCAACAAAATGACTAATCAAAACACGTTGTTTTTTTAACACGAAAGTGATCATGTTATTAGTATAATGTGTAAATTTCTCCTTTTTCTCTCTGTTTTTATATAAATAAAACTAAAACATTAGATATATGTAGAAAGTAAAAAAAAGTATGTTATTACAATAATAAAATAACACTTTGAATAAGATTAAATCAACCCGTTTGAATTCTTTCTTTAGTTACACTTTTAATTTCATATGTAACGAATCTATTTATTAGTAATGGACACACACCAAATGGCTACAATGGTGTAGATTTAAGAATAGAATTAAACGTTTGTGTTTCCGATGCCGGTTTGTTAGAGCATTCACATCCAATCCATCAAATTATACATACATTCCACTAAAAAACAACTCCTATATCAATATATTTCCACTAAAAACAAATAATTTTTCTCTCTCCTTTCAATTAAATAATATTATCATTACATTTTTCTCTCACTTCCACTCACAACCACTTTCAAAATATATTAAAAAATTATAACGGGTGAACAGTGTCCCCCCAAATATACAGATGAACAGTAACATTTTCTCTCTCCTCTACTCACAATCACTTTTATACTCTTTATAATATAAAAACCTCTCCTCACATAATTTGATGGTTAGGATGTGAATGCTCTTACGTACCAATTGGATTGGATAATTTAGAATAGATGTTGACCAGAACTTAGAGAGAGAAATAGACCATTTTTTCATATTCATTTCATACCTAAAAAGAAAGTAGAGACTCAAATAAATAAGGTGTTGCCGTTCAAAAAATAAATAAATAAATAAGGTGTAGGTGTAAGTATTTAAGGAGAAAAAATAGCCCTTAAAAAAAATATTCATAGCTAGATTACCCAGCCACTACGTAAAGAGAAAGTAGAGAGACCCATGATTCCTAAAAATATGCAATAACTTTACCTAGCTCCACACATAAATCCTCTCACGTCTACATGCATTCACCATACACAACATTTGGGAAGGGCACATATCACGGTTCTAGAAAAAAAGTAATGAATACGTACACAATTGTCCCCTTAAGATTAGTAACTTAATAAGCTTCAAATTATTCAAAGACCCATGAAAGAGTAAGCTATTAAACATGTTATTATCTTCCTGTTTCCTACTGTTATTTTTTTTTCTGCCACTCCGTTAAACTTTATTCCATAGTATTAATACAAGAAATTCATGTTTTTTTGTTCTTTTGATAACAAATGGAACTTTGTTCTATCAATATTAATCGGATTGACTGTTTTTTACTACGGTGCAAAGTTACACATCTCTTTTTTTTGTTGATACGTAGGATGAGGTCCAATGAGGTAGATGTTGGAAAGGAGTTGAGTATGCTAGATGGAGTCCTGATTAATGTCAAGAGGCTTAATGTTGATCCAGGTTAAATGCCATTGGTTTGCCTATAAATATAGTTCCATTGTTCTAGATATATGACTTAGGGGTGTCAAAATGGGTGGGTTAGGTAGGTTTGGGTAATGGGTTAGGATGGGTATGGGTAAGGATGGGTTTGTGTTAGAATGAGTTTATTAAGAAATGGGTTAGGATGTGTTTTTTGGATTTTTTTATTATTTTTTTGATTTTTTTTTATTTTTTAGAATTTTTTTAATTTTTTAGAGTTTTTTAGATTTTTTATTATTTTTTGATTTGTTAGAATTTTTTGGATTTTTAATTATTTTTTAGATTTTTTAGAATTTTTTGGATTTTTTAGAATTTTTTGGATTTTTTTAGAATTTTTAGAATTTTTTGGATTTTTTTATTATTTTTTTGAGTTTTTAGAATTTTTTGGATTTTTTAAAATTTTTAGATTTTTTGGATTTTTTATTATTTTTTTGAGTTTTTAGAATTTTTTGGATTTTTTAGAATTTTTTGGATTTTTTTATTATTTTTTTAATTTTTTATAATTTTGGATTTTTATTATTAATTTTTTGATGTTTTTGGATTTTTTTTATTATTTTTTTTTTCATTTTTTTGATTTTTTTGTTTTTTTTTTTTTTGGATTTTTTTATTTTTTTTCGTTTTTTTTATTTTTTAGATTTTTTGGATTTTTTAGATTTTTTAGAATTTTTTGGATTTTTAGTTTTTTTGGATTTTTTTGTTATTTTTTTGATTTTCTAGAATTTTTTGATTTTTTATTAATTTTTTGTTTTTCTATAATTTTTTGATTTTTTGGATTTTTTATTATTTGTGAAGCCAACGTCTACGAACACTCGAATAGGATAAAAAATATGTCTATGATGCTCTTTTTTGAGTTAACCATTTAACAACGTAATACCCATCTTAACCCACGAATTATTTTAAATAAATATCATATAACCAATCATAACTCATTCTTAATTATTTTCTTAACCCATCCTGACCCATCATCATTTTTAAAATGACCCAAGATAACCCAAAAAACCAAAATATGTTTTTATTGACAGGCCTAATATATGTTATTAACCATACTAGACTACTACACTTAACGTTGATTCAGGTAAATCATGTCATTGGTTTTTGCTTATAATACGAAACAATGCCTATGAAAGTCTTTGCTCTAAATTCTAATATATCAAATAGATAAACTGCGTTTTTAATAAACACTGAAAAATATGATCACTTTTATCCAGATTTGAAGTTATAAATCAGTATCTTGACTTTGTAAGTCAACATGTACCTCTTTGTTAGTCATTTTTGGGTAATGTTTATATAGATAGATATGCTTTGATGTTGGATGTGCAGATAATGAAAACTATGTCAATTCCACCACAGCAAATGATGATACCAGTAGCACTACCCCTACAATTACGCTAGTAGCATCGGTTCAAGATGTCAATGCTAGCCCAAATGAGAATGGTATTAGGTCTTCAAGTTGGAGGTGTGTTACCAGATTAACGAGTATATTATGTATTATTCTTTTTGAAATTTTTATATAAAAGTTGCATGTTCTTTACTTCATGTCGATTATTATGCATAAGTATTATTTTATTATGCCATTATACCATTAATATACCCGTCCAACATACGGGTATAGAACTAGTTATATTTGAGTCAACATGAGATAACTTGTGAAGCAAGGGGTATAAATATAAGATCACAAAAGGTGTCCTATGGCATCATCATTATCGTTTGTTGGCGAATTTGGAAGGCAAGGAACGAAAAGGTTTTCAATGGAGTGGATTCGAATGTAGTTCACATTGTTTCGGATGTGAAGTCTTTGGGTTTCCTATGGTTTAGAAGTACACACAAGGAGGGTTCGATAGATTGGAGAAATTGGTGTAATTTTATTTTCCCGTTGATGTAACATTTTTTTGCGTTTGTCTATCTCTTTCTTGGAGATAGTCGTCACGGTTGTGTTTAATGAATTTCGCCTTCCAAAAAAAAGGTGTCCAAGGAATAGAGAGAAAAGAGGGAGCAAGTTTTGAGTCTTGTATTTTCCGTTTATTAATAAAATTCGAAAAGGCCATCGTGGAGTTTGTCTACCCCACAAAAAAATGGCATTTGTAGTCCTAGTTCTTGCTCGGTATCATTCATCTTTCCAACAATTGGTATCAGAGCCCTCATTGATCCGAGGCTCGTGTTTGAAGATTCCGAAGTTTCGAAGACCGGTGTTGCTTCCAACCTATCGTCACAAGGCTACCGGATCGGCTGAAGCTTGATTGTGACTGGAAGTGTTCCAAAGGGCAGAATCTGACCAAGAAGACAAGATCACAAGGCTGTAACAGGCTTGATTGTGATTAGAAGTTGCAAGGTTAGAAAGTTTTTTTGTTGGTTCGAAAGTTTCTTTAACATGCTGTAATGGCAGATGGTGAAAAAGGACTGTTAAACCTATGTAAATCATATCATACATTATACATCTCAGTTTAACAATTTAATAGTTTTTTTTATTTATTTATTTGTTTTTTATACATGATATGCAATGGATTGGAAGCTTGGATTTGGGCTTGGAGCTGGATATGGATTGCATTGATGGGCTTGGAGCTAAGGGGGCGTTTGGTTCGCAGAATGATTTGGAATTGGAATTGGAATTGGAATTGGAATTTGTATAGGAATTAGAATTTGAAGGAATTGGATTTGGAATTTAAACATTTCAATTGGAATTGGAAATTGTTGGAATTGGAATCTCAATTCCATTTTTGTTGTGTTTGGATGTCAAATGAATTGGAATCCACCCACAACCACTAGTTCGGGACGAAACGGTTCGCATCGAAGCGGTTCGATTCGAAACGGTACTGGTCGAAACGGTTTGCGTCGAAACGGTTCGGATGGAAACGGTTCGATTCGAAACAGTACTGGTCGAAACGGTACGGATCGAAACGGTACGGATCGAAACAGCACGGGTCGAAACGGCATGGGTCGAAACGTCACGGGTCGAAACGGTACGGGTCGAAACAGTACGGGTCGAAACGGTTCGGTTCGAAACGGTACGCGTCGAAACGGTACGGGTCGAAACTGTTCGCGTCGAAACGTTACGAGTCGAAATTGTTCGCGTCGAAACGATATGAGTAGAAACTCTTCGGGTCGAAACGGTACGGGTTGAAACGGTGGGGGTCGAAACAGATGAAGATTCCAATGAATTTCTTCACATATAGGAAGGATTTTGAATTCCTTTAGTTAAAGGAATTTGAAGGAATTCATGCCTAATTCCAATTCCAATTCCATTGTCAACCAAACACATGAATATTGGAATTGGGATTCCAATTCCATCAAATTCTGTGAACCAAACATGTTAAGTGATGGAATTCAAATTCCAATTCCCTTAAATTCCATTGAATTCCTGCGAACCAAACGCCCCCTAAGTTGCTGGATTGCCTTGAAGGCCTTAACAACTAATTGAAGGAAAAACAAGGCTTGGAACTTATAGTTACACGGTGGCCCAAGTTTCGATCAAATGGTTTAAGGGACCAAGGCCGTAACAACTATTATTCTTACAAATGGAGCGGGTATGGGTATCGAGAGAGTTGGATCGCCTATATAAATCCCAACCCGTCACGTTTATTATTTTTTCACTTAGATATTTTAGAGTGTCCAAAAATTTCTCTCTCTCACTTGTTTGAGATTAGGGTTTCATTATCTTGTTTGATCATTTTTGAGTTGAATTTGATCTTTAGAGTGCTTCTCATCGTTTGTATAGATTATCATATTGATAATCTATTGTTTGAGCGTTTGTGAGAGTTTTAGGGTTTGTATCTTTGTAATCGGATCTTCTTTGTTGTTTTCTTTTGGGAATAAATCAGTAAGGTTTGGGTTTCATGATTGTGTTGTTGTACTGGATTTGATGAACATACTTGCTATATACAAGATTTGTTAACAAGGAAAATCCTGGTGACGGTAACCAGGTTGATGGTCTGTATTTCTGTGGCAGTTCTTATGTGTATGATAAGGTGTGTTATAGTAGTAATAGTATCACAAACTTATAGCATGCTAGACTTGGTCATCCTTCTGACCAAGCTATTAAGGTGTTTAAAAACAAGTTAAAACTAGGAAATTGTGATCATCATAGCCCGGGCTAAACAACATAGGGAGTCGTTTCCCTTGAGTGATTATAAGACTACTGATATATATTGGGCAATTAGTTCACCTAGATGTGTGGGGGGTATACAGAATTCAAAGTAGGGAGGGTCACAAATATTTTTTTAACAATTGTTGATGACTTTTCAAGAGCTATGTGTGTGTGTTTGATGAGAACTAGACAAGAAGTTTTTGAAAAAATAGTTGAATTTACTAATGTAAATGAGAATCAATATTCAGTAAAAAGATAAAATGTTTTAAAAGTGATAAAGGGTCTGAGTTTGTTAACAATAAAATGAATGTGTTTTGTAAAAACAAAGGAATTGTTGTGGTTGAAAAGAAACATAGTCATTTGTTGTTAGGGCTCTTTTGTTTCAAAGTAAATTGCCTGTTAAGTTGTATGAATTATAATACTTGGACGGTTATGAAGGAGGCGATACTTAACGCACAAGATTTATAGGAGGCCATGGATCCGATGATCGGAGACGTCATTGATGCCAAGAAGAATAATATAGCCTGTGCCATGATTTGTTCAGCTCTCCCCGAGAACATATTATCTCAAGTTGCTACAACAAGGAGTGTACGACATATATGGGAAGCCTTCTGGTTAAGGTATTTTGGGGCTGACCGGGTTCAACAGGCTCGACTACAATCTTAAAGAGGAAACTTGATCAACTCAAGATGAAGGATACCGAGGCAGTTGAAAAGTTTGCTGGGAAATTGGGCGAGATAAGTAATAAATTCAGAAGTTTGGTGTCACTCTTGATGATAAAGATCAGGTTACGAAACTCCTAGATAGCATGCCCGATAAGTTCATCGCCATAGTAGCAACAATTGAACAGGTGGCCGATCTTGAAACATTAATTGTTGAAGATTGTATTGGGAGATTAAAAGCCTTCGAAGAAAGAATCATCGGCTGAACAAATGGGTAAACTCTTGCTCACAAATACAGAAAATCAAACCCAAACAAAAAACGGATCAAGACCGAGGATATCGAGGAAGTGGCCGTGGAACTGGATACCGAGGTAGAGGTGCTGGACGTGGCCACAGTTCTGGATGAGGACGAGGCAGGTATCAATCTAATAACAAGAACCGATCTGGGAATCAAAACAAAGGTGGTAATGATAACCAACGCCAAAATCGTGAAGGTGAACCGAGTAGGGGTCGAGATAAAAGAAACGTAACTTGTTTTAGTTGCAACAATCAAGGTCACTACTCATGGGAGTGTACAAAACAACCCCAACCAGAAGTCAATTTGAATCAAGGCTGAGAGAATGGACCGACTTTGATGATGGCTTCAGCTAATGATCTGGAGATTCTTTTGAACGAAGAGAAGGTTTACCCGAAGATGTATTTTAATGACATAAAGGCAAAAGGAATACCAATTCCGATAAGTAACTGGAATTCGAAGGTTTTTCACCGTACCTTACTCACCACAACAAAACGGTGTAGTTGAGAGACGGAATCGGATGATCTTAAACACTACGAGGAGTATGATGAAAGCAATGAATGTACCACAAAATTTATAGGGTGAAGCAGCGCTACACTCGGTATATATTTTGAATAGATCACACCCACAAAGGCTTTGAAAAATATGACTCCGTATGAAGCTCTAAACGGAAGAAAGCATCCACAAAGGCTTTGAAAAACATGACTCCGTATGAAGCTCTAAACGGAAGAAAGCCTAGTATTAAGCACCTACGCGTTTTCGAATGTAAAGTAAAGCCCACATGAAAGTACCATCCATAAACACCACCCAACTCGATGATCAAAGTAAATTATTGGTATATCTAGGAAGCTAACTAGGAACCAAAGCTTACAGGTTATTCGATCCAGCCTAAGGAAGACTTTACGTCAGCCGGGATGTCAAGTTTGAATAAAGAGTGGGATACGAATGGCATGGACACAAACAGTCCATGCAAACTGGAGTTGGGCCTAACGAAGGGCATGATACACATGACGACGAACAACCGATTGACTCACACTCGAGTGACAATACCACCTACAAAATGAAGAACAGGGGCTGAATGAACAACATGAAGCACAAGTAAATGGCTCACCACCTCAAAGATCGCCAAAGCATTTGGAAGACCATGTAAGGCTACAAGAACAAGAGCCAATTCAAATAGATGATGAAGCTGTTACTTTTGGAGATGCAAAAAGACTTCAAAGTTTGGCAAGATGCAATGAAGTCTGAGTTGATATCAATTGAAGAAAACAACACATGGGTACTTTGTAACTTACCACCGGTGCAAAAGAAATTGGTGTTAAGTGGGTTTTCAAGGTGAAACGGAATGCAAACAGAAGTGTAATAAAACATAAAGCGAGGTTGGTCGCAAAAGGTTACGTTCAAGAAAAGGGTATAGTGATACGAGTGGAGATTATGGAGATCAACAATGGCGGATGAGAAGAACAAAGAACAGGGGAAGAAGATAGGTAGAAGACACAACAGAATTCACAACTCAAAACTAACTTCCATTAACTGTTATTAACAGTATATAACAACCATTAGGTCTGTCATTAACAGTATATAACAACCATTACCCATGGCATTATAGCCTAGTGGTATCTTGGTGGTGGGATAAGGCTTATGACCATTAGGTCATGGGTTCGATTCCCACAAAGGGGGTTTTCCCTAGATTTATTGGGTTTCCTCCTGAATTGGTGTATAGGCATTGTTGCCTAGTGGAGATGGATATGATCGGGTGGTTCTGCTGGTGGCACGATGATACTCCAGTGGTCCGTCAGTGATCCAAATTTGCCGTTCATAAAAAAAAGTATATAACAACCATTATCCAAATAACTACAATTTTACACTTTTAACCCTTGTATACTAACTATTACAATAATGGTCCCTGACCCTTCATTTTATTCATAACAAAACTCCCCCCTTTAAGAATTTTGTCCCCAAAATTCAAAATCAAACTCCGGAAACCTTAGCTGCATTTCTTCCAGATCCTCCCATGAAGCCTCATGTAAAGGTAAATCTTTCCATTTGATCAACACCTCGACACCAACCCTGTTTCTCTTTTTAATTGTTCTCCTTTCCAACACTGCAACAGGTATAAATTGAAACCTAGGCTGATCGGGTAAAGGAATGACCTCCGAAACATTCCCTTTAGCTAATTTGAGTAGTGAAACATGGAATACCGGGTGAATTTGAGCTTCTGCTGGTAAATCTAACCGGTAAGCTACTTTTCCCACTCTTTCTGTAATCATGAATGGCCCAAAAAACTTTGGTCCGAGCTTGTTGTGTTTTGTCATTCTTAATGAATTTTGACTGTAAGGATGTAACTTTAAGTAGACAAAACCCCCCTCTTCAAACTCCCTTTCAGTCCTATGTTTATCTGCCTGTTGCTTCATACGATGCTGTGCTTTTATTAAAGAGTCTTTCAATTGTTTCATCACTTGTTCCCTCTCCCAAAAAAAGCTGATCCATAGACTCAATAGGGCAGTCTTTAGGAATGTATGGAATAAAAAGAGGGGGTGGATAACCATACAATGCCTGGAATGGAGTCATGTTGAGCGAAGAATGATAGTTGGTATTATACCACCATTCTGAAAGTGATAACCATTTCAACCAGCTGGTTTGATGGGTGAGAGTCATACACCTCAAATATGCTTCAAGACACCTGTTAACCACCTCAGTCTGACCATCAGATTGAGGATGGTACGAGGTGGACATTGCAATATTAATTCCTTGCAATTTTGTGAACTCCTTCCAAAATTGACTAAGGAAAACATGATCTCTATCAGAGACTATTTTTTGAGGCCACCCATGCAGTTTAAAAATGTGATCAAGGAATACTTGGGCTATAGTTTCAGCTGAATATGGATGAGCAATAGGGACAAAATGAGCATACTTTGTCAACCCGTCCACCACCACTAAAATAGAATTATTTCCCTGTGTCTTAGGAAGGCCACTTATAAAATCCATAGATATATCAGAAAATATATGCTTTGGAATTGGTAAAGGCTGCAACAGCCTTGGGTAGGCCACATGTAACATTTGTGCTTGTAATCATTGTGAATAGTTCAATTATCAATAAAACAATGTTATTTGATCCCAATGTTTGTTTGTTTATGTTTGACATTTTTCATGTTTTGACTTTTGTTCAATTTCAAACTCTATATCACTTTCTGGAGAGTTATGCGCAAACTGGTGCGTAAACGTAATCAGTTTAATGCGAAAAATACTCCGGAACATCAACATATACTTAACATACCTTAAATAACCTTTACATAACTTAGAAATAAGTTTTGAAGGCTTTGGTATGGCAAAAACAAGTTAATTCGCCTACAGGGACTAAATTTGACAAACTGTGAAAGTATGCCAATTTGAACTGTAACAGACATTCTGGAACATGACCATAAGTTAAACATACCATAAATATCCTTTACATAGCTTAGAAATAAGCTTTGAGGGGTTCGGTGTGGTAAAATAAACTTTTGGGTCATTCAGAGACTAAAAGCGTCAAAAGTGCACAAGTTTGCACTTTCGCGCATAACTCACGTTCTGAATACATCCGGACATCCAAAAATTTATGTAAGCACTAAAATATTTTATTTTAGTGTTTGGCATGAGAAAAATCCATTCGTCACGCAATTTGGATCGTTTTTCGCGCTTATGCGCATTCCGTCGTAATTAAGAGAACATCGCGATCGTACGACCAAACGAACCAACATCCGGCATATTTTTGAGCATTTTTCATGTCCACAATGTTTAGGCATCATTTTAGGGCCTTAACGTTGGCTTAACGGGCCTTAAACGTGTTGGAAATGGCCTTAATACATAACAGGGACCAAAACTGACAATTTCTGAAACTTGTTTCTGACCAGCAAGGCCAGGCGGCCCGCGTGGGTTTAGTGTGTCCTCTTACGCGGCCCGTATCAGCTTCCCAGATCAGATAAGATCAATTTAACAGCAGATTACAGCTGTTAAACACCCAAAAACTCACCCACACTTGCCCTTTCAGTTCATGAGGGGCCATTTTGAGTCACCACAAGGTTGCAACAAGTGTAAGGCTGAGATTGAAGCACGTTATTCGATAAACGATCCTAACGGTTGTCCATTTACTATAAATACCCAACCCTTTCACAATTCAAAACCCACAAATCTGATCTCAAAGCTCTAAGTTGAAGTCATTGCTTCATACCTGAGCTATTCGATCAAGTTTTACTAGCGGGACCCTTTGTAAGTGTTCCTTCGTTCTCTTTATTCGTTTAGCGTTAAAAGTCAAACTTTGTTTGACTTTCTGCGTTGACCAGTTTATGGTCAATGCGAAGTTCGTTTGAACTTCATAACGTGAGCGTAATCACGATGGTTATAGTCCCTAGAAACTATACCTACTGATTACCACGTTATCAAGACTCAGTGACGAGTCGTAGTTTCAGCCAAAATGCGTATTATTGCGTATTTTGTAACCAAACTACTCTTGGGTATCAAAACCGTTTGTTTCAAAACCGTTTGTTTTGATACCAAACCTATTTTCTAAACTTAGTTAAGCATGTTCTAACATGCTTAGCTCGTCACTTTTAGTTTAGTGCTTATATAGGGTCGTAAGGTAAGCGATCTAAACAATCGCTTATACTTTCGAACCCGACCCGTTTGGTCGATCATTAGGATCCGACCAAACACATTAGGTGACCATAGTATATAGGGAATAACCTTCCAAGGTTATACCTTATGGTCACGATGTTTAGTTAGTTGTATGATAGGTAGTATATATGCCTTAGGTAAATTACCAAAATACCCTTTTTACGCCAAAACTCATTTTAAGCATATGTAACATAACTTTTGGTACCTAAACTGATTTGGTAACAATATTAGACATGTTAAGGCATATTTTACTTGTCATAGGACTAGTTAGGCGTTCTAACGCGTTTTACGCGAACGACGCGTTAAAGTAGCATAAACTACCTAAACGGGTCGTAATGGGTCGTAAGCACTTAGGTTAGGTTTCATTTTAGTATGTAGGCTTTGTTAAACCATATTACACGAGTCTCCATACTCGTTTGGTTTACGAACCCTCATTCTATCCAATCCTCTGATTTAGGTCCGGTATATTAACATAGTTACCTATATTAGGTGCCGTTTGACATTACATTTTATGCTATGTATGTCCATTGTGTGCATACTTAGTACATCGTTTTACATTACATTTCATGCTATGTATGTCCATTGTGAGCATACTTAGTACATTGTTTTACTTTACATTTCTGCTATGTATGTTGACTGATAGCATGCTAGCACATTGATTTACATGACTTTTCTGCTTCGTATGTTAACTTAGCATACTTAGTACATTGTTTTCATATAACATGTTCACATTTGCTATAACATTTGGTTTGCACAAACGGGACTTATATACGTTCATTAACATTAGCTACGCCGCTCGGTAGTAAGTACTGGTACCATAGGACTTGACAAATCCCATTCCTGACATCCCGGGTTTGTTTGGATGTAAGGAATGACTGAATCCGAAAACATTTCTTTTGATAACCTTGACTTAGGGTTATCCGACTGTCTCAAGGCTTGAATGTATGCGTTAACTTACCACATAAGTGTTTGTATCAATGTAACATGCATTACTTTGCAAAACATAACTTTTTGATATATTCAAAATACTTTGTTTTGTACATTCTTACATTTGGTTTATGTAACTACACATTACTTACCAGACATACATTTGCTACACATTACTTGACTACATTTGGACTATTAACATTTGATATGATTTATACAAAGGACTTTTGACAATCGGTTTAAACATAGACTTTATACATTGGTGGTTTGTTTAAGTGACTTAAGTAACGAGATGTGAGTAATATGATACAAGCATGGTGGATACGCCGCTGGTACTTCCTATATATAAGTGTTTGTATTATATTACATATCATAGCGTTATTTAAATCATTCAATTTGGACTTATACATTTTACACAAGTAACACGATTTTCACAAGACTTTGGTTTACAAACAATTTACTTTATGCAGCTCATTTTACTTGGTTATACATTTAACCATACATTATTCTTTTATTCATATATATCATTTGATCTTATCGCTTTTTAAATGAATTACAAAACAAAACAATTTACAAGGTTCATGACTGACTTTTGCTAAACAACTTTTTTCTAAACTTATAAGTCATGAATCCTATTTTCACAAAACCTATGTATCTCACAGGCATTTTTATGCTGACGTACCTATTTTTACATGTGTTTTCAGGAGCTTTTGCATAGGATGATGATCGTGACACTAGGGCAGACCTGTGCCTTAGAGACATAAAATAAAGATAGAACTAGTTTAATTATGTTCTAAACTCTTTATTTCCTGTTTTGAGACAATGTAACACACTTGTTTGATAAATAAAATATAACTTTGTATGCCATGGTTGTGAAACAATAATTCTGTTACAACACTCCCTGACGTTTCCGCCACGATTTGATGTTCTACGTGGTCGGGGTGTGACACCACATTCTCTTATTTTGACTTTTGATAAATGTGACATTGCCTAATGTATTGCCTGACACGCTTATTCAACCCTTTCCATGTAAACATCCCCTTAACTCTCTGAACTGTTGCATGAATCCCAGAGTGACCCCCCATTGCAGAGTCATGACACAAAGAAATAATCTCCTGTTGTAGGTTCTCATCCTTGCCCACCACTATTTTTCCCTGCTTAGTCAAAACTATACCATTCCAGTTATATTTAGGAACATCCTTACCTTCCTGTAGCCGTTTCAACTTAGGTCCCATATGAGAATCATTAAACCAAGACTGCTTCAACTTAGCCAACAATGTAGGATCCATAGTGTTTAATGATGTCATACACAGAACTGGACCCTGCACCCTAGATAAAGCATCAGCCACTTTATTTTCAACCCCTTGCTTGTATACAATCTCATAGTCAAAACCCAGCAACTTAGATAACCACACATGTTGTAAGGGTGTTGTCAACTTCTGTTCAAGAAGATATTTCAAGCTCTTTTGATCCGTTTTGATGACAAAATGCCCTAAGAGAAGATAATGCTGCCATTGTTTGACTGCAAATAAGATGGCCAGCAATTCTTTCTCATATACAGAAAGTACCTGCTGTTTTGAAGAAAGAGCTTTGCTTATGAAGGCCAATGGATGCCCTTCTTGCATTATAACAGCTCCAACGCCCAAGGCTGAGGCATTTGTTTCTAGTACAAAAGGTTTATTGAAGTCAGGTAAAGCCAGCACTGGTGGAGTACATAAAGCTTCCTTTAAAGCATAAAAAGCTGCAGTAGCCTCCTCTGACCAAACAAAAACTATGCTTTCTCAACAAATTAGTAAGAGGTTTAGCCATAACTCCATATGATTTGATAAATCTCCTGTAATACCCTGATAAGCCTAAGAATCCTCTGAGTTGTTTCACTGTTGTAGGCACAGGCCATTTCTGGATTGCTTCTATCTTTTTCGGATCGGTTGCTACCCCCTTATTAGAAATAATGTGGCCCAGGTATTCCACAGGCCCTCCTCCAAAAGAGCACTTAAACAGCTTAGCATATAATTGGTTCCTTCTCAAAATAACCAAAACTTCCCTTAAATGATTCAAATGATGTTCAAGGTTCTTGCTGTAGATCAGAATATCATCAAAGAAAACCAAGACTGATTTTCTCAATAAAGGTTTAAATGTATGGTTCATAAGGGCTTGGAAGGTCGCTGGAGCATTGGTCAGGCCAAATGGCATGACCAAAAACTCAAAGTGTCCTTCATGAGTTTTAAAAGCTGTCTTATGAACATCATCAGGGTACATTCTAATCTGATGATACCCTGATCTGAGATCCAACTTTGAAAAAACAGTGGCTTCCCCAAGCTCATCCAACAGATCTTCAATTAAGGGAATTGGGAAACCATTTTTAACTGTTGCATCATTTAATTTCCTATAGTCTATGCACATTCGCCAACTTCCATCTTTCTTTTTAATTAAAACCACAGGAGCAGCAAATGGACTTGTACTTCCCCTTATTACCCCTAAATCCAAAAGTTCCTTGGTCATATTCTCAAAGATATCTTTTTGTGCCACCTGATACCTATAAGGCTTCTGAGATATAGTGACATTCTCATCCTTAAGCACTATTCTATGATCATAAGCCCTATGAGGTGGTAATGATTTAGGTATTTCAAACACATCATTAAATTCCTTCAACAAGCAGTCAATGGCTTTGACACTTACATTGTTAGATATGACATTTTTGTGCTGGAATTTGTCTTTCTGTTCATCCACCTTAAGACTGCAAATATGACCTTGTACCATCTGCCTTTCTGATGTCAACAGCTGATGCATCACTTCCAATGAACAAAATGATAGTTTATTATTTTGGCTACCTTTGAGAATTTAAGACTTGTTCCCTACTTTAAACTGCATTGTAAGTTCCTTAAAGTTCCAAATGATATCCCCTAAAGGTAACAACCACTGAATTCCTAGCACCATATCATAACTAGCTAAGGGAATAACCAATACATCTGCTTTGAACCACAATCCTTGCATTTGCCATTCAATTTTTTTGTAGATTTTGGTGCATAACAAAGGAACCCCATTGGCCACACCTACCCTCATAGGACCAATTGTTTCTACTCTGCAGTTGAGTCTTTGGGCCAACTTCTCATCCAGAAAGTTATGTGTAGATCCTGAGTCTGTGAGGATATGTAAGGTTTTGGTACCAATGCTACCAACCACTTGCATGGTAGAAAAAGATGGTACCCCAGTCAATGCATGGATAGAAATAAGAGGGTCATTTGTAGTTGTATCAATCATAGTATCCACTGCCTCTTGACATTCAGACTCAACACCCTCATCCTCATCTTCTATTTCCAGTACATAAAGTTGTTTGTTAGGACATTTATGGGTAGATGAGAACTTTTCTGGACACCAAAAACACTCCCCTCTCAATCTTTTGGCCTCCATTTCTTTATTGGGTAGATTCAACCTGTTTTTATTGTTGTTGGTCAGCCTTTGATTAGTTGGTGGTGTAGGTAATAAGGGTAAATGATGGGTATTCACTAGTGGTTTCACATTTGATGAATGAATTGCATTAGGTTTATAGGTTGAAAAGGGTATATTATTTGATTTATAGGCTGATACATGTGTAGGATTTGGATAGAATTTACTGGAGTGATTTGAAAAGGACTTAGTTCTTGATAAGTTCTTATTGGCCATATCTTGTTTCTTTGAGTACTTATAGGCTTCCTTCATTGTTTTTGGTTCAAACATCCTTACTGATCCAGCCAATTCTGGTTTAAGGCCATTCAAGAATATACTAACAGCATACTCTTCACAAATGTTAACTCTCAACAAATTTTCATCAAATCTTTCACAAAACTCTTCTAATTCACCACTTTGAACAATAGAAGTCAATATTCCCATAGGATCATTGAATTGATTTGTAGAAAATCTTTCAACAATACTACTAGAATATTCAAACCAAGTAACATCTGCTATTGGTTTAGTTAACTGTTTAACAAAAGCAGCATGCCATTTCAGAGCCTTCCCATCAAGATTAATAGCAGCATATCTCACCTTAAATGTTTCAGGAGTATCATCCACTTCAAAAAAATGCTCGCATTTACAGATCCAATCCTCTACTTCATTCCCATCAAACTTAGGGAATTCAATCTTCCCAAGCCTGTACAATCTTTCTGTCCTTGAATTAACAGTTCCAGAAGTCTCAGATTGAATATCTCCTGGTGGGTTTTTCGTAAGGTTGGTTTGGTTAAGTACAAGTTGATCCATTAGTTGTTTCAATTCATGGAAAGATTTGTCAGTCTTTTCCATGAATGCCTCAAATTTTAACAAAGAAGTGGTATGATTTTGAATTGTTTTCTCAATTTCAGCTTGGCTTCTTGTTGTAGTCATGATTCTTATCTTGCAGGATCAAATGAAGAATATAGTCGATGGATTGTATTAGAATTGCTCGAACAATGAACAATCCTAAGTTGAATTGAACTGAATTAATCGAACAATGATTAATTATGATGAAATGATCGGACAATCAATTGAACAATTGATTGATTTCAAGGAATTGAACGCACAAATCAATCGATAATTGAGCTTCCGAGGATCGGAGAGCTCTGATACCAATGATATGAGTGGAGATTATGGAGATCAACAATGGCGGATGAGAAGAACAAAGAACAGGGGAAGAAGATAGGTAGAAGACACAACAGAATTCACAACTCAAAACTAACTTCCATTAACTGTCATTAACAGTATATAACAACCATTATCCAACTAACTACAATTTTACACTTTTAACCCTTGTATACTAACTATTACAATAATGGTCCCTGACCCTTCATTTTATTCATAACATATAGACTTTGAGGAAGTTTCGCACTTGTCACTAGAAAAAAGAAAATAAAACAAACACACAATGACGACAAAAAAACACAATATCAAATAAAAAGACACAATTATATAGAAAAAAAATTAAAATCCACAGACTAAAAATCTAAAATCGTACAATTCCAATACTACTGAAATGAGTTCAATCAGAGTTTGTTTTACAAGTTTCTTACGAATCCCTAGTTTTAGAAGACTGTATTTGAACCAATTAAAAAGGTATACTTTGAAGATTGTGCTTCAACATATCTTGTTCGTTGAAGGATGTTATTTTAAAAAAAAAGCTTAAAATTACATGTAAATCTAATGATTTCCATTTGTTTGTTACGAGTATCAACCGTACACCTTCCTAGGTTATCTCAAGGTTTAACATTTATTTCTATTTGTTAATGTTGTATTTATGCTTAGAGGCTATTTGTTTACCTTTAATAAGACACTTAATGGTTCAGACCTCTTAGTGATTCAGCACTTAATGGTTCAGACTGTTTGTTTCACGAGCAGATGTCTAAATGGTTCAGACATTTGCCTCTGAATGATTAAGATTTATACAGAGTCTGAATGGTGAAGACCTCTAATCTGAATTGGTCAGACATTTGCCTCTGAACGGTTAAGCATTATACAGGCTCTTAATGGTTCAGACCTCTTACTGGTTCAGCACTTAATGGTTCAGACCTCTTACTGATTCAGCACTTAACCATTCAGATGTTGCGAAACAGCCCCTTAGTCTCTTGTATGCCTTTATATAGATCTTTCATGTATCTGTTGTAATCACGGTGTGAGATTTAATCAAAGTTTCATGGTATCGAGCCAGCCTTGATCCCCTCCCTCTTCTTCTTCGTCGTCCCACCCTCCTCGAATTCTGATAACCCCCTTCCTCCTTTACTCACCAACCTAATTCCCATCAAACTTTCATCATCAAATTATCTTTTATGGAAGGGTCAGATGGAACCCCTTCTTCATCTTCAAGATTTGGCGTCTCACATTGATGGCTCTGCCGAACCACCTACTCCCACCATAACCAAAGATGGCAACACTAGCGCTAATCCCCTTTACAGTTCTTGGTTAAATATGATTGTCGTGCTGTTTTGCTTATTAAGGCTACTCTTACAGAGGAAGCTATGTGCGTTGTTGTGGGTCTTCCTACGGCGCGCAGTGTGTAGGATGCCCTTGCAGTGGCCTTGAGGCCACTTTTATACCTTTCTTTACTCATGTAAATGCACACCGGATGTTTCCAATGCATCATCATTTCACTCGTTTACATTCCTACTCACGAGCTACTCCTGAAACAAATTAACCCATTAAAAGGATACAAGCTTTTTTAAACCGAAAAGTTGTATAATATAAGTAATCAAGCTATTTAATAAACAAAACTTAACCCTGTCAGGTCATTTTTTTAAATGTGTGATGTCATCACATACATAGGGTATGTTTGGCATGAAGCTTTTAGGAGCTTCTAGCTTTAAGCTTTTAAGAAAAAGCTCATACTCAATAAAAAACCTTGTTTGGTTGAAGGAGCTTGAAGCTTTTAGGTTAGGAGCTTGAAGCTTTTGATTGAACATATTGGTCTGAGTCAGTAGGGATACAGTCCCGCAAGGCCATTTTAAAGTTTTAATAGTAATTTATTTATAAGGGATTCAAGCCGTTCTTACTTCCCCCGATTTGATGCTATCTACAAGTCCTAATAAGCTTGAATCAAGCCTCGCAGGATCTATACACTGAACGAGACAAGAACTTTACCCATACCACCCTTCTAACCCCCTTCCAGGCCGTAAACGCGCTTTATATAGACCGTAAAAACACGAATGAGTGAATCAATGAAACCTAAAGAGATGATTGAATAAAGTTCACTTTCAATATAAAAAACTATTTATTAAAGTCATTAATACACACCCAATTAAAAAGTTAACCAAAGGTTGGAAATCAAAAGTAATACATAAATGACTTGTCTTCACCAAGTGATGTAAGAGATTAGCCAAGCATGTCCTTTGTTTGACAAAAACTCTTACGATCAATCTTGGATCCCGATACTACTACACACACTCTAGAGATGGATGATGAATGAATGTGGTGGATGATGGTGGTATTGTGGTGGTGGAGTGGTGACAAGTGTGAGAAAAGTGGTTTGCCAAGGGATGGATTGCTATTGAACCAAGCACCCCTATTTATAGCTGAAAACAGAAGCTTTACACGGCCCCATGTCTTCCTTCTTCTCTGTCTTCATTTAATGAGCTTGTCAGTTTGGATGCTCACACGTCCCCGTATGTCAACGGCACGGCCCCGTGGCCATTGTACTTGCTGTACTATCCAAGATTTGCATATCTGGAAGTTGACCACGGCCCGTTTCCATGAGACACAACCCCGTGTCTCTTGTCTGCTTCTGTTTGTCTTCTTCTTCCTAGAATCTTGGGTGGGGTATGGCCCCATGCCTGGCAGGCACAGCCCGTGCTTGTCTTCTGATTTGTTGTTTTTGGCCTTGGGGTGAAGCTCGGAGGGTTGGTATATTGTATCAGCTTTTCTTCTTTTATATTCATGCTGGTTTTTGCCATTAATTTGTTCCTCTTGTACATTTTTTAATCATGAAAATCAAAAGTATACAAAGAAACACACTTTTTCCAACATTAGTACTAAAAAATGTTGTTTTTATACCTTATTTGTTTTTATTTTATTTACAATCCTATTCGACATGATTTATTTAGAACTCTTTAAGAAAAATAAAAATTTTTGGGCATAACATACCATTTAAAATTTCATTTAGCTATATACAAATTCACACACCTCACAAGTGATCACTCAACACTCTACCGAAGATGTATAGGTGAAACACTCAATCCCGGTATGGAACTTACTTCTACCATATAGATCAATTTGCTGAAGTTTTGTTATTTGTTTAGGCTGTTAAAATAAAGAGGTGCAACAATTTAATTCATGTTGCAACATTTGGAACGTGTTATACTAAGTTGTTAAGTGGTTGTTGTGAATTGTTACAACTGACAAGGGGTTAAAAGTGTACAGGTTTATAGTTGAAGGGTAATACTGAAGTTTTAGAGGTGGGATATGTCAAGAGCTGGAATGTTGAGATCTTGTAGTTGTAGTTTCAGATCAAGATCACCTGATAATTCATCAGTTGATCATATCTGTTGTATTGTTTAGAGATCTTACACTTTGTAAGATCCAGGGTATTGGGGGGTGTTTTTCTTGGTTTTGGTAAATCAATAAAGTTTTGTCACCATTTTGTCGTTATTTCTTGTTTTTGTGTTGATTTCATACCTTTTTAAATAGGCTATTTCAAGTTGCGACTGGATTAGAAAGAATAAAATTTAAACCCTGACCCCATCACCTACCTCTATCGCGGTGCTGTCAGTTGTATTGAACAAAAATTCAACAAAGTTGTACGAGATGCATATCGATGATTTTAGAGTAGAAATAACGGATTGATTGTTGTGAATTTGAGAAGGTGGATGGACATCTTTGTTGTGAAACACGCATCGGCTCGACTACGACTTGTGGCCTGCATCGGTTTTACTGTTTATTATACGCCCATTTTGTATTATATTCTTTGGTTTTCCTACTTTAGTAAAACATCAAGGTAAATAGTTTGTTAACTCTACTAGAAAATATAGTAGATTTGTGCGTTGGAAAAACAAAAATTCACAAAGAGTAAAATGCACGGATGCTCCCTGTGGTTTTGTAAAATAACACATATAATCCCCAACTTTTAGAAATTACATTCGTGCTCCCTGTGGTTTAGCAAGTTGTTACTTGAATAGTCCCTAGAGTGGATGACAGTTAGTTTTCTTAGTTAAGTAAGTGTGAAATGACAAAAATACCCTTACTACAAAACAAAATAACTTAAACTATTAAATAAATATATATTTATTTGTGGAACCCAGCTCTTAAAAAAATAAAATAACAATCCCACCCCAACCCCACTCCCACCCCTTTCTTCTCCAGGAACACAGCCGCCACCACCGGCGACCTCTCTCCCCCATTAATCGCTAGCCACAAAAACCACTCACAATCGAATCTGGTTGTTGTTTTAGATCGGATCTGGTTGTTTTACGTTTACGAAGCGAAGAAGACAGCTCAACGCAGATGTGCCGTGAAGTACAGTTTTCATCTATTTATAGATTTGTTTCCAGAAGAATTATTCGTGTTTGAAATCATATTGTTCTTCACAAAGTTATACGCACAGATTTTTGATATTTAGGATGAAGATTTGAAAATTTTATTATGATTTGTTGCTGTTTTAGATCGGATCTGGTTGTTTTACGTTTCATTTTTTGTGTAATGAAATGTTCGATTGATGTGATTTTAATTGTGAATTTACAGGCACATGGGGGGTGGAGGAGAAGAGCATCTGAAATAACTTGATTTTGTGCGAAATGCTGTGATCTATTTTTGTTGTTTGTTTCTCGATTGTTTATGGATACGCAAAGGAGAACGCCGGTTCATTGAAGCCTGGTGTTCAAACCGTTGAGAACACTGTTCGAACCATCGTCGGACCGGTTTACGAGAAGTATCATGATCTTCCTCTTAAGGGAAAAGGATAAACCGGTGGCGGTGACGGCTATTTTAGGTCCAGAAGATAGATTCTAAAAGTCCCTCGTTTTTTTTGGAGATTGCAGCTTCGGCAAAAAAGCCACATGTCGCCGTCCTTTTTATTATTCAGGTATATGCAAACAGAGGTGTGAACTCGCCGGAGATGATGAATACAAGCAGAGGTGGTCTCCTTTGTGTGTTTATTCAGACAGAAAGAAGGTCGCAGGAATTTTTAGGTGTGTCAAAGTTGTTTGTCGGGTATGAAAAAGAGATGAGGGTGGTTGCAGGGTATGAAGGAGAAGTGAGGGTGAGGGTGGACCCATAAATTTTTTAATTAAATTTGTTTTTATTATTCAGGTGGGGTCTACATGAGTTTAAATTTAGTGTTTTATTTTTAATAGTAAGAGAGTTTTTGGTTTAGTGATCCGTATGTAATTGTGTTTTTCGTAACAAATTAAAATGTTATCTCTAAATAGATTTCGAAATAGATTTATTAATAAAAAAATATATACATTTTTCGAAATCTCAAAAGATTTAAAACCGTTTGAGCTATTACTGGCTGGCTCTAAGATATCGATTTCAATTACCAAATAGGGTAGTTAGTCTGCATATTAATTAATGTAAATAATAATACTATTTCCTGTTGCCATCAAGATGATGTTACTACTCTAGGCTAGTTGCGCTGATCGTATCTGTTTTTTTATTTCAGTTTCTTTCAAATACCGAAAGCAGATGGAGCTACCAGAGGATGGAAAATACAGGAGGTGGACAAGTAAAAATATTGCACTCGATGACAAATTTGAGACCTTTTTGCTTGATTATGATGGAAAAAATGACAGGTGGAATGCTGCTGCTCATGAAATTCAAAGACATGAAGCTGCTAGAGAAAAACTTAGGAAAAACTACTTGAAAAAACTAAAAAAAATTCTACAAGACAAGTATATTATTATTAGTGAAAATGCAGCTGTTGAAGAAGAAAATGGTTCCGATATGCTGCATGTTTTCAAGCATGAAGAAGAAAATGTTTACGTCAATAATCATACTGCCGTTTGGGGTTCATGGTGGAAGGATCATCACTGGGGATACAAATGCTGCAAACAGCTTCTTAGGACCAGTTATTGCACAGGTGCAGCGGCCAATCTAATGTAGAGGCTTATGAGTTGGTCATTCATTTGGGTTGTCTTTTATTTCTTAAGGGTCAAATGGGCCACAGAAGAAACATGTTAATTTGATGGATTGTAGTAGACCATACTGTAATTCTATTTTAAATGCAGACAAACGCCATCTTATTTGCTTTTTGTTAATTGTGATCTTTGAGGGCACCAACATTCAACTAGTTATCATACCAAAATAAAATAGATTTTCCAGACCCAAGCTTTAAAAAAAATTCAATGAAAGGTCGAGTTTGACAAAATGCTTTTATGTGGACCCAGTATCATTCCACAAGCCAACTACTAGTCTATTAAAAGGAACCGAGGGCTGACTACTCCATGTAATCCCCTTTTTATTTCCACCACCATTTAGCCAAAGGTGCTAACTTTAAACTCCATATGTCTCCTGTACCCAAGCCCACATGCCGTTTAGTCCCGACCATCTTATCCCACGCTACCTATTTAACCTTCTTATTCCTATTATTATGTCCCCATATGAAGTTCCTTATTATTTTTTCAAGCTCTTTTTATAACACTAACCGGGCATTTAAACTGAGAAATAATAATTCGGAAGTGCACCAAGAACTGCTTTGCTAACGTAACCCTCCCTGCCAATGATAAACTTTTTGCCTTCCACCAGGATAATTTAGAGTTAGATTTATCAAGTATAGGCGTCCAAAACTTAACTCCTTTCATGCTAGCTCCAATCAGGAGACCAATGAAGGGAAAATGGAAAGTATCGGCTTTGCAATGAGCCAAATTTGCCATAGATTGAACTTCGATCTCATCTACTACTGATCCGTACACGCAGCTTTTTGAGAGATAAACTTTCAACCCCGAACATAAATGAAAACATCTTAAAACAAGGTTTAAATGTTATCCTCGGACCACTCCCAAAACCATGTCGTCGGCATAACAAATGTATCAAATTGGACCCCCATTAGGCAACACGACCCCTTTGAACAACCCCGTTTCCGTCGCCTTCTTCATTAAGACCTCCATCGCTTTCAACATCAAAACAGAGAGATGGGATCTCCTTATCGTTACCCTCTATATACTTGGAATTCGGGGGTAGCGGATCCGTTAACAAGAACCGAGGATCTCCCCGATTTTAAGCAAGTGTCGATCCAATTTCTCCAAAGAGTTTGGAAGTTCATACTTTTAATATATCCAAAATGAATTTTCAATTGGCGGAATCATAAGCCTTTTGGAAATCTACTTTGAATACAAGAATAGGTTTCTTCCCCGTTTTAGCCTTGGAGATAACCTCGCTAAGTATTTTTTTTCCGATTGACGGAATCATAAGCCTTCTGGTTGAGTTAATCCCCATGTCTTTTCAAATGGGAGGTCATGGGTTGGAGTCTCGTCTGGGACATATTTTGTTCCGGGTTGAGCCAGAGGGTTTTCCCAGTTGTGGGTTTTCATATATTTGAATTTGTTTTAAGTTAATCAAGAATTACGCTAAAATGGGGGAGGAATGTTAGATATTTTAGTGTAATCAGGATTGACTTGGTGATCAAAGCGAATAATAATACACATCAAGCAAGTTAGGAGGTGCGGGTGTGCACGCTTGTTTGAGTTATTATAATTCGAAGTGTAGGGGCGGAGCCCGTACTCTACAAGGGTTCCAAAAGGGCAACGACCCCTTTGCGGGGTCCGGGGGCAGCGCCCCTACGAGCAGGGTCTAAGGGGCAGAGCCCCTGGCTAGGGTCGAGTTGTGTCTTAAAAATACTATAATTTCGAAACATCAACATTATGGCAGTTGTGTCTTAAAAATTGAGATAACTGCCTAATGGCAGTTAATCATCCCCAACCCCAAATTCGTAGATAGTTTTGATCACATTTTATTCTGGTTCAGACACTTTTTCGCATACACACCTACCCCGGTTTAATTTCTCGAAAATCAGAGTTGTATCCGATTAAATTATTCAGGTGAACCACCAAAATATTTTGATCTGAGAGTGATTACACGAGGCACTATTGGTAATAGGCGTCACATATAGTTTTGGGTTGACCCCTGGCTGAGCAACATGCAATTGAAGGATTTGTTTCCAAATTTATTCCTGAAAGAAGCAAATAAATTATGTTTAGTTGCTGATTGCATTAAGTATGCTGAAGGAATTTTAAGGTGGAAATGGAGGCGATCTATTAGCTTTTCAGCATATGAATGCATAGAACGAAACAATCTTGAGAGACTGTTAGGGGAAGTTAGAATTGGTGACAGAGATGATGTTTGGGAGTGGCAAGAAAAAAAATTATTCAAGATTCTATAGATTTCAGTCCGTGTTATGTTATGAAATGGAGCCGTAGCTGTATAGCAAGTTATTGTTGTTGTTATTGTTTTTAGTATTGGTATTATTATTATTATTAGTATTATTATTATTATTGGGTGAGGATCAAGTAGGAAGTTTATTTTGGCTAGGAAGTATAGGAAGCAATAGGATTATGACATGTGCCAAAATTTAAAATAAAGAGAAAGGGTATTTTAGTCAATCCCATCCTTTCTTCTTCCTTCTTCTCCCCAGTAACTTCAAAACCCACCATTTTCAAAACACACCATATTCAACATTTTCTTCACTTACTATCTCAATAATCACTACATTATAGTGCGATTTTCGTCATCAATCAATGATTCAAACACCCGATCGACGTGTTCTTCAGTTTTTTTTTTAAGAAAACCCAGTTTAATTTCATTCAAAATCTCGTTTTTTCCCATGATTTTGAAGATAATCACTCGATCCGTTCGATTCGATCGCTGATAAGTGTTTCTATCATTCAAATTTCATCAATCGTTCAAGAAACCGACTTCGATCCATGTAAGAAATTCTTTAATTTCATTTTTATGATCTGTGTTTTTGATTTAGTCATTGCGTTTTACGATCTTGTCGGGGGTCCGGGGGCAGATGTAACACCTCGTAAAATCGTGTCCAATGATGTGTTGACACGGGTAATGAACCCTGATAAAGTCAAACATTGACTACAAGGGACTATTTTCGTCAAAAATCGAAAACTATGAATATATAAGGACTGAAAGTGTCAACATGCTTAAACTAAGCCTCTGAGTGACCTTATACGGTGTCCGTATTTCAAACGAGCCACTTATTGGACGAGAGGAGCCGTTTGTGTAATTATGTGAAAGTTTTCACGTCGAAGGGTTAAAAGTGTCAACATGTTAATTCTTACATCTGAGTGACCTTTTAACAAACCGAGAGCTTCATAATGTTTGAACATATTCTCGGGAATGCCTAATGTTGGCCATTCAAGGCTTTTATGCCAATAAGTGAAGTTGCGCGCAAGTTTGTAAGTTAGAGGGGTTAAAAGCGTCAACATGTTTAATTATACATCTGAATGACCTTTTAACGAACCCAAAGCATTTGGAAGTGCAATCATACTCTTGGGAATGCTTATCATGAGCTACATAAGGCTTTGATGCTATTAAATGATTATACGCGCAAGTTTTCGCGTTATAGGGACCATAAGCGTCAACATTTAAAACTACACCATAAAGTGACCTTTTAACAAACTCGGGGCTTTGTAATGTTCGATTATACTCTCAAGGATAAGTGATATAAATTTCACAAGGTTTCGATATCATTACGCGTTGTTTACGCAAATTCCCAAGAATAAGGGTAAAAAGAGTCAAAGAGACGAAACTAGTATTTTCGGGAATCGTTTAACGAAACCGGACCTAACGGTGATTGGTTATACCCTCAAGATCATCTACATACTGACGAGAGGGGTTAAAAGTGCCTAGATTAAAAGTTAAAGTACGTTTAAAAGGTGCAGGGACTGAACTTGCCATGTTTGAAAGTTTATTTGCTGTTTCTGTGAGCTTAGGCGGGCCGCGTAAGATCCTTCTCAATCTTACGCGGGGCGCATAAAAGTCACCAGCGAACAAAACAACTTATAGCTGTTGTTTTGTTACTTGCAGCCCAATTAAACCACTTAAACACTCCTAAATCGATACTAGGTACCCTCAAATGGTTTTGTAACATGGTTTTACACATGTAAACATCCTATAATCCCTTCCAAACACTTGTTGATCATCCAAGACTCACCCAAAAACTATATAAAGGCATAAGTTCATTCTTTTTCATGGCACTCTTCATTCTATCATCTCTTCTCACAAATATGGAGCTCTCTGATCTGATTGGAACTTATTCTTAGTAGAAAAGATAGCTAGGACCCTTTGTAAGTGTCTTAGCCCTCTCTATAGTTCAGTTTTATGTTTTAAAAACCGAAAAGTCAAGTTATCGTAAATTAACTTTGACTCTCGGTTTAAACTCAAATGGTCCAGCCACGGTTCGAGATGAATGTGGTTATGTGACCATAGTTAGGTAGGTGATTAACCCTTTAAAGGGCACCTTCTAGTTCTTTCGTTTGCTTAGTTAATTGCCGGGTCAAACCATTTAATTAAAAAGTCAAACTTGGCAGATTTATAAATAATAATTAAAACCAATGATGCAGAGGTTATAAATTATATTTTAACATTCTATTAACTTGGTAATTATTATTAAAATATGTCTAAGCATGTTCAACCCGACAATTCTGAGTTTAGGGTCGGTTCGCAACCGAAAGTCTCAAAAGCTTGACTTTTGCTTTGACTTTCAGTTCTGACCCAATCTAGCTTAAATCATTGATGTTTTAAGCTTCCATTAGGACCATATTATATTGTAGTATAACCCCCTAAGGTTGTATTACCTGGTCCTTAGTAGTTTGAATTATATGCACATGTCCGTTATTATGCTTATAAATGCCATAATTTCCCTTTTGACATATAAACGAGAATTTTGAAAATGTGAGAGGACAAAAACCTTTGTTACTAATATATAAGTATGTCCCAAAAATTTCACATCAGTTCTTGGTCCCAAACAGGAGTTATGCTTGATATCGTAAATAGAAGCTTTTTATTAATTAAATTGCGTTGCATAAGGCATGTTTAAACTTGGATTTTGACCCAAAACTCATTACCTACTGTTAAGATATTATTTTTAGGTATTTTTGGAATTTTTTATCAGATTATAAACTGATCGTATCATAGAGTTCTTGTATGATTCGGTAAATGACGATAATACCCTTTTCATGCATAAAATGAGATTTACAAATGACTTGAATGCCAAACCTTTTCCTACTGATTTCATATATTAAATATATTATTTTGAGCATTTAAGACTGATCAAAATCTCAGATTCACAGAAACATTAGTGATTATCGCCAATTAGCGACTTTACGCTAATTAAGGTGCATAGTATGGTTTAAAACCATATTTAACACCTAAGACTTATTACCTACTGAACTTTTAAGTAAATTTTAATATTATTACAGTAGGTATAAGCCATGAACTCAGGCTTCCAAAAATGTCCCTAAAAGCATATGTGAAATGACCAAAATACCCTTTCGGGGTATAGTTTGGCCATAAATGGTAAATCTCGCATATATATAATATCTTACTGATGTAATGTTATAAAACAAATATTTCTCCTTGTCACGACCCCCGACCCACCCTGGACGGAATCGAGAGCCGTGAACAGCCAAGTGGTACCGGTGATTATTTTGAAAAATATTGCAGCGGAAATGTCATCAGGACCGTGAGTTAGGAAAAATATCAGAGTTTAGAAAACACCGGATTTTATTTATTAAATAGATGGGATAAACCCATGTTTTACAATGGTAGCTTTAATAAAGATAAATTTTATTACATAAAACAATATTTCTTAATTTGATTTAATTAATAAAATAAGCCACTTCTTGAAGCCTTTCAGTGTCGTATCCATCTCTTACTCCAATCTACTGTAAATACCTGAAACGCGTTTTAAAAAGGTTTTGTCAGCGGGAAATACTGGTGAGTTCATTCTATTTACTAAAATGACATGTTTGTTATAATTTACAGTATTAAGAGAGATTACAATGTTTCAGATATCAACCAACTACCCACAGTATTTGTCATCGACTCGTTTCGGTGACTGTGGTCATATCACTATTGAGTTCTGTCACCCAATAGTGAAGAATATCACTAATTAGGTTCTCCCACCTAAAGTGATAAAAACAATAGTAATGTGCACAATACCCCACATACCGGTTGTAATTTGGTGATTACATAAACTTAATCACTGTAGTTATAACTTTGAAAATATACATGATTTTGTAAACAAATTTGATAAAAAGAGAATGACTCACAGTATAAGCATGCAGATTCATACGGGCAAAGTTTAGTCTACAGCTAAGCCTTGATATATTGCAGATTTATACAGGCAGAGCTTAGCCTATTGATTAGCCTTGTAACCTAGTGCACACGAACTAGGTAAGTAACTAATACAGCATTTACGATAACTCACGAGATTAAAACCCTCACAACGAATGACAAAATGCAATCACTTAAACATCCATCGGATTCACAACGAATGACAGAGTATTCCCCGAGTTCGGGTGGTACTCAAACATCCTGTCGGAATCACGACTAATGACAAAGGATAGCACTTAAACATCCGGTCGGATAGTTTCAATCGATCGGACATTGAATCGTAGCAGCGATCGAGTTAATACCCTGTATCGTAACAGCGCCCCGCTATGCTAATTTGTGATTTTGAGCAGTGGGAATACGTTTTTGTGAATTGGTTTCGACACAGACGAACAGCTCATGAACCAAGCTATTTATAGCTGAAAATTGGGTTTCACGCGGCCCGGGTGAGCCTTAGCTCGACTCTTACGCGGCCCGCGTAGCCGCCCAGTCTACGCGTAGGGTTGCTGAGTCACCAGTAGGTCTGCCAGGTGGATGCCACGTGTCCCTCAAGCTTATCCGGAGATCTGCCTTGCTGGCGCGGCCAGCGTAAGCCTCGGCTTATCTTTACGCGGCCCGCCTAAAGACCAGAATTCTTGATTTCTTTATTTTTGATATGGATTGGGGTTTCAGGGGTCCGGGCTTTTACTAACGGATCAATTTGGGACATTTTTGAATATAATTATATCATAAAGAAAAAGGAATAAAAATAGTGGGAAAAGAGAATGAACCCACTTTGTAACTTTAGGGTTCAACTAGAAAATATTGGGTATAACTTCTGAGCTATTTAAAAATATATAATTCACTCGTGTTAAGTATAGTACCCCTCATTCAACCTTGTCCCGATGTCCCGAGACCGAATCCCAACAACTTAGTCGGGCAGAGCCCTGACATAAGTTATGAGGCTCAGATCAATCGGAAAGGGTAGCGGTGATCGGGAGTTAAAACACTTAAAACGAGGCAGGATCTTATTATTATTATGGGGTAATATAAAAATAAAAATTAAAACTATAGAATTTCGAGAGGGAAAATGGGTGACATACAGGTAAAAGAAAAGCGTACAGGGTTTAAGAGAAAGCTCAATCTCCTCTATATATAGTTGTTTTAAAACTTTGGGCTTACGTAAAATGAAGGACACATGTCCAACTAAAAAGTGTAGTAGATTTCAACACTACACGCATGCAATATTGATAGATGATTGAATTTGATTGTTTTTAATATTATTTTATTTTACAAAAATGGATACGTACACTTTATGTAATTTATTTGATAATTAATTTAATATATATATATATATATATATATATATATATTCTAATTAATTTAACTGCTTTACTTATTTGGCGCTTATAACTTCTAAAATATAACGTTTTGCAAAATAATGAATATGTCTTTAGAACGAGAATATTTTTGTATACATTTTGAACTAAGTTTCATTAAAAACAGAGTAGGTTCAAAATACAATGTATTTTTATATTTAATTATTATACGGTCACTAGACTCGTCTAGGTACTTCATATTTCTAACATTTAACTTACCCGTAATCTACCCGTCTAATAATATAAGTTTTTATATACTTTTATTTTAATAAAAAGGTCACCTATATACAGGCCAATTAATTAGAATAATATTTCAACCAACTATATAAAATAGTGTTTAAAACTATTTGGGTTGAGTATTTATATTAAAAATAAACTAGTTACTAGTGGTTAATAAATTTAACCAAACCTATAATTCTTATATAAAAAAATATAGGAATGTTACATTCTCCCCACCTTGTTTTAAATCTCGTCCTCGAGATTTGGATTATGATATTTCTTTTAGACTTATGTCATATTTTAGTTAATAAAAAGAATATTAAGGTAGATTACGCAGAATTAAAATATCAAATTTTGTGAATAAGAGTTGTACAATAAGTAGGATTCAATGATTCAACTGAATTAGTTCAAGAAATCGATGAAAAACGAATGAGATGAAATGATATAATTTCCAAAGTGACTAGGTTTAAGCCAAAAGATATATGATCAATAGATATTTAAAATGAATGTGAAGGACTTTTAGAATTAATAAGATTCTTTGTCAAAAGAAAGCTTACTTTGATTGGCAACTGAGGAAGACTTAGAATCGACAGGTTCAAAATGAAATAAAAGTATGAAAATGATTTGTCAGATATTGAATTATGATATGAGAAAATCAATGTGCTGAGATGAGTGAATTGCAAAGATACACCAAAAGACAATAGAGTTAGTGTATCATCGTTTAGAGTTCCAAGTTGTTTTAATTGTGAAA
This sequence comes from Helianthus tuberosus, assembly GCA_030545235.1. Lineage (NCBI taxonomy): Eukaryota > Viridiplantae > Streptophyta > Magnoliopsida > Asterales > Asteraceae > Helianthus > Helianthus tuberosus. The sequence goes on from CM060388.1 coordinate 67,191,876, forward strand.
CAATGTGATAGTACACTATTAGTGACTATATTTTTCATACTATGTCCTAGAGATCGAAATATAATAAGAACAAGTTGTTTTGGCATGACCAACCATTATATTATATTATATTTGTAAAGCAAATGTAATATATATTATTTGTGTCCCTGTCTGAACCGTATCTTACATATCAAATATAAATACTATATAATATATAGTATTTATTACGCATTTTTACTATATGTAAATGGTCACCACTTTTAAATAAATATTATTTTAGTATTTTACTATACTATGTAAAATAACTTATATTTACTATGTAATATATATTACAAAACACCGCAATGAAGTTATTACATTACAAAATATTTTAGTATTATTATTTTGTAAAAGAAATCACTATTATTTATAACGTTAAATGAAAGTTGTAAATAAAGGTGTAAAAATATTTATTGTACAAAAGTATTTGTAAAATATTTTGTAAATATATAACACTTAATGGGTTGATTCTATTTATTTTCATTTTGAAACCATATAATGAATTTATTTACAAATGTTGTAAATAAGTGAAAACGGAGACTATTCTTATATAGTACAATGTTCCCCTAACCCAACGTAGTTGATGACTACCATATATGGTCATTTTCTTGCCAGAGCGTTACGGTACATAGTTACCACAAAACATGTGATAGACAATTATTTATATAATTTTATTCGTCCCTCTAATTCTTGTATTGTTTTATGAAAATATGTCTTCTCCTTACAGTACAAAGTATATATATATATATATATATATATATATATATATATATATATATATAAATAAATATTAAAATTTACTAAATAAGTATGATGACTTAATTTATATATATTAACTAGTTATTATCATGGTTGGATATTGGTTAGTGCTGCCTTGTTTAAGCATAGGTGATCAGTCCATGCCTAACTAAGGCTAGGCTATCCAATACTTGCCCCTGACAATAACCCTAGTACCTATAAATAATACTATCATACAAATATAATATCAGTATATTATAACTTTTAATCTCGTATTTTGCAAAAATGTACTTAAATATATATATATATATATATATGTAGGATCGTTTTGCGACCCAAACGAGTCGTTCAGAAGAGATTTTATCAGTTTCAGATGCGGAAAATAAGAAACCGACTTTGAAACAGCTTGAATGTCACTTTAAATCTCTTGTATATTGATTTATCAACGATTACAAGCACAAAATATACCGGCAGCACTGTGGTACAAGTTACAAGGCTCTGATCTGTTCTGACCTGATCGCTTCAAATGAAAACATGACAATCCTATATATAGTGGTCAGGCTTTCGCTTGAAGAAACACATATCATCTTCAAGCGAAACCTCTAGATGCCTTCAAGCGAAACCCACATGCTTTTGTCTTCAAGCGAAACCGACAAAATCAAATACAAAATCTGATTTGTGTTTGCATGCAATATTTCACGTGATGTAGCAATTGATGATGTCACCATTATGATGTCATCATTGGATATGATGACATCATGCTTGATTTAATACGCAACGAACCCGAGACTCGATATAAGACGAAGACGACAGATGTATGCACCAACAGACTCCCCCTCAGATGTTGACGAGTCTTAAGTGTCGAGTCTTCGCATCTTCAGTCTTTATCAGTCTGTTCACTTTCTTTAAAATTCTCCATTGTAAGCATCCTCAATCAATCTCTTACTCTTTCTCGTAATCTTCAGGATCCAAATATGTCTCTACAATCTTCAGACTCCCTCTCGATGTCCTCAGACTCCCCCTTTCGCTAAGCTAGGATTGCAGTCTGGAATTCACTTTCCACAGGTTCTTAGATCGTAACCTGGCACTTCATCAAACTCAGGTTTCGGAACCTGGCTAACCTGCATAAACTCTACCCAAAATAAATTATCTGATAATCATTTGTGGATAAGATTTTCAAATCTAAATTACCACTTGCAGGAATAACGTTTTTATTGCAAAAACTTTTCTCATTTCATTTCAACATTCCTCAAACACATTCACCCAAACCATTTGTTCATCATGTTTAGCACTCGGAATTTTGAAAATCAGCTTTCCAAAATCAGTTGTCGAAAATCTTTTTGGATTTTTCAAAAATTATGCTAAAACACACTAAAATCTTTTTGGATTTTCTAAAAGAAAATAACTAACACCACTTGTAGAAACAAGAAAATACAGAAATGAAATATTTACAAACAATATTTTTGTGAGTTCGTGCAAGAGGATCATATCAGTTTATGAGACAAATCACCAACACCGTTAAGCTTCATTTCATTTTAAGTTTTAAACGATTCACTTAGATTGTTAGTATACTGGTCCACTTAAATTTTCACACAAAGTTCAACTGCTTCGAGATACGATATTAATGTTTTAAGAACTTAAACTCAATCGCGTGTCCCACCTCAGAATATACTCCCGTATCCAGATCCCAATATTCAGTCTTACAGGTAATTATGACACAAATGATATCTGTACATAAATTAGGTAATGCGAGGGCCGAGGGATCTCAGGTCGATACTTCCGTATATGCAGAGAGATATCAGCTTCGACTTTTCGGTATGTCCCCTTTAGAGGATCTTTTAGCTACAACAGCAGCGACTATCAATTTTATTGTTTCATCAGCATGCTGAGGGTTTATGCTATGTTTCAAGCATTTGCGGAAAGTATTATCCAAGGACTAGGTCAGAACCATCGTTCAGTAGAAGTCCCGGAATAATACCCCAGACATCATTGAGTATAAAAACCTAGTATATCAGATTATGAGACCTTTCAAACGAGATTTCGGGGGTTACCCATATATCCGAGAGATGTATCCCCACGATATAAGCAAGTTTGAAATTTAGGTTTATATCTCGTCACAATCTACTAAATGTGTAAAAATCTACTGGCACATCATCAGTGAGACCGTTTATCACTTTTTAACTTTCCATTTCTTTAGCATGTTGTGATAGTCCACTGATGTACTATCATTTCCTCTTTTATGCAACAAAAACTCATTTTTCATTTTATCATGTTTTTGGCTTTTTCAAATTTTCAAATGTTTTTGGATTTTCTAAAATTTTACTCCCCCTAAAATTCAAACACATTTAAAGGAAATTGAAAACAAACTGTACAAGAACATGACAACTGATATCGAATTGCCTCAATTCTCCATTCACTTGGCATAAACAATCAGAACTCCCCCTCACAACAAACTATTTTCCCATTATGATCTCAAAACACTTAAGTTTGTTTTAATCAAAATGGTTGTTCCGGAAAATTAGTTTTGTTGATTGATATTAACCATTTGTAGGTTAGGGGATAAACTCATCATTTTGTTTTTCAACCACTTGTAGAAAATCAGATACAACTTAATGTCCCTGATTTACCACCTGTAAGATCAAACTATTTCAACTTCTGAACCACTTGTAACCATCACAAACATACAACTCAAACCTGTTTTTCAACCAATTTACCATCTGTTGGTTGAATTCTCAAGGTGCCGATTCCTACTCCTCGCTTACAAACCTGGGAGTTCCGGCAAGTCCTGCAAAACTTCTCAAAAACACATTATACAAACATGATAAAGAATGATGCCGATTCATGATCCACGATTATCAACTTGGGATCTCCGGCACGTCAGGTTTTTTCTATTTAAAGAGTTTCACCCAAGCCTGAAGATCCTTGGGTGCCTTTGAATTCTGGTTCAACAATGGTGGAAAATTTGCATCATCCATTGTTAAACCAGAATTCTCATTTTTTACCTCAACACATGGCTCTTCTGGCTTTACCACACCAGATTCATCGCCTGAACGTGGCTTGTCTGACTTTGATGAGCCAGATTCATCGCCGACATGTGGCTCCTTTGTTTCCAAAGAAACAAATTCATCACCATCAACTTTCTTCTTCTTCTTATCCTCTTTCGTCCTCAGATTTGTATCTGATGAATTCGTCTTGCTTGACTTTGCAATCGAGGAAGTCGATTCATCAGAACTCTTATTTTTACCAACAGATGAACCCGAGGACAAAATCTTCTCTAGATACTCTCTAGCCTTCTTTCTCTTCTTCCTCAGTCTGTCTTTCTGCCCCTGAGAAAGTTTCACTTTCGTTTCTTGAACTTTAGGTTCTTGAACCTTCTGTTCTTTGGGCTTGACATTGACTGATTTCTTTGTTATATTCTGAGAATTAACCCTCAATCTTTCATTTGATCTCCTTGGGCAATCTCTGGCAATATGACCTTTGATGTTGCAATTAAAGCATCTCCTCGTCTCATAACTCCAACCTTGGCAGTTAACAGCAATGTGTCCTTGATAACCACATCGGTAACACACTCTATTATCGTACGAATCACCATTTTCAGCCCAAATGCTCAAATCAAAGCACTGTTTGGCTTGGTGATATTCCTTTTTCCTTTTGATTGATAGATTTGACTTTTGAGCACTGTGGTCCGACCTGCACCACTTATTGCCAACAATTTTAGAGTTTTGATTTTCCACTTTTTGTGGTTTTTTATCACGATTGGATGATTGAACTGATGAGCTTTTATTTTCTTTTTGAACATTTTTCGATTTTTTATCCTTTTGTTTTTGTTCCACATTCTTCTTTACAGGTTTTTGCATTGAGCATTCACCTTTCTCAGTAGAATGTAGAACGGTTTCTTGAAATTTTTCTTTTAATTTCAAAAATATTTTTCTTTTTTCAATATCATCATCAGTTTTCTCATCACAATCTTCAACTTTGACTTTGTCAAAGTTTGTGACATTGTCACTTATTGGAATAGAATTTAAAGGTTTTAGGCAAGGAATAGTTGAAGTATTCACAAACACCTTCAACTTTTCTTCCCATTCATTGATTTTCTTTTGAGCACATTCTGCCTCTTTTTCAAGTCGAATAATTTTTTCAAGATGAGAATTGATTGCAATTTGTTTTTCAAGATTGTTTTTACCAAACAAATCTCTCTCATCTTCCAAAATTTTTATCTGACTTTGAAAATCTTTTTCAATCTTTGATTTTTCATTTTCAAAACTTTTAATTTTCTCTTCAAAAACTTTTGCTTTTTCTTTCAATTTCTTATTTTCTGATGTCAAACTGTTCAAATCATTTAACAGTTTAACATTTTCAGCTTTTAGCTTTTCACAATTTCCCTGTAAATCCAGAATCTGTTTTACATCAGTTTGCTTCTCATCTTTCAACTTCTTGACTTCCGATTTCAAACTTTCCACATCCTTCAAGAGTTTGCCATTGTCAGTTGGAGCACACTGATTCAGAATTTGAAGATTCATTCTTCACAGATTCTTCATTCTTTAGAACTTGCTCTTTCTCTATCTTATAAGTACCTGCACCAAAGATTGTAACGAAATCAAGAGGATTTTCATTATCATCAATATAACACCCCTTTTCATATCATATATCAAATTTCTTTTTGCTGCCCAACAAACATTGATTCTTTTGTTTATTTCATTTATCACGTCTAAATTCAACTCATCTAAATTCATTTTTATTTTATCCATCACATCTCTCTTCTTTTGAGAAATTTCATAATTGTGATTTTTAAGTTTACTAATGAATTTATTCAGAGATAATTTTGAAAAACTAGAATTTTCTCTCAAATTTTTCAAACAATCATCCCATTCAGCTGGTAATCCATTAGCAAACTTTGATACCATATCAGCTTCTGTTATTACTATTTGATTTTCCTTCAAATAGTCAATCAAACGATCAAAACGCTTCTCCAAATCATCCAACTTTTCATCTTTCTTACACAGAAAACATTCGAACCGGTTACTCCAAACCTCTTTGGGTAATTTCTGATAAGAACTACTGAAATATCCTCGATACCAATCATTTAACTTTTTAAGATCATTGTTTTCTTTTTCATCAAAGACCTTTGCCATATTTCAACCACAACCTGTTCAAACACCTAAATCTGATTGTGCCTAGAACTTTAATCACACAACACTTAATTTTCAATTTCAGATTTGGGCCGAATTACTGTTCAATGAACGGTTTTTCACAAGTGAACCTTGGGCCAGCAAATTAATTCAATACAACTCACAATTGACTTATCACAATGATTGGGCCAAGAACGAGTGATGGGCTGGTACTCTTGTGTTAAAAGTTGACTGGGCCGAGACTATGTAGTGTACTTCACACAAGAAATTGATTTAATCAATTAAACTTATCTAGTGGTCGACACACTTATATCACTTTATCAACTTCACATGCAACCAAACAATTTAATTGGACCTCAATTAAAAGTGGTAGACAATTGAATTCATAACACTCAATGATTTGACCGCAAACGATTATCACATGGAAACAATTATGAACCGACAAATTAATATCACATGCACATCTGAAATATTCACATGGACGAACTGATTTGTTCACATGCAACCTTGAAAGGACCAACTCGATGCACTTTATCACATGCAAATATTGAATAGCTCGTGCAAACTGACACAAGAACTCGTGATTTCTTGTCTTAACTAACTGACAACCTCGATCAGAATGTTACGTCAGATATATCTCAAACAATTTTTCAAGCGGTACACGTATTTTCAAGCAAACTGCTGATTTCAAGCGAAAGCCTGCGTTTCGCTTCAAACTCGGTATCAAATTTTCAAGCGAAAGGAATATGATGTCAGCAAATAACGAACAACTTTCAAGCGAGCAGATGATTATAACCAATTTTTACGTTGATTTTAGTGCTGAAACTTTCCAGGATTCATTTAAACATGATTACGCACAATATGTGAAAGTTTGAGCCGTTTTTACCGTGAAAAATTTTCAAATTTGTAAAAGAATGGTGTAGAAATCAGAAAAAGTGACAAAAACAAGCTGTTTTTGCAAGATCTCTTCCTCCTGAGCTCTGATACCACTTGTAGGATCGTTTTGCGACCCAAACGAGTCGTTCAGAAGAGATTTTATCAGTTTCAGATGCGGAAAATAAGAAACCGACTTTGAAACAGCTTGAATGTCACTTTAAATCTCTTGTATATTGATTTATCAACGATTACAAGCACAAAATATACCGGCAACACTTCGGTACAAGTTACAAGGCTCTGATCTGTTCTGACCTGATCGCTTCAAATGAAAACATGACAATCCTATATATAGTGGTCAGGCTTTCGCTTGAAGAAACACATATCATCTTCAAGCAAAACCTCTAGATGCCTTCAAGCGAAACCCACATGCTTTTGTCTTCAAGCGAAACCGACAAAATCAAATACAAAATCTGATTTGTGTTTGCATGCAATATTTCACGTGATGTAGCAATTGATGATGTCACCATTATGATGTCATCATTGGATATGATGACATCATGCTTGATTTAATACGCAACGAACCCGAGACTCGATATAAGACGAAGACGACAGATGTATGCACCAACAATATATATATATATATATATATATTCACTTGTAAACAATGGTGAATATAATTATTATTTAATTAAAATAATAATAATTGCTATTACAGGATGTACCAAATGGATCACTGTAAATAAAACTCACCAATATAATATATAATTATATTAAAAAGTTCAAGTCTAAATTTTTTTTTCTGAAATTCATTGACTTGATATCAAAGAGTCATCGTTTTGCAATAATGAGGTTCATAGTGCAAAAAGCGGAATGATATTTGAGTTTGGATAAAACAACAAATTGGAATGAAGCCCTCCAGTGGTCTTCATGAATCAAACGAACCACATGCGCAACAAACATTGCATGTGTAACGTGTGGATTTACCAAGAAATGAAACAGATCAATGAAGAAAATCCTCATGGTATGATGACCATTAAGGGAAATAGCAATGCAAAAGTCTGTTTACAGAGGTAAGAATTTTAACAAAAGAAATTTAAGAATTCTATCTGGGATTTCGTGTGATAACCGTTGTTAAGTGACATTACCATGGAATGTCGAATAAAATGAAATGAAATAGGGAATTTGCAAAGGTATATGACTTCTTTTGTAGTGCTAGTCATTATGACTCTAATTAGATTGTGCACCGATGGTTGTAAAATATTGTTCCAACATACCTTAGCGAGATTCATGTCGTTTGTAGGATCGCGTGGCAAAGTGCTTCTTTTTTATTAGTAGTTCTTCTACTGACGGAATTAGCATTGGTGTCATTGTGCCTAATTTATATTTTTCCAAAGGTCTTGCCTTGAAAGTTGTGTGTGATATACTTCGACGTCTGTGTATAATTTAAATTTTCATGTGTTTTCTTGTGCACTAGCACAATTTTATATGCTTCTTACTTGCATTAATAGTTTATGATAACGTATTGGAAATTCTTATACTTTTGATAGCGTCCCAACTTAAAGGGTTCTCATTACACGAGTTACGAGGTAGATAATCAAACGAAATAATGTTTGATATCGGAAAAGAGATTCCTGATAAAGAAATCTAGACACAGGTGCTTATACTTTATTCCAAATTGACTTTTGGAATTTCTTATAGATATACATATCTATATAATCATATATTTCACATGTTGTAATATACATACCCTCTATAAGGTCAATGTATTTAACAGATTCTTAATTCCAATAACAAGTCAGATATCAGATCATGATACTATTTAGGGAAATCTTGTCACTTGTTTGACATATTATATACCCCGTCTTATCCGGTTCTCGCCGGAGAGGTAACCTCAGTATATCCGGATAAACTGGAAAGTCTGCTACACCATACCCAGTCTTGCCAGAGAAAATTTTCTATTTCCCATAAATAGTATTTTTTTCAAAATTTTTAAAAGTGCCTCTTTTATTAGGGCTTTTATCCAGAATCAAGGAAATTTGTATTTCCATAACATATCTTTATTCTAGACCAAGTAATATCAATAAGCAAGAATTAATAGCAATTAAGTGCTATTGCCTGCAATGTTCTAATCGTCATTCTTACGGCATACCAAAATTCATCATACTTTATTTACACAAGTACTTAGCTTATCTCGAAGCTTATACTAAGGCATCTTTTCTTAAGTTCAAGTCTAAATGCTATCATGTGTGCTACCAGTTAATAACAATCTCCTAACTCTTTTATATAAAATTAGGTATTATTATCACAACACTTATAGGCTTAAATCAGTGGCTCTGATACCACCTTCTGTCACGACCCCCGACCCACCCTGGACGGAATCAAGAGCCGTGAACAGCCAAGTGGTACCGGTGATTATTTTGAAAAATATTGCAGCGGAAATTTCATCAGGACCGTGAGTTAGGAAAAATATCAGAGTTTAGAAAACACCGGATTTTATTTATTAAATAGATGGGATAAACCCATGTTTTACAATGGTAGCTTTAATAAAGATAAATTTTATTACATAAAACAATATTTCTTAATTTGATTTAATTAATAAAATAAGTCACTTCTTGAAGCCTTTCAGTGCCGTATCCATCTCTTACTCCAATCTACTGTAAATACCTGAAACGCGTTTTAAAAAGGTTTTGTCAGCGGGAAATACTGGTGAGTTCATTCTATTTACTAAAATGACACGTTTGTTATAATTTACAGTATTAAGAGAGATTACAATGTTTCAGATATCAACCAACTACCCACAGTATTTGTCATCGACTCGTTTCGGTGACTGTGGTCATATCACTATTGAGTCCTGTCACCCAATAGTGAAGAATATCACTAATTAGGTTCGCCCACCTAAAGTGATAAAAACAGTAGTAATGTGCACAATACCCCACATACCGGCTGTAATTTGGTGATTACATAAACTTAATCACTGTAGTTATAACTTTGAAAATATACATGATTTTGTAAACAAATTTGATAAAAAGAGAATGACTCACAGTATAAGCATGCAGATTCATACGGGCAAAGTTTAGTCTACAGCTAAGCCTTGATATATTGCAGATTTATACAGGCAGAGCTTAGCCTATTGATTAGCCTTGTAACCTAGTGCACACGAACTAGGTAAGTAACTAATACAGCATTTACGATAACTCACGAGATTAAAACCCTCACAACGAATGACAAAATGCAATCACTTAAACATCCATCGGATTCACAACGAATGACAGAGTATTCCCTGAGTTCGGGTGGTACTCAAACATCCTGTCGGAATCATGACTAATGACAAAGGATAGCACTTAAACATCCGGTCGGATAGTTTCAATCGATCGGACATTGAATCGTAGCAGCGATCGAGTTAATACCCTGTATCGTAACAGCGCCCCGCTATGCTAATTTGTGATTTTGAGCAGTGGGAATACGTTTTTGTGAATTGGTTTCGACACAGACGAACAGCTCGTGAACCAAGCTATTTATAGCTGAAAATTGGGTTTCACGCGGCCCGGGTGAGCCTTAGCTCGACTCTTACGCGGCCCGCGTAGCCGCCCAGTCTACGCGTAGGGTTGCTTAGTCACCAGTAGGTCTGCCAGGTGGATGCCACCTGTCCCTCAAGCTTATCCGGAGATCTGCCTTGCTGGCTCGGCCCGCGTAAGCCTCGTCTTATCTTTACGCGGCCCGCCTGAAGACCAGAATTCTTGATTTCTTTATTTTTGATATGGATTGGGGTTTCAAGGGTCCGGGCTTTTACTAACGGATCAATTTGGGACATTTTTTAATATAATTATATCATAAAGAAAAAGGAATAAAAATAGTGAGAAAAGAGAATGGACCCACTTTGTAACTTTAGGGTTCAACTAGAAAATATTGGGTATAACTTGAAGTATAGTACCCCTGGGCTATATAAAAATATATAATGCACTCGTGTTAAGTACAGTACCCCTCATTCAACCTTGTCCCGATGTCCCGAGACCGAATCCCAACACCTTAGTCGGGCAGAGCCCTGACATAAGTTATGAGGCTCAGATCAATCGGAAAGGGTAGCGGTGATCGGGAGTTAAAACACTTAAAACGAGGCAGGATCTTATTATTATTATGGGGTAATATAAAAATAAAAATTAAAACTAAAGAATTTTGAGAGGGAAAATGGGTGACATACAGGTAAAAGAAAAGCGTACAGGGTTTAAGAGAAAGCTCAATCTCCTCTATATATAGTTGTTTTAAAACTTTGGGCTTATGTAAAATGAAGGACACATGTCCAACTAAAAAGTGTAGTAGATTTCAACACTACACGCATGCTAAATTGATAGATTATTGAATTTGATTGTTTTTAATATTATTTTATTTTACAAAAATGGATACGTACACTTTATGTAATTTATTTGATAATTAATTTAATATATATATATATATATATATATATATATATATATATTCTAATTAATTTAACTGCTTTACTTATTTGGCGCTTATAACTTCTAAAATATAACGTTTTGCAAAATAATGAATATGTCTTTAGAACGAGAATATTTTTGTCTACATTTTGAACCAAATTTCATTAAAAACAGAGTAGGTTGAAAATACAATGTATTTTTATATTTAATTATTATACGGTCACTAGACTCGTCTAGGTACTTCATATTTCTAACATTTAACTTACCCGTAATCTACCCGTCTAATAATATAAGTTTTTATATACTTTTATTTTAATAAAAAGGTCACCTATATACAGGCCAATTAATTAGAATAATATTTCAACAAACTATATAAAATAGTGTTTAAAACTATTTGGGTTGAATATTTATATTAAAAATAAACTAGTTACTAGTTACTAGTGGTTAATAAATTTAACCAAACCTATAATTCTTATATAAAAAAATATAGGAATGTTACATTACTGATTACCAAAGACCAGAACCTCAGTTTACCTTAAAACCTCTTTTATAAAGGGTAAAATGACCAAAATACCCCTACGTGACTTAATTTGGTTTTAATTACTTTTTTGGGCATATATGTTAACATTCTACTGATGTATTAACATATTCTTAACATATGGGACTTGTATATGATTCTTTTGGTTACCCGTTATGCATTTATGCATTCGGATCGGTTTATGTAACTAGTTTACGTAAGTTTACCGAAACGGGTTTAACCTTATCATTTTTATCTCGAAATCCGGAATGTGTTTAGTTTACCCCTATTATACAAGTATCCAAGCTTGTCGGGTTTAAATCACATTCTATTCCGGTCATCGTTTAATCTAGCGTGTCGTACCGTTTTAGATACTTTAAGCTAGCCGGTCTAAGTCTACGACTTAAATAAGACCGTTAGCATTCTGAATTGGTTATATATTACCATCACTCCAGACTAGAGCCACCCGATAAAAGCTACCTGCATTTAGATAGATTGGATACGACTGAGTTATTATGCTGTGAATCAAGTATTAGCTCAGGTAAATACTTTTAACTTATTTTCCCTTATACGGGCTTGGGATTTGGTATTATAATAATACCACATGGTCGGGTATGAAATCATTTAATCGGATTATGATTAATAAATTTACATAACTCGTTTTAATATGTCTTGTTTGATAACATAAACATTGGGGTTTAATACGACCGTGTCTTGGATATCCTCGGCTCATTTTATTTGAAAATGGCCACGACCTATGCACGGGGTGTAGGTATACACCTGACAGATGCAAATGCTAAATAACCCACATGTTGGGGATAACTCCTTCGTGGGTTTTATAAGTGGTGAGTCGGTTATTCATGACCGGCTTCCAAACCGGCCCCACTTGTATGACAAACATGTAAAATTGTATACAAGATTTTATTAAAGATTGTCCCAAGTTATAAATGGTTTGTGCCTTGTGCACTTAAATCAATTTTCATAAACTCTTTTCAAAAGAGTCAGTTAATTGTAATTACCAGTGAAAACGGACGTATTTTCAAAAGACTAAATGGCAGGTACTACTCGTAATAGGCTGGGAGTTGCTCGGTGTCGAAAAAGAGGATCTTGCAAGGCCTTAAAGATGCCATAAAGTCTGCTAAGCTTCATTTTATACATTCTGTAATGATCCACCTGTGGAATTGATATTACAGGCTCGTCTATAATAAATAGTTTGATATTTTCAGACATTTAAGTTTGTAATAATATTTTTATATTCCTAGACTTCCGCTGTGTGCTATTCTGTGTATGTTTGACCATGATGATATCAACTACGTCACGATACTCCTCACCGGGCCCACCGGTAATATGTGGAAATATCGGGGTGTGACAGCAGAGCCCCTGGTAGCAGGGTCCCAGGGGCGGCAGCCCCTGGCGGGGTCCAAGGGGCAGAGCCCCTGGCTGGGGTTGAGAAAATTTAATTTTCTGTAAATTGCCTCTGGAAAACTGCATTCGTAGACAGCCTTTTGATCTCCTACTTCCTGGTTCAGACAATTCACAGACATTTTTAGGCCATTGCGTTTTAGAACTAAGACATTTTTATGTGTTTTCTAGCCATTGCGTTTTAGAAAAACACATTTTTGAAGTGTTTTTAGTCATTGCGTTTTAGGTAAAAACACATTTTAGGTGTTTTCAGTCCATTGCGTTTTAGAGAGAACACTTTCTTTTGTTTTTTTAGGCCATTGCGTTTTAGAAAGGAGACATTTTTAAGTGTTTTCTGGCAATTGCGTTTTATAAATAAGACATTTCTTTGTGTTTTTGTGCATTGCGTTTTAGGTAAAACACATTTTTATGTGTTTTCAGTCCATTGCGTTTTAGAAAACAGACATTTTAAGTGTTTTCTGGCCATTGCATTTTAGAAATAAGACATTTCTTTGTGTTTTTGGTGCATTGCGTTTTAGGTAAAACACATTTTTATGTGTTTTCAGTCCATTGCGTTTTAGAAAGTACACTTTCTTTTGTGTTTTTAGGTTATTGCGTTTTAGAAATAATACATTTCTTTGTGTTTTCTGGCCATTGCGTTTTACAAATAAGACATTTATTTGTGTTTTTTGTGCATTGCGTTTTAGAAAAATGTCATTTTTAGGTTTTTTTTTTCATTGCGTTTTACGCAACTAGGTTTTTTCCATTGTGTTTTACGCAATTGGGTTTTCAAAATAAGTTTTCGAAAATATAGCAATAGTATACTCGTTTTAAAGATAAAAAACGCTCGTTTTTTTGGTGCAAATTTTATAAAAAAAATAATGTCGTATGAAAGAGTTATTAACGTTTAAAAAATGGGGGGGGGGGGCATTGGAGGAGAGATAAACTATTGCCTTGGATTGACTAGAATGCCCCTAACAAACTCATGTGCCTCATTTCTTCCCTTCAATTTCCATCATTTAATCTTAGCCCTTGATTAACTAAATGGATGGTCAATATCACTTTCTAGCTTTTTTAGCCAAATAAACTTCCTATTATATCATAACCCTGTTGTTGTTGTTATTATTTTTATTATTATTATCAATCTATTTAACGAGAAAAATATCCGACATGCTAATGCATTATTATTCTGATATTTATTGTATCAAATTTTGGATACTACGCGAACACCTGGTTTGACCCGGCAAGCCATCAACACGAGTCGTTGTTTAGCACCTTTAATAGGATTTTATTTGTAATAAGTCATTTAACCATATCCTAAATTATTAAAAATTGCATGAACTTATCAAATGAGTTCACATTGACATGTATATTATGCCTAAAAACGAAAAAGCTATGTTAAAAACAAATTTAATAACTTAGTTTGCAATTTATTTTAATAATAATTTATTTAAAAGTACAACTCGTGTACCTAAACTTCAGTGTGAGCTCGTATCTTTAATTTCAATTCATCACGCCTATAAGTTCAAGTACTCGTGGATTTATTTAAAAGTACAACTCGCATAACTAAACTTCATGTAGAAAAGCATTCGTAACATATAGCTGATGAATCTTCCACGGCTGTGATAAAGCAAGTGGTTTTGGATGGTGGATTAAAGGTGAGTAACATGACGCCTATGTGGAGGGTCATGGGGGTTATGACCACACCCTTCAACCTTAGTGGTTTTCAAATATCGAATGAAAAGACTCTATAGGTAGTCGTGGACACATTGACCAGGCATGCGCATTATAAACTAAACAATGAGAGTCAAAATACACACAAAATAGCAAACTAAAAAAACAACATAATCAAAATCAACAAAAATGGAGTAAGAAACGAAAGACCATTATCAATAAAGCAATCCATTCTACAATAACTGCATACAACCGCTTAAGCGAGAAGCACAAGCCTCAATTTGGAAGTCAAGTTTTAGGTATAATAACAGGATTTGAAGCTCTCAAATGAGAGTTAAGTCTAGTAGAAGACCATAGAAAACCGTTAAACCACATAACTATTAACAAATAAGTAAAAAGCAGAGAAAATCATTCAAGTAAAACTACAAGAAAGGTACAATAGTTTGTATCATAATCTATCCATACACAAAAGTACAAAATCATATAAGTTTAGAAGCCCAATTCATAAACAATAAAAACAACGGAAATGGTTGAAAATACGAATAGCTTACATATACCAAATCAACCTCCAAACTACCAAGACAAGTTGAAATATATGCTCAAATATTCTAGCAAGGGGATTGATTCCACGTTCCCGAGTCTTGAACAACTCGGCTTGCCAAAAAACAAGGTTGTAACCTATATGTAAAAGACTCAAAATACAATACAAGTTGCAATGGGATTTTAGGTCTGTTACAACTCAACAAAAGTCAGATGAACTTATTTACAGAAAACAGATTACAAGATGATGAAAGACCCAATTCGAGACAGGGGATCTCCCAAAACTTGACTGAACAAGATAATTAAAAACACACGACAGTTGCAATGTGAGTTCAGTCATGCCAACAATACAATAACCAAAAACCATTCATTTAAAAAAGTTTCTTAATTATTGCAGTCAGTCATTCATCAACATACAATGAATATTGCTAGTGGTTTTCAAAAAATGACATGCCGAAACACTATACCGTATCAGTTTTCATATTGCATGGTTGCCTCCTCTATCAGACCATCGATATTGTCTATGATATCATTTTCTTCTTCCAGCAAGCTTACACAGATCAAAACAATTGATTTATGATGATATGTCAAATAAACAATGTGATTTAATGCTTCTCGCATCGACTATGCCTTTAACTTGCATAGAACTCCATACAACCTCAGCAGCATACAAATCATCAAACACTTCATTTAAAATTTCCTTTATGCTTTTGATGCATCTTTCCAATTTTCAAGCCTGCTTCCATGCTTTTCTAATATAGCTCTAAGACCTAAATGTTCTATTCAAGCCAATGCTCATCCAAACTTAGTAAAGTTTCCAAAGGTATTGGACGTATAGTATAAGTTTGCTTCTAACCTTTGCCATTTTTTCTTCAAATTCACTACTTCTTTGTATGCCTCTTTAACAAATTCTTCCACCATTTTCACATAATTCTGGAACCTCAACATACACTTTGTGTATCTTTCTTTATACATCTCCAAAGGTTCCCAGATACTATTCACATGCTCCATCTTTAGCAATTCAATAAAGGCACTCTTTTTTTCTTTCAGCCCCACCAGTGCATCACTAGAGTAGACCTATATTGATTGTACAATGCACGTGTCATGTTTTCATATCCCACCATGTTAGTGATGCCTTGTAAACATGCGTCGTGTTGTTCCTTGAAACCTGTTTTTACAACAACAAAAATCTTCAAAAATCAGGTAAGCACAAATCAACCTTTAATATGTAATTGTGGGTAAGTGGTGTTAAAAGACATTGCCCACGTGACTCATTTGAAGGCCAAAGTCTGCAATGCATTGAGTTTTAGTTTTATTATTATTTATTTGATTGCTTTGTTTATTTAATAATATTGGGATAATAAGTCTTTAGCTAGTGGTCAGTGGTTGTTATTCTGTTTCCGGGTCTTACTCCTTTATTTTAGTAGTCTTTGTGAACGTTGAGGTTTGTTCAAGTTCACCTTTATATATTTCCAGTATGTAGTCGCAGAATTATTCAGAAATAAAAAGTTTCGGAAAAAGCTCGTAGAGCATATTTGAGTCTAAGTAGTTAATGCGGTAAAATATCGGATATCGGTCAAGGGCTGATATTTGAGATATCGGTTATCAAGGTGGGATATCGGTAATTTTAATATCATGCTAAATTTATATATATAACAACTTAACACTAACAATCCAGTATACTCTCCTACCATTAACAAATTAACCTTTTGAAATTTGCAAAACACTAACAATTGTAGCAAGTAGGAACTAACTAAGACTTGAAACACTAACAACTAACAATTAAGACTTAAAACACTAATACCAACAATAATAAGACGAATGGTAGAACTAAGAAGAAAAGTACTAATATCGGGAAAACTGGTGATATATTATTGGTCAAATATCGGATAATATCGCCGATATTTTCGGTACCAATATTCTGACCGCTATTTTGTACCGATATCTCGGCAGGGGACCCATAACTGATATATTGGGATATTAACTACATAGCTCATGTCGATTATAGATATCACTGACATGCTCTTTTTCGTGTGGTTAGTAATCGATCATGTCGATTACTTTACCTACATGTCGATTATAGATATCATTGACATGCTGAATAATCATAATTTCCAATCCTTTGGATCAACAATTCATGGTTCTCTGGTTTTTAGATTTTTTGGTATTTATTTATAAATATCATTGACATGCTAAGTAATTATCTTTCTGATAGATATGACATAAGCCGTTTAAATATTTGTCTATAAAATCTTTAAGATTAAT
The DNA here is from genome assembly GCA_030545235.1 of Helianthus tuberosus. NCBI lineage: Eukaryota > Viridiplantae > Streptophyta > Magnoliopsida > Asterales > Asteraceae > Helianthus > Helianthus tuberosus. The sequence goes on from CM060388.1 coordinate 67,209,467, forward strand.
TTTACCAAAATTTTGTAGAATTACAGTAACAAACAAGTCCCTTTTGTCTTGATTACACTTCTATTTTGTATTTCACAACTCATTATTTCGTATGATAATTGAACAAAAACTAGTATAGAAATAAAAACACAAGGCTTACCATCCACAACAAGAGTCATCTCTGGAAAATACTTGAATGCTTCGTCTAGTCTCGCATTAGCGAGCTCAAGGGCCAAGATCCTCTGCTCTTCAAGAAATTTGAGGTGAGCGTCCCTTAGATAAAATTGGTACTCGCCAATATGTTCAATCCGTTCTTTTAACAAGTGTTTTGAATCTTCAAAATGTGAACTAGTGGTCATCCTATCAAAGTACTCGGCTTCATTTATAATTTCTATCAATTGATCCACATCTTCTCTAAGTACGTTATTACATTCTCTTATGAATCTCTCCGTGAACCCACCTATTTGCAACTGAAACATATTAAATCTGTGTAGCTTTGACATTGATACAAGCCTACGATATCATGAAATTAACAATGAAATCCATTGAGATTGGGAAGGAATTGTGATTCAAGATAGGATTTTGAAACATAAAGATTTGTGGAATTACAGTAACAAACAAGTCCCTTGGAACTTCTACAAGTTGAAACCCTTTCAAGATTTAATATCTAAAATTAAATCAAAAGTGAGTAATGCGCTGAAAGAAGTGTTTTTAATCAGAAAGAAAGAGTAAAATTTAACGCCCCAAAATTTGAATTTTAATCCACTAGTATGTTTCCTTATGTATTAGTATGAAATAAAATAACTAAGCTATTTAACTTAGTTAAATAGTTAGTCAAACAAGTAAGGAATAAAACTTAATGTCAAATGTGACCAGATAGTAAACAAGAAGGACTAAATGTGGGAAAATAGGTTGAAGTTTCTATTAAATAGAAAACTTCAGTGGTTAGTGTGTGTTTATGTGTGTGTGTCGACACCCAAGGAGAACAAAGAAGAAGGTTCTCCCAAACACTCTAAAATCCAGAAATTTAAGAAGGATTTGAAGCTAAATCAATGCATGAATGAAGAATCCTTACCATCTCATGCTAATGAACATGTGGTAAGTTATAAATTTTGATTTGGTGATTTTTCAAGAAGTGGGTTATGATCAAACCATGAAGTAGTATAAAATTAAGTATGAGAAGGTGTTAGAATCACCATATAGGTCTTGCGTTATGAACGATTTGGAGTAATTTGATGTTTGGAGGTGAAACCCACTTCTAGTGGTGAAGATGGTGACATGGGTGTGTCACCCATGTCCAATCCTTGTTCAAATATTGTTGTGATATGTTGTATGTAATGCGTTCTTGTTAGGTAGATTGAATGTGATATGAATTTGTTGATGTTTTTGTGTTAATTGATGAATGAAAGCATGAAGTAGGAAGTAAAGCATGAAACACTTGTACATTATGCATAAATTATGGTATGCACACCAAGTGTTTGATGAAATGCCTAGGTGAGATTAATAGATGAAATGGTATGCAAGTAATGGATGAAATCATATAATATGAGGATATGATGTATTTGAAGATAAATAAACATGAGAAATCTATTTTTAGATAGAATTCATGTAGGATTTGGTTGGCCATGTTATTTGGTAAAAGTATGCATTAGAATATTGTACTCTATGTTGGAGTGGTATGATGTTTACTACATGTTTGAATAATTGCTTAATCAAAATTGATAAGTAGAAGTACACTAAATGTGAAGCATATGAGATCATTAGAACAGGATGAAGTTAGAATGATGTTGGGTTGTTAAGCATAGGTCATGGTGTTAGTTGTAGAATTATGTTACTAGAATGAACGGAATTGAATATGTTTGGTGTGTGCATATAACTAGATGATCATGTGGTTGTATGCTTATTGCATCGTGAGTATGAAATGTATATAGTGTCATTAGTACAGTCTAGTATAATGACATGGATGTATGAGGTTAAGTCGAAAGTTCATATGATAAATCGTTGACTTTCTGAAAGTCAACTGTGCATAAGTAGCAATGTTAGACTTTTTGTCACAATTGTAATGTTATAGAAAGTTATATGATGTATGTTATATCCATATGTGTTATATGTGATGACGTGATGAATTATATGAGTTTGAAAAGATTGACTTGTGGAAATATGTCTTATGCTTGATAGAATTGACTAATGAAAGTCAAATGTGAAACATGAATTTGATATGATCGTTAATATGTATAATCATGTATGCTAACAAGAATGTGAATGCGATGACATGAAAGTATAGGGATCAAGTCAAGATGGATGGAAGCATGGAAGGCTAACGGGTCAAAAGGAGGCGAGGAAAACGGATGTGAATACGGACACTTAAGGTAAGTGACTTCCGGAATCACTTCTTATTTATAATTGAAGTTTGGTATGTTGTATATAGAGAACCATTTAAGAAGTTACGGGTAAGGGTAAGTACCAAGGTAAGTTCATATGAACTTCGTCTATCCTTAATGTAAATTAGGTTGATTGTCTGATCATGTTAATGGAAAGTTCATAATGTTACTAAAATGTTCATCATTTTACTGAAATGTTCATCATGTTAATGGAATGTTCATCATGTTACTGAAGTGTTCATCATGTTAATGGAATGTTCATCATGTTACTGAAATGTTCATCATGTTAATGAAATGTTCATCATGTTACTGAAATGTTCATCATGTTAATGTAATGTTCATCATGTTACTGGAATGTTCATCATGTTAATGGAATGTTTATCATGTTACTGAAATGTTCTTCATGTTAATGGAATGTTCATCATTTTACTGGAATGTTCATCATGTTAATGGAATGCTCATCATGTTACTGAAATGTTCATCATGTTAATGGAATGTTCATCATGTTTATTGGAAGTTATTCGGTTATGTTTAATTGCTATTGCATTGATTTGTGTTGATATGTTTGTAGGTAAGGCTCCATTTACGAATAAATGAATGTGACTTGTATGTATGTATGTAGATATGGAACTGTAGCGTGTGTAAGTAGTGTGAACTTGTATGTACGCACATATGAATGGGATACGTATGAATGTACTTAGATATATGAAAGTGTATACACGTGTTGTAATCTGATGATTGTAGATCACTGGTATACGTATATGTGAAGATGTGGGTTTTCAATATGTTTGAGATTACGTATTCCTAACCATGTTACTATTGAGAATGAAATGAAGTGCAGGTATGGGAACGCCGGACTCTCGAGGAATTGATGTCGGACTCGAGTAAATAAAATTGAGAGAATGTTTCAATGGAATACCTTACGTAGTTTGAATGTGATATAGCCTTTTAAGTATATGTATTAAATTATATATGATGTCACCATGTACTAACGTGTTGGTTATATATGGTGACCGCATGTTAGTCAGATATTCATGATGGACAAGTGAACGAGGGTCGAGTTGAAGATCATGGATTGTACAGGAAAGCGGTCACGTTGTTTGTAATTATTTGTTAACATAGTTACATTAAATAAATGATGAATGATGTATTCATGTTAAAAGGGTTGACCTAAACGGTATTCAAGTATGTTAGAGTAGTTAAAAGAAAGAAATTTTACAGTTCTTTTTCCGCTGCGCCGTTTTGGGTCAAATCATGATTAGGGTCTTACAAGTTGGTATCAGAGCCCTGGTTTGAGTGAAACTAAGTACTAGAAGGTAAGTACTTGAACTCAAACTCATGTGCACTTGTGACTTGAAAACCGTACAATCCAAGAACTCGATCAAGATCTAAAGGTAAGGTTTGCATGGGAACATGTATACGTATGTTCATATGAAGAAACTAACTGCGATATTTATGTAAGGTAAGCTTGGATGATTGATAAGGATGGTCCATGGATGCGATCTAAGGCAAATGCCAAAGTATGTGATTGAACCGTTGGACCCCAGGTACACATTTTAAATAAATATGGGTACCGGTGTTTGCCATGATAAGATTTATAAATGATGCACGAAATGAAATCCACTTCTACGGACATAAGGTGATGGTTACATGAAGGCACGAGGCTAGTATGTGGATTGCGCGCCCGGCCAGTGCGCAAGAAACATATGATGCTCGTGAGGCCATGATAATCATCACAGGTATGTTCGGTAGAATTGAGAAGTAAGTGGTCGTGTGTGTGAATAGAATGGAAAGATTCCCAAGTAACTTGGGAGCATTTTATGTTGAATGAAAATTTTGGAAGGAAAAGTATGAATCCATAAGTAAGAAAGGACCAACCAAGTAAGAATAAAATGTTTGAATCTATATGTTACCTGTTATATTTCAAGTTTCACTTGTAGTAGTGCTCATTGTTATAAATTGTGATTATAGTAATACATAAAATTAAGTATGTTAAAGAATTGACCCGTTATAAACGGGTCACAATGGATGAAAAAGTATGATAAGGAAGTTGACACGTTATGAACAGGTCAAACGATGGAAATGAATGAAAAGTATGAATAATAGGTTTGAACCCACTAGATGGATTCAAACATAAAAGAATGAAAAGTATGAATGAAAGGTTTGAATCCGTACTTGAGTACGAATCAAACTTGTAAGAATGAAAAGCATGAATGAAATGTTTGAATCCGTAGTCGAGTATGGATCAAACTTGTATAAATGAAAAGTTAGAATCCGTAAGTAAGTGCAGATATATATATATATATATATATATATGTGCATGAAAAAGTTAAATCCGTAGGAGAATACGGATCAAACATATATGAATGAAAAGTAAGAATGGAAAGGGCTTGTATTCATAAGTAAGTATGAATCAAATAAGTAAGAATGAAAGGTTGGATCCATAAACAGATAAGGATCGGATGAGAATAAAGGAGGAAATGCCCTTCTCTCCCCAACTACGGTAAGTATAAACAGTGTAAGCAAGTGGTGTCGGTAGCCTTTCCGAGTTAAGTATGTTGTTCCACTAAAGGAGTGCATATATATACATGTCACGCATATATGAACATGCGTGGGATGAGTTGTTGCTAGTTGTTGAAACCTAGTTAGGGATGTGTGTACAGTTTGACCTTGTTAGAGTCAAACAGGTTATATGAGTAAGTATAAGACAAATTTCAATAAGATAACAAGAAGGGTGATGGAAATTAGCACACAGAAAGTTTTGCTGAAAGAAGAAGTATCGAATAAAGTTACGGGATGGGCAAAAAAAAAAACAACCAACTCATGAGAGTTGGGGTGAATGACTGGCTAAGACCCGGACGAATGGCTTAAGTATGGACGGGGAGGGAAAGTTTTTGCAAGAAACACTAAAATAATGAAATGATGTTTTCGTAAGTATGTTCGAACTGAAAGCAAGTACAAATGCGTACTTCAATATGTATATACAATAAGTAATTAGGGGCAGTTTGACCTTGAAAAGTCAAATTGTAGAAGTTGGCAAATAATTAACGAATTGTAAGGATAGTACATAAGAAATGAAATGTGTAATGTAGTATAGAACGTAAGTGAGAAATTTGAGAAAGTAATATAGTTTAATGAACAACAAATAGAATGAATGAATGAATGAATTGTGCTAACCATTTAATTTTGTAAATGAGAATGATAGAAGGCTTGAAGTGATGAAACTAGTAGAGTTGGCGAAAGGATGTTCACGAGCAAGCTCAGCATATGGAAGAAAAAGACCAACGTAGTTATGGTATGGACTCATGAATGAGCACACCGAGCTGGGTTACATATCGTTGGTTTACACACCGAAAGCAAGGTTAGTAACATGTTTGAGTTATGATTTTACGAAGGAATGGCAGTTTTAACATAACATAGTATAGTATGTTTAACTTTGAAAGTCAACATAGGAAGAATTCTTTTACTCAGACTTAAGTCATGGATAGGAATATAAAAAAATTGAACGAAGACTTTGGGTTATGAATTATAACCCGGAAGTTATCTTAAAAAGCGTGTACATAATAGTTATGTTGGTAGTGACAATTGAATGATGCTTAACCATCTAGTAAGTATGAACAAGTGAGAATAAAATAATAGCTACATAGAAATAGCGATAACCCTGAACGAATCTTGGCAATGTGCGTATGTACATGGTTTAAAATACCATGTGCAAACGAAAGTACTCGGAAGGAATGCTAATAATAGAATACTGAAGTAAACTCACGATAAGTACCCGTGTGGCAAACGCTAGAATGGAATATCATGTATGATACATGTGTCAGATGGAAATTAATTGATCCACTACGATTGGTACATGTATGAAAGTCTTATGCTTAATTAAGAAGGCAAGAACAAGACATATATTTATGGTTGTACGTGAATGCTACCTCTTCAATGAGTCACAAATGTCTTCGTGTTGTAGTAAATATCTTGAATGAATATAATGAAAAAGTAAGAGTATAATTGGTCTAGTAGGAATGAAAAAGGTTTCGGGGACGAAACCTCCTTTAAGGGGGACAGACTTGTAACGCCCCAAAATTTGAATTTTAATCCACTAGTATGTTTCCTTATGTATTAGTATGAAATAAAATAACTAAGCTATTTAACTTAGTTAAATAGTTAGTCAAACAAGTAAGGAATAAAACTTAATGTCAAATGTGACCAAATAGTAAACAAGAAGGACTAAAAGTGGGAAAATAGGTTGAAGTTTCTATTAAATAGAAAACTTCAGTGGTTAGTGTGTGTTTATGTGTGTGTCGACACCCAAGGAGAACAAAGAAGAAGGTTCTCCCAAACACTCTAAAATACAGAAATTTAAGAAGGATTTGAAGCTAAGTCAATGCATGAATGAAGAATCGTTACCATCTCATGCTAATGAACATGTGGCAAGTTATAAATTTTGATTTGGTGATTTTTCAAGAAGTGGGTTATGATCAAACCATGAAGTAGTATGAAATTAAGTATGAGGAAGTGTTAGAATCACCATATAGGTCTTGGGTTATGAACGATTTGGAGTAATTTGATGTTTGGAGGTGAAACCCACTTCTAGTGGTGAAGATGGTGACATGGGTGTGTCACCCATGTCCAATCCTTGTTCAAATCTTGTTGTGATATGTTGTATGTAATGCGTTCTTGTTAGGTAGATTGAATGTGATATGAATTTGTTGATGTTTTTGTGTTAATTGATGAATGAAAGCATGAAGTAGGAAGTAAAGCATGAAACACTTATACATTATGCATAAATTATGGTATGCACACCAAGTGTTTGATGAAATGCCTAGGTGATATTAATAGATGAAATGGTATGCAAGTAATGGATGAAATCGTATAATATGGGGATATGATGTATTTGATGATAAATAAACATGAGAAATCTATTTTTAGATAGAATTCATGTAGGTTTTGGTTGGCCATGTTATTTGGTAAAAGTATGCATTAGAATATTGTCCTCTATGTTGGAGTGGTATGATGTTTACTACATGTTTGAATAATTGCGTAATCAAAATTGATAAGTAGAAGTACACTAAATGTGAAGCATATGAGATCATTAGAACAAGATGAAGTTAGAATGATGTTGGATTGTTAAGCATAGGTCATGGTGTTAGTTGTAGAATTATGTTACTAGAATGAAAGGAATTGAATATGTTTGGTGTGTGCATATAACTAGATGATCATGTGGTTGTATGCTTATTGCATCGTGAGTATGAAATGTATATAGTGTCATTAGTACAGTCTACTATAATGACATGGATGTATGAGGTTAAGTCAAAAGTTCATATGATAAATCGTTGACTTTCTAAAAGTCAACTGTGCATAAGTAGCAATGTTAGACTTTTTGTCACAATTGTAATGTTATAGAAAGTTATATGATGCGTGTTATATCTAAATGTGTTATATGTGATGACGTGATGAATTATATGAGTTTGAAAAGATTGACTTGTGAAAATATGCCTTATGCTTGTTAGAATTGACTAATGAAAGTCAAATGTGAAACATGAATTTGATATGATCGTTAATATGTATAATCATGTATGCTAATAAGAATGTGAATGCGATGACATGATAGTATAGGGATCATCTCAAGATGGATGGAAGCATGGAAGGCTTATGGGTCAAAAGTAGGTGAGGAAAACGGATGTGAATACGGACACTTAAGGTAAGTGATTTCCGGAATCACTTCTTATTTATAAATGAAGTTTGGTATGTTGTATATAGAGAACCATGTAAGAAGTTACGGGTAAGGGTAAGTACCAAGGTAAGTTCATATGAACGTCGTCTATCCTTAATGTAAATTAGGTTGATAGTCTCATCATGTTAATGGAATGTTCATCATGTTACTAAAATGTTCATCATTTTACTGAAATGTTCATCATGTTAATGGAGTGTTCATCATGTTACTGAAGTGTTCATCATGTTAATGGAATGTTTATCATGTTACTGAAATGTTCATCATGTTAATGGAATGTTCATCATGTTACTGAAATGTTCATCATGTTAATGTAATGTTCATCATGTTACTGGAATGTTCATGATGTTAATGGAATGTTCATAATGTTACTAAAATGTTCATCATTTTATTGAAATGTTCATCATGTTAATGGAATGTTCATCATGTTACTGAAATGTTCATCATGTTAATGGAATGTTCATCATGTTACTGGAATGCTCATCAAGTTACTGAAATGTTCATCATGTTAATGGAATGTTCATCATGTTTGTTGGAAGTTAGTTGGTTATGTTTAATTGCTATTGCATTGATTTGTGTTTATATGTTTGTAGGTAAGGCTCCATTTACGAATAAGTGAATGTGACTTGTATATATGTATGTATGTAGATATGGAACTGTAGCGTGTGTAAGTAGTGTGAACTTGTATGTACGCACATATGAATGGGATACATATTAATGTACTTAGATATATGAAAGTGTATACACGTGTTGTAATCTTATGATTGCAGATCACTGGTATACGTATATGTGAAGATGTGGGTTTTCAATATGTTTGAGATTACGTATTCCTAACCATGTTACTATTGAGAATGAAATGAAGTGCAGGTATGGGATGCCGGACTATCGAGGAATTGATGTCGGACTCGAGTAAATAAAATTGAAAGGATGTTTTGAGTGGAATACCTTACGTAGTTAGAATGTGATATAGCCTTTTAAGTATATGTATTAAATTATATATGATGTCACCATGTACTAACGTGTTGGTTACATATGGTGGCCGCAGGTTAGTCAGATATTCATGATGGACAAGTGAACGAGGGTCGAGTTGTAGATCATGGATTGTACGGGAAAGCGGTCACGTTGTTTGTAATTATTTGTTAACATAGTTACATTAAATAAATGATGAATGATGTATTCATGTTAAAAGGGTTGACCTAAACGCTATTCAAATATGTTAGAGTAGTTAAAAGAAAGAAATTTTACAGTTCATTTTCCGCTGCGTCGTTTTGGGTCAAATCATGATTAGGGTCTTACATAAAACGAAATTGTTTCTTTACGAACCTTTCTGATGTTTGAGAAATTTTTACAATTACAAGATTTTGATTCCAAAAACCCTTTCAAGAAATCTTTTATAAACTACTAACAACAACAACCCCGCCTTTTTTGTAAACGTTAGCTTCATTTGAAGAAACTCTTTTAATAAAGTTAACTTTTTTCTTTTGGTAAATTACATTTTTAGTCTTTTACATTTACACCATTTTTCACTAGTTGTCAGTTAAAAAATTGTTAGGACTTGTCCTTTAATCTTGCATCTTTTATCCTATCACTAATTTAAATCTGGTCATATGCAAGACACACAGGTATGTCAGTCATTTTCCCATTTTATTTAAAAGTAACTTTATAAATAAAACTTAAAATAAAAAAAATATTTATAAAAGTCCACCCTAATTTGAACAATAAGTTATGTCCCATACCTTCTGAAAATTAGTCTCGATATCATTCTCCTGTTCGACCTTAATAATATCGCAGAGATGATCTATCAGATTCAGCTCCCACATATTCTTCTGATTAATTTTCTACACTCCACACATTTTCACTGGCCAATTTGATGCAATTATGTAACATTTCCATGATCTGCTCTTGACCTAGATACGTATCGGCAGAAGTAGCATCGATTGCTTGCGGATACGCAGCAGGTTTCCCGCGGTTGGCAGCAGCATGGGCGGCGCGTGCTTGAGCACGCTCGAGTTTATCATTGTTGGAGCCCAAAAAGAGAGTTCGGTCCGGCGATATGACCGGCACTCACTGTTTGAAGCCCGGAGTACGGCTAGGGCTTAGGATTTCAGCCATTTTTGGAGTACAGTTGCTGGATCTGTGGAGAATTGAAGCATTAGGGTTTGAGAGATGAAGATGGATTTGTTGTGAAAAATTTAGGGGTTTTCCCTCTCTTTAATTTGACTTTGGGAAAGAAACGATCTCATATAGTATAACTAGGTTAGAAACCCGTTTGAATAAATGTAATTTTATATATTAAATAATAAAAAGTTATATCGTTATCAACCCTGTATATTGTACGTGTTAAATAAATGTAATTTTATATATCAAATAATAAAAAAAGTTATATCTTTAAAAACCATGTGTATTACATAGATTAAATAAATGTAATTTTGTATACTAAATACTAAAAACGTCGTATCTTTAAAAAAACTCATGTATAATCGGGTTGAATAAATCTACCAAATAATAAAAATTACATCCTTAAAAACGCCGTATATTACACGCGTTGAATAGATCTAAAAAAGAGTTATATCTTTAAAAACCATGTGTATTACACAGATTAAATAAATGTAATTTTTTATATTAAATGCTAAAAACGTCGTATCTTTTAAAATCCCGTGTATAGTCGGGTTGAAAAATCTACCAAATAATAAAAAAAAAATTATATCCTTAAAAACCCCCGTGTATTACACGTGTTGAATAAATCTAATTTTACATAGCAAATGATAAAAAAAAGTAATATCTTTAAAAACTTCATGTATTACACGGGTTATATAAATGTAACTTTGTATAGTAAACAATAAATACAATATATTTTTAAAAACCTCGCGTTTTACACGAGTTGAATAAATATAATTTTATATACCAAATAATAAAAAAAGTTATATTTTTAATAAATTAGGATAACATTTAATATTAATTTATTATTTATATATTTAATATAAGATAAGTAGGAAAAAGAGGTATTTGTTTTAAAATATGTTAAATTAACAATTTAGATTTGAGGATAATATTTTATTAAAGTATGATAAGATTTAATATTAATTTATTATTTATTTAGTTAATATAAGATAAGTATAGATTTGGAGATAACTTCAATGAATAACACGTGTTCAAAAGATAGTTTCTTTTATTACAGTAGATATATTGTTTATTGTTTACTAGGTTAGAACCCCATGTATTACACGGATTGAATAAATGTAAGTTTATATATTAAATAATAAAAGGTTATATTTTTATGAACCCCATATATTGTTCGGGTTAAATAAATGTAATTTTATATATCAAATAATAACAAAAGTTATATCTTTAAAAACCATGTGTATTACACAGGTTAGATAAATGTAATTTTGTATACTAAATACTAAAAACGTCGTATCTTTAAAAACCCATGTATAATCGGGTTGAATAAATCTACCAAATAATAAAAAAAATATCCTTAAAAAACCCCGTGTATTATACGTGTTGAATAAATCTAATTTTACATAGCAAATGGTATAAGGTTATATCTTTAAAAACTTCGTGTATTACACGGGTTATATAAATGTAACTTTGAATAGTAAATAATAAAGAAATATATTTTTAAAAACCCAGCGTTTTACACGATAATAAAAGATAAGTAGGAAAGAGAGGTATTTTTTTAAAAATATATTAAATTAATAATTTAGATTTGAGAATAATATTTTTTTAAAGTATGATAAGATTTAATATTAATTTATTATTTATTTAGTTAATATAAGATAAGTATAGATTTGAGGATACCTTCAATGAATGACACGTGTCCAAAAATTAGTTTCTTTTATTATAGTAGATAAATTTGACTTTAAAAGCTACTCAAATTTCTCGGGTCGTGTTATTGACGAAAATTATATCGACATATTCATATAGGTCTTTACGATGTGTATTAGGTGAAATTCAAACTTCAAGGTCAGTCAAATGCTGACAATGTCTCCATCATGCGTAGTAATATGCATCTTATAGACGTATACGATGCGTATTAGTACTAGGTTGTCCTTCAAAGCTGACATCTAGGGTTCACATGCAACACCAATACGCATTGTATAGGCCTATACGATGCGTATTATAGTACGAGGTTGCTTTCTGTCACTCAAAAGTGACAGATGGTGATTAACGTCAGCCCTATACGGGTCGTATAGGCCTATACGACCCGTATTGAATTGTAAATTTGCATTCTACTTCCCCTATTTAAACGATGAAGAAGACGGTGATATATATCGTCTTAGTTATATATTCACATTCACTAACAACACGTCTTGGTTCAACCACATTTTCGGCGAGTCGTCCGACACAAACACGAGCACGTTTATTCCAGAAAGCAGTGTGGTATAGCATTTTTTTAACTTGTTCTGTTTTTTTTTATGAAATACTTAGCACACCGTTTGTATTAGGAGGGGTCTGTTGTCCCTGATTCTTATGGTGGGAGAGGAAATGATGATCACGCGGAGGAGGCCGTGTCCGGCTTTCGTCCCCGTCATAATGAATCGTTGTTGCCAGACCTCGACGAGGTAAGTATATATTTACTTTTTTCTATTCGGCGTTAAACTTACCATTACCTTTTACCCGTTGTTTTTTTTTTTTTTTTGTGCCCCGCCAACCGTTGTTACCAGACTTGGACGAGGTAAAAATAAATTTACTTATTATTATGAAGGCTTTTAGATGTGCCATTATGATTTAACCGTTAGTTTTTTTTCAGTTAGTCATGCCTAGCTATGATCATGGTTATGGGTCTCTGTATTATGAAGCTGGTTACGGTGCCTCGTACGGACAGGAAGAATATGGCAATAACTTTTTCGTTAGTGGTGCCTCGGGAGTAATAAAAGACGTTGGTGAGCCTTCTTACGCGCAAGAGTCATTGGGTGACGAGCAATCTGATTACCCTGAAGTTTCATACAAAACTGATCAGGTACGAATGATATATATATTTTGTTCAATGTTATATTTTTTAAATAGGATAAAAAATTAACTAAAAAATGTAATATTTTTATAAAGTTAATTAAATTTGTTATATTTTTTTAAATATTATAAAATATACATTAAAAATTGTTATATTTATTTTAAAAATATTTGTTATATTATTAGATTGATATGGATGACGTTGTTATATATATTTTAAAAAGAATTATAAATATTATATTTTGTTGGTTAAAAAATTATATTTTTGTTAAATGTTAAATTATTATAAAATTCTAAATAAAAAATACATTCAAAATTTTATATTTTTTAAATAGGATAAAAAATTAATTAAAAATGTTATATTTTTATAAAATTAATTAAAATTGTTATATTTTTTAAATATAATAAAAAATACATTAAAAATTGTTATTTTTTTAAATTTTTTGTTATAATTTAAGATTGATATGGATGACGTTGTTATATATTTTTGTAAATAAATTATAGATGTTATATTTTTTTGTTAAAAAATTATTATAAATGTTATATATATTTTTCACTTAGGATTTTATATCCCACAATTATTTGGAATGTTGGGTAAAAAGAAGGAGTTTAGCCAACGGATACGTTATTGTTACCAAACGGTCCAAGCATGAGAGTAAGGCAACAGTTAGGAAAACCGGCAGCAAAAAATGTGTGTGCCCTTTTATGGTGATATGTCGTCTCGACCAAAGTCGTCGAGCTTGGCGGATAGATTATTTGCACAAAAATTTTAACGAGACCCACAACCACGGCCTTGTTGAACATCTGGAGGGTTACGCGTATGCCAGGAGACTTACTCCTATTGAGTTTAGACTGGTGCAAGAGCTGACACATCAAGACATACAGCCCCATACAATCTGGAAGGTCGTAACCGAACAGAACCCTGAAAACAAATGTGTTCTGAAAGACATACACAACGCTTGCCAAAAGACATACACAACGCTCGCCAAAAGATCAGGGCCACAAAGTTCGAGAAAAAACGACTCCCATACAGAGGCTGGAACAAATCCTCCAGGAAAAAAAGATGATCTATTACATACAGGCGGAACCTTCCACCAATGTCTTTTAGAATATATTTTTGTCTCCACAAGTCCTTTGAAACGTGGAAGGTATTCCCGCGTGTGCTTATGTTCAACGGTACCTACAAAACTAACATGTACAATCTTCCATTTTTGCAAGTTGTGGGTATGACGTCGACAAACCAAACCTTCTGTGTTGTGCATGCATTTCTTTCAAACTAGCAGGAGGTAACGTACGTTTGGGTCATGGAGAGGGTCAGGTCCATGTTGCACGAATGCATGGAGCCGCGTGTAATTCTAACGGACAAGGCCAGGCACTGATAAATGCGTGTAGAAAAATATTCCCTGCCGCACACAGATATCTCTGCAGGTTCCACATCTTACAAAATATTGTGAAGCACTGGAAGAATTCGTTTACTCAATCAGATTGTGAGGACTTTGTTCGTCAGTGGAAAATAGTGTGTGATTCCGCTACCGAGGAGTTACACGATTATAACCTCGTCAACCTTTAGAGACACCTTCTCAATCAACAACGTAAATGTACGTTTTCTCTTAAGTTAATATATTCTTTTAAATAGATATATAATTTGAATATGATTATTTTTTTAGATGTTTTTTATTACCTGTGGGATAATTGGTTAAACAGCCTCTCGCCATTTGTTCGTATCTGCATGGACCAATTAAACCCTGACATTCTACCAAACTACAACAAACAGAGCTGAAGGGGCACATGCTGCATTAAAGAAACAGCTCACTACACCGAAATGCAGTCTGGAAACGCTGGTGAAAAAGGTGGACACCTTGGTACTAAAGCAATATACGCAAATAAAGAAATGCTTGGAAGAAAGCCACACCAAACGAGATTACTTTGTTTCGCAACCTACTTTGTAAAGTTTCCATCCATGCTCTTAACCTATTAGAAAACGAGCTAACACGAAGACTAACCACGTTGCAGTCATTCAGATTAATATATGGCTGCCAGCTGTACACGGGTTGCGGGTTGTTATGTGCCTGTCGCCTGGAGAGATTGCAGGATACAGGTACTTATAGACTTATAAAAAATGTTTTGTTGTATTAATTTAATATGCTTGTCTAATGCTGTTTTTTGTTTTGCAGAAGATATTGCACTTCTTCGGAATCCATCGGCTCTATTTCATAACATAACGCGGACTGAAATCTATAGAATCTTGAATAATTTTTTTTTCTTGCCACTCCCAAACATCATCTCTGTCACCAATTCTAACTCCCCCTAACAGTCTCTCAAGTTTTGTAACACCTAAAAAAATTATTTTATATATATAATCAATATTAAATGGATGCCCCTGTTAAAGAAAATATGAATATGAATATTGGTTAAAACACTACAAGTGATAACTTAAAAGAATGTACGTAATTATCATGAAAGTCTAAAATTCAAGCTAAGCATAAGATTTGGACAATTAAAAACAAGTAACTGGGGTCAAAATGGGAAAAGATGGAAAGATGAATAATTAACAAAATATAAATTAGCAACTTTTTGTTTCGTTATGTGTTGTACCCCAAGCTTGGGAAGTTTTTCAAAAAAAACTTTGATTTTTCACTTTTAACCCAAACATTTTATATTTTGTATTTTAACACCTTTTAATTTTTTTACTGTTAACCCAAAGTTTTCTTTATAATTTAACACAACACTTTATTATTTACAACTTTCGTCACCCATGCTTTTTATCTTTCGCAAGTTTTATGTTTCGTTATAAATTTTGCGAGTTAACATGTCGTAGCGTGCATGTGAGGTTCAACGTTTTTTGCTCTATTTTTTCATATTTGATAGACCCGTCGCAACGTGTCCATTTTTTCACTTTTGACAAGTTCGCCGCAACGGGCGGGTCTTAGATCGACTAAGTTATTATTTTCTACGTTTTACATTTCTGGTTAATTTCTTCGCATTAACACACTGTAACGGGTGTGCGAGGTTCAACGATTTTAAATCTGTTTTTCGTTCAGTGTAATTTTTCCCATTTTATCTATTTTATTTTTACGATGTTGAGACTCGATGCCGTTGTGGCATCAGTGCTACCTGGCACTGTTTTACGAACGTTTTTAACCTATTAAATTTTTTACTAATATTTGTTTCGGTTTACCCCTATACTTCCTTTACTTGAAACTATTTTTTACGTGCATATTTTATGTACGGATAGGTATAAATATGATTTGTTCTACATTCCGATGTAAACTTTTTTTATAGACGAGTCATGTCAAATATAATACGTTTTCGTTTAAAGAAACCAGTTTTACGTGAATATTTTTATGTACGTTTTGGTATAAATTCAAGTTGTTCTATGTTTCGACATAAACTTTTTTGGGAAATGATTCAGGTAAAATATAATATTTTCTGTGTTTATTTTATATATGTTTCGTAAAGTTTGTTTCGAACCGAGTGAAGTCAAATTATGGTTTCTTTTTCTCCCTTTTTTTCGAAAGCTCTAATTAATCCCTTTCGATTACATGTGCATGTTTTCCTTCCTACCAGTTAGGTTTTATATGTATGAGTTGGGTCACATATAATACGGTATGATTATTCGATATAAATTTGATTTACTTTACATTTGATCCAATCACAATGCTTATACAGGTTACATTGAGTCCAACTGGATATGTCGAAATGTGTGTTTTCATATGGTTAATGCATCATATAACGTTTGGACCAATCCATTCAATGTTTACAATGTATCCGCGCCGTAACACGGACGGGTCTTAATCCTAGTTATACTAATTTAGGAACTTTTAATTAAAAAAGTATATGGAATTTCTTGACAATACGATATGCGAATTTGTTACTGTCACAAACCTTAATTTCCTATACTCTAGATTGGAAAGAAGAGCAAGTCAATATGTTTATTATAAATATAACAGAAATTTGGTAAAAATTGACACCTCTAACTAATCTTTTTCCTGCCGTCTTCATTAAAATGTAGCCACCTTCAACTCTTATCTTCTAAAACCTGTTTTTAATATCTTATGTTATTGTTATTATTTAACATAACTACTTCCAATAACATATTTAGATGGAAAATGTTATATTTTTTTCATGGCCAACTAGATAACTATGCATGCATCTTATTGCACACAGCTAAATATTATTTATAAAAATACATGTAACGTATACAGGCTAAAATTAAACTATGTTTACAAAGAAACCGTATGCAAAAGAGTGAATTTTACATTTAAAAGGTATCAAAATGGAAGCACTGCACTTTCTTTCGAACAATCGAAAAATGGAATATAATCTTGCATATGCATGATTGTCAATAGCGGTCACTATGTGAATAGCGTAGCATATAGGTCGAAGGTCGCTAAAGGGTATGAAGCCATAAATAACGGGATTTCAGTTTATATTTTTTTTAAATATAAAGAGCGATTAAATATAGCTATAAATAGTTTCATTTTAGTATACTAGGTGTACACCCGTGTGAATACACGGATTTGTTCTAATAACGATCGGAATCAAATACTAAAAAATACTAAAAAACATATTATAATATATTATTTAAATTCTTTGTGTTTAGTTACATATCTTTATAAAACAATGTTAAAGACAATATGTGTTAGTGTGCATGTTTGATATAGAAATAAACTAAGTAGTTTATAATTTGCAAAGTTTTTAGCTACATTGTTATATAAAATATGTTTTAAATTCTTTGTGTTTAATTACATATCTTTATAAAACAATGTTAAAGACAGTTTGTTTTAGTGTACATCTTTATAAAACAATGTTAAAGATATGATCCGTCATAAATTTTGCTTAGTTCGATCTCGTTTGCTTAGACGAATAAGTCATCAAAACTTTTTTAGTTTTTTTAGGTGTGTTTTTTTTTTAAATTTACTAAATAGATAGCTTCTAAAGTATTAAACGTTTTATAATAAATATGAAGCTTATAAGGTACATGGCATTTAAGCAAGCTCCTTAAATATTAATTATAAAAGTTACAATTTTGTTGCTTCAAAATTACCTTTTACATCCTAAACTTTTGTCATGCTTCTTTTTAACCAGTCAGTTATTCGACGTAGCCCATTCATACTTCTTTTTTGTTTTTCAATTATAACTTTGAATATATTGTCTTTTATATAATTTCAAATATCGGCTTGTGTATGGTAATGTACAAGTCATCAAAACACAAAAATACAAGTTGTTAAAGATGCTTTAATGTAAATTTTTCACAAACGTTTATTTATTTAAGGGTTAAACTCTTTACTTTTAACTTTTCATATATGTGGTTTATGTCATAAAATAAGGTATTTGAGTATTTCATGTCAAAGTTTGTGGACCATCCTTGATGCCTAACAAATAAAAAAAATGATTTAATTATGAGAAAATCATAAATGTACTTTTAGCCAAGTGGAATGATTTTGAGTCATGATTTTCTATGAGATAAACAAACAAATACAACTACAAGCTTGAATGATTTCGAGTACCAGAAACAGAACTGTGCTACAAATTTAAGAATCGTATTGCTAATGGGAATATGAATTCTACAACACTTCGCCTGTTTAAACCAAGATCGATTGTACATAAGCTCGATCAAACGACTGCTATTTTTTAGGAGCCCACAAAGAGGTTCAATGTTAATAACAAAAAAAAAAAGGAAAAGAATTGAGGTTATGTTACAACAAAGCTGACATGGCAGATTTTCAATATCTGCTGGTGGTTAAAAATGATAAAACCTAATGTTACAGCACAAGGTGGAGAAGAAGAACTCTACTCCTGACTCGTTTTGCCCCGCACTGCTGAGCTGTCCGAATCCTTTGAGCAATCGTAAGAAGAAATGAAGAAAGATGCTTGATTCTTTTGCAAAAACCTACAATAATGTGATATAACGATCAGCTTGTTCTAACACGTATATCATCATACACAAAGTGAAGACGTTTTTCATTATAAGAAAAAGGTTGTACTTGAGGAAGTCGAGAATTTTTTGCTGCAAACGCATGGCCAGATCCTCTCCTATGTTAACATATGGCAATAACTCGGGTAATTTAACTGCGTAAATAAGAAAACAGTCTTGAAAATGATTTGACAAAACTAATAATCAATAAAACCCGACCAATCCATATTAATTAAAGAAGCACATACCAAACAGACGCAAGAGATGTTCAGCACCGTATATGGTTGAAGGAGAAACATTATCTGTAACGTCTTCTTGAAATTGTTTACGCTCCTTATTGTACAAAAGAATAACTGGTAACGCTCTGTCGAAATAACACCTTAATCCCTTTAATATCTCTCCGACTGCATCCGTCATCCTTAAAGGGATTAATTGGTACACAATGTTGTAACCAGAACACGATTCTTCACGGTTAAACACCCACGAATTTATTATGGAGAAATCTAACTCAAAAACTCCAAATTACAATTTTCCCTACCGCTCTGATACCAATTAAAGGGATCTGCGAAGATCAACAAACCTGCGAAACAAGGGGTTCTTGTTGATTGAAACCTGCAACAGTGAGATTTACCTGCGAATCAGAGGGAATCTCGGAGAAGCTGCAGTTCGCTATAACAAGAGAGAGGGACCTGCGTTTGTGGTTCCCTGCGAAGGAGACATACCGGTGGAGATTAACCATACCTGCGATCGAGTTAGGGGTCGGAGGAACCTCTCGCCGGTGACCAGAACGAAGTGTCGGCAGGTTGGAAGCAACTTGAAGATTGCAGATTGTCCTCCTGTTCCGTTCACACAAGGCAGGAGCCGACGGGAAGTATTGAGTGTAATCGGATTGAGTGACCTGTGCACAAGGGGTTGTCGATCAAAGGGAGTGAGCTGCTGTGAGATCGTGACCTGCGAACAAGGGGTTAACTGATCTAGGGTGAAAGCTCTTCGAGTAATCTGTAATCAGAGAGAGACTACTAGCGATTCTCTGATTAATATCGTGCCAGCAAACTTGTGAATTAAGGAGTTCTTGCTGGAGCGATTTTCTGATCGAAACGGTGGAAAAAGTGATTCTCACTTTTTTTTTTTTTTTTTTTGAAATTGCGAAAAGGTAAGGATAAAGCATTATTGTTTTGTTGGAGTTCTGTAAAAAGAACAGGGTTTGATTATTGAAAAAATAACAACAGTGACCTAGTGTTGTTTTCTTTTTTCCTATAAGAAAAGATAATTTTCAAATAAGAAAGATAATTGTTTTAAATTACCATAAACTACGTTTAAATTAGAACCATAAATTAAACGCGGTACGCTTTTCGATTCAGATTTGACCAAGTTGGAAACAGTTTTTAACTGTTGATTGTCTTGGTTAATCGTCGATTATAGTAGGTTGGAAACGGGAAACCGTTGATTGTCCTACGACGTTATCGATAGGAATCGAAAAACAAGCCGATTACAACCGTGTTAAAGGGTTGTATTCAAGAAAATTGATTCACCAGAGACTACCAAAACCTATGGCCAACGAAAGAAACGAATGATGGTTGTGGGTGACGGTTCGAATGCTCCGGTAAAGGAAACGAATCCAGTTTCGTTTCAGTGTCCGATGTTAACTTCAACGAATTACACGATCTGGAGCATGCGTATGGAGGTTATTTTTGGAATTTATGGAGTTTGGGATGTGATTGATCCGAGTTCCAATGATGCGAAGAAAAATAACATGGCAAAGGCACTTCTGTTTCAGTCGATACCGGAGGAACAAATTTTACAGATCGGTAATTTGAAGCTAGCAAAGGAGATGTGGGAAGCCATTCAGTCAAGAAATCTTGGTGCGGAACGTGTGAAAGAAGCAAGACTTCAAACCTTAATAACTGAATTTGATGGTTTGAAGATGAGGGATACCGGAACGATTGATGAGTACGCCTCAAAGTTGTCGTTGATTGCTTCTAAGGCGGCCACACTAGGAGAAAAGATTGAAGAACGAAAAATGGTCAAGAAATTATTCACTAGTTTGCCATGGCGGTTTATACATATTGTGGCATCGCTTGAACAAGTTTTGGACTTGAAAACGGTCGGGTACGAAGATGTGGTTGGTAGACTAAAAGCTTATGAAGAGAGGATCAAAGAAGAAGATAACGCATACGACAATTCGGGTAAGTTAATGTTTTCTAAATCTGAATCTTCTTCTAGCTGTGGACGTGATTCTGGTAGAGGTCGAGTTCGAGGATCTCAGTCGTCACGAGGGCGTGATCGTGGTCAGGATAACACCCAAAACTGTGGTCCACAAGAAGATAATAAAACTCGAGACAACGGAAAGCAAAAGGATAAAAAGCGTGATTTATCGGGAATAAAGTGTTACCGGTGTAACAAATATGGACACTTTGTTTCAAGATGTCCGGATCGATTCAAAAATAATGAGGCGAACATGGCACAAGCCGAGGAACAAGATAATGGGGTTGATGGAACATTTTTTATGATGAAGGCCGATCAAGAAACTATCTTTTTAAACGAGGAAAAGGTTTTGCCAAAGAAATTTGAAGCCGATTCTAGCGAAAAAGATGTTTGGTACCTTGATAACGGAGCAAGGAACCACATGACGGGTAACCGAAGTTATTTTGTAGAACTAAACGAGAGAATAACTGGAAGCGTGAAGTTTGGTGACGGTTCGCGTGTGACGATTAAAGGAAAAGGGTCGATTTTATTTGAAGGTAAAACCGGTGAACAAAAGCTTTTAACCGATATTTATTATATCCCAGATTTGCAGAGTAACGTGATGAGTTTGGGTCAAGCAACCGAATTTGGATGTGAAATTTGAATGAAAGATAATTTTCTAAAGATGTTTGATAGTGGTGGAAAATTATTGATGCGAGTGGCTCGTTCGAAAAACCGTTTGTACAAGGTGAAATTGAAAGTGGGCACTCCAGTTTGTCTTATGGCGAAAATCAGTAAAGATTCGTGGTTATGGCATGAGAGGCTCGGGCATGCTAGTTTCAAAACCTTGGAGAAAATGAATGGGATGGTTTTAGGAGTTCCAAAGATTCGTCACGATAATAAGGTGTGCGAAGCGTGCATGGTTGGAACACAAATGCAAAAATCGTTGACAGAGAAGGCACTGGCGAAAATCAAGGAGATGCGGGATCTACTTGGCGTTGAAGATCTCCCGTATACGACTCAGAAATTCAGGGGGTAAATGTTGAAGATCTCCCGTATAGACTATAACTAGGAAACCTATTAATTAATTACATAATAATTATCTAAACACATTTCCTAACCTAACACGTATAGGAACCTTAGATAATATTCACTAATTAATTAATATTATTGTTTATTACTTGTCTTGCACTCCAAGCAATCATCCTAGCCATCCTTCACGCATGTAAGCCACGGATTAGACTAGGAATTCCCAACAATCCTGCATTCACGCCAACAATATCAATACTAAACATCTTAATAAAAAATCGTGACCAATGAGTAGATTTTACGATTGTGAACTTACATGCCGTCCTTCTTTGCCCTGTATTCAAGGTACTTCGCCAATATGTCATCAACATTTGGAGAGCGAGGAAGTTTAACAAGCTGAAAAAAAGTTTTAATAATTAATTTTCTAGACAACAGTTGAAGAATAAACATAGGCAAGCGTAGTTACGTACCTTATCTTGATGATTAACGAATTCCCAATCATCCACAAGTTGCTTCTTTAAAGTTGATGGAATTTGAATCTTCACCGGCTTTTCAACAGATGCATTCCCTTTCTGACACAATTAAAAAAACCAGTCAGCATATAGCACAGTTTCATACGCGATATAGAAAATTTACCTCTGTACTCGAGTCACTCTTTCTCTTCTTCCCTTTTGCCCCTGAAGTAACACGCAAATTAATCACCACAGGTATATAAACTGTGTTACGTACACTATACGATAAAGTTTAAAGGACATACCACTACTCTTGACATCCTCTTTTTCCACCTGTAAGCTTTTGTTGGGCTTTTGGTAGACTTCTATCTACTGCTCGTCTGCCCGTTAGAATCTCGAACACTACAACTCCAAAACTCCACACATCGCTTTTTGATCTAAGATGGCCTGTTTCTGTGTATTCCGGGGCAGCATATCCATATGTCCCAACAGGCTGTAAACATTATTAACAATCGTTATTATTTTAGACTCCCAATAGATATCAGCCTTTAATATATGTCTTTTCAATATGTATTTTTACCTCGCTATTTGCACGTGGAAATTATGTTTATATTATTTTAAAATCGCTTGCCACACACGTATATTTTCTATGGGAGATGTGACAAATTTTCATGGGATGAAATCATTAAAAAAGAGAAAATTTAAAGGCTAATTCTTCAGTTTTCTCATCAACAATGTTTTTTCATGGTTTTTCTTTATACTTATAATAATAAGCAGGGAGAAATATATAAAAAATCACAAGAGTTTCAAACTACTTACCTTTGTAGATACATGACTTTTGTCCCCTTGAGGACCTTCTCTCGCAAGACCAAAGTCTGAAAGCTTGGGGTTAAACTTCTTATCCAGTAACACATTTGATGACTTGAAATCACGAAATATGACCTTTTTACAATTCAAAATTAAGCACAAAATGTCAACATATAGTAATCAAAAACCTTGAACATGAAACGTTGCTCTCAAAATCTCTTACCTGGATTTCCATCCCTTGGTGCAGATAATCCAAACCCTCGGCTGCACTGAGAAGGATCCGTAGCCTTGTTTTCCATGGGATCGGCGGTAAATTTGTGTTAAAAAGATGAACTTCTAAGCTTTTGTTCGGCATGATTGCATTACACTAACAATCTTTGCATCCGTTCACCATCAACCGAGCAATATCCCAAAAGTTTTACAAGGTTAGGATGATCAACCACCCCAAGAAATTGAAGTTCTGTTTGCCATTCTTTATGCCCCTAACCAAAGAAAAAACATCATAAAATAATTCAAATTCACAATGAAAATGAGTCATTTTGTAGAGTTATGAGTTGATAATGCTTGCATTAACATCAAGATGTCATTTTTCAATGAATTCTCGTACCTTTTTAGTTACGCACATTGTTATATTATATTGTGTACACTTATAATATTGTCACAGGGTATAACACCTTTTCTTGAGGTCAAAAGTTATCCTTTTAATTAGTGAAAAGCAAAGTGCCAAAGGTGTCTATGGATTGCCAAGACTATTGGGGGGGGGGGGGGGGGGCAATCATAACGCGCATGAAGATGAGAGATAGTGAAACCTTTTTTTATTTGAGCCAATAACCTTCTTCCACATCACCCAACTTTTATTTCTTCATTTAATTTGTTTTAGTTAAACCATTGCACATTTGAGTGAATAATCTTAGTGAAAGCTCCAATGCTTACGTGACAGTGACGAGACACACATTTTTAAGTTAAACCAGTATAGTATATTATCGTTAGCGGATTATTAGATTATACTACCATGTATTTGTTGTACATACTAACATTGTATCATGCGCATTGAGTGTTTAACCATTGCGTTTGTGACACGACATGACATGACTTGAACCCAAAACTCGTGTCTAACTTACGAATCGTACATGATCGTAGTTTTTACGGATTAACACGCTCACAACCCATTTTACCATAAATTTTATCAATATTCAAAAGTTACAAATTTAAAACCAAAAGATATACATACGATATATAATTAAGTTTAAACTATAAAATTTTATATCAATTTGTCTTTTAAATTATATCATATCAAAACACTAAGTAAATTACGTTATTAGCGTTTTAAAAACCCATCAGTTACACCCGAACACAACCCATTTAGCTAAACATGTTTCTACGCATACGCAATTAAAAAGATACCTGCATGCTTTGTCTGTTAAGCCTTTTAATGGCAACCACAAGAGGATCAGTTTGAGTTTCACAAAGTCTAATCCTTGCTTTATAAACACACCTAAAACCACCTTCACCAATCTTCAAAAGCTTGTTGAAATTAGTGGTAGCATCTCTAAGTTCCGAGAATGAAAATTTCTTCAACTTATTATCTTCATCTTTGTACACTTCAGTTATTCTTCTAGGAGAAGAGACTGGGCCAGTTGACTTGACTAACCCGGTTGCCGATTTCGACTTTTTCGGTTGGTTGTTATCTCTGTACTCGAGTCACTCTTTCTCTTCTTCCCTTTTGCCCCTGAAGTAACACGCAAATTAATCACCACAGGTATATAAACTGTGTTACGTACACTATACGATAAAGTTTAAAGGACATACCACTACTCTTGACATCCACTTTTTCCACCTTTAGATCTGAGTAGAACGAAATTTGTATTGTTATTCATAAAGCAGAAGAAAGCAGAGCTCAAAGGAACCTCATTTCCACAAATATCCTGTAACTTTTGACCCACTCTCGCTGCATGTTTGTAATTATAAGTATATGATGACAATGCAGGTTACCTGAAAAAATGATGACAAACATCAACACAAAACAAAGAAATAATATAGTATTCTTAATCAAAGAAATGAATACTAAAAAGTATTAAACCTGGCATCAGTGATGAAAAACAGGTCTATTATCATACCATACGTGGTAGTCGATACTTTCAATCGATGAATAATCAATTCGAGCTCACAAAAAACATGTGTCACATCTGTCAAACATGAATCATACATACAAACCAGAACATCAATAAACACGGGTCAAATATAAGTTACCAAAACAACAAAAAAAATGTAAAAAATCATAATCAGTAAACCTACCTGGATCCTTTTCCCCACCGATTGCAACCACACGAAGCTTCATGCTTCAGATTTCCGTAAGAACACGTGTCTAATTAAAACAAAGGTCTCCACTTCCTAATTAGATCCACAATTTGTTTGCTGGCCAATAAATGTTTAGTTGAAGGTTAAAGCAACATATGTTACCAAATCTATATTTTATAAATATATCCATAACAGTATGTTACCAAATCTACAGTCTCCTTCAAAACAACTTCAAGAGAAAGAATAAGCGACGAATGAGAGAACGAACCCTAGAAAGAATATCCTCGAGGCGGTTGCGTTAGACAGGGGTCGGCTGGAACCCTAAAACATGCATTTTGGGCAAAAAAAAAAAAAACAATGATACATAAATTCAACAAAATGAAAGCTTTAACAGATTAGATTTCCTTGACTAATGGTGGATTGGCAGTTGAATTAGGGTTTGCTTAGCTTACATGCGGCGACGAACAAAATCCTCTGCTTTGACTCGTTCGGCTTCACCTTTGTTGGTCAATCAGAGACAAAATCCTCTGGAAGCGCCGCCTGATTGCCCGAGAAGTTGGTGGTTGGCGACGGCAGGGAACGGATCATTGTTAAGATCATCTTCTAGGTCTTTGAGTTCTTCTTAGATCTTGAAACGCCCTTCCAATTCTTCTTAGATCCAGGATTTAGCAATGAAGGAGAGGTGGCTAGGGTTTAGTGAAAGAAAACGTAGATACGTAGATATGAATATCTCTCTCTCTCTCTCTGCAGTTATAATGAAAGAAGTGTCTTGGAAAGAGTAAATGAATTCAAAATTTGAAAGAGATGTATTTAAAATATAGGTTTGGCAGTTCAAAATTTCCCCCCAATATCAATTATCTCTAAAACACACATATATTAACATTTTAATTTATTATTTATGACATCAGCGAGGACTACGTGGCATAGCTGAGAAGTTGACACGTATGCATTTCTATGTCATCATCTAAGCTCCCTTAATAGAGTATATAGATATCAGTGTAAATATAAGTGAGAAATTACATCTACAAGAAATTACATATCAGTGCATCGTATATCAACAACAACTGTAAGTTGAGAAATTACATCTACAAGAAACTAATATTAAATACAGCAGCTTTGTTTACAAAACTTACCATTTTGAAAAGGCCTTTTCTAAGGCTGGAGGGTGTGGGGGCGCCACCTCAGCATGTATAGCGTCCATATGGGCTCCATCACCACACCCTCCAAGTGAAGAGGGGGGCGCCATGGCTTGGGCTCCATGGTGGTAACGCCAAAGTTGAAGCATTCAGGTAGGGCCCACTAATTTTAAACCAATCAAATGTTTTTTTTTTTGTTTAATAGGGGCTCCATCCACACCATGTAAATTAAAGGGGGCTCCATAGGTGAGGTGGATCCTATGTGGCGCTGACGTGGACTTGATAAAGCCCCATGAGGCTCCCAACCACACCCTATAGCCTAATAAACACTCACAACTTACAATTAAATTTAAATCATGGTCATAATCTCTAGATTAATATATCTCACTAATCATATTAAGATTCACCAAGAAAATTATTCATGAGATTCATAATGCGTATCTGAAACCACAACTACCTCGAAAAGATAAACATATTCCTTCAACCTAGGACATAGTCTCAAGCTTTGAAAAACTCTATATGCCTTAGGAAACCGATATTTTAGTGATTTTCCCTTTTATAAATGGTCTTATTTTAAAACTTGATTATTATTTTAGTAAAAGTAGTTTCGCATTCGAGCTTGATAATAAGCAACTGAAGTTGCAGGTGTCGCATCCTGAATGACAATATGTTGAGTTTAAAAGGGTGGGGTCTGGAAGCGAAGGGGCGGATTCAATTCGCGTCTTCAATTGATTTCAATTACGCCTTAACTGAAAGGCCATAAGTGACGATTGTTCATCGGCCTTTCAATTGTTCAAGTAGTTTGGGATTCACCGGCGTTTTGGTTGATTCGGGTTGAGGAAAGGCAGCGGATGAAATCCATGTAACTGAGTGGATGAATTTTAGGTGAGACCCTTGGCAGCCTTAAATTTACTTAGACTTTTCACACGTATTTTAATTATTTTAATTATAGGTCACAAATGAGTTGAAATCTCTAAAATACTCCTTAAGTGTCTTAAATTTTTCGATAATGGGCAAGTTTACCCCCTCTAAAATAGCTTGGCTCTCTTGTACATGTTGCTTCAAAATGTGTAAACAATGTAAAATTACTATAAGGGTAGAAAACCCAGTTTACTTAATAAGGTAGTATAGATATCTTTGAATGAAATATTGTCATAGAGTTTATGTTTAAACAATTTTAATTAGGATGTTTATAAATATTCGTAAGTTTTATTTTTGGGTTAACAATATTTTATATTTAACCAAAAAATAAAAACATACCAGTAATTAAAGCTTATGCATTTATAATGTTATTCAACCAAAAAGTAAAAATAAAAACATAGATTTACCAGGATGATACCGGTATTTGAATGTAAAATTCGGTATACCGTACCGTGTACCGTACCAAATCGATACCGAACCGAAAGTATCGGTACTGAAAACGCCAAAAAGTGGGTACCGATTCGATACCCACTAAAAATCGTTACGAAAAATTCGTGGTACCGGTACCAAGTAAAAAATGCTCATCCATACACATAGATAGGTACATACGTTTAAGAGTGAAATGCAATTTTGTCCTTTAGCTTTATACCATTTTTCAGAGGGTGTCATTTATCTTTAAAACTGATGTGTTTTGTACTTTATGTATCAAAATCCTGCACGGCTTGTCCTTTGAAACTAACCCAGATTATTTTTAACGTTAGATTTTAATCACCCAAAGGTTTTTTAGTCTTTTTACCTATAAAGGACCATATTTGTAATAAAACAAAAATAAAATTTAAATACTTGATAATTTTATATAAATATTAAATATATATAAAATTATCACCGTCGTAACCTGTGCCCGATTTGAGGTAAGAAAGCCACCATTCTACTCGTTTTCATTTTCCAATCAAAAGCCCTAAGGTTTTATTCATTAACTGTGATCATGGAACTCGAATTTGATGTGAAATGGAAAGGGGTGAAATAATGTTCATATTTGGGGAAGACGGTGACTGGAACTAGGCTCTAGAGAAAGAGAGAGAGAGAGAGAGTGTGTGTGTGTTTATATATATAATATAAATATTTTGTTTTAATTATTAAAATTATTAAATTGGTTTTGTTAAATAAATGGGTGAAAAGACCAATATGCCAAGTGGTTAAAAATAACTGGGTTAGGCCTAAAGGACATGACGTGCAAGATTTTGAAACGTTAAGTACAAAATTCGTCAATTTTAAAGATAAAGGACATCGCCTTAAAAATGATATACAAATAAAGGACAAATACTATAAATCGTCGGAAATGTGTCACAACTTGTGATGGATTTCCGACAGAATATTAATTTTGTCATAAATGCATAGGAAATAGCTACCAGCTTCCTACAGAATTCTGAAGAAAGATTTTTACATTTCGTCTTTCTAAAATCCAACATCGTTTTTTTTTCAATCAATCTTTGGTACAACTTTATTATACATGAGATACTTTGGTTTTACAAAGTTATACCTATTATACTTATACATACCTACCAATCCATCTTTCGTACAACTTTATTATACATGAAATACTTTTGTTTTAGAAAGCTATATCTATTATGCATATACGTATATGCATATGCACTTCTGAACCCATTACACAAAATATAATTTGGCAATCTGTATAAGTACATATATATTTAGTGGCAATTTGTATAAGTACATATATATTTAGTGGTTTATATACACTGTGATACATAGTCATATACATATATGCACAATACACCCATACACATCCATACGTACATATATATATGCATATACATAGAAATCAGTCACATGCCATTGAAAGAGACTAAAGATGTTGAGGCCCTGAATCGAGAAACTAATATAAAAATGTAACATCCTTTTAAAAGTCCTTAACCTTAATCTTACGTCTCCTCGAACTCCTATCCTCCACCATGTCCTCGGAAAGATGTAAGTCTACCAAATCTTGCCTAATCCACTACTCCCAAGTCAATTTCGGCCTGCATATATATAAATCCACACATACATACATACATACATACATACATACATACATACATACATACATACATACATACATACAGACATACATACACACATACACACACACATACACACACACAGACACACACACAGACACATACATACATACACACATACATACATACACATATACATACATACATACATACAGACATATAGACACACACACATACATATATACATACATACATACATATATACATACAAACATACATACGTACGTACGTACACACATACAAACATACATACGTACACACATACAAACATACATACATACCCATAAACACAAACACATACATACATACATACATACATACATACATACATACATAAATACATACATACATATATACATACATACATACAAACATACATACATACATACACACACAAATAGGTATACATATAGATGATATACACATATTCATATATATAGACACACACACACACACACATACACACACACATACACACACACATACATACATACATACATACATACATACATACATACATACATACATACATACATACATACATACATACATACATACATACATACATACATACATACATACATACATACATACATACATACATGCATACCTACATACATACACACATACAAATGCACACAAAATAACAAATATAATTGCATCCACATAAACATATAAATACAACACGCACGCACACACACGCATACATACATACATACACAAATACATATATACATACTCACATTATACTCGTATGCATACGTCCATATAGTTACGTACATTTAATATTTAAAATAAGAATAATTATATATGTTGTTTCTTACACATTTGTGACAAATCCTTAAATGTCATCAGGAATGTGTCACAACTTGCAATGGATTTAAGCATTTTGTCATAAATGCGTAGGAAACGATATTCATACATGGATTGTTTCCTACGCCTTTGTGACAATTATATTTAAAAATAAGCATTTTGTCATAAATGTATATGAATATGTTTATTTTATAATTATTATATACTAGTTTTATTATTATTTATAAATATATTAGTATGTATCCTTGTATTTATGTTTAATACAAGGATATTTGTCGGAAATGTGTCACAAGTTGTGACGCAATTCCGATGGATGGTTTGTTTTAGTTAATAAATAAATATTTTGTCAGAATTGTGTAGGAAATGCTATCATTTTCCCTTATTTACTTTGCATATATTAATATTTATTTAGTAAACAATTATAATTAACCTTTTGTAGATTATTTGTGACAGATTTGTGACGAACTGTCAATTAATTAGGGTTTTCTTATTTTTTGTTGGTAACTTGTCACAAGTTGTGACGGAATTCCGACAGATGGTTTAAGTTAATTAAAATATAAATACTTCATCATAAATGTGTAGGAAACGATGTTATTTTCCCCTATTTTTTTGGCTTATATAAATATTTATTCGGTAAAGAATAATAATTAACCTTTTGTAAATTATTTCCGAGAGATTTGTGACGCAACTGTCAATTAATTAGGAGTTTCTTATTTTTGTCACAAATTTGTAGGAAACGATATTATTTTCCCTTATGTTTTGGCTTATATAAATATTTATTCGGTAAAGAATAATAATTAACCTTTTGTAGGTTATTTTTGACAGATTTGTGACGCAATTGTCAAAAAATTAGGGTTTTCTGGTTTTTCGTCATGGATGCATCAAAAATTTGTAACAAAATCTTGAAATTTTTTTAGTAGGAAATTCGTCATAAAAGTGTTGTAATCTGTGACCAAAAAAATTGTGTAGGAAATTGTCTCATTTTCTAGTAGTGCTAACAGTGCCTCTTGTTGGGGAATTTTTAGAAAACTAGATGATTAGAGAGGTGTGTAATCACTCTCAGATCAAATTATTTCGGTGGTTCACCTGAATAATTTAATCGGATACATCTCTGATTTTCGAAAAATTGTACCAGGGTATGTGTATATGCGAGAACCAGAATAAAATGTGATTAAAACTAGCTACGAATTTGGGGTTGGGGATGATTAACTGCCATTAGGCAGTTATCTCAATTTTTAAGACACAACTGCCATAATTTTGATGTTTCGAAATTATAGTATTTTTAAGACACAGCTCGATCCCAGCCAGGGGCTCTGCCCCTTGGACCCTGCTCGCAGGGGCGCTGCCCTCGGACCCCCTCTAAGGGGTCGTTGCCCCCTTGGAACCCCTGTAGAGTACGGGCTCCGACCCTACACTTCGAATTATAATAACTCAAACAAGCGTGCACTCCCGCACCTCCTAATTTGCTTGATGTGTATTATTATTCGCTTTGATCACCAAGTCAATCCCGATTACACTAAAATATCTAACATTCCTCCCCCATTTTAGAGTAATCCCTGATTAACTTAAAACAAATTCAAATATATGAAAACCCACAACTGGGAAAACCCTGTGGCTCAACCCGGAACAAAATCTGTCTCAGACGAGACTCCAACCCATGACCTCCCATTTGAAAAGACATAGGGCTTAACTCAACCAGAAGGCTCACTGATTATCAACACATAATCTACCCTTTATTAGCATGATTAATTATTGAATGTTTGTGGGCGATTAACGGACCATGCTTTAATGTGACTTCGTTTATGAAATCTAAAACACACATACAAAATGGATTTCCAATTATTTTGGATATATCAAAAGGTATGAACTTCCCAACTCTTTGGAGAAATTGGATCGATACTTGCTTAAAATTGGGGAGATCCTCGGTTCTTGTTAACGGATCCGCTACCCCCGAATTCCAGGTATATAGAGGGTCACGATAAGGAGATCCCATCTCTCCGTTTCTCTCTGTTTTGATGTTGAAAGCGTTGGAGGTCTTAATGAAGAAGGCGATGGAAACGGGGTTGTTCAAAGGGGTCGTGTTGCCTAATGGGGGTCCTATTTGATACATTTGTTATGCCGCCGACATGGTTTTTATTGGGGAGTGGTCCGAGGAGAACTTCTAAATCTTGTTTTAAGATGTTTTCATTTATGTTCTGGGTTGGAAGTTAATCCCTCAAAAAGTTGCGTGTACGGATCCAGAGTTGATGAGGTCGAAGTTCAATCCATGGCAAATTTGGTTCATTGCAAAGCGGATACTTTTGATTTTACTTTCATTGGTCTCCTGATTGGAGCTAGCATGAAAGGAGTTAAGTTTTGGACGCCTATAATTGATAAAAATCTAACTCTAAATTATCCCGGTGGAAGGCAAAAAGTTGATCATTGGCGGGGAGGGATACGTTAGCAAAGGGTGCACTTCCAAATTATTATTTTTCAGTTTAAATACCCGGTTAGTGTTATAAAAGAGCTTGAAAAAATAATAAGGAACTTCATATGGGGGCATAATAATAGGAATGAGAAGGTTAAATAGGTGGCGTGGGATAAGATGGTTGGGACTAAACGGTTGAATGTTGGTTGTAACATCTGTGCTTCTTATCATTGTGAACAGTTAAATTATAAATAAAACAATGTTATTTGATCCCAATGTTTGTTTTGTTGTGTTTTACATTTTTCGTGTTTTGACTTTTATTCAATTTCAAACTCTACATCGCTTTCTGGAGAGAGTTATACGCAAATTGATGCATAAACGTAACCAGTTTAATGCGAAAAATACTCCGGAACATCAACATATACTTAACATACCTTAAATAACCTTTACATAACTTAGAAATAAGTTTTGAAGGCTTTGGTATGGCAAAAACAAGTTAATTCGCTTACAGGGACTAAACTTGACAAACTGCGAAAGTATGCCAATTTGAACTGTAACGAACACTCCGGAACATGAACATAAGTTAAACACACCTTAAATATCCTTTATATAGCTTAGAAATAAGCTTTGAGGGGTTCGGTGTGCTAAAATAAACTTTTGGGTCATTCAGGGACTAAAAGCGTCAAAAAGTGCACAAGTTTGCATTTTCGCGCATAACTTACGTTCTGAATACATCCGGACATCCAAAAATTTATGTAAGCACTAAAATATTTTATTATTAGTGTTCGGCTTGAGAAAAATCCATTCGTCGCGCAATTTGGATCATTTTTCGCGCTTATGCGCATTCCGTCGTAATTAAGCGAACATCGCGATCGTACGACCAAACGAACTGACATCCGGCATATTTTTTAGCATGTTTCATGCCCACAATGTTTAGGCATCCTTGTGGAGCCTTCAAAATGATTTAACGAGCCTTAAACATGTCGGAAATGGCCTTAATACGCAACGGGGACTGAAAGGTGAACATTAGAAAGTGTTTGCGGATCAGGGGGACCCTAGCGTGACACCTAGCCCCCTTGGCGTCACGCGAGGACCCTTCTGATCAACAAAAGCCATTTTAATGACATGTTAACATCCCCTAACACCCTCCAAAGGTCAAGTGCCACATGTTAATCTCTTATGGTGGCCAAAATCAGCTACCATAACTTTCCAACAAGTGTAGGGATGTGATCATTCCCTCTTCTCCAAGAAACGATCCTAACGGTGGACCGAAAACTATAAATACCCACCTCCACCCTTCACTTTTCCTCACAAGAATATGATCTTATGCGCTCTAAGTTGAAACCTTTGTTTCATACCTGAGCTATTTTGATCTAGATTAGCATTCGGGGACCCTTTGTAAGTGTTCCTTCGTTCTTTAATTGCTTTTCGAGTCCGAAAGTCAAACTTTGTTTGACTTTCTGCATTGACCAGTTTATGGTCAATGCGAAGTTCATTTGAACTTCGCAACGTGAGCGTAATCACGATGGTTATAGTCCCTTGTGACTATGCCTACTGATTACCACGTTGTCTAGGGTCGTAAGGGTAAGCGATCTAATAAATCGCTTATACCTTCGAACCCGACCCATTTGGTCGATCATTAGGATCCGACCAGACACATTAGGTGACCATAGTATACAGGGAATAACCTTCCGAGGTTATACCTTATGGTCGCTTCGTTTAAGTAGTTGTATGATAGGTAGTTTATATGGCTTAGGTAAATTACCAAAATGCCCTTTTGACGCCAAAATTCATTTTAAGCATATTTAACATAACTTTTGGTATCTAAACTGATTTGGTAACAATATTAGACATGTTAAGGCATATTTTGCTTATCATAGGATTAGTTAGGCAGTCCGAACGCGTTTCACGCGAACGACGCGTTAAAGTAGCATAAGCTTCCTAAACGGGTCGTAATGGGTCGTAAGCACTTAGGTTAGGTTTCATTTAGTATGTAGGCTTTGTTAAACCATATTACATGAGTTCTCATACTCATTTGGTTTACAAGCCCTCATTCTATCCGATCCTCCGAATTAGGTCCGGTTTATTAACATAGTTACCTATATTAGGTGCCGTTTGATTCCGTGATCTCTAGCATTGCTTGGTGGTTATCTTAGGACTTCTGAGCAATCTCAAGTGAGTACATAGACCCCTCTTTTACTGGTTTCCAAACAGTTTTGGGGTGGAACACATGTGCCTACTTGTTACTTTCATGCTTTCCATGATTTCACATAATATACCTGCTATGTTTATTAGTACATTATAGTACATGATTTCATTTCATTTCATTTCATGCTATGTATGCCCATTGTGTGCGTACTTAGTACATCGCTTTACATTACATTTCATGCTATATATGCCCATTGTGTGCATACTTAGTACATTGTTTTACATTACATTTCTGCTATGTATGTTGACTGATAGCATGCTAGCACATTGATTTACATGACTTTTCTGCTTTGTATGTTAACTTAGCATACTTAGTACATTGTTTTCATATGACTTGTATACAACTGCTATAACATTTGGTTTGCACAAACGAGACTTTTATACGTTCATTAACATTAGCTACGCCGCTCGGGAGTAAGTAGTGGTACCATAGGACTTGACCAATCCCATTCCTGACATCCCGGGTTTGTTTGGATGTAAGGAATGACTGAATCCGAAAACATTTCTTTTGATAACCTTGACTGAAAGGGTTATCCGACTGTCTCAAGGCTTGAATGTATGCGTTAACTTACCACATAAATGTTTGTATCAATGTAACATGCATTACTTTGCAAAACATAACTTTTTGATATATTCAAAATACTTTGTTTTGTACATTTCTACATTTGGATTATGTGACAATACTTTACTTACAATACATAACATTTGATACACATTACTTGACTACTTTTGGACTTATAAACATTTGACATGGCTTATACAAGGACTTTTGACTTTTGGTTTAAACATAGACTTTATACATTGGTGGTTTGTTTAAGTGACTTAAGTAACGAGATGTGAGTAATATGATACAAGCATGGTGGATACGTCGCTGGTACTTCCTATATATAAGTGTTTGTATTATATTACATATCATAGCGTTATTTAAATCATTTCAATTTATACATATAACATTTTATACAAATAACATATCTTTCACAAGACATTGTTTACAAACAACTTATCTTATACAAATTCATTTTACATGGTTATTCATTTAACCATACATTATTCTCTTATTTATACATAACATCTGAATTTATTGTTTTTCAAACGATTTACAAAACAAATCAAATTACAAGGTTCATGACTAAACTTTATTAAACAATTTCTTAAACTTAAGTCATGAATCCTATTTTCACAAACCTATGTATCTCACAGGCATGTTTATGCTGACGTACCTATTTTCACATGTGTTTTCAGGAGCTTTTCCATAGGATGATGATCGTGACACTAGGGCGGACCTGTGCCTTAGAGATATAAAACGAAGATAGACTTAGTTTAATTATGTTATAAACTCTTTTATTCATGTTTAAGACAATGTAACTCTTATGTTGATAAATAAAATACAACTTTGTATGCCATGGTTATGAAATAATTAATTCTGTTACAACACTCCCCGACGTTTTCCGCCATGTTTTGTATGTTATACGTGGTCGGGGTGTGACAGAAGAGTTGGTATCAGAGGCAATGGTTATAGGGAATTAGGTTATTAGTAATTCTTTGACCTAGACTATAACCTTTCTAGGACCCTAACACAAGTTATCTTGTGTTTAGATCTTAAAACTTGCACATCACCTATCCTTAGGTGACTATCAAAACAAGAACCCAGTTTTCCGAAACGATTTTTGAAAAACAATCTTCTGTTTTTGAATGATTTATTACATGGTTTTGAACCCACTGTTATAAGGTTTTGAACCCTCTTTTGTAAGGTTTTGAACCCTTCCAGTTTAACTAAAATTTTTGGCTTATTGCCTTCTGAGTTTTCAAAATCTCGTCAAGGTTTTGGGTTTTAAATAATGTGAACACGTGCAAACTGGAAGGATGAATGCCTGTATTCTGGGTTTTCTGTCTAGGCAAGCACTTCGTATATATCTCATCCGACGCGAGACCAGTTGTGCTTACCTGGGAATTCTTAGGATGAGTGTTCACTTATAGGCGAGCATGTCTTCGCGATACATTATTTTTGATCCATTTACTTTGATTAGTCACTGTGCGTCGATTGTTTGCTTGGTAATGCGGGCGAATGACCACCATCTTTTCTTTTGTTAATTTTGTTTCATCTCATTCTCTTCATCCAATCATCTCACTCGTTCCCTTTCATGTTTTCCTCTTTTAGAATGCCTCCTCGACGCGAAAACCAGATAGCGACTGCCGAACTGGCAGAAATTATTGCGCAGCAGATGGCTGCTCAATTCCCAAACCTCTTTGCTCAATGGAACCAAGCCAACAACAACAACAATGCTCCATGCAAATTCAAGGATTTTAACTCGGCTAAACCACTCAAGTTTAGTGGTTCTGAAGGAGCGACTGGGCTTCTTCAATGGTTCGAGAGCATTGAGAATACTTTTCGTCATGTTCAGTGTCCGGAAAATCGCAAGGTCGAGTTTTCTTCGAGCGTGTTTCAGAAGAGGGCTCTTACATGGTGGAATGGGGTAATGAGAGACCGTGGTGCAGAAGTTGCTCTAGCACAAACATGGGCTGAACTTAGAGCTCTTATGATGAGGGAGTTTTGTCCTCGTCATGAACAACGAGCGTTGGAGAAGGAGTTTGATGACTTGAAACAAGATAGTGGCGAGCACAGGGCATATACTGATAGGTTTGAGGAGTTGAGTCTGCTTTGCCCGACTATGGTTACCACACTCGACAAGGCTATCGAAAGGTACATCGACGGCCTACCTGACTCAGTGCAAGACATCATTACTGGTAGTAACCCTGCCACACTCCGTCAGGCGATCGAGTTATCAGCGACATTGACTGAGTCGCAGATTCGGAAGAATAAATTACACAGGAAGGGTGACAAGGGCAAGAAACAGTCGTCTGACAAGGAAGATAGCAAGAAAGGTCAAAACAAGAAGGGAAAGAATTCTGGAGGGTCTAGGAAGCGGAAGGCTTCCCAAAACTATGTCGTTACTGCACAGGCTCAAGCTGCACCAAATCAGCCTGCGCAACCACTAGCCAAGAAGCCATATCTTGGCACTGCACCTTTGTGCAACAGGTGTAACGGCCATCATCCACCACACCTCCAGTGTCGTCAGTGCACCAACTGCGGAAGATCTGGTCATCTTGCCGCTACTTGTCGCATTCCTGTTAACCAGAACCAGGCAGTTCAGAACCAAGCCCAACAAGTTGCTCAGCCTCTTGCTCAGCAACAAGGTCAAGCTGCCCGACCTCATTTTCCTCCTGGTTCGTGCTACAATTGTGTGGATCTGACCCACTACAGGAACCGGTGCCCAAGGCTAGCCAACTAGAATCAGAATCCAAATCAGAATCAAGCTCCAGCTCGAGGTCGAGTCTTCAACATGAATGCTCAAGAGGCACAAGCAGACAATGAAGTGGTGAACGGTACGTTCTTTATTAATAATCAGCCCGCATCTGTTCTCTTTGATTCGGGTGCCGATAAGAGTTTTGTGTCATTGTCTTTTGAGCCAATGCTTCGCGTGTCTAGAACGAAACTAGGTAAACCTTTGACAGTAGAAGTTGCTAGTGGTGAACCCATTGTTCTTGATTATGTTCTTCACAACTGCCAGTTGAACCTTAACGACCATCTTTTTCCTATTGACCTCACGCCAATGCAACTTGGAAGCTTTGACGTTATAGTAGGTATGGATTGGTTATCTAAGCATCGCGCTGAGATAGTTTGTTCTGAGAAGATTGTTCATGTGCCGCTTTCGACAGACGAGATCCTACAGGTTCAAGGTGAGAAACCGTCTGGTGGTCTCAAGCTCATGTCTTGTTTTAAAGCTCGGAAGTATCTGCGAAAGAATTATGTGGCCTTCTTAGCACATGTTACAGCAGATAAAGGCAACGGTAAGTCTATTTCAGATATTCCTGTTGTTCGGGATTATTCTGAAGTTTTCCCTGAAGAGTTACCTGGTCTACCTCCAGCACGCCAAGTCGAGTTCCGCATTGATCTCGTACCTGGTGCAAATCCCATTGCCAGAGCTCCATATCGTCTTGCTCCATCTGAGATGCAAGAGTTATCTAAGCAGCTTCAGGAACTCTCTGAAAAAGGTTTTATACGTCCTAGCTTTTCACCTTGGGGTGCTCCCGTTCTTTTTGTCAAGAAGAAGGATTGATCTTTTAGGATGTGTATCGATTATCGTGAGCTTAACAAGCTTACCATCAAGAATCGATATCCTCTACCTCGCATCGATGATCTCTTTGATCTGTTACAGGGCGCTTCTTATTTTTCGAAGATTGATCTGCGATCTGGATATCATCAACTTCGGGTGCATGAAGAAGACATTCCGAAGACAGCGTTCCGCACTCGTTATGGGCATTACGAGTTCACAGTCATGCCATTCGGTTTGACTAATGCTCCGGCTGTTTTCATGGACTTAATGAATAGGGTCTGCAAGCCTTATTTGGATCAGTTCGTCATTGTTTTTATTGACGACATCTTGATTTACTCCAAGACGCGAGCTGATCACGAGCAACATCTTCGTCTTACTTTGGAACTCCTAAAGAAAGAGCAACTTTTTGCCAAATTCTCCAAGTGTGAATTCTGGCTTAAAGAAGTTCAATTTTTAGGACACATTGTCAACGAACAAGGTATTCATGTAGATCCCTCCAAGATCAAGGGATACGCCTACTACTCCTACTGAGGTTCGTTCTTTTCTTGGTCTAGCGGGTTATTATCGCCGCTTCATTGAGAACTTCTCAAAGATTGCAGTTCCTCTAACTGCTCTAACTCAGAAAAACAAACCCTTTGAGTGGGGATTCAAGCAAGAGGAAGCTTTTCAACACTTGAAACAAAAACTTTGCAACGCGCCTGTTCTGACTTTGCCTGAGGGCAATGATGATTTCGTCGTTTATTGCGACGCATCTATATTGGGTCTTGGCTGTGTCCTGATGCAAAGGAACAAAGTCATAGCATATGCATCGAGGAAGTTGAAGATACATGAGAAGAACTACACCACTCATGATCTTGAGTTGGGTGCAGTTGTTTTCGCTCTAAAGATCTGGAGACACTATTTGTACGGTACAAAATGTGTGGTTTTCACGGACCACAAAAGTCTTCAGCATATCTTCAATCAGAAAGAAC
This sequence comes from Helianthus tuberosus, assembly GCA_030545235.1. NCBI lineage: Eukaryota > Viridiplantae > Streptophyta > Magnoliopsida > Asterales > Asteraceae > Helianthus > Helianthus tuberosus. Next base: position 67,249,841 of record CM060388.1, read on the forward strand.
TCAACATGAGGCAACGACGTTGGGTCGAGCTTCTAAACGAGTATGACTGCGAAATTCGCTACCATCCTGGTAAGGCGAATGTCGTAGCCGATGCATTGAGTCGTAAGGAACGTACTAAGCTTCATTGTGTACGTGTTCAATCTGTTATTCAAGCTCGATCCGATATCCAAGCACGCAATTCTCATGCTCAACAATCTTGTGTTTCACAAGGTTTGATGGATAAGGAATTTCCCTATCACATAACACCTGATCTGGAACTGAAGGATAATGGATCGTATTACTTCATGGACCGTTTGTGGGTCCCAAGCCAAGATAACCTTTGCACCTTGCTTATGGATGAAGCCCATAAGTCGCGTTATTCCATTCATCCTGGCTCAGATAAGATGTATAAGGATCTTCGTATTCACTATTGGTGGCCTGGTATGAAGAAAGACATTGCCTTATACGTATCAAAATGCCTTACTTATCTTAAGGTTAAGGCTGAACATCAACGTCCTTCGGGTTTATTGGTGCAACCAGAGATCCCAGTTTGGAAATGGGAAAACATTACTATGGATCTCATTACTAAACTTCCGCGCACAAAGAAATGTCATGATGCCATCTGGGTAGTCGTTGACCGTCTTACTAAGTCAGCACATTTCTTGCCAATCCGTGAGGATTTTTCTGCTGACAAACTTGCTAAAATCTATGTGGATGAAATTGTAGCTCGACATGGTGTTCCTTTGAACATCATTTCTGACAGAGATGCTCGTTTCACTTCTCATTTTTGGAGAACCATGCAATCTGCTATGGGGACCCAACTTAATCTGAGCACAGCTTATCATCCGCAAACGGATGGTCAATCTGAAAGAACAATCCAGACTCTGGAGGATATGCTTAGAGCTTGTGTGATCGATTTTGGTGGTAGTTGGGATTCACATCTTCCGTTAATTGAATTCTCCTACAACAACAGTTATCACACCAGCATCAAAATGGCTCCTTTCGAGGCTCTCTATGGTCGAAAATGTCGTTCACCAGTCTGCTGGAATGAGATTGGCGAGGCTCAACTTACTGGACCTGCCCTCATTTTAGAGACAACTGACAAGATAAAGAAAGTTCGTGATAACCTTCAGACAGCTAGAAGCCGTCAAAAGAGTTACGCGGACCCAAAACGCAAGCCCTTGGAATTTCAAGTCGGTGATCGAGTATTACTTAAGGTCTCACCTTGGAAAGGTGTGATCAGATTTGGAAAGAAAGGAAAACTTGCACCTAGTTACGTTGGACCATTCAAGATCGTCGAAAGAATCGGAAAGGTAGCCTACAGACTTGAGTTACCTCCTGAACTTGGAAATGTTCATCCAACCTTTCACGTGTCCAATCTCAAGAGGTGTTTAGCTTATGAGAATCTCCACATACCACTTGACGAAATTCGTGTTGACAAAACACTGAAATTTGTTGAGAAGCCAGTGGAAATCATGGAACGTGAAGTCAAGTGGCTCAAACGCAAGCGCATTCCTTTGGTCAAAGTTCGTTGGGAAGCTAAACGTGGACCTGAGTTTACTTGGGAACGTGAAGATCAAATGAAGGCGAAGTATCCGCATATTTTCCCACGAGTTTCCTCTAAATAAATTTCGGGTCGAAATTTCCACAAGTAGGGGATACTGTAACATCTGTGCTTTTTATCATTGTGAACAGTTCAATTATAAATAAAACAATGTTATTTGATCCCAATGTTTGTTTTGTTGTGTTTTACATTTTTCGTGTTTTGACTTTTATTCAATTTCAAACTCTACATCGCTTTCTGGAGAGTTATACGCAAACTGATGCATAAACGTAACCAGTTCAATGCGAAAAATACTCCGGAAGATCAAAATATACTTAACATACCTTAAATAACCTTTACATAACTTAGAAATAAGTTTTGAAGGCTTTGGTATGGCAAAAACAAGTTAATTCGCTTACAGGGACTAAACTTGACAAACTGTGAAAGTATGCCAATTTGAACTGTAACGAACACTCCGGAACATGACCATAAGTTAAACACACCTTAAATATCTTTTATATAGCTTAGAAATAAGCTTTGAGGGGTTCGGTGTGCTAAAATAAACTTTTGGGTCATTCAGGGACTAAAAGCGTCAAAAAGTGCACAAGTTTGCATTTTCGCGCATAACTTACGTTCTGAATACATCCGGACATCCAAAAATTTATGTAAGCACTAAAATATTTTATTATTAGTGTTCGGCTTGAGAAAAATCCATTCGTCGCGCAATTTGGATCATTTTTCGCGCTTATGCGCATTCCGCCGTAATTAAGCGAACATCGCGATCGTACGACCAAACGAACTGACATCCGGCATATTTTTTAGCATGTTTCATGCCCACAATGTTTAGGCATCCTTGTGGAGCCTTCAAAATTATTTAACGAGCCTTAAACATGTCGGAAATGGCCTTAATACGCAACGGGGACTGAAAGGTGAACATTAGAAAGTGTTTGCTGATCAGGGGGACCCTAGCGTGACACCTAGCCCCCTTGGCGTCACGCGAGGCCCCTTTTGATCAGAAAAAGCCATTTTAATGACATGTTAACATCCCCTAACACCCTCCAAAGGTCAAGTGCCACATGTTAATCTCTTATGGTGGCCAAAATCAGCTACCATAACTTTCCAACAAGTGTAGGGATGTGATCATTCCCTCTTCTCCAAGAAATGATCCTAACGGTGGACCGAAAACTATAAATACCCACCTCCACCCTTCACTTTTCCTCACAAGAATCTGATCTTATGTGCTCTAAGTTGAAACCTTTGTTTCATACCTGAGCTATTTTGATCTAAATTAGCATTCGGGGACCCTTTGTAAGTGTTCCTTCGTTCTTTATTGCTTTTCGAGTCCGAAAGTCAAACTTTATTTGACTTTCTGCATTGACCAGTTTATGGTCAATGCGAAGTTCATTTGAACTTCGCAACGTGAGCGTAATCACGATGGTTATAGTCCCTTGTGACTATGCCTACTGATTACCACGTTGTCTAGGGTCGTAAGGGTAAGCGATCTAATAAATCGCTTATACCTTCGAACCCGACCCATTTGGTCGATCATTAGGATCCGACCAAACACATTAGGTGACCATAGTATATAGGGAATAACCTTCCGAGGTTATACCTTATGGTCGCTTCGTTTAAGTAGTTGTATGATAGGTAGTTTATATGCCTTAGGTAAATTACCAAAATGCCCTTTTGATGCCAAAATTCATTTTAAGCATATGTAACATAACTTTTGGTATCTAAACTGATTTGGTAACAATATTAGACATGTTAAGGCATATTTTACTTATCATAGGACTAGTTAGGCAGTCCGAACGCGTTTCACGCGAACGACGCGTTAAAGTAGCATAAGCTACCTAAACGGGTCGTAATGGGTCGTAAGCACTTAGGTTAGGTTTCATTTAGTATGTAGGCTTTGTTAAACCATATTACATGAGTTCTCATACTCATTTGGTTTACAAGCCCTCATTCTATCCGATCTTCCGAATTAGGTCCGGTTTATTAACATAGTTACCTATATAAGGTGTCGTTTGATTCCGTGATCTCTAGCATTGCTTGGTGGTTATCTTAGGACTTCTGAGCAATCTCAAGTGAGTACATAGACCCCTCTTTTACTGGTTTCCAAACAGTTTTGGGGTGGAACACATGTGCCTACTTGTTACTTTCATGCTTTCCATGATTTCACATCATATACCTGCTATGTTTATTAGTACATTATAGTACATGATTTCATTTCATTTCATGCTATGTATGCCCCTTGTGTGCATACTTAGTACATCGCTTTACATTACATTTCATGCTATATATGCCCATTGTGTGCATACTTAGTACATTGTTTTACATTACATTTCTGCTATGTATGTTGACTGATAGCATGCTAGCACATTGATTTACATGACTTTTCTGCTTTGTATGTTAACTTAGCATACTTAGTACGTTGTTTTCATATGACATGTATACAACTGCTATAACATTTGGTTTGCACAAACGAGACTTTTATACGTTCATTAACATTAGCTACGCCGCTCGGGAGTAAGTAGTGGTACCATAGGACTTGACAAATCCCATTCCTGACATCCCGGGTTTGTTTGGATGTAAGGAATGACTGAATCCGAAAACATTTCTTTTGATAACCTTGACTGAAAGGGTTATCCGACTGTCTCAAGGCTTGAATGTATGCGTTAACTTACCACATAAATGTTTGTATCAATGTAACATGCATTACTTTGCAAAACATAACTTTTTGATATATTCAAAATACTTTGTTTTGTACATTTCTACATTTGGATTATGTGACAATACTTTACTTACAATACATAACATTTGATACACATTACTTGACTACTTTTGGACTTATAAACATTTGACATGGCTTATACAAGGACTTTTGACTATTGGTTTAAACATAGACTTTATACATTGGTGGTTTGTTTAAGTGACTTAAGTAACGAGATGTGAGTAATATGATACAAGCATGGTGGATACGTCGCTGGTACTTCCTATATACAAGTGTTTGTATTATATTACATATCATAACGTTATTTAAATCATTTCAATTTATACATATAACATTTTATACAAATAACATATCTTTCACAAGACATTGTTTACAAACAACTTATCTTATACAAATTCATTTTACATGGTTATTCATTTAACCATACATTATTCTCTTATTTATACATAACATCTGAACTTATTGTTTTTCAAATGATTTACAAAACAAATCAAATTACAAGGTTCATGACTAAACTTTATTAAACAATTTCTTAAACTTAAGTCATGAATCCTATTTTCACAAACCTATGTATCTCACAAGCATTTTTATGCTGACGTACCTATTTTCACATGTGTTTTCAGGAGCTTTTCCATAGGATGATGATCGTGACACTAGGGCGGACATGTGCCTTAGAGACATAAAATGAAGATAGACTTAGTTTAATTATGTTATAAACTCTTTAATTCCTGTTTAAAACAATGTAACTCTTATGTTGATAAATAAAATACAACTTTGTATGCCATGGTTATGAAACAATTAATTCTGTTACAACACTCCCCGACGTTTTCCGCCACGTTTTGTATGTTATAAGTGGTCGGGGTGTGACATTGGTGCCTTCAAAGATCACAATTAACAAAAAATTAAATTATAAACCACTAAACTAATCTAACTTTCTACATAAAGCAAATAAGAGCATTTAAAATAAAATTACAGTATGGTCTACTACAATCCATCAAATTAACATGTTTCCTCTCTGGCCCATTTGACCCTTAAGAAATAAAAGATAACCCAAATGAATGACCAATTCAGAAGCCTCTACATTAGATTGGCCGGTGCACCTGTGCAATAAGTGTTCCTAAGAAGCTGTTTGCAGCATTTGTATCCCCAGTGATGATCCTTCCACCATGAACCCCAAACGGCTGTATGATTATTGACGTAAACATTTTCTTCTTCATGCTTGAAAACATGCAGCATATCGAAACCATTTTCTTCTTCAACAGCTGCATTTTCACTAATAATAGTATACTTGTCTTGTAGCATTTTTTTTAGTTTTTTCAAGTAGTTTTTCCTAAGTTTTTCTCTAGCGGCTTCATGTCTTTGAATTTCATGAGCAGCAGCATTCCACCTGTCATTTTTTCCATCATAATGAAGCATAAAGGTCTCAAACTTGTCATCGGGTGCAATATTTTTACTTGTCCACCTCCTGTATTTTCCATCCTCTGGTAGCTCCATCTGCTTTCGGTATTTGAAAGAAACTGAAATAAAAAACAGATACAATCAGCGCAACTAGCCTAGAGTAGTAACATCATCTTGATGGCAACAGGAAATAGTATTATTATTTACATTAATTAATATGCAGACTAACTACCCTATTTGGTAATTGAAATCGATATCTTAGAGCCAACCAGTAATAGCTCAAACAAGTATTATGTATATATATAAACCCTTTTCGAATAGCAAATGTTGGTTGGTATAAACCCTAACTAAATGCATTATCTAACGAAACCCTAAACTGAATAACAAAATCCATCTAAAAACATACATACAGCTGTAGCATAAAATCAAACAGTTTAGCGAAAATCAAATACAATAGATAAAATATGAACCTGATGTTTAAATTCCTTCTGAGTGGAGGAGGCTGAGGGATTGATTGATAACGAGAAAGATCGGTATTTATTTATTTATTTGTATTTATTATATAAACGAGAGAGAGAGAGAGAGACGTAGGCGGTGGGGAATTTAGATCTCGTATGTATTTATACCAAAAATTTCAAGTCAAGTCGGTTCGGTTGCCCACTTGAGAAATCAGAAAACAAAAGGATTGTTTACTTACTTAATGGATTGTTTGTTGTTCACTTAAATTAAATAATGCATATATTCTTCCGGTTTTGTTCCGATTTTTTTTGAAAGGAAAACTTCATTAGAACAAACCGAACCACCTCAAACCGAGGGGCCCAAAAATAACCAATATTACATAATTACAAATTTACACCAATTTTACCACGACAAATTTTTGAACCTCTACCTATTTTTAAACCATAAAAATCCTGAAGCCTTTAACTTACTAATAATGACGTCCGCTCTAACCTCCTTATTCTTGAACCTCGCTTTGTTCCTAGCTTTCCAAATGAGCCAAGCCGCAATCCTGACGATGCCTTTGAAAGCTTCCTTTTTATCTCCGGTTAGGCCAACATGCTCATGAATCTCCACTATGTCTTTGAAACCAAAGAAAAACAAGTTCTGAACATTAACCCACCTGCTAAAGTGATTCCAAACAACCGACGCCATGTAGCAAGCCGAGAAAATATGAGAAACCGAGTCCTCTCCATCCCTGCAAAGGACACACGACTCCTCCTGAGCATCAATGTTTCTTTTTTTTAGAGCTTCCACCGTCGCGATTTTGTTCATGGCCGCTCTCCAAACGAAGATATTACACTTGTCAGGAATCCACTTACAGTCTTCTATCCGCTCCTGCGGGTGTGAGGGAAGCCGCCCTTCTTTATTCAAGAGCTTTTTAACAGCTTTCACACTATATTCCTTGTCGACCGCCCCTATCCACTCCCATGCATCAGAACTATCAGAAAGAGATACTTGATTCAGCTTATCACATAATCCAGCCAACTCATTAACCTCCACCCCAGCCGAAATTGGCCTGGTCCAGGCCCAAACAAAGCTGGAAAAAATGCCGCTTGCAGCCGACCATCCGAACAGCCGGTCCGCCACCAAACACCTATTCTCCTTTTTGATCTTGAATAATTCTGGAAAGACATCTTTTAGCGGCTCGTTACATAACCAAGGGTCCGGCCAAAAAGATGTATTTGCCCCGTTACCAACTTTACTTCTAAAAAAATTCCTCAACGGCCCTTCCACTGAGGATTTAGAGAGAACTTTCGCTATGTTACACCAAACCCCACCCATTGATCTTCTAAAAGGAAGAAAATCCCAGTTGAGTCTCGTATTGTGAATAGCTTCTACAACTCTAGCCCACAACTTGTTCCTTTCCGTTTTTAACCTCCACCCCCATTTGGAAAGGAGCGACACATTGATATTTTTGAGCTTGCTTAAACCAAGACCCCCAAGATTTTTAGGAAGGGTAACCGTATCCTAAGCCACCCAATGAAGCTTTTTATTTCCCTCGTTCCCTCCCCACAAAAACCTTCTAATTTTTGCTTCCAAATCCGCAATCACTTTACTCGGGGCTTTGAAAAGGGAGAAATAATAGTTTGGAAGACTCTCGAGCACGGATTTGATAAGCACAACTCTGCCCCCAATAGAAAGCAAAGAGGCCTTCCAACTTGACAACTGAGCGTCAAAAATCTCATAAATCGGGCTCCAATTGGCGACCCGGTTCATATTCGCACCAACTTTAACCCCCAGGTAACAAAAGGGGAAGGAGCCGACTCTACAGCCAATAACCGACACCATCGAGTCAAGGTCCTCCGCCCCCACACCCATGCCAAAAATATTAGATTTATCTAAATTTATCTTCAAACCCGAGCACACGTGGAAAATTCTCAGAATCCGAACCACATTTAGGATATTGTCCTCCGACCAATCCCCTAAAATGATGGCATCATCCGCATAAAAAGGTGAGATATAATGGGCCCATTGTTAGGCGTTTTCATCCCGTTTATAAGCCCTTCCGACTTCGCCTTATCAAGCAAACACGAAAGAACGTCCATAACCAAAATGAAGAGAAACGGCGAAATAGGGTCTCCTTGTCTAAGACCCTTGTAACACTGAAACTCGAACGTCGGCGACCCGTTGACTAGCACCGAAGACCTCGCGGAGTTTAGAATACCCTTGATCCAAAGACACCACCGCTCCGGGAAACCTTTTTTAGACATAGTGTCTAGAAGAAAATTCCAATTTACATTATGGTAGGCTTTTTCAAAATCAATTTTGAAGAAAAAACCTTTTTTTTGAACTTTTTACCCCACGTGTACAATTCATTGACCATAAGGGGACCGTCCAGGATAAAATTCCCTTCCAAGAACGCGGATTACGAGTCCGACACAACCGACCCGATGACCTTCTTCAGCCGATTCGCAAGAACCTTAGAGACAACCTTGCTAATGATACCGATGAGATTAATAGGCCTATAGTTTTTTAACTCTACCGGATCTTTAATCTTAGGAACAAGCGTGATAAAGGAGGAACCGCTACCCACACTGAACTCCCCGTTGACAAAGAAAGAATCCAGCACCTCTTTAAAGTCCTTTTCGAATAAATGCCAAAACTTTTTAATAAATCTCATATTAATGCCATCAGGACCTGGAGACTTATCACTACCACAATCCGCCACTGCGGCTTTTATTTCCTCCTCCGAAAACTGCTGAATTAAGAACAACATATCCGACTCTTCCAGAATCTTCGAATTATCACAGCTCACCTGCGGCCTTATCGTCCACTCCTCCTTGAACCGGCTGTGAAAAAAACGTCTTAATTTCTTTTTTAACCTTCGACGGTTTCGTTACCCATTTCCCTGATAAATTCAGCCCCGGGATAAGGTTAGAAGCCTTCCTAAGATTAATGAGAGAGTGGAAAAACTTTGTATTAGCGTCGCCTTCTGAGGCCCACCTAACCCTAGCTCTTTGCTTCGCTTCCGAACACTTTTTCAAATCCATTTCCATAATCACTTTTTTATTTTCGATGAAAGCCCACTCTTCCTCTTCGGCCAGGGCCCTATCTTCCATGCTTTTCTCTAAAACTTCCAGCTCCTCCAAAGCACACGAATACACTTCCCCCTCTTTCTTTAAATAATTTTCTCTCCACTCTTTAACCGCCTTCCTGATTCTAGCGAATTTAGCCGATAAGCAACTATCAGGAGGGCCAGGGAAACCACCAGAGTTGGCAGCTTTCTCTACCGTATCGCTAAAACCCTCTTTATCCAGCCAAACATCAAACAACCTGAAAGGTTTCGGACCGAAGTTTTTGTCACCCTCCTCCAAAATAAGCGGAAAATGGTCCGAATACAAAAATGGCAACGCCCTCAGAGAAGCACTCGGCCATTTGCTGAAGAACTCTGGGCAAACAAAGAATCTATCAAGAGATTAGCTTGGTTTATGAACACATTGAAATTATTAGCACAAGAAGCTTTAAAACCGGAATTCTTTCTCTCAGACACGTACCTGACCGCGTTGAAATCCCCAACCACCACCCATTTACCATCTAAACCTTCCATAATGGCCCTAATTTCGTTCCACAGAGCCAGGTTTGCCGACGTGTTCTGTGGAGCATACATGTTAATAATATTTAAAACATCCTCGCTTCCTTTGAGCCTACCCCTAGTAACCAGCAGGTATCTCTGTTTGATAGAGCTAACCAAATCGAATAACCCCAAGTTCCAGATACTAAGAAGACCCCCTGATTTCCCAACCGACCCAACAAACTCAACACCATAATTTTTATTACCCCAGAAACTTTCGAACCTGAACCCGGATAAATCCTCTTGTTTCGTTTCTTGAAAAGCCATAAAATCAACCTTATTTCTGATCTTTAACCCCTTAATCCACCCATCTTTTTGACACCCCCCAATGCCTCTCACATTCAGACTCATGAAATTCATTAAAAGACCATATTATTACCTTCACCGATAATCGCCTCCTTGATCTTACTAGAGTGATCTCCTAGCTGAACGCCCAAAAATTTACCCAACTCAACCGTAGCAACAAGCTCCTGTTGCAGACTATCTTTCTTGCTGACATTATCGGGATCCACTTCCTGCGTCTCCAGCACCACGTCCGGCGAAGAGAGAGGCCTCTCCAGCCGACCTGGATCAGGCTCCCTTTGCCGAAAGCTGCCAGCAATATCCTCTGACCTCGTCTCAGAACCAGAGGATCCCAAATTATCTACCAGGTTCACACACGGTATTTCATTAAGCATATCCATAGGATTCAGCCCAACAGACCAAGTAAAAAAACTGGGCTCCCCCGATACGCTTCTTAGTCTCTTTTTGGGCCTATTGTCACTACTGGGCTCCCCCGATACGCTTCCTTTGGTGCTTATCCTTGAAAATGTTAAAAGGCTTCTTTTTGGCTTTGACTTTACACGAGGGAAAGGGAGCAGACAAAATACCAGCGTCATTATTAAATATTCCTTGGCTAAAAGAACTTCCCTCGGGGTTTACACCTGTCACACCCCGATATTTCCACGTATTACCGGTGGGCCCGGAGGGGAGTATCGTGACGTAGTTGATATCATCATGGTCAAACAACACAATTTAAATGCACAGCGGAAGCAAAAGATAATAATCACATTACAACCCGAATGAATAGTAATATCAAAGTATCACAATGGTCTGTAAAGGATCCACAGGCGGATCAAAAGATAAATAAGATCATTGTTCAACAGACTTTAACATCTAGAGCTTGCAAGACTTGATTATTGATGCCTGGAGTAGCCAGCCTATTTCGTATAGTACCTGCACTTAACCTTTTTGGAAAATACGTCAGTTTACACTGGTAAATACAATTAACTGACTCATTTTGAAAAGAGTTTAAGAAAATTAGTTTGGATGCACATGGCACAAAATATCTTTTATAACTTGGGATAATTATTTAAAAATAAACTTGTATACAGTTTTACATGTTTGTCGTCCATTTAGGACCCGGTTTAACAAGATTAATAGACACACCACTTGGTATAATACCCATAAGAAGATACCCCTCTTGTGGACTACCTTTTTACATACGCAACTGTCAGGTGTATGCCTACACCCCGTGCATAAGTCGTGGCCATTTCTAATGAATGAGCCGAGGATATCCAAGACACGGTCATTAACCCCTCAAAGGCATTGCATCAAACAAGACAGAATAAAACGGGTTATGCATCTTTTTAATCAATATCTGATTGTACGACTTCATACCCGACCAAGCGGTATCATTATAATACCGTACCCCAAGCCCGTATAGGGAAAATAAGTTAAAAGTATTTACCTGAGCAAAGTATAAATCACAATCAGCAAGTACACGTAGCTTTTACTGGGCTCCTAATCTGGAACGAAGGTTTTAATTAACCTATTAGATTCCTAACGGGTCTTTCTTAAGTTTAAACTTAGACCGGTTAGTTTTAACGAATGTATACGGTTCAAAACGCAAGATTAAGCGAAGACCGGATTGGAATGTGATTTAGTCCCGACAAGTTTGAAGACTTGTATAATATGGGTAAACTAAACACATTCCGGATTTTGAGGTGAAAATGATAAGGTTTGACCCGTTTCGGTCAATTTATGCAAACTAGTTACATAAACCGAACCGGACTCGAATAACGCATAACGGGTAACCAAATGAGTCACGAACAGGTTTCCTAAGTTAATATGCTTTAAACATGTTGTGATATCAGTAGGATACCTTCTATTATGCCCAAAACGAGTTTAATCTCAAATTAAGCCCCGTAGGGGTATTTTGGTCATTTTAGATTATAAAAGAGATTAATTATAATTCTGAGATTCGGGTCTGAAATAAACAGTAAACCACTCGATTTAATAGGTTATATCAGTTGGTGATACGTCTTATATGACAAAATGGTTTTAAACCCATACTATGTGTTTAATACGCGTAAAAAGCCGTTTTAAGCGATTTCCGGGTCATAACAGGAAATCTGGGTTTTCTGATCAGTTTATAAAGTTCAACATACTTCATTTATCATATAAAATCAGTAGCCAAAGGTTTGGTGTCTGACTGTTATGTAAAAATCATTTTATAAGCAAAAAGGGTATAATCGGTATTTACCGAATCAAGGCAATAACCTTAGGTTATGATCAGTTTAAAAACATTCAAAAATCCCAAAATATTATATTACATCAGTGGGTAAAAGTTTTGGTGTCAAAAATTGGGTTTAGATAGGCTTTATGCTAATTATGCAGTTTAGTTAACAAAAAGCGTTCTAATTACGCTATTGAGCATAACTCTTAATCTAGACCTCAAACTGATCTGAAAATTTAGGGACATGTTTATAATTCAGTAACAAAGATTATTGTCCTCTCACATTTCCAAAATTCTCGTTTTATGGTCAAAAGGGCATTATGGTCAACATTAAGCAATTAACGGAAACGTGTAAACGAATCGGAAAATCAACGAACGAATCACAAAGGGTTATACTATCATATAACCCGGTCCTAATGAAGCTCTTAGGCGTTTCTAAATCATGCTAATATGGGTCAGAACTGAAAGTCAAAGCAGTGGTCAAAGTATGCGACTTTCGGTTCCGAACCGGTCCTAAACTGAAAATTGTCGGGTCAGACATGCTTAGACATGTTCTTGCATTGATTACCAAGTTATATGAGTGGTAAAACAGGTTATATGTCTTCTACATTGCTAATTATGTGTTAATTCAAAAATTAAGTTTCTGTTGACTTTTTTGGATTAAGTGTGACCCGACATTTGACCTAGTTAGAGCGGGAATCAGAGGGTGCCCTTTTAAGGGTTTATTGCCCACCTAATTACCAACTTATAACTACTTTCAATTTGGCTAATCACCAGACCATTAGTGATTAATCGATAAGTCAAACCTTAATTATGACGGTTTGACTTTAAGCTAATTAACTAAGTAAAACATGATTAAGGAGGGTCAAGGAAGCTTACCAAGGTCCTATGCACGACTAGTGATGCTTAGGGAAGGCTCTTGTGCTCCAGAAATGATCTGAAGTAAAGTTATGAATGAATGATCAAAGTTTGCAACAATGTGGGTCTTTATATAGTGATCTTGATTGATCAAGATGATGCCAAACAAGTCTAGGATTGTTCCCTGATGTATACAAGTGTCCCTAGAGCCTAAAAACTTGTTTGTGCCGCCCATGGTATTGAAAACAAGCAATATAAGTCGGTTAAACGGGCTGGACAGTCACCTATGGGTGTTTCTGATGCTGGGGACCATATACAGACCGTAAGACCTTGGCTTTGCGGTCCGTAATCAACTTTGGTTTATTTCGCCCAGATGACATCCTTGCGGACCGTAAGGCTAAGCCCTTACGGTCCGTAACCGATGACCAGAAGACAAAAAATTGAGAATCTCTTAAGTTTGACCATGCAACTTTGATATTATGAATTAGGGCCTTTATTATCAGTTTGGGGCCACTTGATCATGTCTGAACAGTTATGACAACCTTGCCATGCTTTAAAATTGTCTTGGATTCTTTTGAAATGGGCCATGAATGAAGGTTTGTCGTATATATTCTCATAGGATCCCATCTTTGCAATTTGAATCAATTATTACTAGTATTAACCGGATTTGAATGTATATCAGATGTTTATAACACATGTTAAGGTTTGGGATTTATACATAGGTCGCTCAGAGGTATTTATTAACATGTCGACGCTTTTAAATTCTACCTTACATCTTGTAACTTGATCCGAAATTTATGACACATTTATCTTATGTGACACGTGTCTTTATTTTATGGGACATAAATTTTCGAGGTGTTACATCCTCACCCCCTTAAAAGAAATCTCGACCTCGAGATTTACTGAAATAAATCAGGGTGGGTATTTCTCTTTCATCGTGGACTCTACCTCCCGCGTGTACTTGGGACCTCTACGGGCATCCCATTTCACCTTTACGATCGGCACATGCTTCATTCGAAGCTTCTTAACCTGTCGATCCTCGATCGACACAGGTTTTTCAACAAACTTCAAGCTCTCTTCTATGTGCACATCTGTATGTGGTATGACTAGTGATTCATCAGCTAGACATTTCTTCAGATTGCAGATGTGGAATACATTGTGAATACCACTGAGCTCTTCAGGTAAGTTTAACTTATAAGCAACTGATCCGACACATTCGATGATCTCAAATGGTCCTATGTACCTCGGGCTTAACTTGCCTTTCTTACCAAATCGCATCACTCCCTTCCAGGGTGATACTTTAAGCAACACTTTGTCACCTACCTCGAATTTCAGAGGTTTACGCTTTAAGTCTGCGTAGCTTTTCTGCCTATCTCTGGCAGCTTTCAGGCGGTCACGAATCTGGACAATCTTGTTCGTCGTTTCAAAAACTATGTCAGGTCCTGATAATTGAACTTCTCCTACTTCTTCCCAACAAATAGGCGTTCTGCATTTCCTACCATATAATGCCTCGAAAGGCGCAGCCTTAATGCTCGTATGGTAGCTATTGTTATAGGAGAACTCGATCAATTGCAGGTGGTTATCCCAACTACCACCTAAGTCAATCACACATGCACGAAGCATGTCTTCCAAAGTTTGGATGGTACGCTCACTCTGCCCGTCCGTCTGAGGATGGTAAGCCGTACTAAAATTTAAGCGCGTGCCCAAAGACTGTTGGAAACTTTTCCAAAAATGTGATGTGTATCTGGTATCTCTGTCAGAGATAATAGACACTGGTACGCCATGCAGAGATACAATCTTGTCTACGTACAATTGGGCTAACATGTCGGAGCTATAAGTCTCCTTAATGGGTAGAAAATGTGCTGACTTAGTCAGTCTATCTACTATCACCCATATAGTATCATTTCCTTTCTTTGTCTTTGGTAACTTAGTGATAAAATCCATAGTTACCATTTCCCATTTCCAAGTGGGAAGTTCAGGCTGTTGTAGCAAACCTGACGGCTTTTGATGTTCGGCTTTGACTTGCGCACACGTCAAACATTTAGCTACATAGGCAGCTATAGACTTCTTCAAGCCTATCCACCAGAAATTTGCTTTCAGATCCTGGTACATCTTGTCAGCTCCAGGATAAACAGAGTATTTAGAACTGTGGGCTTCCTAGAGGATAACATCCCGAAGTCCTCCATAAACTGGAACCCATATTCGTCCATTTAACCTCAGAATTCCGTCCTTGCCATAGGATAACTGTTCTTCAGTTACTCCTAGCTTTTCATCAGGAAAGTTAGCTTCTAGCACAACTTCCTTCTGTGTAGCTAACAATCTTTCGTTCAAACCATTCTTTATCTCAATGCTCTTGGCATTGATTCTTATAGGCTTCACTCTTTCTTTTCGACTCAAGGCATCGGCGACTACATTCGCCTTGCCGGGATGGTATCTTATCTCACAATCATAATCATTCAAAGTTTCCATCCAATGTCGTTGCCTCATGTTTAAGTCTTTCTGATTGAACAGGTGTTGAAGGCTCTTGTGATCAGAATAGATCACACACTTAGTTCCATACAAGTAGTGCCTCCAAAGTTTTAGTTCAAATACAATGGCACCCAACTCCAAGTCATGGGTGGTGTAGTTCTTTTCGTGCACCTTTAACTGTCGAGAAGCATAGGCAATAACCTTGCCTTTCTGCATAAGCACACATCCCATACCTGTGTGCGATGAATCACAATATACTACAAATTCTTCAATCCCTTCAGGCAATGTCAACACTGGTGCATTGCTTAGCTTCTATTTAAGGATGTCAAAGGATTCTTGTTGCTTTGGCCCCCAGTCGAACTTAATATTCTTCCTAGTCAAAGAAGTTAGGGGTGCAGCAATCCTTGAAAAATTTTCAATAAAACGCCTGTAATATCCTGCCAACCCCAAGAAGCTGCGAATCTCTGTGGGCATCTTCAGCTCTTGCCAATTCATGACAGCTTCAACCTTAGCGGGATCTACCTGGATTCCGCATTCACTAACCACATGTCCAAGAAATTGGACTTCACAAAGCCAAAATTCACACTTAGAGAATTTGACGTAGAGCTTTTCTCGATAAAGCAGTTTCAGAATGCAATGGAGGTGCTTCTCATGGTCAGCTTGACTCTTCGAGTAAATAAGAATATCATCGATGAAGACGATGACAAATTTATCCATGTAGGGCTTGCAGACGCGGTTCATGAGATCCATGAATGCGGCTGGTGCATTAGTGAGTCCAAAAGGCATCACTAAGAACTCGTAATGACCATAACGAGTCCTAAATGCAGTCTTATGTACATCTTCATCCTTGGCCTTCAGTTGATGATATCCTGACCTTAAGTCGATCTTGGAAAAGTAGCTCGCTCCTTGAAGTTGATCGAACAAGTCGCCGATCCTGGGCAATGGATACCTATTCTTGATAGTAACTTTGTTAAGTTCATGATAATCTATGCATAGACGCATCGATCCATCCTTCTTCTTGACAAACAAGATTGGTGCTCCCCATGGAGATGAACTAGGTCTAATAAAACCTTTGGCTAGCAAATCATCTAGTTGTGTCCTCAATTCCTTCATCTCTGTTGGTGCCAACCTATAAGGCGCTCTTGCAACAGGTGCTGCTCCAAGAATAATGTCAATCCTGAACTCCACTTGCCTATCTGGGGGTAAACCAGGTAGTTCTTCAGGGAATACTTCTGGATATTCAGAGATAATGGGTATGTCTTCGATCTTAGGCTTTGGTTCATCAATAGTTACTTGCGCCATGTAAATAACACAACCCTTCGTCAAACACCTTGATGCCTTGAGCATGGACACTTGCTCAGGCATTCCATACTTAGTATCTCCTTGAATTGTCAGAGGCTCGCCATGAGGAGTTCTGACAACTACTTGCTTCTTTGCACAAACGATCTGGGCTTGGTTCCGAGACAACCAATCAATTCCTATTACTATATCGAAACCAGCTAACTTCAAAGGAAGTAAGGATAACGGAAAAGAGTGGTTCCTAATGGATATGAAACATCCATCTAACACGGTTGAGGTGGTTTCTAAGGTACCATCAGCTAATTCCACCTCATATTTCACACTTAGGGTTTTAACAGGTAAATTCAGCAACTTACAAAACTTATTATCTACAAATGACTTATCCGCCCCTGAATCAAACAATACCCTCGCATAAACATCATTTATAAGAAAGGTACCTGTTATCACGTTATCATCCTGCACTGCCTCCTTAGCATCCATTCTGAAGACCCTAGCGTTGGTCTTTTTACCTTCTTCTGGTTTCTTGGCATATTTTGGGCAGTTCGACTTAATGTGCCCTTTCTCGTTGCAGTTGTAGCAGGTCGCATCCTTCAACTTTTTGCAATCTAAGGTCTTGTGTTCCTTGGATTTGCAGATCCCACATCCAAAAGTCCTTGATTGTGTCTGCGAGTTCGATTCCAACCTATACTTTCCAAAGTGATGTTTCCGACAAACTTTGCATCTGGGTTTCTCACCCAACTGTTGGTTACCTTTGTTGAACCCTGAACTCTTCTTGTTCTCATGGTTCCCCTTATGTTTCTTGTCTGAACGACGTGAGTTATCATCCTCACGCTTTCTCTTACCTCCTTCAGAATTCTTTAGCGATTTCAATCTAACCGCATCTAAGGTAAGAGACAAAGATAGATCAGCTGCTGATCTAAAAGTAGTAGGTCTTGAAGCCTTAACACTGGCTTTGATTTCTGGGGCTAAACCCCCAATGAAGCGAGCAATCCTTTTGGGTTCTGGTGTCACAAGGTAAGGAACCAATCTTGACATCGTGTTAAAGCTTGTAAGATAAGCTTGGAAATCTAGGTTTTTCATAACCAACGATAAGAAATTTGACTCAATTCTTTCAACCTCATGCTGAGGGCAGTAATTCTCCTTAATAAGAGCAACAAACTAATCCCATGTCAGATTGTAAAGTGGGATCTTCCCAGCTGCTTGAATGAGAGACTTCCACCATGCTAATGCCTCAACCTTGAACGATTGGGATACATACTTCACTACATCCCTTTCAGCACAACCGCTGATATCGACCACGGTGTCCATCTCATCTAACCAAGTCATTCAGTCAATTGCCCCCTTCTCCCCAGTGAAATCCCGGGGTTTGCAGGAAACAAAGTACTTATAAGTACATGACTTGGTACGTGGTTCATCATCAAATACTATCCTCTTGGATGGAACACTATTTTGGTTCGAGGAATGTCGATCATCCTCTTTCTTTGGCTTATCTTTCTTAGAGGGCGGCTTGCTGTGAGCCTCTGAATGAGTCTTAGGCTTGGAATGTGGTGCGGATAGGGTCCTACTTCGAGTCCCGCTAGATTCATTATATTGCCGCTCTATAGCTTTTGTAACAGCATTATCTATTAATGCTTGCAGTTCTGCACCCGCTATGTTAATTCGGGTATTATCATGATCCTCCCTTAGGTGACTGTTGATATAATCCGAGTCAGCCATGTAGTTTGAACTGTTACATAAGATATTGACAATAATTTATTTAGGAGTTTATTATGGAATTGTCTTTTATGGCAATTCATTAACCATGGTAAACACAGATCATATTTGGTTATTTTGTTAATCATATTTATTTAGGATTCTTATTATAACTTATCCTAATTATAAAGCAACAATAGCAACATAAGTGGCACAAAAGGCCTAGTCACAGGGACATTCTAAATCATAAGCCATGATTTCAGAGAATCAAGGCATTAAGGTTTGAACATAGTTCCTTACCTTTTCCTGACAGGGAGTCGTAGACTACAACTGTCTTTTGCCTTATATGATAATGAATACGGCCCGTAGGCACTACATCACTAATGGATGTTTAATATAGGATCATCATAATTAATGATTTAAACCCAAGATTTATAGATCATCAGGTTAGGTTAGGAATCTTTTGAAGAATCCAATTGTAAGAATGACGTGTGTGATTTTTAACGAATCACGTCTGTCAGGAGTGTTAACATGTTTTCAGATGTTAACAGGATTATGAATCTTTTGAAACGGGTCTTACCATCTTGGCCAAGTCTTATAATGACATGCAGGCTAGGTTATACCTTTAAGATTCTTATTTAATATTTAATAGGCAGATGATCATAAGAGGAATGATTTTTGATTTTATTTATCTCATGTATAATATATTTATGCATATAATGACAAAATGAAATTTTTAAATCTAACATTCCATTAAACATTAAAAGGAGTACATATTGCCCTAAACGGGACTTTTAACAGAAATAACTTGCCCACATAGGGGCTAAACTGATAATACAAGTCCTCGCAGGGACTGATTACGAAGATAGATGTCCACGCAGGGACTAAAGAAGGATAAGTCCACGCAGGGACTAAAGAAAAACAAGTCCACGCAGGGACTAAGTACATAGATAAATGTCCACGCAGGGACTTGATTGAAATAAGGAAATACAACAATACATATAGGGATTCAATGATCCCTCTTCTTCTTTCCTTTTAACAAGCTTGCCAGGCCCTTGAGAAATCCCTGGTTGTTCCTACGTTCTTCTTGAAATTCTCGTTCCACCCTGTTTAGTCTGTGGAGGATTTCCTCCAGTTCCGGTGGGGAAAACCGTGGTGGCTGCGGCTGGTGCTGAAACTGAGGTTGAGCAGGTGTTTGATACCCACGAGCTGGGTATCCCACTCCCCAGGGGGCTCCATATGGTCCTTCAGGATGAAGGGCGTTGTAGTTTGCAGCTACAAGGTATGGGTCAGCTTCAGCATAGTTGTAGTTAGTGTGAGCCGGCTGCTCAAATGGATTGTACGCCGTTGAACCGGCGTATGTAGGAATCGGGTTGCCAAAACCCAATGGTGGCGGCGCAATAGGTGCAGAATTCACCTCTGAAACTAGATTTGAAGGCCCACCCATTTGTGGGTCTTCATGCAGTGGCGGATAGTGACTGCCACTTGAGTGATGGGGGGTGCTAAAGTGAAAATCCCTTTCTCGCACGGACATTCGTGCGCCTGTTCTTCTACGCCTCAGTGGTTCTGGAGGTGCTAGTTGTACTGGCGGCGGTGGTGGCGGTGGCGTGACTGCCACGAAACGCGAATCCTCGGAGGGATCCTGCTGCTGTTGCTGCTGGGGAGGCGATGAATGGTGAGAGGGTGTAAAGTACCATTCATACTGGTTAAATCTCGCCTGGTAGCTATCTGGGCCACGGTAAGGTGATCCATGGAAGGATGACCCATCCGAAATCTCGATGGGGTGAGTAGGTGTCCCAGAAGGTGGTTCAACAGGATCCGTGTCCTCATCTATATCCATTCCCTGAGCTTCGGGGAAATGGTCTTCAGGTCCTAGTGGGTTAAAACCCACTGGTTCTTCGATATAGTTTGCCGGGTTGAACCGGCCCTGGAAGACAGGAGTGGGGTCACCAAAGTAATGGTGCGAAAAGGACCGCTGCAATGGCAAAAAGGAGTGGCGTGAGTCTTCGGGCTCGTTCTCTGATTGTGGCCCAAAGGAATAGCGATAAGGAGGCGTTGAGCTATGCGAGACAGATTGTCTAGCGGGCTCCAAATAGGTCCTCCAGTTTCCTTGAGGATCGGCACTCATGGTAGCAGAAGGAGTTCGCCGGTGTAAAGGCCCGGCTTCGTGATCGTTGGGGGCGCTGATTGGCCCCTTACCTCTTCCACCTCTATGGAACCTCGGTGGCATATTTCCTGTCAAAACAAAAGAAAGAAAACAACAAGAAAAATAAAGGACAATATAAAACAATTTAGGATTTGTCCTAAGTTCTTTATCTAAACTCGGAAGTCGAGGAATGTGCAAACTGTGTCATTGAGATTAAACACAAAAGGCTAGTGTTTAATTCACTCAATGTTGGCTCTGATACCAACCTGTCACACCCCGATATTTCCACGTATTACAGGTGGGCCCAGAGGGGAGTATCGTGATGTAGTTGATATCATCATGGTCAAACAACACAATTTAAATGCACAGCGGAAGCAAAAGATAATAATCACATTACAAATCGAATGAATAGTAATATCAAAGTATCACAACGATCTGTAAAGGATCCAAAGGCGGATCAAAAGATAAATAAGATCATTGTTCAACAGACTTTAACATCTAGAGCTTGCAAGACTTGATTATTGATGCCTGGAGTAGCCAGCCTATTTCGTATAGTACCTGCACTTAACCTTTTTGGAAAATACGTCAGTTTACACTGGTAAATACAATTAACTGACTCATTTTGAAAAGAGTTTAAGAAAATTAGTTTGAATGCACATGGCACAAAATATCTTTTATAACTTGGGATAATTATTTAAAAATAAACTTGTATACAGTTTTACATGTTTGTCGTCCATTTAGGACCCGGTTAGAAGAGCCGGTTTAACAAGATTAATAGACAGACCACTTGGTATAATACCCACAAGAAGATACTCTTCTTGTGGACTACCTTTTTACATACGCAACTGTCATGTGTATGCCTACACCCCGTGCTTAAGTCGTGGCCATTTCTAATGAATGAGCCGAGGATATCCAGGACACGGTCATTAACCCCCCAAAGGCATTGCATCAAACAAGACAGAATAAAACGGGTTATGCATCTTTTTAATCAATATCTGATTGTACGACTTCATACCCGACCAAGCGGTATCATTATAATACCGTACCCCAAGCCCGTATAGGGAAAATAAGTTAAAAGTATTTACCTGAGCAAAGTATAAATCACAATCAACAAGTGCACGTAGCTTTTACTGGGCTCCTAATCTGGAATGAAGGTTTTAATTAACCTATTAGATTCCTAACGGGTCTTTCTTAAGTTTAAACTTAGACCGGTTAGTTTTAACGAAGGTATACGGTTCAAAACGCAAGATTAAGCGAAGACCGGATTGGAATGTGATTTAGTCCCGACAAGTTTGAAGACTTGTATAATATGGGTAAACTAAACACATTCCGGATTTTGAGGTGAAAATGATAAGGTTTGACCCGTTTCGGTCAATTTATACAAACTAGTTACATAAACCGAACAAGACTCGAATAACGCATAACGGGTAACCAAATGAGTCACGAACAGGTTTCCTAAGTTAATATGCTTTAAACGTGTTGTGATATCAGTAGGATACCTTCCATTATGCCCAAAACGAGTTTAATCTCAAATTAAGCCCCGTAGGGGTATTTTGGTCATTTTAGATTATAAAAGAGATTATTTATAATTCTGAGATTCGGGTCTGAATTAAATAGAAAACCACTCAATTTAATAGGTTATCAGTTGGTGATAAGTCTTATATGACAAAATGGTTTTAAACCCATACTATGTGTTTAATACGCGTAAAAAGCCGTTTTAAGCGATTTCCGGGTCATAACTAGAAATCTGGGTTTTCTGATCAGTTTATAAAGTTCAACATACTTCATTTATCATATAAAATCAGTAGCCAAAGGTTTGGTGTCTAAATGTTATGTAAAACTCATTTTATAAGCAAAAAAGGTATAATCGGTATTTACCGAATCAAGGCAATAACCTTAGGTTATCATCGGTTTAAAAATAATTAAAAACCTTCAAAAATCCCAAAATATTATATTACATCAGTGGGTAAAAGGTTTGGTGTCAAAAATTGGGTTTAGATAGGCTTTATGCTAATTACGCCGTTTAGTTAATAAAAAGCGTTCTAATTACGCTATTGAGCATAACTCTTAATCTAGACCTCAAAATGATGTGAAAATTTAGGGACATGTTTATAAATCAGTAACAAAGATTATAGTCCTCTCACATTTCCAAAATTCTCGTTTTATGGTCAAAAGGGCATTATGGTCAACATTAAGCAATTAACGAAAACGTGTAAACGAATCGGACAATCAACGAACCAATCACAGAGGGTTATACTATCATATAACCCGGTCCTAATGAAGCTCTTAGGCATTTCTAAATCATGCTAATATGGGTCAGAACTGAAAGTCAAAGAAGTGGTCAAAGTATGCGACTTTCGGTTCCGAACCGGTCCTAAACTGAAAATTGTCGGGTCGGACATGCTTAGACATGTTCTTGCATTGATTACCAAGTTATATGAGTGGTAAAACAGGTTATATGTCTTCTACATTGCTAATTATGTGTTAATTCAAAAATTAAGTTTCTGTTGACTTTTTCGGATTAAGTTTGACCCGACATTTGACCTAGTTAGAGCGGGAATCAGAGGGTGCCCTTTTAAGGGTTTATTGCCCACCTAATTACCAACTTAAAACTACTTTCAATTTGGCTAATCACCAGACCATTAGTGATTAATCGATAAGTCAAACCTTAATTACGACGGTTTGACTTTAAGCTAATTAACTAAGTAAAACATGATTAAGGAAGGTCAAGGAAGCTTACCAAGGTCCTATGCACGACTAGTGATGCTTAGGGAAGGCTCATGTGCTCCAGAAATGATCAGAAGTGAAGTTATGAATGAATGATCAAAGTTTGCAACAATGTGGGTCTTTATATAGTGATCTTGATTGATCAAGATGATGCCAAACAAGTCTAGGATTGTTCCCTGATGTATACAAGTGTCCCTAGAGCCTAAAAACTTGTTTTTTCCGCCCATGGTATTGAAAACAAGCAATATAAGTCGGTTAAACGGGCTGGACAGACACCTGTGGGTGTTTCTGATGCTGGGGACCGTATACGGACCGTAAGATAAGAGTCTTGCGGACCGTAAGTACCTATTACGGACCGTAAGACCTTGGCTTTGTGGTCCGTAATCAACTTTGGTTTATTTCGCCCAGATGACATCCTTGCGGACCGTAAGGCTAAGCCCTTAGGGTCCGTAACCGATGACCAGAAGACAAAAAAATGAGAATCTCTTGAGTTTGACCATGCAACTTTGATATTACGAATTAGGGCCTTTATTATCAGTATGGGGCCACTTGATCATGTTTGAACAGTTATGACAACCTTGCCATGCTTTAAAATTGTCTTGGATTCTTTTGAAAGGGCCATGTGTTGATGCACAGAATGTCTGTTGACTGCATCTTCATCAAGAAAGTCAAGAAAGTCAAGATTAGGGTTTTTATTGTTAATTTCGCTTTAATGTACATGTTTATAGGTGATTTCGCTTTAAGGGACACACGGTGATTTCGCTTCAATGTACATGCCATAAAAGAGAAATCAGATTACATGTGATTTCGCTTTAATGGACTTGACATTGAAGCGAAATCAGACATAGTATATATATCCTCCATGTGTTCATTTGTGGTAACCATTGGAGCGGGATTAGGTCATTAGCTTGGTAGCGAAACTCTGTCAATTTGAATTCAGAAAGCTAATAAAGAGAAGAAATTGAAAGGATAAGCTGTTGTTACTTTACGTGCATTGATTCCGCCTTTACACGTGAAGATGAACTGCCTTGACTGATCGTTTAGGATCACGACACGGTCCAACAAGTGGTATCAGAGCTTCAGGACGAGGAAGTTCATACTACATCAGCTGATTCAACATTATTCTCACATTTCTACTCAATTTCTCTTTTATATTTTCGGTTTAAACAAGTTCCTACGGACATAATGAGCTGAAAGTCAAGTATATCGAGCGAAAGTAGTTGTTAATCAAATCTTTAACAATATCAGATCTTAAAACATACTAAAACTCAATCAATTTTAACAAAATCTCGATTTGTTTTCGAACCGAAACTTCATCTTCAGATCTGGAACGAATTAGCGGTCAAAATTGAACAATTATTATATCATTGTGATCGGAATTAAGTATAGAATAACCCTTGAAAATATCAGATTGTAATTCGGGTTGAAACATGGTGAAAATGGGTTAACAGTTGATTCCGCTTCAGTGTACATCGAGAGTTAATTGGTTGATTTCGCTCATACGGTCTGAGTTAATTTCGCTCATAAGGACAAAGTCTGATTTCGCTTATACAGACTTTGTGATTTCGCTTACACAGACTTTGTGATTTCGCTCAAAGGAACATTCTAATTTCGCTTTTAAGGACAAAAGTTAATTTCGCTCCAATGGACATTATCAACTAATTTCGCTTCAACGAACATCATCTAATTTCGCTTCAACGGACAAAATCTAATTTCACTTCAAGGAACATAAGTGATTTCGCTCGAGTGAACAATTGTGATTTCACTCGAGAGGACATTGTTGTAGATTTCACTTTTGTGTCACTTTAAGTGATTTTGCTTATCAGTCAATCTGACTGATTTCGCTTCAGTGTCAGTGTTTGTCAAAATTTCGAAAATTTGTTTAAACTGATTGTTTGTTTGTTTGTTTGCACGTGATTCGAGGTGATTTACAAGGCGCAAATATCAAGAAGAAGGTTTAAAATGTCAGGAGAAAGTGATCATGATAGATGGTGGAGAAAAGACAGTGCGAGATGGGAGATTGGCAAATTGTATGAACCATTTAAGGAAGCACAAAGAGCCAAGAGATGGAATGAAGAACTAGAGTGTTACATGGATCCACAGGGTAATCCAGTAGTTGATCCATCAAAAGTGGATTTTGATGCTGTAACCAATGTGTTTCCAAGTGAGGGCACTTTTAACACAAGAAGACTTTCTGATAAAAGCTATTTGCCAAACTTGATGAACAAGTTAAAAGAAGTTTTTGAAGCAAGTCTACCAAAGGTGGTAGAAATGAAAAAGAGGAAAGAACAAGAACTGGAAAAGCTGATAGAGGAAGTAAAGAAAACGGCAGAGGAAACTGATGAAGAAGAACAGATGAAAAATGAAGAATCAAAGATGGATAAAACTTCGAAAAGTGAAGTTGTGTGTTCAAAATGCGAAAAATCTGAAGCAGAAAATGTCAATCTCTTGAAAGATGTGGAGAATTTGACATTGGAAAACAAAGCTTTGAAAGACGAGAAGAAAGCTGACGATGAACAGATTTTGGATTTGCGCTTGAACTGCGAAAAACTAAAATCTGAAAATGACAAACTTTTGGATAATGTTGAGAGTTTGTCATTAGAAAACAAAAATTTTAAAGAAAAAGAAAAAGATTTTCAAAATCAAATAAAGATTTTAGAAGATGAGAGAGATATTTTTGGTAAAGATAATTTTCAAAAACAAATTGAAATCAATTCTCATCTTGCTAAAATCATTCAGCTTGAAAAAGAAGCTGAAAAAGCTCGGATGAAAATCAAAGAGCTTGAAGTTAAATTGAAAGGTTTTGTGACTTCGACACCATATGAGTGTCCAAAACCGATCAATTCTGTTCCAATAAGTGATAATGTCACAAATTTTGACAAAGTCAAAAGTGAAGATTGTGATGAAATATCTGATGATGAAAAAGAAAAGAAAAGAAAAATATTTTTAGATTTACAAGAAAAATTTAAAAATACTATTTTGCAATCTACTGAAACAGGTGAATGTTCTAAACAAAAACCTGTTAAGAAGAGTGTAGAACAGAAACAAAAAGTTAAAAATTTGAAAAATTTTAAAAATGAAAATAAAAGCTCATCAGATAAGTCATCCAATCATTATCAAAAATCACAAAAATTTAAAAATGAAAACTCACAAAATGTTGGTAATAAGTGGTGCAGGTTTGACCACAGTGCTTCAAAGACAAATCCAGTTTTCAGGAGGAGTGATAATCACTACAAAGCCAGACAATGCTATGATTTAAGTGTTTGGTGTGAAAGTGGTGAATGGTACGATAACAGAGTGTGTTACACTTGTGGTGTGAGAGGACACATTGCTGTTAACTGCCAGAATTGGAGTTATGAAACAAGAAGATGCTATAATTGTCAAATCAGAGGACATATTGCCAGAGATTGCTCGAGGAAATCGATGGGAAGATCGAGGGTTGAATCTCAAAGAATGGCAAAGAAACCAGTCAACGTCAAGCCCCATGAACAGAAGGTTCTAAAACCTAAAGTTCAGGATCAGAAAATTCAAGAAAAGAAAGTTAAACTTTCACAGGGGCAGAAAGACAGACTGAGGAAAAAGAGGAAGAAGGCAAGAGAGTATTTGGAGAAAATTTTGTCTTCGGGTTCATCGGACAGATTGAATAAAAGTTCTGATGAATCAACTCACTCGACTGCAAAGCCAAGTAAATTGAATTCTTCAGATGCAAATCTGAGGACAAAAGAGAAAAAGGAGAAAAAGAAAGTTGTTGGCGATGAATCTGGCTCATCCAAGTCAGACAAGCCAAGTTCGGGCAATGAATCTGATTCCACAAAATCAGAGGAGCCACAAGTTGAGGTAAAAAAGGAAGAGACAGTTCCGTTAATGAATGATGAGAACTTTCCACCATTACGAGCCGCAAACCTAAAATCAAAAGGTGTTGATGCTGGAAAAATGTTTAATAGCAATGTTAAACATATTTTTAGCAAGATGGTTGATGGTAAGGAAAAAGGAGTGAAAGAGTTTTATGAAGAAAAGAGAAAAGCTCAAAACACACCTAAGGCTGGTCAGGCTTGGGTGTCAAAATTTGTTGGTTGAATTCCTGACTTGCTGGAGCTTCCAGGTTGGTAAGCGTGAAGCAGGTATCGGCATCATTCTTGAGAAATTCACAGGATGGTAACTGTGATATTTCGATTTACAAGTGGTAAATCAGGGACATTAAGTTGTACTTGATTTTCTACTAATGTTTGTAATTGACAAGGGTCTTAATTGTTAAATCTTTCAAAATGGTTAAAGGAGAACAAAGTGATGAAGTAATCCCCTAACCAACAAGTGGTTTGTTAGTTCAACAAAACTAATTTTCCAGAAAAACCATTTTGATTAAAACAAACTTAAGTGTTTTGAAATCTTAATGGGAAAATAGTTTGTTGACAGGGGGAGTTCTGATTGTTTATGCCAAGTGAATGGCGTATTGAAGTGATTTGATATCAGTTTGTCACGTTTCTTGTATAGTTTGTTTTCAAATTTTCTTAGAAAATCAAAATTGAAACATATTTTGATTTTAGGGGGAGAAAAATTTAAAAAAAAAAATTAGAAAATTTGAAAATGCCAAAAACATTGAAAAAGCAAAAATGAGTTTTGTTGTGAAAAAGAGGAAATGATAGTAAATCAGTGGACTATCACAGCATGCTAAAGATATGTAATGTCAAATGTGATAAACGGTCTCACTGATGATGTGTTGATAGGTTTTCACACATTTAGTAGATTTATTCGGGATATAAACCTAAAATTCAAACTTGTGAATTCGTGGGGAACACTACTTGGATATATAGGTAACCCCTGAAATCTCGTTTGAAAGGTCTCTTAATCTGATATACTAGGTCTTTATACTCAATGATGTCTTGGGTATTATTCCGGGACTTCTGCTGAACGGTAGTTCTGACCTAGTCCCTGGCTAATACTTGCTGCAATGCTTGAAACACAGCATTAAACCCTCAGCATGCTGAAACAATAAAATTGATAAATGCTGCTGTTGTAAGCAAAAAGATCCTCTAAAGGGGACACACCGAAAAGTCGAAGCTGATATCTCTCTGCGTATACGGAAGTATCGACCTGAGATCCCTCGGCCTTCGCATACCTAAATTATATACAGATATCATTGTAGTATTCTCACCTGTAAGACTGATTATTGGGATTCTGGATACGGGAGTATATTCAAGAGGTGGGACACATGAATGAGCTAAGTTCATAAGATATCTTAATCGTATCCTGAGTAGATTGAAATTTGTGTGAGAATTTAAGATGGATCAGTATATCGATAATCGAGGTGAATCGTTTAGAACTTAAAATGATTAAAGCTTAACGGTTCTAGTGATTGGTCTAATGAACTGATATGATCCTCTTACACAAACTCACAAAAATAGTATTTGTACATATTTGTTTACTGCATTTCTTTAATATCAAAATTAAAAAAAAAAAAATTCGACAACTGATGTTGAAGAGCTGATATTCAAAATTCCAAGTGCTAAACATGATGAATTGGGTTGGGAGAATATATTGAAAACTTTGAATGTTATATACAAATGTTTTGAAAGTCTGTGTGGTTAGTTTATCAAGGTCATTAATTTGAACTTGATGTAACTAGTATGAGTGTTTGTGATAATTGATTTCTACCAGTAAGTTTACTAAATTCAATTGTTATAAATTTGTAAAACTTATGTTGAGGTAGAGGATGTGCAGGTTAACAGGTTTGAATTTCATTATTCCCAATGGAAGCTAAATGTCAAAGCTTGAACCAGATATCTCAGATTCTAGCATATCGAGAGGGGGAGTCTGTGAAAGGGGGAGTCTGGATCAACATTCAAAGGGAAGAAAGAAGTTAGAGCCAGGAAGACAAGATCCTGAAATCTGTGAAGATAGAGTGCTTATGATGAGACGACAGAGAGTTAGAGAAAAGACTAAGACTGAAGACTCAGGAGCTGAAGATTACGTCAACATCCAAGGGGGAGTCTGTTGATGCACAGAATGTCTGTTGACTGCATCTTCATCAAGAAAGTCAAGAAAGTCAAGATTAGGGTTTTTATTGTTAATTTCGCTTTAATGTACATGTTTATAGGTGATTTCGCTTTAAGGGACACATGGTGATTTCGCTTCAATGTACATGCCATAAAAGCGAAATCAGATTACATGTGATTTCGCTTTAATGGACTTGACATTGAAGCGAAATCAGACATAGTATATATATCCTCCATGTGTTCATTTGTGGTAACCATTGGAGCGGGATTAGGTCATTAGCTTGGTAGCGAAACTCTGTCAATTTGAATTCAGAAAGCTAATAAAGAGAAGAAATTGAAAGGATAAGTTGTTGTTACTTTACGTGCATTGATTCCGCCTTTACACGTGAAGATGAACTGCCTTGACTGATCGTTTAGGATCACGACACGGTCCAACACCATGAATGAAGGTTTGTCGTATATATTCTCATAGGATCCCATCTTTGCAATTTGAATCAATTGTTACTAGTATTAACCGGATTTGAATGTATATCAGATGTTTATAACACAGGTTAAGATTTGGGATTTACACATAGGTCGCTCAGAGGTATTTATTAACATGTCGACGCTTTTAAATTCTACCTTACATCTTGTAACTTGATCCGAAATTTATGACACATTTATCTTATGTGACACGTGTCTTTATTTTATGGGACATGAATTTTCCAGGTGTTACAACATCCACATGCAAATTTTCTTTAACCACCTCTTCATTCACTCGATGAAGACTCCCCATCCAATGCAAATTGGGAACACCATGCACCTTATCTAGATTCTCATTATTACCTTCATTCAATGTCTCCACATTCCCTAAAAATTGTTCATCTCCCAACTCGTCGACATGGAACTGAGACGACACATCATCCTCCGATAGCTCTTCCTCCGACGAAATAGGCTCGGTCTCTCCCAGACTTTCCGGCAACCATTCTGTCAACTCTTCTTCCACCCAAACTTTGTACTTTTTGTCTTTCCAGCTTAGAGTTGCTTCCTCAGCGACTCTAACCCCATCCCCTATCAACAATCCGATGCAGTTTACCAAAAAATCAACGTCATCCGAAGACCTTTGAGACCCATGCAGAATTTTACCGAAATGACGAGCAATAGAATCAAAAACCTCATCGACCGCTAAATGAATCGGCACCCCCAACACTCTCAACCACGCAATTCTCTCAAGGGCAAGGATTGACCGAACCAAGGATCTAGGGATGAAAACCAGTCCCACCACAGTACAAAATTACAGACAAAGTTATTGCAAATCTCATTGTTAGGGAATTTGATTAACATAACCAAACCCCCGATGTAACTTAGGCTGAAACCAACGATGCCCGCCTTGGATAACAACGAGTTAAGATTGTTAAGGACCGAAATATTATAACAACGTCCCACTGCCGCCTTTCCAATCAGTTCTTCAAAAGCGACCGTATTCTCCGGAGCTTCCACTAAAATCCTCACCGGAGACTGTTTCGACGAACCAACATTATTTGAGCCACCATCCTTAGCAAAAAGATCTCTGAACGATTTGCCTCCACCTTCCTTAATGAATGCCTGGTTCTTGAACTGGTTACCGCCATGTGCTCCTCCCTTCTCCTCCTCCAATGGACTGCTTCTCTCAACTTTAGAAACATCGAACAGATTAGCATTCTCAGCAACAAACCTTGCAATGTTCACCTTTAACTTGCAGTTCCCCATCTTCTTGCCGTTCAGAGCTCTTTCTAACTCTTTAACTTCTAGAACATTCCTAAAACTGATAAAACCGAACCTCTTGCCGACCTTCTCCTTCTTTTTAGCAATGTAAACCCACACCACTTCCCTGAAAACCTTTACAAATTCTGAGACTTCCCAAGGGGTGCAACCCTGTGGCAAATTCGTAACAAAAAACTTGGTTACATTCTCCTTGTTCACCTTCCCCTTACTGCCTTGTTTATCCTTCTTCCTGAGATGATGCGGGTCCAGCCAAGGCCCCTCCTCCTCCAGAGACCCCAACCAGGGAAATCACAAACTCCAGCAGCGAATGGGAACAGCCGGATAAGATGGATAGGGGCGGAGGTAACGACAACTCAGTCACAGAATGCTGAACAGGTCCCACCTCAGTCACTATCCCCCTACCTTCACTCCGTCGAGCCACCGGCGGGAGATTTCCACAAAAAACAAAGGAGCCGGGCCAATATAATCCCAAAGGCGAATGGGAGAGTAGGGGATACAAGTTAGAATGAGAGGTCGAGCCGGGAAGCAATGGCGACCTCGCACGCTAACCAGGAAACTTATCTCCGTCGAGCCTCCGGCGATTAGAGAGAAACTAGGGTTTGGTTGTTTTTAGAGATAATAAACGTTCCACATGTGGTTTTGTTCCGATAATTAATCGATTTAAATATATCCTTTCCGGTTTTAAATCTTTTGAGATTTCAAAAAATATACATATTTTTTTATTAATAAATCTATTTCAAAATATATTTAGAGATAACATTTTAATTTGTTACCAAAAACACAATTACATTACATACCGATCATTAAACCAAACAAGGGTTTATTTGCTGGAATAATTATGAACACCTCTGACAAATTTAAAATTTAAACCTTTTCCAAATAAAAATTATGAATAATTCACTTATAGATTTCGAAAATCGTAACAGTTTTGTAAAACGTAGTATATATTACGAGAACTTCATTAATACGATTTTCATTAGGTTTTAAGAAGAACATGTTTTCCCGATTTTAATCCAATATAACCATTTAATTAAACAATATATATAGTTACACAAAATCCCAATATAGTGTTCACATTGCTATTAATCGAGTAAAATGCCTTGATAGTCCCTGTGGTTTGGTAAAATTTCACCTTTAGTCCCCAACTTTTCAAAATTACATGCATGCTCCCTGTGGTTTGACAAGTTGTTTCTCGTATACTCCCTACACTGGATGGAGGTTAGTTTTTTGTGTTAAGTGGATGTGAAATTACAAAAACACCCTTACTATTAAAAATAAAGAGTTAAATGCCCGGATAGTCGCTGTGGTTTGCTCTTTTTTCACATTTAGTCCCTAACTTTCTAAAATTATAGCTATAGTCCCCACCAACTTTTCAATTTTCATTCCCAGATAGTCCCTGTGCCTAACATCAGTTAGTTTTCTCAGTTAAGAGAGCGTGAAATGACAAAATGTCACACCCCCAAAATCCACCATGCGGAGTATCACCGCTTGGAGGCGTGACATGACCAGGATCGAGCCACCAATCATATTGAAC
Organism: Helianthus tuberosus; assembly: GCA_030545235.1. Taxonomy (NCBI): domain Eukaryota; kingdom Viridiplantae; phylum Streptophyta; class Magnoliopsida; order Asterales; family Asteraceae; genus Helianthus; species Helianthus tuberosus. The sequence goes on from CM060388.1 coordinate 67,282,522, forward strand.
AACGTAATTAAGTAAATAAAACCAACCACAATACAATTGGTGACCAAAAGCTAGTTAACCAAGTTCAAATTAAACAGCGGAAGCATTAAATATAAGACCCAAAACATAAGTTCCATAAGTTTATAAAGTTCAATTATTAAGCACGGGACGTAACAATCCGCATCCCACAATGACCTCCTCCACGTGCAAGCTCCATAAGCATCTAGCGACCTGTAAGGCATGTAACAATGAGTCAACTACAAAGTTGAGTGAGTTCACGGTTGGTTGTTTAGTTTTACGTTGTTTCCGAAAACATGGTTTGTCTTTCGCTGGCTTATTTTCCGTGGGGGTTACCCCATGGTTGAAAGTATGATTAACCAGTTCCTTCTTTATTGCCCAAACGATATCCATAATCAGTGGGGGCTTCCCCATGTGAACCACTAGACCGTTACCATATCGACAACTGACGAACAATAGTTGTGCCCTACGTCAATGTCTATCATCATTGACAGTTTGCCATAGTCCATTAGTACACGCCCGTCTGTTAGTGCATTCATCTGTCGTCTTCGTCTTATATCGAGTCTTCGGTTCGTTGCGATTCGGAACAAGAATGATGTCATCATTCTTGATGATGACATCATCCAAGTGACATCATCTTGCATCATCAATTCTACACTTGCACGTGAAATAGAATGAAATTAAATGTTCACAAGATGACAAAATAGAATTGTATTACTTCTGATTTCGTTCATAGGGCATTAGATAGGGATTTCGTTTATAAGGTCATTGGTGATTTCGCTTTTTTGGACATGACTGATTTCGCTCATGTGGACATGTGGTCCTTGGAGCGAAATCATCAACACTATATATATGTGTTCAAGAGCGAAATCAGATATGCAGTCCATGTATTCCATGCCGAAGCTCTGCCGGTGTGAAGATCGAGTCTTCATCTTCAGTCTTTATCAGTCTCTTTTCTTTCTTGGCATTCATCTGTCGACTTCGTCTTGTATCGAGTCTTAGTCTTAGAATGTTAGATTAGGGCACATTGTACTAGATTTCCCGAGAAAGTTGATTTCACATATATGGACATGTCCGTATGTGGGAAACCTCATGTCCGTATGTGGGAAACCTCATGTCCGTATGTGGGAAACCACATGTTCGTATGTGGGAAACCTCATGTTCGTATGTGGGAAACCATATGTCCGTATGTGGGAAACCTTAAAGATGGTTTCGCTTTTATGTACAATGGGGGGTTTCGCTTTTATGGACATGTCCATATGAGCGAAACCTAGTCCCTATATATACCCTAGGAGCGAACTCATTTGTAGCAGTCCATGTATTCCATGCCGAAGCTCTGCCGGTGTGAAGATCGATTGTAAACAACGTCAAATCAATACAATCAGTGAATTAAGTGAAGTACAAGCTGTTACTAAGTCTATTTCTTGTTTTCCGCACCTGAAATAGATCAAAACTTCTCTAAACGACTCATTCGGATCAGTCGAACGATCCTACACCATCCGAACGGCACGGTGTGAGGTTTGTTAAACCTAATAGCGCTATTAACTAATGACCCGCTCGCCATTGGCCTCGGCGATTAAGTCGATATAAAATGAGGGACTTAATGATAGAGTTTTGTCTAGTAAGTTTTAAGGTTGTTGTCCTACCCAAGGAGGACGAACGTACGTATTCTACCCAAGGAGAATACGCAGGATTAATATTGGCATCCTACCCATGGAGGATGGCGGTACATATCCTACCCAAGGAGGATATGTAGGTTTCATTTTAATTCTTTAACCCATTCCCAAACCACCGGGAATCCCATGCCTTAGAAAGTGTGTGAACTCACCTTGGTTTCCTCGGTTAGATTAGTTACTCTAATAATCAGAAATCAAGCACGTCCTAATAAAGTACAGATAACAATCAATTTCTCATGCATGCATAACATGTATCCTACGTACGGTTTATCTACTCATTACTTCTATTACGTACCACACAATTCTAATGTCAAGGTACTTTGTTAAGTTATATTATTTTATCCTAAAATAATATAACTATATCACAAAATAAACAAGTATCCACAAAAGCGTCCTAGAATAAAATATATATTCTAAATATATATTTACCCATTTTTATTTACAAAACCGACCTCCGGTACTTTGTATTTTTGTGACAAACCCATGGCGAAGTTTATATTCGAAACACAAGTTGTAAAATATACTTGTGACATTTGTTAGAAAAATATTTTCTAAGTGTTGGAATTTTAGAAAATTTCGCCAGAGTCTCCTTTGTAAATGGAGGCGTCCATGCTAATAAGCATATCATTTTCTTTTCCAAAAATCATTCAACAATCATCAATCAACAATATACAATTTTTACTTACCAATCTTGTTAAAATAAGCATAAATTACCATTTCATGAACTTGAAAATTTATAAAAATGTGTAGTAACTTACTAGTGTATTTAGTAAGTCTTGTTACCCCTTAAAGTGTGATTGCTTCTTTAAAAACTCCATTTTTAAAGAATATGAATCTTTACAACTTATGTTCATATTTTCTAAAAATGCTTCTTCATGTATTTTTTTCTTGTTACCCATGTGTTTCTTCACTTTGTTAACCACTAAAAATGATGTATATTTATGTTAGAACCAAGATCTAGTAAACTTGTATTTTTAACTTGGTTTCTTGGTAAATCATACTTGAAACATTTAGATTTACAAGACTTTAACTTACTTTGTTCATTATTTTTACAAGAAACATTATATTCATTCAAGTTCATGACTTTAGTGAGGATGATTCATAACTTTCAACATGTTCATCCTCTCATCTTGCTAGATTATGTTTTTAATCATGATCTAGCAAGACTACATGATGATCAACATCATTTCTACAAGCAATCAACAATCAACAAGTATATCAACACTAAACAACATGATTTCTTCATAACTTTAGCTTATGTTCATGTTTCAAGTTTCCTAGTGTTCTTTAAGATTATCATCATGAACCTTCTTTTAACTACTAAGATAAGATGAAATATGAAGTGTAGGATGTTCCTACCACTAGCTCAAGGCTAGGGATGTTCAAGAGAAGAAAAGTGGTGGTTAATAGCACATAGAGAAGGTCCTTCAACTTCCGAGAACACCAAGCTTCGTTGTATGACCCTTAACAACCTTAAGAGTATGTAGAATGAATGGAAGTGAAATGATGGTGAAGATATGGTGGTGGTGGTTCTCGGCCGAGCCAAGGGAGGAGGAGGAGGAGGAGGAGGAGGAGGAGGAGAGTGGAGTGTTGGTGTGATGATGAAAAATGAGTTTAAGTGAGGGACTTGTGGTTTATAAATAATCATCTTCCAACATCTAAATAACCACTAGTCCATATGTTGCAAAAGGAGGCTACAAATCCCATAAACAATTTAAGAAAATCCATGGGTGGGTCCACCCATGGTAACCGTCGAATGGGGGGGGGGGTAAAGTGTCACACCCCCAAAATCCACACGCGGGGTATCACCGCTTGGAGGCGTGACTGGCCAGGATCAAGCCACCAATCATATTGAACATATAAGTAAATAGTAAATGTCAGTCATCAATACGATAGGCGTTTTCAAAACCAAACATAAACAAGTGTGTAGCGGAAGCAATAATGTAAAAAGCCCAACATAAGTATTAAGTTGAAATGTCATAAAGGGTTTATCATAAAATCCACAATCCGTGCCCACAACGGCCGCGCCTCCCGTGCAAGCTCCAAGAGTACCTATGGTCCTGCAAGGCATGTAACAGAGAGTCAACAACTAGTTGAGCGAGTTCACAGTTGGTTGTTCAGTTATAGTAATTGTATTGAAAACCGTATGTTCGTTTAGTAACCCATATATCGTATGTACTTGAATCGCAGTCTCCCAGACATGTGTGCGAAGATTGTGGGGGGTTTCCCATGTTTTCTAGACTAGGTATATTTGTATCGCAGCCCACCCGGCATGTGTGCGAAGTTCAAAGTATGGTTCGCAGCCATCCCAGGCATGTGTGCGAAGATTATTCATATTATCGCAGCCAACCCCGGCGTGTGTGCGAAGATCAGTCATATTATCGCAGCCAACCCCGGCGTGTGCGCGAAGATCAGTTCTATAAGTATCACTAGTCTAGTCGTATCTTATCAATAACCCTTCCTCACCCGAGGACCATATAATTAAGTTCCATAAGCTAGGTAAGTACAAGTAAATAATCCAAACTCATTCCCACCCTGGGAACCCCATGCCTTGGCTGTGTGAACTCACCTTGGTTTGCTCGGTATGCTAAGTTAAGTGCTCGCAAGAAATCAATCAAGTCCTATAGTGCACGTATACTCAATTAGTTCACGCTCGTAAGGTTTCGCATGCAATCTTTGTCACAAAGTGCTTAGCAGTTAACATCATGTATCACGTAAGCAGTCAAATCACTTAACAGGTTTAACAAAGTTATCACACCACGGAATTAACGTATCAACAGAGTTATCATTCTAACGGGGTTGTATAACTTAACTGAGTTAACAACTTAACAGAGTTTATCAGCTAACAGCGTTAATAACTAACAAAGTTAATATATAACGGGGTTATCAAGTAACAGACTTGTCATACTAGTTACAATTTATTGGCCGAAAACCTTATGTGCCGAAATCACCTAAGCTGGCGAAATCACCTTTGGGCCGGAACTCTTGGGCCGAAATCACTATGTGATTTCGTCCAGATATTTTCAATTGTGGTGGGTTTTCGCCGAGCATCATCAACATCATTGTCAATTACGTTCACCCTAATCGTCTAACAGTTACATCGGTTATAACAATCACCTTAATTATTCATTCACCAATTATCAATACAATCTGAATCATCATCTATGTGTCATGTATACAGCATCAATCACATAAGAAGTCACATGACTGTCTATTAAAATCTCGTGGCCAACAATTTGTTTATCAACACTATGCTCAATGGATCTATATTCAATCATGGCCAAAGCATCAGTGATTAAATAATCATCACATACTCCAAAACCTTATGCAGCCTTAATCCATAACATGTGTGCGGCCCAATGGAAATTTATCAAAAAACATAGTTGTCGGCCATTAATCACTAGAGACATCCTATAACTATTTTCAATTAACATGATTTAGCCCCCATGTGTTTAATTGTTCCATGTTGTCAGCCATCATCACATGACTTTGTATACTTCTACTAATATTAATTTATTAAAAACAATAATTGACCATCACATATCCAATCGGTCATATCATCAGATTACAATACTCGATCATGTATATACACAATTAATCCATACGTTTTAAACATATACACCATCACGATTATATATCAATAAAGTTAACAAATAAAGATAATCACTAACCACAAGATTGATTCGTAAAGAGGCTGCTTCGAAGGGGGGGTTTGTCTCACTAATCACTGCCGTCACACGTAGGGGTGTAGGGTTTGCTGTGTTGCAATTGTGAGGCAAGAGTTTTGGGTACGTACAATTATAATACAAGCCAATATCTAATTAGTGGGCCGGTCATGTTTACTAAATAAAATAACTATCTGGGCCGGTACTACACAACCATATGGATCCGCATTTGGGCCAAGTCCAACCGTTTATTAATCATAACAACATATATCAATGCATGCACACATATAACACACATTACAAATTTATAAACAACACGTATAATGCATATCAGATAAATTAAGTCGAATAGAGACCTTAAAAAAAACTCGGGTTGTCACATAAAGGGTTGGGTTTCAACTAAATGGTTAAGGAACTAGTTAGAAAGTAAGTGATTTAATTAAAGGTTTAGGTGTTGTGTAATAATATAGTGTGTTATGATGTTCGGGAACCATAACTAGTTCAGAAAAGTAAAAACAATGCTTCTAGCATTATTTTGGTGTTTCGGGTAGTGCCCGGTTGTTCGGTTAGGTACCGTTCCGTTAAAGTGCTAAGTTATCCCGTTTAGTGTCCTATATATATCTTTTTGTAACATTTTTAATTCCCAACACTTGGGAAAGCATACATGATTATTTAGTCAATTTTCTGCACAAGACTAGTATGTTTACAAGCACATGTAAGTATGACACAGTAATCAGAAAGCAGTTAAGTAATTCAGCACAGACATCAAGCACTTTAATTAACATTAATTAATTGTACGGATACATGAAATTTTGAGGGTTGTCACATTCTCCCTCTGTTAAGAAAATTTTGTCCCGAAATTTAGCGCGTGGTTACTGAGGAAGCTAGTTAAGTTGCGTTGGTTTCCTGGTTTTCCTGGGGTGTCACATCATCCCCCCGTTGGTTTGGAATTTCGTCCCGAAATTCTGCAGTAGCTTCAGCCTCAGTAGTGGTTGCACTTTTCTTAAACAATTGGGGATACTTGAGTTTCATTTGGTCTTCTCGTTCCCAGGTATACTCTGGGCCACGACGGGAATTCCAACGAACTCGAACAAGAGGTATTCTGGTACGCTTGAGAACCTTAACATCTCGATCAGTAATCTCTACTGGTTCCTCGATGAATCGTAGCTGGTCGTCGATAGTGAGTTCCTTGAGAGGAACTATGAGGGTCTCATCTGACAGACACTTCTTCAGATTCGACACATGGAAAACATTGTGAACTCCGCTGAGTTCTGCCGGTAGATTCAACTTGTAAGCGACTTTGCCAATTTTCTCAATAATTTCGAACGGTCCGACATAACGCGGATTGAGTTTGCCTCGTTTTCCAAAACGAACTACACCTTTCCATGGTGAGACTTTGAGTAGCACCCGATCCCCAACCTGGAACTCGAGTGGTTTCTTGCGCTTATCAGCGTAGCTTTTCTGACGGTCACGAGCTGCCGCCATTCGTTGTCGTATCTGAGCAATCCCCTCGGTTGTATCTACTACAAGTTCTAGGCCTGTGATTTGGCTGCCACCAATTTCTGCCCAACAAAGAGGTGATCGGCACTTCCGTCCGTATAATGCCTCAAACGGAGCGACCTGGATACTGGTGTGGTAACTGTTGTTATACGAAAACTCCACTAATGGGAGGTGTTTTTCCCAGCCGTTACCAAAGTCGATTACACGTGCCCGAAGCATGTCTTCAAGGGTTTGGATGGTGCGTTCAGATTGCCCATCCGCCTGTGGATGATATGTCGTGCTCATGTCTAGTCGAGAACCAAAGGACTTGTGCATAGCTTGCCACAATTCAGATGTAAAACGTGAGTCACGATCAGAAATGATGGAGGTTGGCACTCCGTGCCTTGATACTACTTCCTTTAGCTTGATGTCTGCTAGAGTAGAAAACTTGTCGGTTTCCTTGATAGCCAAGAAGTGTGCAGACTTAGTCAATCGATCCACTATCACCCAAATAGTGTCATTTCCCCGTTGAGATCTCGACAGGCCAGTAACGAAATCCATGGAAATTTGCTCCCATTTCCATTTCGGGATCTCTGGTTGTTGAAGTAGGCCTGATGGTTTCTGGTACTCAACCTTGACCCTAGCACAAGTCAAGCATTTACTGACGTAGGTTGCTATGTGGGCTTTCATGCTAGGCCACCAGTATGTAGTCTTTAGGTCGTGGTACATCTTATCCGAACCAGGATGTACTGAATAACGAGACTTATGTGCTTCATCCATCACAAGCTCGCGTAAGTTTCCATAAAGTGGAACCCAGATGCGCCCTGTTACATAGTAGGCGCCTTCTTCCTTTTGTTCTAGCGCTACCTCGATCCTCGTAAGGACTTAGCCCTGATGTTTTCTTCTTTCAATGCTTCGACCTGAGCATCTCGTATTTGAGCGGGAAGGCTAGAGTGAATGGTAAGCTGTAACACACGTACACGCTTAGGTATAGTATCCTTTCGACTGAGGGCGTCGGCCACAACATTGGCCTTGCCCAGATGGTATTTGATCGCACATTCGTAATCATTCAAGAGCTCGACCCATCGGCATTGTCGCATGTTTAATTCCTTCTGTTTGAAGATATGCTCGAGACTCCTGTGATCGGTGTAAATGGTGCACTTGGTACCATACAAGTATTGTCTCCATATCTTAAGTGCGAAAACAACTGCTCCCAATTCCAAGTCGTGCGTAGTGTAGTTCCTTTCTTGAACCTTAAGTTGGCGTGATGCGTAGGCAATGACCTTGTCACGTTGCATCAACACAAAACCAAGTCCTTGGATGGAAGCGTCGCAATAAACCACAGAATCATCTGTGCCTTCAGGCAATGAGAGGATAGGCGCTCTACAAAGTTTATCCTTTAGGTGCTGAAATGCAGACTCCATTGCATCACCCCAACGATAGGTGACACCCTTCTGAGTCAGTGAAGTGAGAGGTTGCGCAATCTTAGAGAAATCCTTGATAAACCTTCTGTAATATCCTGTTAATCCCAAGAATTGGCGGATTTCTGTTGGTGTACGAGGTGCTGGCTAGTTCTTGATCGAGTCAACCTTGGATGGATCCACATGAATCCCATCCTTGTTTACCACATGGCCTAGAAAATGTACTTCACGAAGCCAAAAGTCGCATTTCGAAAACTTGGCATACAGTTGCTCTGCTCGAAGAAGTTCCAGAATAAGTCTCGGGTGTCGTTCTTGTTCTTCCTGACTCTTTGAATAGATCAGGATATCGTCGATTAATACTATGACAAATTTATCCAGGTAAGGTTTGCACACTCTGTTCATGAGATCCATGAAGACCGCAGGTGCGTTTGTCAACCCGAAAGGCACGACCAGAAACTCGTAATGGCCGTAATGAGTTCTGAATGATGTTTTGGAGACGTCCTCATCTCGGACTCTCAGCTGATGGTATCCCGATCTCAAATCAATTTTAGAGTAAAAGCTCGACCCTTGCAGCTGGTCGAACAAGTCGTCAATACGTGGAAGAGGATAACGATTCTTCACGGTCACCTTGTTAAGTTCGCGATAGTCAATACACATTCTGAAAGTACCGTCTTTCTTTTTCACAAACAAGACTGGAGCTCCCCAGGGCGAAGAGCTAGGAGGTATAAAACCCTTTTCCAAGAGTTCTTGTAATTGCGTGGACAGTTCTTCAAGTTCTGACGGAGCTAGTCGATAAGGTGCACGAGCTATTGGTGCTGCTCCAGGAGCTAGCTCGATTTGAAACTCGACTTGTCGATGAGGCGGAAGACCAGGTAATTCCTCAGGAAATACCTCAGGAAAATCACGCACAATAGGAATGTCTTCAATTCTCTTCTCTTCCGTTGATGTGTCAGTAACGAGTGCTAGAATGGCAGTGTGGCCCTTTCGCAAACACTTCTGGGCCTTAAGGAAAGAGATAATGCCAACGACAGCACCACTCTTGTCGCCATGAATCACGAGGGGTTCTTTACCAGAACGAGGGACACGGACAATCTTCTCGTTGCAAATAATCTCCGCTTGATGTTGGGATAGCCAATCCATCCCAATAACAACATCGAAACTTCCCAGAACGATAGGAATGTGATCGATAGAGAAGGTCTGACTAGCTAAGATGAGGTTACAACCTTTAACTATGTGTGTGGCTTCAAGACTTTTACCGTTTGCTAGTTCTACCGTGTGTTTGGTGTTCAAAAGCGTTGGAGTGCGCTTAAGCATTTGGCTAACTTTTAAGGACACATAACTAGCATCGGCACCCGAATCAAATAAAACAGTAACAAAGAAGTCGTCCAGAAGGAACTTACCCATTACAACGTTGGGATCGTTCCTTGCATCACCCTGACCCAGCACGAAAACACGTCCCCTGGCACCATTGCCATTATTGTTACCCCCGTTGTTGCCTCCATTGTTGCCTCCATTGTTGTTCCCGTTTCCTTGGTTGTTGTTGTTCTGATTCTGGTTCAGCTGAGGACAGTTCCTCTTTAAGTGGCCTTCAGCGCCACACTGAAAGCATCCTTTATTGCCCTGCTGTTGCTGCTGCTGGTGGTTCTGTGGAGCTTGTTGTTGTTGTTGGCGATTCTGATTTGCTGGTCGTGCGCCCCTACAATCCTTTGCTTCATGGCCAAACTTATTACACCTCAGACAACGACCCTTGTGGCACTGCCCGCTATGATGCTTGTTGCACCGGTTGCACTTGGGGTGGTTCCCTCGGTATCCACTCTGTCCTTGATTACCAGAAGATTGCTGACCAGGACTCTGGTAGTCATCAATCTTTCGCTGCTAAGACTGAACTGAAGTAGAACCCTTGCCCGAATTTCCATCCCACTTGCGCTTGTTATCACTGGGAGCATCAGTAGTAGTAGCGCTAATACGCTTGGGCAGCTTGTTCTGCTCAACTGCCTGATCAGTGAGACGGTGAGCCAACTTGATGATTTGTTGAATGGTGCCAAGATTAGCTGAGGTCACGTGGCTTTGAATTTCTGGCACCAAACCCTTAAGGTACAGCTCGATACGCTTGATAGGAGGATCCACCATAGTGGGACACAGGATAGCTAATTCGCTCGATCTCTTTGTGTATGCCTCAATTTCAGACCCCGTCATCTTCTGATTGAAAAATTCTACCTCTAGCTTGTGGATGTCGTCACGACTACAGTACTCTTCTTTGATCAGTTCTTTGAAACTGTTCCATGGGGTGGCATTAGCAACCGCCAGCCCTAGCAGTTGAACCTGTGCTTTCCACAAGGTTAACGCAGCACCTTCAAGCGTTCCAGTAGCAAATTTCACCCAACGATCTTCAGGGCATTCACACATCTCAAAAACAGACTCGAGCTTCTCGAACTAGTGAAGAAGGCCTATAGCTCCTTCTGTGCCGCTGAAAGTACTAGGTCGGCAATCCATGAATGTTTTGAACGTGCACACAGGAGGCTGAGCATGTTGACCTGTTGCGCGAGAATAAAAGACAAGGTTAAGCACGAGGGTTGGTTTGCGAAGGTAGGATCTAAATGTCCTAAAATGGGTTGATATGGCAGGTTATACCTCCTGCGGGGACAGCTGCGAGTGCCTCAGCAACCCATTCATTGATCAAATCCGTCAACTGGGCTTGAGTTAGGTTGATACGTCCTCCGCGTCCGTTCATGATCTTCACAACGAAGCAACGTAAGTGAGGAAAGTGTCGTGAAAGTGCGTAAGCGTAGGATAACAGGAGAGAGTAAGCACACAAGGTTCAAATAGCAGTTATCACGTTAACTAGTGAACAGTGTGAACTATCTAACCGACAATATAAACATAAATCATACCACCTATTGTGTCGAGTCTTGCACATGGAGCGAAGTGTCGTTGTGGATCGTTGAGCACTGTACAGGTTATAGTCTGGTTTTGTCAAAAAGCTTTTCCCTTTTTAAAACCAAGTTCACTATAACCAATGGCTCTGATACCAATCTGTCACACCCCCAAAATCCACCATGCGGAGTATCACCGCTTGGAGGCGTGACATGACCAGGATCGAGCCACCAATCATATTGAACAACGTAATTAAGTAAATAAAACCAACCACAATACAATTGGTGACCAAAAGCTAGTTAACCAAGTTCAAATTAAACAGCGGAAGCATTAAAGATAAGACCCAAAACATAAGTTCCATAAGTTTATAAAGTTCAATTATTAAGCACGGGACATAACAGTCCGCATCCCACAATGACCTCCTCCACGTGCAAGATCCATAAGCATCTAGCGACCTGTAAGGCATGTAACAACGAGTCAACAACAAAGTTGAGTGAGTTCACGGTTGGTTGTTTAGTTTTACGTTGTTTCCGAAAACATGGTTTGTCTTTCGCTGGCTTATTTGCCGTGGGGGTTACCCCATAGTTGAAAGTATAATTAACCAGTTCCTTCTTTATTACCCAAACCATATCCATAATCAGTAGGGGCTTCCCCATGTGAACCACTAGACCATTACCATATCGACAACTGACGAACAATAGTTGTGCCCTACGTCAATGTCTATCATCATTGACAGTTTGCCATAGTCCATTAGTACACGCCCGTCCGAACGGCACGGTGTGAGGTTTGTTAAACCTAATAGCGCTATTAACTAATGACCTGCTCGCCATTGGCCTCGGCGATTAAGTCGATATAAAATGAGGGACTTAATGATAGAGTTTTGTCTAGTAAGTTTTACGGTTGTTGTCCTACCCAAGGAGGGCGAACGTATGTATTCTACCCAGGGAGAATACACAGGATTAATATTGGCATCCTACCCATGGAGGATGGCAGTACATATCCTACCCAAGGAGGATATGTAGGTTTCGTTTTAATTCTTTAACCCATTCCCAAACCACAGGGAATCCCATGCCTTAGAAAGTGTGTGAACTCACCTTGGTTTGCTCGGTTAGATTAGTTACTCTAATAATCAGAAATCAAGCACGTCCTAATAAAGTACAGATAACAATCATTTTCTCATGCATGCATAACACGTATCCTACGTACGGTTTATCTACTCATTACTTCTATTACGTACCACACAATTCTAATGTCAAGGTACTTTGTTAAGTTATATTATTTTATCCTAAAATAATATAACTATCTCACAAAATAAACAAGTATCCACACAAGCGTCCTAGAATAAAATATATATTCTAAATATATATTTACCCATTTTTATTTACAAAACCGACCTCCGGTACTTTGTATTTTTGTGACAAACCCATGGCGAAGTTTATATTCGAAACACAAGTTGTAAAATATACTTGTGACATTTGTTAGAAAAATATTTTCTAAGTGTTGGAATTTTAGAAAATTTCGCCAGAGTCTCCTTTGTAAATGGAGGCGTCCATACTAATATGCATTTCATTTTCTTTTCCAAAAATCATTCAACAATCAACAATATACAATTTTTACTTACCAATCTTGTTAAAATAAGCATAAATTACCATTTCATGAACTTGAAAATTTATAAAAATGTGTAGTAACTTACTAGTGTATTTATTAAGTCTTGTTACCCCTTAAAGTGTGATTGCTTCTTTAAAAACTCCATTTTTAAAGAATATGAATCTTTACAACTTATGTTCATATTTTCTAAAAATGCTTCTTCATGTATTTTTTTTCATGTTACCCATGTGTTTCTTCACTTTGTTAACCACTAAAAATGATGTATATTTATGTAAGAACCAAGATCTAGTAAACTTGTATTTTTAACTTGATTTCTTGGTAAATCATACTTGAAACATTTAGATTTACAAGACTTTAACTTACTTTGTTCATTATTTTTATAAGAAACATTATATTCATTCAAGTTCATGACTTTAGTGAGGATGATTCATAACTTTCAACATGTTCATCCTCTCATCTTGCTACATTGTGTTTTTAATCATGATCTAGCAAGACTACATGATGATCAACATCATTTCTACAAGCAATCAACAATCAACAAGTATATCAACACTAAACAACATGGATTCTTCATAACTTTAGCTTATGTTCATGTTTCAAGTTCAAGTTTCCTAGGGTTCTTTAAGATTATCATCATGAACCTTCTTTTAACCACTAAGATAAGATGAAATATGAAGTGTAGGATGTTCTTACCACTAGCTCAAGGCTAGGGATGTTCAAGAGAAGAAAAGTGGTGGTTAATAGCAAATATAGAAGGTCCTTCAACTTCCGAGAACACCAAGCTTCGTTGTATGACCCTTAACAACCTTGAGAGTATGTAGAATGAATGGAAGTGAAATGATGGTGAAGGTATGGTGGTGGTGGTTCTCGGCCGAGCCAAGGGAGGAGGAGGAGGAGAGTGGAGTGTTGGTGTGATGATGAAAAATGAGTTTAAGTGTGGCACTTGTGGTTTATAAATAATCATCTTCCAACATCTAAATAACCACTAGTCCATATGTTGCAAAAGGAGGCTACAAATCCCATAAACAATTCAAGAAAATCCATGGGTGGGTCCACCCATGGTAACCGTCGAATGGGGGGGGGGGGGTAAAGGGTTGGGTTTCAACTAAATGGTTAAGGAACTAGTTAGAAAGTAAGTGATTTAATTAAAGGTTTAGGTGTTGTGTAATAATATAGTGTGTTATGATGTTCGGGAACCATAACTAGTTCAGAAAAGTAAAAACAATGCTTCTAGCATTATTTTGGTGTTTCGGGTAGTGCCCGGTTGTTCGGTTAGGTACCGTTCCGTTAAAGTGCTAAGTTATCCCGTTTAGTGTCCTATATATATCTTTTTGTAACATTTTTAATTCCCAACACTTGGGAAAGCATACATGATTATTTAGTCAATTTTCTGCACAAGACTAGTATGTTTACAAGCACATGTAAGTATGACACAGTAATCAGAAAGCAGTTAAGTAACTCAGCACAGACATCAAGCACTTTAATTAACATTAATTAATTGTACGGATACATGAAATTTTGAGGGTTGTCACACTAAAATACCCTTTCTTTAAAAAAGGCAAACCACAGGGACTATCCGGGTATTTAATAAATAAAAAAATAAAAATATAATTAATAAGTCATATTTCAAGTGGCCCCACAACCTACCCCACCCTCACCCTACCCCTATCATCTTCTTCTTCTCGATATCCATCCACCGGAAACTGCCACACTGCGCCGTCTCCGCCACAAGCATAACAAACACAACAACAAGGAGATTATCACTCACACGAAAGTTCGTCGCAAAAGCATCAGAAGAGGATGATGACACGCCGTCGTTTAATCCATTCGGCTTTGTACCAGATAATCCGTCAAGCCGGAACGCAATTCAGCTTCCAGAAGCTCCTGCTGAGGACGGAAATGTTGGACAAATGCTCTGTGTAAGTAGTATCGTTGAATCGTGATTATTATAGTTCAATGCTATTGATGTTTTGTAGTTATTTAGAAATCGGAGCTCACTTTTTACTGATTTGCGACCGCACAATACAACTCAGATCTGGAACAAACTTTGATTCAGATCTGGTTCGCACAACAACAACAAAAAAGCTTACAACTTTCGATCTGAAACTCAACCATATTACGATTGATTCATATCTAAAATTCAAGAATGATACGTCGTTGTTTTCGAAACTTATAAACTGTTTCGATTAGTATTACAACTTTTTCACAACTACAAATCTGCAGCACGACCAAAATCCAGATATGAACTCAACTTGTTGATTGAATAAATCTTTCTTATCGATGAACAACAAATCCTTTGACTGCAAATTTTGACTACAATTTTGATGTTTTTTTAAACTTGTAAAATCAAATGAATGCAATGTCTTATGAAATTATGAACATATTTTAGATTTCAGCCCAAATCCATCTGTTTAAACAGCCCAAAAACAACAAATCTTTCTGGAAGTTGAATTGCGTTCTGGCTTGACGGTGATGGATGGTCGGAGATGGAGCGACGATTCGTTGTCGGAGAAAAGATGTGGGATAAAGAGATAAATCAAGTGAAAGGGGTGAGAATGTGGTGTCCGACGCACCGGAATTGGATGTCCGGAATAATGAAAGTGGCCAGAAATATTTACAGGGGTATAAAAAATGGTGCTTTTCAACTGGTTAATGAATTGCTCTTGTTTTGGTTGAATCGGTTCATGAGTTTTTCTGAAAATTATGTTTTTGTTTCTGTTTTGGTTCTCTTGTAGGCGGTGGTGGTGGTTCTCCGGTAGAGGGGGTGGTGGTGGTTGCAGTTGATGGTGGCTACAGTGAACAAGACAGAGAAAGAGAAAGTGGGATAGGTTAATAATAAATCATGTGGGCCCCACCTAAATTAATATATTAATTATTTTATTTTAATGACTTAATAGTTATTTTTTATATTAAGGGTAGTTTGGTAATTTACCCTCACTTAACACTAAAATCTAACCCCCATCCGTTTCAGGGACTATCCGGGAACAAGAGTTGAAAAGTTGGGGACTATAGAGGTAATTTAAGAAAGTTAGGGACTAAAGGTGAAAAAAAGGTCAAACCACAGGGACTATCCGGGCATTTAACTCAAAAATAAAACACTAAATTTAAACTCATGTAGACACCACCTGAATAATAAAAACAAATTTAATTAAAAAATTTATGGGCCCACCCTCACCCTCACTTCTCTTTCATACCCTGCAACCACCAATTCACCACCACCCACCTCCACCCTCATCTCTTCTTCATACCCGACAAACAACTTTGGCACACCTAAAAGTTTGTGCGACATTCTTTCTGTCTGAATAAACACACAAAGGAGACCACCTCTGCTTGTATCCATCATCTCTGGCGAGTTCACACCTCTATTTGCATATACCTGAATAATAAAAAGGACGGCGACATGTGGATTTTTTGCCGGAGCTGCAATCTCCAAAAAAACGAGGGGCTTTTAAGATCTATCTTCTGGACCTAAAATAGCCGTCACCACCAGCGGTTTATCCTTTTCCCTAGAGAGGAAGATCATGATACTTCTCGTAAACCGGTCCGACGACGGTTCGAACAATGTTCTCAACGGTTTGAACACCAGGCTTCAACGAACCGGCGTTCTTATAACAAGCCTCGAAACCACCCCAAAACGCTTCATAATTGCAAAACCGGACCCGTATAACCTTAGTTTTTATTAAAAATAAATAAAATAATGTTTTATTGCCACTCGCGGACCGAGACAGGATCAAGGGGGTGTGTCGCGGGGCGCGACAAGCCCATTTCTTGGCGGACACCCAACCTGGCACGTGGTATAACACGTATGGGACCTAGGGCAAACTCAGCAACCCTAGCCGTAGCTAGGGGTGCCCTAGCGGGGCGCGAGAGGCTAGGCCTCGTTTTGTCACGGGGCGCGAGAGAGCCTGATTTCACCTATAAATTGAGCAGAGATGCAGCATTCACAAATCGTTCAAATTCTCTTTCTCTCAATCTATATTATATGAAAATAGCTCGATATTATACCCCTAAAACACGAAGCTCTACCCCGTTATAAGTATTTTAACCCCCGATCACTCATTCGTTACCCTACCCGATTGATTTAGGACCCACCAACGCATGTCAAGGCTCTGCCTGACTAAGTTCGTTGGGGTTCTGTCTCGTGTTTTATGGCTAATGTGACTTGGGTTATTTTACTAACACGCCTGCATTGTATGTTTTTATTATTAGAAACTCAAGATTAATAATCAGGCATTATCACCGGAAAGCCCGTAGTATTACCTAAGTTTTCAATGTGAGTCATTCTCTTTTTCTACAAACTGTGTTACAAATGTTTTCAGTTATACTTGAGTCTTTGTATTCTACAATTACTGCCAGTATGTGGGGTTTTGTATATGTTGGCCCATGTAATGAAACCTAGAAGAACAGATGATATTGAAAGCTAAAGCTGGTTCTCAACAGTTGATCATCAATAAGCAATGCATGTCCTAAGTTCCCTCCAATGGCAGTGCTTCTATCAACCAGTGGCGGACCGAGAAATTATTTGTTGGGGTGCGGGTGAGGTGTTTAACCATATTTTGAAAGGGTGCGGTCAGGTTTTTTGCCTAAAATATACACTAATTTATTTTCAAGGGGTGCGGCCGCCCACCCTGGCCAAATGGTAGGTCCGCCCCTGCTATTAACTGATGACTTCAAGTACTGATCTCTCAACAACTTCTCTTCAAAGAACTGCTGATTGTAAAGACTGAAGACCTAACAACTGCTGTTTGTCAAAGTACTGATGAAGACAAAGCACTGCTGATTCAAGGCCTGATCAACCATTGAAGAAAGCACTGATATGCAACATCAGTGCTTAGGCAACAACAGTGGAAAGCAACATCAGTGTTTTATGTATCAGTTGTTTAATGTAGCAGTGTTTAGAGGTTGTTAGTCTGTTAGATGTCATTGTCTAGGTGTAGGGATGGCAAAAAAGCCCAAGCCCGACGGGTATACCCGAAATCCGAAACATATGGGTCGCGTGTACCCGAAGCCCAATGGGTATGGGCTGGGTACGGGCTTAAAAAAAGAAAAAAATCGGGTATGGGTACGGGTATGGGATTTAGTGATACCCGCCCGATACCCGATCCATTTACCCGAAAGTATCATATCATAGATTTCCATATATATACACTTAGTACATGTACTAATTACCTTCTCTATAGTCATATGTGGATATGTATTTGGCAGGTGCTTAGTGAACAAATAACTTATTTTTGAGCATGTATATTGGATATAAAAGCTATCACCCTTTTTTACGTGGATGTTTATGCAATTAGGTGGTCCTCATACAATTACTTAATTAAGTAATGGTTTTGATTTAGTTTGGTATATGTGGTCTGAATATGATATGTAAGTTATTAATAATAATTTCATTTCTTATAGTCAATAAAATAGTAAATTATATAAACATCAAAGTAAAAATTGCACAATTTCCCCAACGGGTATTTTTATGAAATTAACGGGTATGCCCGATACCCGACGGGTAATTACCCGACAAATACCTGACGGGTAACGGGCCGGGTATGGGATAAAGAATTACAACCGGGTACGGGCTTGGGATTACCAATACCCGGCCCAAGCCTGGCCCATTGCCATTCCTATCTAGGTGACGTCAGCATTAGATGCTCAGTGGTTAGGATTGTACTATAAATAGAATAGTACCTATACTGTTCTATTAGCTCTTTCGCACACATTCATCTTGTATGAACTAACTGTGAGCTCAGGCTGAGGGGGAGTTTAGTGTTGCATGCATGCATAGTTGAATCTTGTAATTCATACAATCATTCGATTAATGAAATCATGTTTGCTGAAAACTATTCTCTTGTGATTGTGCTATAAAGTTTACTTTCTATTTCCGCTGCAATACATCTCTGTTTGACCTTCTTCCATTAATCATTTAATTAAACTACACAATCAAAGAAACTCAGATCCTAACAATTGGTATCAGAGCCTAGGACAGTCAAATTCGATCTAACAATCAATTTGACATAAAAGTTCAGCTCAAATTCTTTGATACTTCAGTTGTTCGTATTTAGTGAAAAACAAAGTAAAGGGTAATCACGTATAAAAGTTGATTATTCAAAAACATCTGTAAAACAACCAAGATGATGTCACATTCACAAGACCCTCACAACACCGGAACACTATTCAAGCCACCTATGCTTGTCAGATCCGAGTACAATATCTGGCAACGTAGGATGGGCCATGTGTTAGCTCAGCAAAACACCGGCTGCTGGAAGTCAATCATATTTGGACCACATGTTCCAATGGTTCCTAGCACAGAAGATCCCAAAGGCCAAGTGCCTAAAAGCCTTGACAATTACTCAGAACAGGATTTTCAAAAAATTGAATTAGATGGAAAGGCTCTTAGCATAGTGGCCTCAGCTCTCCCAAATGACATTTAAGAGGGACTGTTACGTTGTAACTGTGCCAAAGAGTTGTGGGATGCACTAAAAGAGCAGTTCGGTGGAACAGAAGAGGTTATCAAAAATAACAGGGAGGTTTTAAATCAACAGTATGAAACCTTTTGTCATGTCAAATGAGAGTCTTTAACCCAATAGTTTGAAAAATTTTAGTTGTCTCATTAGTGAACTTAAACTGGTTAATATTGAATTTGCAAAGTCCACTTTAAATAGTAGGTTTCTAAGGTCATTACCAGACAAATGGGACACTATAGCTTTTGTAACAAGAAATTATGTGGGTTTTAAAGAGCTAAGTTTGACCCAACTTCATGGTCGACTCCTCACCTATGAGAGAGAGTTGAACCAGAAAAAGAAGTTACAGGAATCTGGGAAGGTTGTTGATGATTACACCTTTGGTAATACAGCACTTCTGGGTCAAGAAGAATCTGGTGGTAGTAAGGATCAAAGTTATGATCATTACATTGACATAACTGCTGGTGGAGCTTTTAACAACTCTGATTCTTACTCACCCAACTATGCTTTTACAGCAAGTGGGGAAAACCAGAATTCTGACAACTTATCCTTTGAGCTCAATGACCTCCAACACTTTGATCCCACTGATCTGGAGGAAATGGACATTTTGCACCAATTGGCAATGCTGAGTGTAAGAACCAGCAAGTTTTATAAGAGAACATGAAGAAAATATCCAGGGTTACATGGGAATTTAAAAGTGGGGTTGGATAAATACAAAATTAAGTGCTACAAGTGTAACAGGCTAGGACACTTTGCTAGAGAATGTAGAAGTCAAAATAATGGACCAATCATTACACATCCTAGCCCTAGACCTCAAAACACACAAAACTATGTGCACTATTCCCAATATTCCCCTGCTGCTCATGTAAACATTGCTCATTATCCACACCCTCTAACAACTGTTCCAGTGCAATATGTTCAAACCCCTGTTCCACAAATACAGTATGTCCAAACCCCGGTCTCTCAGGTTCAAGTGCAACAACCTGCACCACAACATACTGCACAAACAACTGCTCCAGCAGAGGCCAGTCAGCAAAGCTTCTTTACCCAAGGCTTTGTTGATTGGAGTAGCATGCCTGATGAGTTATCTGATGAAAATTTTGCTCTATTTACTAAGAATGATGCTCCTTTTGATGAATTTTGTTTTGCAGCATTAGAGTTAATTCCAGAAGGGCTGGAAACTGAAGAAGTGGAATCCAGTGCTGAAACAGTGGATGAAGTTGCTGAAGCAGTGGTTACTGTTGTTGCTGGTGAACAACTATTAGAGAAGGAACCTGAACCATTGTTAGAACCTCTTGCTGACCCATGAAGTGTTGATGAAGTGGAGAAGGACACCAGTGCTTGTGAAAATGTCTGTGACTGTGCCATGATGGCTGTAGCTAAGGTATCACCTCAGGTCTTGAAAAACCTATGTTCAGACAAATGCATCATAGCATTTGCAAATGTTAAAAAGGTGAATGAAAACCTTAGGGATAAAATTTTGAAAGATGAAGTACAATTTGAAAAGTCTGTTAAAGAACTGAAAAAAAATTGTATGAAAAAGATAATGAGATCTACAGTCTTAAACATGAACACAGCATAACCAAGGATCAACTCCAAGCCATGACAGAAAAATATCAAGCTTGTAAAAAGGAGTTGGAATCCACCCAAATCACTTGTGAGAAATGGGTGGAATCCTGCAAACGTTATGAGCTGATGTTAGAGAAATAGATCAAAAGCAATGTAAAATTTGGCATAGGTTTCAGGAAAAATGACCAAGTTGAAAACACTGTTGTAAATGAGTCTGGTTCTGTTGAGATAATACCAACAAACAAAGATGGTCAAGAAATTAAAATAACTGATAAAAATTGTAACAAAATCATTTTGGAAAGGCTAGAGGGGTCATCAATATTTTGAGGAGATTGAAAAATATCAATTCAAACCCACCTGGTCAGATGAGTGTGACATCCTTGAGAATTTCAAACCAATGGATTTTTCCACAGTTGAGGGTGTGAAAGCACCTAAGGCTAAGATCATTCCTCTAAAAGATATCCCAACAGTGGTTCAAAACTCTGTTGCAAAGGAAGTTAAAAAGAGGAAGAAAAAAGAGAGTTAAAAATCTGTTTTGTGACTTTTGTGAAAAGAAAAATCATTCCACAAAGGATTGTTTTCACTTAAAAGCTTATGACATTAACAAAACAAGCATAATTGAGCCTGCACAAAGTTGCACCATCTGTGGAAAAACCAACCATCTCACTCATGAGTGTGTGTACCTCAAAACTTTTGAGGTTAAAAGAAAAGAATACACCTCAAAAACACTTGTGAGTTCTTCAAATTCATACATCAAGAAACAACAACCATTTGTGTCTGTACAAACAACTGTTACAAAACAGTTGAACAAAAACTCTGCTCCCAGAGATGTTCAAGTGACAGATGCACCTCCTGCCAACCAATTCCAAAGAGGAAAAGGTCAACCTCCATACCAAAGGGTCCCACATGTTTATGAGGCTTACAAAAGGCCTTCTAAACCAAAAGTGAACAGGCATCCTTTTGGATTTCAACACCTGACAGGAAATGGTCCACAACAGTGGTTAGAGAAAAATTGTTCAAAACCTGTTCAAACCCGTGAGCTAACCAATGTCCATGTTCCTGGATTTGATACTGACTCTGTTGTGACCCCATACAAAGCCTTATTGGCTTTGGAGACCCTCCTGAACTAATTGTTTACTTGATATGCAGAGAGCTTCTGCATGCTTAGATAGTCTTTGGTATGTAGAAAGTGGAGGCTCCAGGCACATGACTGGATGTAGAGCCCTACTCAAAGAATTCAAAAATCATGGAGGGGGTGATATATCCTTTGGAAACAATTCTAAGGGAAATGTATTGGGGTCTGGAACAGTTCAGTCAGGAAAAACCAAGTTTGAAAATGTCAATCTTATTGACAATCTAAAGTTCAACCTCCTTAGTGTCTCACAAATGAGTAACAAAGGCTATGGGTCATTCTTTACTAAGGATAGTTGCAAGATTGTTGGACCAGAAATGGTAAAAAAGATTGAAGAAATAATAGCCAAAGGAAAAACACAACTTGTTGCTTAAAGGAGTGGTAATGTGTATGTAATTGATTTGTCAAAAGAGAGCCCAATGACTGATGCCTGTCTGTTCTCAACTGCCTCTAACTAAGAGACAGAATTATGGCACAGAAGACTTAGGCACAAAAATCTCAAGACAATCACTACTTTATCAAAACAAGGCCTTGTAAGAGGACTTCCACAAAAATTGTTTACTTGTTCTGAGCATTGTGTTTCCTGTTTAAAATGTAAACAACATAATAGCTCATACAAGTCCATTGAAGAGTCCAAAACAACCAAATGTCTGGAAATGCTGCACATGGATTTGTTTGGCCTAGTAAAAATCATGAGCTTGAAAAAGAAAAGACACTGTTTGGTTATTGTAGATGATTTTTCTAGGTTTACATGGACTTATTTTTTTACACTCTAAAGATGAGACTGCAGGCACTTTGCAAGACTTTGTCAAACTGGTTGAAAAGCAATTTGATCTGCCAGTAAAAATCTTTAGAAGTGACAATGGAACAGAGTTCAGAAATAAGGATTTGGATGAATTTTGTGTGTCAAAAGGGATTGTAAGGCAGTACAGCATCCCAAGAACACCAGAACAAAATGGGGTGGTTGAAAGGAAAAACAGAACTTTGATTGAAGCTGCCAGAACAATGCTTGCAGACTCAGGTTTACTCTTAACTTTTTGGGCAGAGGCTGTAAACACTGCTTGTTATGTGCAGAACAGAGTTTTGATCAACCCTAGGCATCAAAAGACTGCCTATGAAAAGCTGTTCAAAATCAAACCACTGATAAAAGTCTTTGGCTGCCCATGCTTCATTTTAAACTTAAAAGATTCAATTTCAAAATTTGCAGCTAAAGTAGATTGTGGTTATCATTTGGGATACTCAACCACTGTCAAGGCCTATAAAGTGTTTAACACAAGGACTAGGTGTGTGGAAGAGACTTTGAATGTAAAGTTCAATGAACTTTCTTCCCTGAAAATCCCAACAAACCCTGCTGAATTGTTTGATCTTGATAAATTTACTTTTGAAAATGCGTCTGTCAAGACTAACCCTGCAGAGATTATGGATATGATGTTATGATCCCACAATATAAAATCACATCCACCACCAGAGCAGCAGATGTTCAAAACAGCTGTCAAAGCTCATCCACTGCTGCATCAACAGTTGTTGACCAAAGTAGCCCTCCAACCTCTGCTAACCCATCATCCCCAACCACTGTTGATAAAAATCCACCAACAGTGGATAAAAATCAACTTTGTGCCACACCCATTCCTATACACCTATACGCAGTGTATGTCAAACAGATTTGACACTGACACGATGTTGTCTAGGCACGTGAATAAAGCTATACGCAGAGTATAGAGCTATACGAGGCGTATGATTGTGAATTCAAAAGTGTATTTAGACATCCATCTCTACCTACGAATTCAAACACGATTTCAATTCCTTTCAATTCACTTGTTCTGTATACATTCATTTCCTCTGTATCAAACACAATATTGTTAACATGTCATCATTTTGGGACGGGAATTATTTCTTTAATCACTATTCTAACGACGCATGGGGAGTAAATGATGCTAATGAGGAGGAGGAGGTTGTGTCTGGCGTCCCTGTTGATCAAAAATACAGTTGCCAGACTTGAATGAGACTCCGACTCCACCTGTTGATGAACCATATTACCCGGCGCATCAAGTGTATCCGGATTACGGATATGGGTATGAATCTCCGTACGTGCAACAAGGTAATTTGGATGGATACGTAGGATACGATTCTGAGAATGCACCAGTTGATGAACCATATTACCCGACGCGACAATCGTATCCGGGTTATAGATACGGGGGTGAAGTTTCTTACTACGGAGGATAAGGTGGATACGGTGGACACGGAGGATATGGTGGATACGGAGGATACGGTGGATACGGTTATGAGCCTCGTAACACACCATTGTATGATGATTAGCAACCATCTACCTCGGGCAATCTGTTTCAAATTCAGGAGGTATCACATTAATATTTGTATTATTCTTATAATAATTATTATTTTTGTTAAAGTTATACTGTTATTGTTATTATTAATATTATTGTTAAAATTATATTGTTATTGCTATTATTAATATTTGTATTTTTGTTATAATTCTTAATGTTATAATAATTATTATTGTTGTTAAAATTATAATAATAATAATTATTATTATTGTTAAAATTATATAACTATTGTCAATATTATAATTATTATTATTATGGTTAAAATTATTATAACTAGTTGATTTTTCGACCCCGCGTTGCGGCGGGGATCCAATGTCTGCAAAACGCGTGCCGACAACGGCAAGTGGATACCGAATATCAAAACATAGATAAAAATGGCGTAGTAACGATAGTTACTCCGTCCTAAAAATGATTTTAAATAATCTAATATATAATAGTAGGATCCACACGTCCTACACGTTGGAAATTCGATTGTTTTTAGTTCAGTTATGACGTTACTAACACGTTAAAATATGGATGAGCTTGGTACCGGTAATGGTATCGAAAGTACCGATCCCAAAAATAATCAAAATTAGGTACCGGCACCGAAAATGCTCGGTACTATACGGTATGGTATTTGAAGGTAAAAATAAGTAAATACAGGTATGGTGCTAGACCGGTGTCGAACCGAAAGTGACGATTCTGAAAACGCCAAAAGGTGGGTACCAAATTGGTACCGAAAATGATTCGGTATAGTAAATTTGGTACCGATATCGGTTTGATTACAGATTTGATACCATTTTCTCATCAATAATTTAAATATCCAAGTTAAATTTACATGTTACAATTCATTCATTACATAAAAAGACAAAAAAGAAAACAAAAGAAGTTGTGTACATAAAACCTCATTCAAACGAAATACAATTTACTTCTGTATTTCCATTTCCAATACATCTTAAGGAGTTTCCCTGAAAGCTATGCTATACCTTTTTACCTCTCCCTGTCGGATGAGCTCGGTACCGAAAACCCCCAAAAGCGGGTAACGGTACCGAATATATCTGGTACGACACCGGTATGGTACCAGTATTTGAGGGTAAAAAACGGTACCAGAAATGACAAAATTCGGTACCGAAAACATACCCGGTTTGGTAAATTTAGTATCGGTACCGGTCCCATTTGCTTATCCTATGTGATGTTACAATTCATTTAGTTACGTTTGGGTGTTACTGTTCATTTAGTTATGTTTTTAATATATAGGTAATTATTATTAGGATCAAACTATCTACACACTTGGTGTGTAGATAGCACCCGAAAAAGTGTTTTTTTGTCCTATATGCACACCCTGCAGTGTCGAGCTGTTGCCAAAGCGCGGCGTTTTGGTCCGGCCAACCAGACAAAGACTGACTCGTGTCTGACGGGTCTGTTGACCGGACCAAAACGCCGAGCTTTGGCCGCGTTTTGGTCCTGTCAACAGACCCGTCAGACACCCGTCAGTCTTTGTCTGGTTGACCGGACCATAACGCCGCGCTTTGGCCACAGCTCGACACTGTGTGGCAATAGGTACACCGTTATTATTATTGGTAAAATTATTATAATTATTATTATTGTTAAAATTATATAATTATTGTCAATATTATAATAATTAATATATATATATATATATATATATATATTATTAGTGAGGCTTGATGAATAGTGTTTATAATTGATAGACCAATCATTGGATGCCATGTGGCATCCACTATTTTTAAATTTTTTTACATCTTAAAATATAGTTAAATATATATATATATATATATATATATATATTCTATACATTAATTGTGAACAAAATTTGTGTTTAGTCTATTGGTTAGTCTATTAAAGTCGCAAAAATTAGGTCACAAGTTCAATTCTAAGTATACACCGCCTTTTTCACATTTTTTAACCCATCTTCTCTTCTCATTTTATCTATTTCTTTTTTTTTTCTATTTCTTTGTTTTCATGTTATTTTTTATGTGTTTTGGCTTTTTCTTTTATTTTGTTTTCCTTTTCGTTGTCGTTTTTAGTGATCAAAGAATTATATACATATTAGAGTTTTTGTTTTTAAAAATTCCTTTTTCTTTTTCAAATCATATTTATCATTTAATTTTTTATTTAATCATTCCTTTTTATTGTTTAATCATGTTTCCTTTATCATTTAATTTAATATTTTTAATAATTTATGTTCGTTAACTTTTTTTTTAAAACCTAAGTATGTAGTTGTGTTAATTTTTTCTTCGACATTCCAGTATAAATTTTATTAGAAAGAAGTTGTATTCAAAATAGAGTATTATTTGGTATCTTAAAACGGTATGATGATGAACTGAACCGAACTGATTCTGACGGTTTGGCTTTCTAAACAACACCCTTCGTTTTCAAATAATGTTTGTTTTACATTATAATTTGCTTTGTTTCACCGCAACGCGCGACTTCAAGAAATCTAGTTATTATTATAGTTAAAATTATATTGTTACTAATTAATACTATAATTATTATAATTATTATTATTATTATGATTATTATTGTTGTTATTATTATTATTATTATTATTATTACTATTATTATTGTTATTACTATTACTATTGTTATTGTTGTTGTTGTTATTATTATTATTATTATTGTTATTGTTTAAATTATATAACTATTGTCAATATTATTATTATTATTTTTATTATTGTTAAATTTTAATAACTATTGTCAATATTATAATAATTATTATTATTATTGGTAAAATTATTATAATTATTATTGTTAAAATTATATAATTATTGTCAATATACTTATTATTATTATTATTATTATTGTTATTGTTAAATTGATAACTATTATTATTATAGTTAAAATTATATTATTAATGTTAATATTATTATTGTTGTTGTTACTATTAATATTATAATTATTATAATTATTATTATTGTTGTTAAAATTATATTGATACTATTAATATTATTATTATTATTATTGTTATTATTATTATTTTGTTATTGTTAATATTCGTATTGTTGATAAAATATGTATTATTGTTAATTAATTTTTAATATTATTATTGTTAATAACGTAATTGTTTTTAGCGTTTCATGTCTCTAACTGATTTGAAGAATTGGGTACAAGCAATGGGAAAGGAGAATGGTTACGTAATTGTTACCCGCCGATTGAAAAATATTTGTGGTAGTACGGGGATGGTATAGCTTGTGTGCGACCGTAGTGGTGAGCATCGTAGTAAAGCAACATTTAGGAAAGCTGGTAGCAAAAAAATTGGTTGCCCGTTTTCATTACTCGCTATCTGGGACGTGACGAATGACACGTGGGAGTTAAAAGTGGACAACGTGAACCATAACCACGAACCTACGATGAGTCTGTTGGGCCACGCTTTTGTGCGAAGATTTACTGAAGTCGAATCCAAGCTAGTGGAGCAGCTAACTGCTCAAAACATGGAGCCACGTAACATATTTCAAACCCTAAGAAAGCAGTTTCCCGACAGCCTGCATGTTCAGAAAGACGTGCAAAATACGGTACAAAAAATTAGAGCATCACTGATGGACGGAAAGACTCCCATGCAGGCACTGGAAAGCATGCTGCATGAAAACCGATTCATTTACGACACCCGACAGGAACCTAAAACAGATGTCGTAACAGAGCTTTTCTTTGTTCATCCTCATTCAATCACTATGTGGCGTGCATTCCTGCACGTGCTGTTGATCGACGCGACCTACAAAACAAACATCTACAACATGCCATTTGTCCAGGTTGTGGGTTTGACGTCGACCAACAAGTCTTTTTGTATCGTACATGCCGTTATTTGTAAAGAACGAAGGGATAACTTCGTGTGGATGCTTGAGCGGATCAAGTCAATGTTGCATGAATGTATGATGTCGCGTGTGATAGTCACGGATAGAGAGCTAGCCCTAATTAACGCGTGTGCTAAAGTATTCCCGAACGCGTCTAGGTTTCTATGCTGGTTTCACATCGAACAAAATATATTTAAACATTGCAAGCAAGGGTTCAATAAATTAGATTGGGAGAAATTTCTGTCGTTCTGGCGGAGAATGTGCGACTCTGCTTTGTATAACCGACTCGTGGCTGCCAACCGGGAAAGTAAGTGTGCCTTCAACAAATGACTCACCCAATCTATTATATTTTACACACGCTTTTACATTTCATTATTTTATTTTTGCAGGGGTCTTTAATTATGTCTACGAAAACTGGCTCAAAGACTATATAGAAATGTTCGTTTGTGCGTGGACTAATAAGTGTCGCAACTTTGGTCAGCGCACCACCAACAGAGTTGAGAGCCAGCACCCAAATTTAAAAAGATATGTTATGCGCGGGAGTTCATTGGAGCGAATAGCAAGATGCGTCATTGATATAGTTGAAACTCAGTTAGGGGAAATACAAAAAAGTTTCACCGAAAGCATCGAAAAAACGATGAACCACCACAGACACCCACTGTTGGACAACCTACGTGGAAAGGTTTCCCATACAACACTTGATTTGCTGGAAGGAGAGCTAACGACGAAGCTGGAGGTGTTGCGGAAACTTAACGCATCATGTGGTTGCCATATGTGGCTTAGTTGTGGGTTGCCGTGTGCTTGTAGGCTGGAAAAGTACAAATGTACAAATAAAAAATATTAAACCTACAAACCTTTTGTTATTTAGTACTGAAGAAACACTAACTAAATGGTCGGAACCGAGATAGTTAGGGGGTTTGAATCCGCATAAAAGGGTTAGCTCTCTCTCGGTTGATTCAGTTGTAACGGAATTCCTTCTCCGGTGGTTCTGCAAAAAAGAACACCGTTAGCCTCGTCAAGGGGATAAGAGGGTTCTCTCCTTGACCCGACTCCGGTGTGAGAATAAGTATTGATAATCGGAGAAGATAAGTATTTGAGAAGTGAGAGTAGTCTGAGTTTATACCTGAACAGTTCTCTTATTTATAGCCGGGAGTTTGGGAGGGAAAATCTGTTATTGAAAAGATGACGGAAGATACTCACACCGTAGCGGTTATATCTTCTTCCGTTAAGTTCTTTGATCCAACGTTAAGTTGTCTCGATCCGATGTGAATGCACACGGATCGTGGTTTGATCTATGGCTGGGGAATTGCCACGTGGAAAGTGACTAAGTGGAGATCAATCTTCAATTGCATGCTTTCATTATGATTTCAGGGATGATTATGGTAATGACACGTGTCCAGACGGTTATAACCGTCTTGGTGGTGCACGATCATATTCTTTCTAGAAGATTACTGCTGTAATCTAGTGTGACACCTTACTGTGTGGACACAGACGAATAAATCCCAAGTCTGGGTAAAATGATATCCAAGTCTGGATATTTGGGCGGAAGTTTTGAACAAAGGATTTTGATCCTTTGTTAAATGGGGGAAGGCGCAAGGATTCATGTTCTCCTTTGGGCGCGCGTTTACAGATTGCTGATTACTTTCTTCCTTTTGAGCCTTCTTTGTAAAACCAGTGCGCGGCCGCGCAAGGTCATGAGGGCTAGCTGACCAAGTTGTGGTATGGTCCCAAGTGCTTGTCATAAGGTTTTTGGGACCTTACCCCTTCAAGTACGATTTAGCTGTTTCTCACACCGTATTGACTTAACTGTGCAGAGCGTAAGATACAACTCGACGACGTAGATGTATTCTGGCGTATGCTTGACTTACTACCATGTAAACTGGTAGATGAGGAAGTCGATGTTGTAGTAGAGCTCAATACTGTGCGGCAACAATTAGAGTCGCAATCCCCTGATCGAAAAAAAAAAAGTTTGCTATCAAAGATAAAAGTGGTCTTAACCCTGAAATCGTCAACTAAGAAACCACTGATTGTCCAGCAAAATACTCGCGGTCTGCCTACATCAAAGAAAGTACAACAAAGGCTAGAAGAAGCTGCGAGGTTAGACAAAGCTGCGAGAAACAGCTCCTATGGCGAGGCAAGCAACATATATACCGCTTCCCCACAATATGGGTACGATTTACCCCGACACAGCTCAAACGTACCGTTAGAGGGCTCTTGTGGAACTAGTTCGGTTGTAAAGTCTAAAAAACCTAAAATGCAACGAAGCCGTTCAACGAGTTCTAAAAAGAACGAGACGCGAGATGATCATGGTTTTCCATTAATAAAGGGGGATGATGACTTGTTAACCATTAAGAGGTTTAGGCATCAAATTCCAACGGAGTTTCACTCTTACATATCGCGTATACAAGATGTGACCCCAGACGGTCATTGTGGGTATAGGTCCGTGGTTGTCGGGTTAGGTTTTGGGGAATACGTATGGCCCCATATTCGAAATGAACTACTACTAGAGATTGACCATAACGAGCCACTATGGAAGCATGTATTCGAAAGATATGGCATGGGAGACTTTAACCGGATACGTAACAGCATCCTTTGGCATTCAGTGGAAGGGTGCCTTCCAAGTCACTGGTTGGAAATGCCCCACGCAGGGCTTCTCGTAGCGCAAAGGTATAATATCGTCCTCCACGTGCTAAGCATCGAAGGGAGCTATACCATCTTCCCGTTAACGGATGCCCCTGTAGATCCATGACCTCAAGCGATAATGCTCGTACATGTTTACGGGGGACACTTCATACATGCTAAGTTGGAAAGAGACTACCCCATGCCTACAATGAGCCCATTGTGGTCGACACATCGAAGAATAGTTGGGAAACAGTGGGAAGAAATGTATAGGCCGCGGTTACAGCACTACTACGAGATAATCAACCCTAAATCAGACTCAGATAAAGACAAAGACAAAGACAAAGACCCGAGTTTACATGTTATCAAAGATTAAGCAGAAACTTGTATTTTAGTCTTCATAGGAAACATTCTCTCCATCAGTTGTTCGAAACTCCAACTCCTTGTCGAAATCACACGCTCTCTATATTTTGCTACAACAAGGACATCATTTTGACAATTACATAACACTCATGAGGTTCGGTACAATCATACACCTATCTATGGGAATGAAGTTTAAAATCTTCGGATCTGAACTCTTTCCTATAGACAACAGACGAATACAATTAACAAAGTTCGCTGGAAATCTAGACATGGCCTAGATTTTTACTTAGGGAACGGAGGATTTATTTGAAAGCGAATCAACCACATCTGTTTTTACAAGTTTCCTCTAAATTAAATTTCGGGAATAAATTTCCTAAAGTAGGGGAGACTGTGACATTTATGCCTCTACGACCATCATACAATTACGAATCCAATGAAATCTTGTGTTTCATTCTTGGGATTTGTATAATTACATATGACAATTACACATATCAAATTTCGTATGATTTCGAACTCTCGAGAAGCTTTTCTGGAAGTTTTACGTAAACTATTACGCAAATGTAATCAGTTTAACGCAACGTACACTCCGGAATATTGACATAAGCTAAACATACCCTAGATATCCTTTACATAACTTAGAAATAAGTTGTGAAGGGTTTGGTATGTCAAAAACGAGTCTATTCGATCATAAGGACTATTTACGACAAACAACGAAAGTCTGCCGATTCTCGTCGCGACGTACACTCCGGACAACGTCCTAAGATAAAAATATCCTAAATACCCTTAACATAGCTTAGAAATAAGTTTTTGAGGGTTCGGTGTGTAAAAATATGCTTATTTGATCACAAGGACTAAAAGCGCCAAAACTGCGAAAGTATGCAAATTCGCGCATATTCTGCATTCTGACCATATCCGTACAACCAAAAATTTTTGTAATCATTAAAATATTATATTTTAATGATGGGAATGCAAAAATACCATTCTTTGCGTAATTTGGATTGTTTTCGCGTCCGTTCGAACGTTCGTCGTAATTAACCGAAAAACGTGACCGTATGACCGAACGAACCGAAATCCATGATGTTTCCAAGCATATTTCAAGCCCCTATGCTTTAACATCCTTTTAGAGCCTTAAAAATGGGTTAAGGGGGTTAAACGAGTTGAAAAACAAGTTTGGAGCATACAGGGGATGTTTCGCCAAAAACTGAAAGTCAGACCTGAACTGGCTCGCCTGGGGCGACCCATTAAGCTATCTGGGTCGCGGCCCGCGAGAGGCTTCAGACCAGAACCTTCAAAACAGCTTTCCCAGCTGTTTCCTGCTGTTTTCAAGCCTAGTTTTTGATCTTGTGGGCTACTTTAAGTGTTCCCCAAGGCTCTTACTCCTGTCCACACACTTGTAGGGCCATGATTCTTCCTTAGTGACCACACAAACACATGGCATGATCTTTTTTATTCTTAAATACTATAAATACCCTTCACATTTCATTCTTCCAACTTGCTCATTCACTCTTTTCTTCATCTCCTACTCTACTTGGAGGCTACCACTTAGTTGGAGGCTTCCTGATTGAGTTTTCTTCATCCTATAACACTTGTAATTGTTCTTCCTATTCTTGTTTATTTATTTTTAGCTATTTCAAGCTAAAAGTCGAACAGTGTTTGACTTTCGGCTTTGACCATTAATTGGTCAAGATAAAGTTCAATTTAACTTTGCAACGTGATCGTAATCATGATGGTTATAATCCCTATCGATTATACCTACTGATTATCACGTTGACTAGTCGAAGTGACGAGTTAAAGTTTCGGTCAAAATGCACGTTTATGTGCATTTTACGACGGAACTATTTTCGGATATCAAAACACTTTGTTTTGATACCAAATCAGTTTACCAACTAAGTTAAACATGTTTTGACATGTTTAATTCGTCACTTCTAGTTTAGTGCTTATTTAGGGTCGTAAGTCAAGCGGTCTTGACAACCGCTTAGACTTTCGAACCTGACCCGTTTGGTCGATCATTAGGATCCGACCAAACACATATTGTGACCATAGTTGTATAGGGAATAACCTCTAGAGGTTATACCTTCTGGTCACTTCGTTTGGTTAGTTGTATGATAGGTAGTTTATATGCCTTTAGGAAATGACCAAAATGCCCTTTTTGCGCATAAATTCAATTTAAGCATATGTAACCTAAATTTTAACACTTAAACTGATATTGCAACATTGTTAAACATGCTTAGGCATATAAGACTTATCACAGGACTAGTTTGACCATCCGAACGCGTATTTGTGCAAATGATCCCTCCTCAACTTGAACAATGACGCCATTTTATGTTATATTACTCAACTGATGTGAAAGAAGGGTATCTTGGTAGTAAAACGTGATGGAAAACAGGTGAATTGGCAATGATATTATATAGTGAAATATCTAACAGCCCGAAGGTCAGATTTAAATCCCCTATAGGAGGAAAAAACAGATGATATTTTAATATAAACATGTACATTTATATTTAGAAACATCGTGTTTTAATGCAAAACCTTTCAAAAATAAGTTTTCATGAGAAAGCTAATAAAATTAAATATCAAGAAACCCGAATGACAAAATTTAAACCTTAAAAAAAATCAGGTTATCATAATTACGAATAACCTCTTCATTTAAGATAACACCCATTTTAAACACTATAAAAGGCTGATGATTAGTTTGATTGAAAACATCAGCAATTCACTTTAAAAAAACTGTTAGTCAAAAACCAAACTAAAACCAGCAACACCAACAATACTCTAGATGGCAAACAGAAGCTTCTACCACTGGTCAGACACCAACTCTGTTAAAACGCAATTCTCCAGATGGTCGCTCAAAGAAAAGCGAGCAGATGAAGCACTAAACAGAAAAGTCAGCATCATCAGTGAAAACAATTACAAGCAAACCTGGAGTAGCATCGGATTGCTTGATGAAGTCCTCCACTCTCCTCCATCAGACTTCAAGAACAACGCAGAAGAGTTTATCACACAATTCCTGGAACAGGATCAGAAGATCTACGACATGCTAGCCGATCTGCAAAACAAAAGAAAGAACGAAATCGCGTGGAAGAAGGCGAGAGTCGTCGAAATCCTAGGAAGTGTTAACTGTAGCATGTAATACTTTATGCATATTCTTAAATTTGAGTGTTTAATCTTTCTTTATATTTAATTTAAGAAAATCAATATCTATATTAACATATTCTTAAATTTGAGTGTTAATAAAAATTATCAAGACTTGTTTGTTCATAATCAATTTAGTAAGTATAACTACGTTAAAAAAATAACCTACAAACCTAACATGCAACTCTCCCATCAAAGAAGCTAGCACATGGTCAACCGCAGACGGTTGGTCAGGGTTATCTTTGACGGTCAGGGCTATTAGAGTTACAAAGTTCCTATAGAGAATGCAGACTGAAATATAAAGAGAGAGTTGGAGTAGATCAGAGCAACCTACAAAATTACAAAACAACTATCTATATCAACATTCAACAAACAGTACCTCATGCTCTCAAGAGCAACCTTCTGTAACCCTTGGTGTGAATTGTGATGATAATCAGCAAGAAAATCAGTCGATTTTAGGGTTTAATCGGTGTCTGGTGTGAATTATGATGATATTTGGAGATGATTTAGGGTTTAATCGACGTATGAGGAGAACAATGAGTTGGGAGCTCTGGATTTGAGAGAGAGAGAGAGAGATGGATTGAAAGTATGGTTTGAATTTTGAATGTGGAGCCAGAATCATGTATCAGTATTATATTTGTATCAGAAAGTATGGTTTGAATTTTGAATCTGGAGCTATAATTTTGAATGTGGCAGAGGTTTTCATTGAGCCCATTCTCTGATTTGTATTTTAAATGTATTTTAAAAGATTTTAAATTAAGACTTATGATGCAATAATGACATCAGATAGGCATTGTGACAGCCTATCTGATTGCCACGTCAGCATTGTGATGTAATGCCCATTTCTCCTTTTACAGAAAGTATAGATTATATATTTTAGATTTGGCTATTTAGGGTGGTAGGGGCGCCGCTTGGTGAGTCCATCGGGGAGTGCATATTTCGCGCGGTATACTACCGCCGACTCGGATTAGGTGAATGTTGAGTTGTTTGAATGGTGACTAGTCACTGATGAGAGAGGGGAGAAAGAGGGGTTAATGGTGGGCCCCACTCTCTTCCAACCAATCACAGATTTATTTATTTTTTTAAAGAAAAAATTATTTGGGTGAAGCACCCCTAGTGATTGAGTGCAAAATGGAGAGTAAATAGGGGAGTTGACATGACATGAGGTGATTGGCTCGGTGAAGTGTTTACCACTCTCCATGTGTTTGAGCACCCCTTCCACCCTTGGTAAGTGTTAATAATTTAGGTTCGAAACTTTGTTTTTCTTTTAATTTTTTTTCGTCTCGACTCTTCATCTTAGAGCGAAGTTAATCTTCGCTCATCATCAACTCTTCCTTTTCAACAACCTTATTCATTACTCTGAAGTACCCATTCTCTCGTCCTCATTCTATATCTGATCATGTAATCATGAGCTAAATATATAAAGTCAACTTTGTTAATTGGGAGTGAGAGATGACAAACAGAAACATTTTAAAAGACATCAATTATAAGATCATGTATATTGGCCCATGAAAAAATACAAAACAACCCTAACTACCGATGCACCAAATCATGTGGATACCCTTCGACAATTTTGGGCTAATGCTGATGTTCAGTCATAAAATAAGAAGCATTTTGGTATCATGTCTAAGGTCGGAGGGATCATTGTTCAAATTTCTCCATCATCTATATCCACAGTTTTTGCTTTGGATGACCAGGCATGTAAAACCTCTTTTGAAAAACAAGAAATTCACACAGAGTTCATTGAAAGAGGGTATGAGGGTCAACTGACAGGAGTTACAATTTTCAAACCAAAATTTCCTGCTGAAATGAAATTCTTTTCCCATACCCTCCCAATTTGTCTCTCTGAAATGAGATACCATAAAAAGTTCAATAGTTGAGATGTGCAATTTTGACAAAAGCTTATTACAATCTATCCCAGGCATTGTTCTCGGACTTGGTGGCAAATGTGAATAATGTTAAAAACGGCTCAAATATTGCATTTCTTATGTATTCAAGACTTTTAAGCTATTACCTTAAAAAACAAGTGTCTCAAAAGGATTTTCAACAAGGTGTAGATTTTCAAATAAACAGTCTTACAAATGAAACTTTTACAAGAATGATGGACAAAGAGTTAAAATTTTCAAAAACACAAACAAAGGGGGATGAGCCTGTTTTAGATGCATCAACATCTGTTGCTCAAACCTCTATTATTGAGCCCATTGTTCCTAGTAATCATGACACCACAACCGGTGTTGTGAAACCCACACCAGAAAAATCGAAAAAGAAACCATCCACATCCAAAAAGCCCACCAAAACAAAACAACATAAAAGGCACCTCTGGAAGATGAGATCCTAGAGGATAACCTTGTGACAGCACAAAAGTCACAAGAAACCACTGTTGCTACTTCCTCACAACAATTGCTAAGATCTCCACCCAACCAAACTTCCCTTGAATACTCACAAAAGGATTAAGTTGCAAGAACAAGGAGATCACATCATGAGGCAGACATTTCAGTTGAAAGTCTGTTTCAAAGCCCCTCACCCAGGGCTATGTCTCTTTCAACTCCACAACCCTCCACTCCAATTCCACCTACATTTTTACCTCTGCTTGATGCAATTGAAACTCAGACACTAATCAGTCCCTTTCATTCACCTGTTAAATCGAGCACAGTTCCACATATGACTGAGTCTAAGGCTACACCCCTTGAGTTTCATGAAACTCTTGGTGGTAGTTCAAGTGAAGCAGCCACTACAACTGGTGAACTAATATGTTTTCAGTTGGACAGTGTTACATCTATAAGTCTTCCTTGAAGGCAACAACTGTTGAGGCTACAATTGTAACCTCTGTTCTAGTTGGAAGTCCCAAGTACCAAGACAAATGGGCATTTGGTTATACTAATTTGGAGAATTCTCCAATTAAGGAACTAAATACAACTACCTCTGGTAGGGATTCAGATGATCTTATTAAGTTAGGTAATGAATTAAGATACAAAGAATTGACGGAGAGAATGACTTCAATGGAATCATCCATGGCTGAGATGAAATATATGATGAA
The DNA here is from genome assembly GCA_030545235.1 of Helianthus tuberosus. Lineage (NCBI taxonomy): Eukaryota > Viridiplantae > Streptophyta > Magnoliopsida > Asterales > Asteraceae > Helianthus > Helianthus tuberosus. The sequence goes on from CM060388.1 coordinate 67,319,676, forward strand.
GCAGATGCTGGAGCATTCTAAAAGTCAACCCTCTACTCAGCAAATTACCAATGAGCTGTGGAAATCAGTGCAACCAATCATTCAAGCTCAAAGGAATTTGGTTGATATCAACCATAACACTCATATGGAATTGATCAGGAATATCGTTGAGGCCAGATATAAGGTTACACAAGCTTACATCAAGGCCATAAGGGAACATTTGGTAAAGACTACTGGCTCTGCCCCTGCAACAGTCCTTCAGAAAGAGGTTGAGGATAATGCCAAAAGGGGGAGAATGATAAGTTGAGAAAGTTGCAACCTTCTTGACAAGCACAACCAAAGGTGCAACAGCAAAAGCCAGAGTCTGCTTCAACCAAAACTTCTGCAAAGGCATTAGATGCTGGAAAAGAAAAAGGGATTGATGAGACCCTAAACAAGAAGGCTGAAAAGATTGCCTTAGAAAAGCAGAAGAAGCAAGATACACTTGAAGCCAAAGCTTCCAGCCTAATTGAACAAGAACATGCTAAGCAGATAAAAAAGGAGAATATTGGCACTTCACAAAGAAGAAAGTCAACAAGAAAAGTTAGACAGCCAATCATCACCCCTCCTTAAACCTCTGTTGGGTCTACAAAAGGTGTATCATCTGCTGAACCCAAACCAAAACCCTCACCACAAAAACCACCTCTCATGAAACAAAAGAAACCATCACCACCACCATCATCAATACAACCAACAGATGCTGGTACAACAGATGTATCAGAAGATGTTCCATAAACCACTGCTGGTACAACTGTTGTATCAGTATATGTTACCCAAACCACTGCTATGATCATTTTTTCCACACCACCAACAATTGAACCACTGCCCACACCACCAAGAATTCCATTAAGCCCACCATCACCTAAAATCAAATTCACACACAAAAGAAAAACTTTTGTTGTGCAAGAAGATAATGAGGAGATTCAACCACCAGTCTCCTTATCATTTGTCCTCATTCAAGCACCATCACCACTCTCATCATTTCCATTTAAATCCACTTCACTTCCACCCATTGCATCAGAACCATCAATCATACCACTGGCTGCTCAGTATCCTCTAGAGATTTATGTAATCAAAGGAGAAATTGAATCATTTTATACAACAGAGGATGCATCACAACTTACCTTCCCATCTCTCCTTGGTTATAGAAAGCCTAGAAACTTGGATGAATATTTGAAGCTAAAGGCTAGATAGGCTTAATATATTGGAAATGAGAAGATTAAAGGGATGGATGACACTACTGCTCAGGGAATCTTGTCACTAGAACTTAGCAACGTAAGCAAGATAGAAGATTATGCTAAGGACCTGAGCAAGTCCATGTTTGATAAGCCAATTAATCTGAGCTTGATAAAGAACTGAAACAGGATTACCTTGATCACTTAATGAAGCATAAACCATACAAAGAAAACAGAGCATAATTCAAATATTGGTCAATAGATGCTCTCAAAGAAGAAATTGAAAGAACTGAATAGATGCTCAATGATCCTTCACAAAAGCCAACTCCACCAGACTGGAAGAAAGGCAAACAAATTGATCAAAACAAGGCATTGAAGCTGAAAAGAATGAGAGCAAAGCATATTGCTGCTAATTATGGGAATGCAAGGTCTGTTGTCAGATGGTCTGAATCCAAGATTGTTAAAACATACAAGAGACTGGAACATCTAAGAGCAAAGGATCATACAGTTCCTCAAAAGCCAGTATATCCAACAGTGGTTGTTCCCCAACAGACCCTTCCATTTAAAAACCTGCCCTCAGCATCTGGCTTATCCATAGCTTCCTTGAATCAAGCCAAAAGGCAGAAGCAGATGGCTGAGGCTGATGAACAGATGTTACTATTACAGGAAACAGGGGATCAAAAACGAACTGTTGTACCACACAGATCCTGCAAGTGACAAATTCAGAGAAACAGTTGCAAAACTTGTCAACATGCCTCAATCACCCAACTCTCCAAGAATAACTCTTCACCTAAGAAAACCATCTGATCCAAAAATTCTAAAGTGGAACTCATCCTCAGACACCCACAAATTGACTCTGCTCAGATCAGATGGTAGTGTTCAAAGACTAAAAATGGAGGATGCATATGGTCTGGATGCAGGTGACCTCCAAGATTTGTTTAACCTTGAACTGGAAAGGGTTTTTGAAGATATAGTCTCCATGAACTTTGAGTTACAATTCAAATGCCAAATCAGGGAGATGTTGATGAGGAATAAAGATCAGAAATAAAGAAGTGTTTTTGCATGGTACAATTGTTTCCAGCAGCATATGTAGCCAGGACACAACATTTGCAAAACCAAGCAGTACCAGCAAAACCAATTGCAGCTGGAGGTTTAAGAGCGGTTCTAACAGCGGTTGTGGGTGGAGATGTTGCTGGATCAGCAGATGCGACATTGTTTCCAGCAGCATATGTAGGCAGGACACAACATGTAGCAAAGGAGATGTTGCTGGGTAAGAGACTCTTGATTGGGCTTTGGTGAAAGTTGTTGAGGCAGGTGATCATTTGATCGTAGTTAATGTTTGTTGAAAGTCAAGTTGTATTGCATGTATTGATTTTTTTCAAAGTAAAGATTTTAAGTTTGTTAGTATATTCGTTTGATGTTTTACAGCTTCTGTATCGAAGTTTAATAAGCACATTTTCAACAGATATGAACATTCGGGAAAGTAATTCCCCTCTAAAAAAATATATAGTGATACGTTGTTAATAAAATGTGGTATGAATGGTTTTCTAAAAACAATCTGTGTTTGCACATACTTTCAACCAGATATCACTATTTAAAATAGTAGTTCTCACTTTTTACGATGAAAGGTAGTGACTACTTTTGATTATTTGTTTAAGCTGATTATTTCTTTAGTTATAAATCAGAGTTAAATGCATCAACACGCAAGATTTGTAAGAATAACTCATGACTATTTTAATATTAATCAAACGAAAAACTAAACTAAAAATTACAATATCGGATCGGATATAAATGAAACATGATGTCTATTTGATGACATGTAAGGCAACTTTAACATATGGATGAATTTAGTTTAATGATTGCCACATAAGTAGTCCATGTCATCAAAACTTTGGTTTTTGACATATAAGTAGTCTACGTAAAACAGAGACGATTACAGACTAATGGTAGGTGTAACACCCCGAAAACGGGTTTGGTAATCAGACCACGTTAATACTACAGGACGGGTAAAATACAGTTAGTGGTAAAACTTACCCGGTAAATTTTAGGATTTAAATAAATAAATCTAATATTTATTGAAAGGATGAGAAATACTTTGAGAAAGCAAAGTATATAAAAGGCCCGAGATTTAACGGGACTTAAAATGGAACGGGTTATAACTCTCGGGACCCACCAAGTAACTAGGAATATTAACCTAGTTAGTTAGTATCTTGACATAATAGAACAAGTATGGTTAAAATACCCTTTAAATAACTTGTGTGAAGTAGAGGGACTAAAGTTGATAAACTAGAAACTAGTTTTAATTTAATAAAAATGCCAACACCAAAACACACACTCTAAGTGTGTGTTCTGGTCGATACAATCACAGGAGCCAAGAGCTCTCCTACTCAACCCTAAACTTCAAGAAATTCGTCAAATTGAAAGGGCAAATCAAGTCCAAAACGAAAATCGAGCATAGACTAATGATCCCCATTGCAAGGAGATCATAAGGTATGTAAAATTTGACAAAAATTCTCTACTTGAAATTCTCATGAATTTAGAGAACTTGAAATCTGATGATGCATGTATGAATTGTAGATGAAATAGGAACATTATAATGTCTAGGAGTAAACCCTAGACAAGTACATGTTGAAATTTTGCTAGATTCTAGTGAAATCCATGGTCACCATTGTAGGTGACTAGTGGGTTATGTAGAACTTGATAAACACTAGGAAATTTGGGGTTGTTCTAGTGTAATTTGACATATGTGAAGTTATTTCAGAATTTTAAAGGCAAGTATTTGTGTTAAATAGTTTGATTTATGAAAATTCGAGTTATATGACAAGTTATGAGCTTGTTAATGAATTATATGAAATCATGCACATTAGGTGTTTGTTAAAATGTCTAAATGAGAAGTAAAGTGTTGGAATTCAAGTGAAACGCGTAATTGGCAAGCTTGACTAATTACATGAGACATGGGATAAAACGGGTTCTAATCATAATGTTGATTTGCCTTAATTGTGCATATCATATGATTAAAGGTAGTTGACTTTAGAAAGTCAAACTAACTAGTGATGAAGTCGAATAGTAGTTTCGACAAAGAAAATAAGTAAGGTGGAATAGTCGTGATTGTTAATGACTAATATAACCACCTTGTAAATGTTGATAATAGTTGACGCTTAACGAGCTAGGTGAAAGCTTGAGGAAGGAAGCGGGTCAAACGAATCAAGAATGAAGGAAAAAGCATATTTCGGATGCAAGGTAATTATAGCTTACACTAGTCTTATATTTTAGAATATTCTCTTATCGTATTAGTTACGAATAAGATAAATACATAATTGAGGTATGATTTCCGGCGTGTAAACGTACGGAACAAGATAGTCGAGCATGACAAGAAACCATGTTGATGGTTTAAAAGGAGTTAAATCGGTAATTCGATCATTTTATGACAATTGGAAAATGAACTTTGGAATGGTTACCTTATAGGGTAAACCAAAACAAATAATAAGGGTAAAACGATAAATTGGTCATGCGTTAACCATAACTATTGGTTTTAAAAGACACTTATGAAGTAAGCCTTAATAGGCTGAAAAGTGTTAAGAAATGAATTATAAGTAAAACGACCGCACGATGTAAATTGGAGCGAGTCATATAGTCGAGATGAAAACACATGTCATCTCGCCAATATAATCGGTCATTTAGACCAAACGGGTCAAAGGGTGAAGATACCACCTTTTGATAATAGCGACTAATGATTCTTGTCGAGTTATATGATTTCAGGAATAAATGTAGAAATGATATCTGCATCGCTATTATTTAGCGAATATTATAGCAAGGCATTAAAACAGCTCAATACATTGACCCGAGCCAGGTATGTATAATAGAGTAATTATTCATTTAGAACGTTAAGTTCAATGGGTATTAAATGAAGTCTTAGATAGACAATGGGTTACTTAAATGGGTAAATCGAATGTTTTAAAAGAGGGTCGTGGCGTTCGAAAAGCATAATGACTTTTCGAACAAGATCATAACTCAAAAGAAGAATTGTGGGTCAAACATGCTCTCAAAAGACCTTGTCGTAATTGAAAGACTAAAAAGGACCAAAACGCCCTTGTTAGCTAATCCGAACAAACAACCTTTATAGGTTGTTTGGAAAGAGTTTTATGAATAGATAAATACTTAGAATAAGTATAGAAGCTGAAAGAGGTATTATATTAGTCAAATGGCACTATTTGAGTTTTTGCCATAAAATAATGATTCGAGAAGTAAAATTTGGTTTTTATAGATCACCACATTAAACCCACCAAAAATACAGTTGTGGTGGGAGATTATAGGATAAGAAATGTAGTGATGGAATGCTAGAAGCAATCGAAAGCGATTTTAGGCTCGAAAGTGCTTAAATACCCTTAACGGGTCAAAATAGAAGTATTAGCGAAACGGGTTAAGAATGTGTAATAACCCGTGATTTGAAAATTTTGTTTTGAGATTAAGAGATTAACGTTGGGATTTTTTTCCTTCCATTATCGTTACCGAACTCGTCTAGATACGTTTTAAACCCCGTATGACTAAAGCATTTCATGTTTATGAAATGTAGGTACTCTTTGGATGCCGGAAGACGATCAAGCTCAACGAAGAATCGAACACGATATAGATACATGCTTCCGCACATTGCATCGTCTTAATTTTTAAACGACGAATCTGATCACGTTATGTCGAATAACTTTTGATTTGCGAAAAGTTTTAATAAATCCATAATTTTATAGTATGTGTAGTCTTAACTACACATCTAATTGTTGGTATTTACATGTAAAACCGTTAAATAGAAACTAGGGTGTTACAGTAGGTAGATGGGCAACAAGCTGCGCCGCTACCCACTTCTGAATAGCAAACCTCACCCTACTAAACACAAAATTCTACCCCTTAACATGTGCGGTGTTACTACTTACCACCTATACACCTTATCTATACATTCTATTAAAATGTGGTATGCATGAATTTCTAAAACCACCCGTGTTTGTATACGGGTATCACAACTTGTTCTATATAAAAACTTCTTTTAGAATCCTCAAAACCATTTAACTATTGGGTTGTGACCGGACTGAAAAACCAAGTACTCAAACTGAAAACGCAAAGTACTCCCATTTTCCAAAATGGACAGCTCCTAGCCTCATAGAGCACACATATATAACTGGGATATTCATTTTGGTTTGGTTCAACTTTAAAGACACTTGATGATATTCCATTTCTTGGGCCTGTCATTGAACTATGACCCAATCCAGTTCAGCCCATGAATTTAGGGACCTTAATATAAGGGGATCCAGGGTGGGGGAATCTTTCCCCGTTATATTTGTTTTGCACGCGTGATGGAAACAAACAAACCACCGCCACCACCAACAAACTTTAGATAAATAATTTCAGTGATAAAATTGACGCGTGATAATGGAAGGATGTGAGAGGGTGTGAGGGTTTATTGTTGGGTGTTGTGAGTGATGTGCATTTCCACTAAAAAAGGTTGTGAGTGATAGAATAATGGTTGATGACATGTCGGAAATTGATTGGAAGTTGTGAGTGATAACCACCCCTACCCCCTTAGGAAGGGCAGTTCTGCTTACACTAGCTTTCTATCCCTCTCTATGTTACATGCTCCCTAAACTCTCATATGTAGAGATATATCACTCATACATGAGATACAAATATCTAGAAAGAATTACACAAACTTATGGATAGTATTTGTGATAAGTTCACATTACGGTTTCGGAAACTTCATATTGATGGCCCAAGAAAATGACTATTATACCCCTGTAAATACTTAAAAAAAATCCCTAATTGATCTGCAGGTCCTCCCAAGAGTTATAGGGAAGGAGAGAGAGAGAGAGAGGGGGGGGGGGGGGGGGTCACTTAAGATTGGTGATAGGAGGAGCATTGTGGTCGTCGGATGGTCACCGCAACGTTGCAATGGTTGACAAACAAGAAGACCTCCCGTTCTCTGTTTTCCTAATTTATTTGTTTTTCCATCTTATTAGTTTTTTTTAATCATTTTTGTTTTTAATAACAAAGGGTAAAATAGTCATTTCACAATGGGTTATCTCATCTCAAGTTAAAAAGACCAAATGCGTTACAAGTTAGTGAACCCAATACAAGTAAGCTCCCAAGATTCTAAGAAAAATCTATATACATTGAGGATATAAACTGTACATCGATTAATTTTAATTATGACTTGACGATAGTTGCATGGTAAAGATTTCGTTTTTTGGTCATGTAGACCGGGATTGAAACCTAGCAGCCATGATTTCTTTTTTATTATGTTGATTCCAAAATCTTATGACAGGTTTTGGATAAGTGCAAGATGATATTTGGGCAGGTTTTATTATTCTGTTTCTCCTCCTAATGGTACCATTTTCCACTAATTTTCTGTTTTCCTATATTTTTAAATGGAACCCACAAAAACCCCTTTTGGAATATTAGCACATAAGAGTATAGATCTTGATTTCAGGTAATCATGCATTGATCTTTTCATGCTCTTCTTTAATTTTTGAAGCCCTTGTAAATCAGAGGTTTAACTACTGCTCGAGGCTTAGTTGTTGCATCTATACCAAAGGGTCTCAAACTGTACAACAGGATTAGTTGTTTGTTGATTATAAAGTTGATAATTGTTTATATTTAGTTGTTCTTTTGTTACTTGTTTACATGTATCTATATGTACAGCTTTAGTGTATCTTTCCTGTGTTTTTCTACAAGTTATTATTAGTTAACAAGCCCTGCACACATTCTATTGCAATGTCTGAGCATGTTAAAGTATAGGATAAGTTGGACCCTTAGGTATACTATAGAGTGAGAACCAAAGGTCTATCTTATATGCATATTACAGAGTCATTTCTTTATGTTTTTTATCGTCTGCATGACACGAAAAAAGAAATATGAAAAACAAAAAAAAAGTTAATATACACTTCTAATTGTCATGATATGTCAAAATTATCGATGCACATATATTCAGCAAAGTGAAGTAGCACCTGTATGTAAACAGCATACTTTTCACTCTTCAGCATTGATTCCGAAAATTCGAACCTTATGCATGTGAGGAAACTTGGCAATGACTAGCACAAAAACGGCCACTGTGTTGAAGAACAGCATCGGGTTCTCATAGTCCGTTGTATGGGATGCTATCAAGTACCTGTACAAATGATGATGTCACCTTAAATGAAATCATCATCATATATCGTTTCTTTGGCAAGACACGTGCTACAATTATACAGAAAGCAGAGTATCATCGTCATCGTACTCAGTAAATCCCACCAAGAGCAAAGCTAAGGTAGGGTCTGAGGAGGGTAAGATGTAGACAGCCTTACCTCTACCCCGTAGGAATAGAGAGGCTGCTTCCAGTGAGACCCCCGGCTCGATAGTAGCTTTGCATCAAGCCTTGGACATAAGGCACATGAAACTCAGCAACCGGGACAAAGGCCGATCAGTGCATGTATCCCCATGTCTTTCGGCGATCAACGCCACACGATGCACGATGCATGATTAACCGTCCGTCGCTTTTAACGTTATTTTCATGAAATTAGTAAAATAACGTTAAAATTAGTGCAATTTTACTTTTGCTCCCCGAGCGCCCACACATATATACATTATATGCGCACACCACAAGCGGGTTGCAAGACACGTGCTACAATTATACAGAAAGCAGAGTATGCACTCTGATAAATTTTAAAATTTAATAATATGTGAAGATAGTGATGCTGATATGAATTTGGAACACTGGTTATAGGTTTAACGAAACTAAGGGAACTTACAGGACTACAGGTACAACAGTAAGAAACTTCCTGTTGCGAGTGAGCTGCTTGCCACTATCAATTTGCTCCCACCAAGTCAACCTGTTGTAGATCCCCTGATCATCGGCAAAAGGTGTTCCCTTTTTCCAGTGAAAGAAGTGATACGTAATCTGATGCAACAAAAAAAATAGAGTAACACTTAAATTTATATAAAAACCAAATGTTATACATATGCAAGATTGCAAGCAACAGATAACGGATCATAACAAACTGGCTAGCATCCTCAAAGGTCCTTTATCGACCACTCGACCTTATCAGAAGATAGATAGCAATGGTTAAGTAATGTGTTCGTGCACGACAATTAATTACACATAAACACGAGTCTGTTTTAAGGTCTTGTCGCATAAAATATAGCTTTACTCGAGCTTCGGGAGTAAAGTAAGCAAGTGTTTGGTCCTTGATGACAACCTAACTTAATCATATTGTTTGTGGCATATAAACATGTGTACAGACTACAGATTCTCATCAATATGCACCAGAATCCCCAAGTAAAGAGTCATATTTCTAAACATTATACTCAAATCTTCAAAACCCTAGAACTAACTAGATAAGGTAAATACAGATAAAATTGAGCCGCATAACCAAGCGATCATGTATCTAAACCTAAGTTAAATCGCAAAGAAGCATACGAGAGCGTGAGAGAGATTAACGGTGGTCCAAGCGATGCCAGGAGAGCAGGCGGTGACGGCGAGAACAAGAAGCCAAGCGAAGAATAAGATGAGTATGTAGGTGGTCCAGACGCCGGGATACATGAACCACTCGGTGTTTCGGTTGAGATCCGTCGGTGGCTCTGCTTGCACATACAAGTTGGCCATGAATACCGTGATTGTAAAGCTGGTCGGAAGGTGGTTGTGTGGAGTGAAGATATGATTGTTGGTTGGCGATGGTGGTAAGGTAATGATGAGGTGTGTGAAACCAGCCAAAGATAAGTTCAATACTTATCGGATATCTATAAATCATCATCATCAAATTCATCATAATCAATAAATATAAATAGATAGGGTTACTAATGGACTATATCAAGAGCATTTTAAAAATAAGAAGTGTAAAATGTGACTATAGAGTTACTAATGGACTGTTTGTTTACCTCTTAATGAGGCGCTTAATGGTTCAGATCTTTTACTGGTTCAGCACTTAGTGGTTCAGACTGTTTGTTTCACGAGCAGATGTCCGAATGGTTCAGACATTTGTCTCTGAATGGTTACGATTTATACAGAGTCTGAATGGTTAAGATCTCTAATCTGAATTGGTCAGACATTTGCCTCTGAACGGTTAGCATTATTTAGGCTCTTAATGGTTCAGACCTCTTACTGGTTCAGCACTTAATGGTTCAGACCTCTTACTGTTTCAGCACTTAACCATTCAGATGTTGTCAAACGACCCCTTAGTGTTTAAGAAGAAATTAAATGGAAAGTGTAATTTTGTAAAAGAAAATAAAAAGGTTATGTATATGCAAGTCATATGTATTTCTCTCCATTTTTTAAATATTCGTAACTTTTTTATATGTCACTTGTTTTTAAAAAAAAAATATACCATAAAATCGAGCGTTTTTTTATTATTAATATGAGTACCGTGTTATTACATTTAAAAAAAATTCGTAAACCTAGTTGCGTATTACACAATGGACATAACGTAAAACATAATGTGAAAACCCAGTTGCATATTACATAACGTAAAACACAATGAGTATCAAATAAAAAAGCACAATGGAAAGTAGACCAAAAACACAATCGATGACAACAGCTAAAAGACACAATGGACAACAGACTAAACACAATGGAAATAACGTAAAACATTATGACTATCAAACAAAAAACGCAATGGAAAGTAGACTAAAAACACAATTGATGATAGCAGATAAAAGACACAATGGATAGCACACTAAAACACAACGAACAACAGACTGAAACACAATGAACAACAGATTAAAACACAATGGACAACAATACAAAAAACACAATGGACAACATACTAAAACGCAAATGAACGACAGATTAAAACACAATGGACAAAAAAAACAAAAGAGTAAACTGCCATTTTGGTCCCTGAGGTTTGGCCAGTTTTGCCACTTTAGATTAAGACGAGAACGCAAGAGGTTGTCGGTGAGGGTGATTCCTATGCTACATGTAGGTGGACAAGTCCAACCCTTTCCCGGGCTCTCGTTAAAGAAGGTGTATGTCGAATCGCTCAGGTCTATGTATGCATCAAACGAAGTTGATGGGGAGTCCTTCACGGCACAATCGACACAGGGACGACTATTGCTCAAGTCCTCACTAGAGTTAGAAGTATCATTGGAAACAATGAAGTTGTTTGAATGCGTTTCCAGCCTTTCTTCTTGGTTATCATCTTGGAGAAGATTTTTGAGGTCTCTCCTAAGTTCTTCTAACCAATTAAAAATTAGATCTTCTAGTTGAAATAATTCGTCGAGAAGCATTTCTCCTAGAATATCCGGTTGGGCGCATTCGAGGGAGCGATAGGGATTATTTTTACTTTCGCCCCTCTTAAGGATACTAGGAAATGATGGGTCTATATAGTGGGGTTTATAATTTAGAAAAAAGCATTCTAATTCTTTATGGTTACCACCACATAATTGACACCACATAGTACCATAAGAGTGCCGAAAGTAAAAAGTATCAGTATCACTCATGTTTGTGTCAGAAATTACCAACCGTCGGGATCTTACGGTTCTGTTTTCAGTAACTGAAACTTGGGCACGGGGGCGTGTTCAGTCTTCTGATCTCTTGTTTTGCTTGGGAAGATGTTGTTGTGGGGTCGAGCATGTCTCGTTTTGTTCCTTTTCTTGTATTTATGTTAGATTTTGATGTCTTTTTGCTTCTTTTGTTAATTTGAGCTCATTTAATCCTGAAAATACAAAAGGAAGACAAAAGCACACTTTTTCCAACATTAGTACTAAAAAGGGTTAGTTTTATGCTTCATTTGATGAAATTTATATGTTACATTTTGAACACATCAAATACCCCCACACTTGAATCTTTGCTTGTCCTCAAGCAAAACTCTTTAATACGTGGCTATTTACACTCCCAAATGGAATGGGTAGAGAAGAAGGTTTTGGGCTTGTCGTAGAGTGTCGGGATTTCCAAGATTCTTTATTTCATTTTATTTTTATTTATTTACAATCCTATTCGTCATGATTTATTTAAAACTTTTCATAAGGTAAATTACTTATTAGGGCATAACATGCCTTTGTAAAATTCTATTTATATACAAGTTCACATACCTCACGGGGATCACTCAACACTCGGCCGAAAATGTATTTTTGTGGATCACTCGAGAGCGGCATGGAACTTACTCCTACCATAGGCTTGCCAAGCAATCAATCCTCCTCCTTTTTAACTTATATACCTTTGTAAATATCAAGAGGACTTTGTGGGTTAAGGGTTAGGCTTGGGTTAAAGGTAAGTGGTTGGGTTGGTGGTTAGTGGTTAGTAGAAAAAGGGCGAAAAGCGTAACAAGTGTCGGTTTTCGTATGACTTTTTATTTTTGTAACTTTTATTTTGATGAAGCTATTTATTCAAACAAAGTTATTTTTGATGAACTTGTTTGTTTATTTTCTTTTGCTTCATCATCAACACAATTGTGTGTGTGTTTTTTTTTTTTTTTTTTTTGAAAAGTCATATGAAGAACCGAACTTTTAACTAAAACAAAGGGTTAAAATTGAAAAAGGTTTTGGTGGGTAAAAAGGGTGTTTGGTTTGGGTTATGAAATGAAAAGGTTTAGGCTCAAAGGAGCTAACTAGGGGGATTTTGGGTAGGTGGTAAAAAAAGAAAAATAATGGTGTAGAAATAAAAAGGGTTAGTCCTAATGCCTCCATCATTTACTTACTCGGGTTTAAGTTGGTAAGGACCGGGAATGTATCGTCATGGCAAGTTCTAGAGTCGTAAGAACCAAGCGGCTATTCACACAAGAAACGAAAATGAGCATTTAGTTCTAATGATATGTAATTGTATGCTCAATAAAGGCTCAAAACTCACTTTTGTGGGAATGAGTTTTTATGTGATCAAGTATATATAATCAAATTTTAACTAAGCTTGTCATGCCTTTTCATAATTTTCTTATGTTGGTTCTTTTTATCACGACGCTATCGGTTGTAAATTCGTAAAAATATAACCTTTTTAAGAACTTGAATTTCCCGAATTAAACCAAGACAAGTAAAAAAAATGAAAATTTTTGAAAAAAATTTGGGGTGATTAGCGGTTCCAATAGAGTTTTGTGTAAGGCTTGTATTTAGGACTTGCAAGATTCAAGGTTTTAGCATCCCCCCCACACTTAAATTACACATTGTCCTCAATGTGTCCCAAAAATAAGTTTTTAGGTTGATTGAATGTGTAAAAAGGTGTAAAAAGCAAAAATTTTGTGTTACTGGGCGCTGAACACGGCCCCGTGTGATCCGGGCACGGCCCCGTGTTCAAGTGCCAGTAACAAAATTAAAACAAGAGAAACAGAAGTCTGGACACGGGGGCGTGTTGGGTGAACACGGCCCGTGTCCAGTTACCTGAACTGGTTCTTTTTCTGCAGACTATGCAGCACGGGCCGTGTTGGGTGGACACGGCCCGTGCCGAGCTTACTGTAAACGAAGAAATTTGTCGGATGGTTCTGTTTTCCTGCATGGAGTGCTGGTTCAAGTTTCCCTTGCATCCTTTGCCATCTCAAGTGTGTTTTATTCATTTCAACACCATCCAAAACACCAATTTTAACTAAAACCATCATTCATTAATCATAGAGAGAATTACATAAAAGTCCTAAAATTAAAAATAAAGCAGAAAATAAAAGTTAAAAGTCCTAATGGTCAAGTGATCCGTAAAATCTTCCTAAGGAGTTCCACTTCTACAATAAGAACCAAAAATTCCGGAAGTAGACTTCCGGTCTAAAAGTCTTGTAGAACTCCAAGCCGAACGGTGTTCCTTAGATGTTGCTAGAGCCATTCTTCGATTTCCCTAGGGAGAAGGAAGGCGGCTTCATGTTCCTCGACATCTGGTGGAGGATGAGCGACACCAACCGGGACCCCTCGGAGTATGTCTTGAGGAGGTTCCGGATGTAGGGCGTACCATTCGGCCGGAATGATGACTTCCGGCACCACATTCCTTGCCCTTTGGGTGATAATCGGTACCAAAGGAGGAGAGGCGAGAATGTTCAACCTTTGGTGCAAAAGGTTGACCTCCCGGAGACATCCTTCTAGTCCCACCGTCAAATGATTAATGCGGTCGACCAATGCCTCTTCCACACTTGTTACTTCATCAAGAGCTTCTCTTAAGGCGTAAACATAGTTTACAAGAGAATCCTCAACTGTAGATGATCTTCTCCCCTGCCGGTTGTTCCTGGAATGCGACGAAGAGTTTCCGCTTGTTCTGCTTGCCATTCTGAGAAAACATGCCGAAAAGAGTTCAATTTTACGGGTCCAGTACTTCGGACACGGCCCCGTGTTTAGTGAACACGGCCCCGTGTTCAGATATCTGCAGGATTTATGGACAAGGAATCTTGGGGTTTCAAATTGTTTTTATGATTTTTGAAGCATTTTTGAACTTAAACAACTTAAAACATTGTTATAAAACTTATTTTTATCAAGATTCCATGAACAAAAATCTAACAAACATCTCAATAAGGCTTGAAACTATATAAGGTTCAAGCTTTAATGGAAGTATGAAGAAAATTGAAGAAGATGAAGGTGGATAAAAGAGGAAAGGACAAGAAGATAGTTGAGAAACTTCTTTTAGAAAATACCTAGGATGGTATGTGAGAATATTCCTCAAATCTCTGTCCCTGGAATGGTTCAAATGTGCAGGATTCTTGGCTGCATTTATAGAAAACGACAGTACGTTGCGCACGGCCCCGTGTCGGCTGGACACGGCCCCGTGTGCAGACTGACACATTTTTGTCCGCATTCTGACAAAATCAGAAGGGAATCTTTTGGGTGGACACGGGGGCGTGCTGACCTGGACACGGCCCCGTGTCTAGAAGCTGTCTTAAGGATTTCTTCAAATTTCAAGGAATTTTCCCGGATCGGGTGGTTCCTTACTGGATGGAACAACCCCAAAGTGCCTAAGATACCTTAATTGTTCTAGATTAAGACGAGAACGCAAGAGGTTGTCGGTGAGGGTGATTCCTATGCTACATGTAGGTGGACAAGTCCAACCCTTTCCCGGGCTCTCGTTAAAGAAGGTGTATGTCGAATCGCTCAGGTCTATGTATGCATCAAACGAAGTTGATGGGGAGTCCTTCACGGCACAATCGACACAGGGACGACTATCGCTCAAGTCCTCACTAGAGTTAGAAGTATCATTGGAAACAATGAAGTTGTTTGAATGCGTTTCCAACCTTTCTTCTTGGTTATCGTCTTGGAGAAGATTTTTGAGGTCTCCCCTAAGTTCTTCTAACCAATTAAAAATTAGATCTTCTAGTTGAAATAATTCGTCGAGAAGCATTTCTCCTAGAATATCCGGTTGGGCGCATTCGAGGGAGCGATAGGGATTATTTTTACTTTCGCCCCTCTTAAGGATACTAGGAAATGATGGGTCTATATAGTGGGGTTTATAATTTAGAAAAAAGCATTCTAATTCTTTATGGTTACCACCACATAATTGACACCACATAGTACCATAAGAGTGCCGAAAGTAAAAAGTATCAGTATCACTCATGTTTGTGTCAGAAATTACCAACCGTCGGGATCTTACGGTTCTGTTTTCAGTAACTGAAACTTGGGCACGGGGGCGTGTTGAGTAGGCACGGCCCCGTGTTCAGCTTACTGTCTGACTTAAAACAAGATTGCCAGTTCCAATGATTGGGCACGGGGCGTGTTCAGCGGGCACGGCCCGTGCTGAGTTCTGCAGAAGCTGAAAAAAATCTAAAAAATCCTAAAAAAAAATAAAAAACAAGAAAAACGATTAGGCCGTTGATTCCTAACTTTCTTAAAATCCTTGTGTCCCCGGCAACGGCGCCAAAAACTTGATGCGTGTGAAGTGTTATATATATTAGGTGTATATTTTAAGCCCCTTTAACACTTATTTTTAGCCAAGTTTTAAATTTATAAAACACGATATTTTACTAACACTAAACACACATATGGGCAAGTGCACCCATCGTGAGCGTAGTATAGCGTTGGTAAGATACCGAGGTCGTCCAAGGACACAAAAGCTTTTAGTACCGGTTTATCCTCAACGTCTAATCAAAATAAAAAGTTTAGAAAAATGTTTTAAACTAAGAAAAATAAAAACTAACTAAAATGCTGAAAATAAAAATAAAAGAAAACAGATAGACAAGATGAATCACTTGGTTCCGACTCGTATCTAGTGTAACCTTTGATTATTTCCGCACTTTTGTACATAATTAAGAGATTATCTTAGTTATTGTAGTAGGCCCCTCTTTTGAAGGTGACGTTACCCTCACCCCAGTAGTTTGAGTTAGCAAGGATACAATCCTAAAAGGGTGGATTATTGGAAGATAATGAATTAAGTTATTAATGCAATATTATGGTAGGCCCCTCTTTTGGAGGTGACGTTACCCTCGGCTAAGTAGTCTGAGTCAGCAGGGATACAGTCCTAAATAGCCGGGTTATAGTATTAATAGTAGTTAACTTATGAGGGGATCAAAGAGTTTGGACCCCCGCCATCCAATACCGTGAAGTATTGAAGGAGGTCCTACTAAATTTGACCCAGGTCCATTGCAGGACCTCTAAACGTTGAACAATGGCAAGACCTTTACCAAACCGTTCCCTTAACCCCCGACCAGGTAGCCAACATACCTCCATATAGACCGTGGAGATATGAATGGTGAAAATCTTTTATTTTATATAGACAGTAAAATAATTTCAAGACACCACGGACAAACGATAAGGAAAGAGCACCTTCAACATAAGCAACTAGTTATTAAAGTCATTAATACAAAACCAAATAAAAAGTGCAAAAGATTAGAAATAAAAAATATTACACTAGACACTTTGTCTTCACCAAGTGATGTAAGAGACTTAGGCAAACATGGCCTTGATTGTCAAGAACTCTTACGATCAATCTTGGATCCCGAGACGACTCACACACTCTACGATGGACAATGGATGATGGTGTTATGGTGGTGGTGGGTGGTGGGTGAAGTGTGAGAGAGGTGGTGTGCCAAGGGATGGTTTGAGCTTGAGCCAAGCACTTCTATTTATAGGCTGAACAGAAGCTCGGGCACGGCCCCGTGTCCAGTGGGCACGGCCCCGTGTCCACATCCTTCTCTTTCTTCATTTAATGCAGCTTTGTCTTATTAGTTGACCACGCCCCCGTGTCCGCTGAGCACGACCCCGTGGTGCAGAAGAATCTTTGTACTATGCAGATTTGCTGGATTGTGCAAATCTTATGGTTGACCACGGCCCCGTGTCCGCTGAGCACGGCCCCGTGGTGGGCAATAGAAGCTTCTACCACTTTGTCTTTTCTGCTGACACTTGGGCACGCCCCCGTGCTGGCTGAGCACGGGGCGTGTTCAGTCTTCTGATCTCTTGTTTTGCTTGGGAAGATGTTGTTGTGGGGTCGGGCATGTCTCGTTTTGTTCCTTTTCTTGTATTTATGTTAGATTTTGATGTCTTTTTGCTTCTTTTGTTAATTTGAGCTCATTTAATCCTGAAAATACAAAAGGAAGACAAAAGCACACTTTTTCCAACATTAGTACTAAAAAAGGGTTAGTTTTATGCTTCATTTGATGAAATTTATATGTTACATTTTGAACACATCAATGAGTTTTATTATATCTTATTATTGTGTAGAGAAGAGAGATGATGACATATGATGAAACCACAGCCACCTCTAGGGATGAGCAAATACCGATACCGTCCCAATCCCGAAAAATTCCGATCCCGAATTTTGTGTAAACTTAGTACCGATACCGATACCGAAATATGTCGGTACGGTATTGGTATTTTACGGGTAAAATTCGGTATTTTACCGATACCGTACTGATACCGAAAATGCCAAAAAGTGGATACCGTTTCCGGTACCGAAAAAATCCGAGATCGGGATGGGATCAGGACGGTATTTTATATCAATTGCTCATCCCTAGCCACCTCCAAGTCTCCAACTCCACCACCCCCACCGCCACATCCTCCCCCTTCTCACCACAGCTGCCACCACCACCTCCTTCTCACCACATGAACCATCTCCTTCTTCTCACCATAACCACCGTTCCCCTTCTCAACATCACCTAATCACCATCATCATCCCCCTTTTCCCCTAAAATCAAAATCCTAAATTCAACCCTCTATCAACCAAATCCACCCAAAATCAAAACCCTAAATTCAACCCTCTAACAACTGCAACCACCACCGCCTCCAACCAGAACTGCCACAGAACCACAACGTCACCATCACCGTCTCCGTCACACTCTCTCTCTCTCTCTCTTTCTCTCTCTCTCTCTCTCTCTCTCTAAAGCCACAGCCGCCAGTAACTTCTAACAGTCTCCTGTCTTCCAGTGGTGTTATAGAGAGAGAAAGATAGAGAGGGAGAGAAAGAAAGAATATGCTTGTGCCGCTAAGGATCTTGTTGGACTGCCGCTGATTACGGCGATAGTTAGCCGTCGGCCGGAGACTGTCAAACGGTGATGTCACACCCCAACCGATGGCGGAAACATCGGGGCATGGCACTGAGCGAAACAGATTATCCATGAGTATCCATAACAACTATTTATTACCAGATATTTAAACGCCATGTCCCATACCATAACATATCCAAATGAAACTGTTATTACAAATAATTGTCTCAAAAACAAACACTGTTCCGACAACTCAGATTTAGCATGACATAACTAGACCCCTAGCTTGATTCACCAAAGCACAACATTCCTAGCATCTTAAGCACCTGTCACATACGTTAAAATAGAGTCAATACACATAGTGTAAAGGTGAGCATACAAGTTTAATAGTATAGTAGATTTCGAAATCGTTTACGCATAACCAGCATGTAACATGTAGCAAAACGAAAGCTAGTAGGTTATCGACAATGAAATATGCACAGACGCGACTGCGAGTTGTAGAATGCGCAACACAAATGTGACAATTGTCAAATTTGCATGCATCCGTACAATTATTAAACAATAATTAGTGCTTAATAACTGTGCTGATTTACAAGTTATGACATGAATTGCTTTCTGATCATTATCATTATACATACATGTGCATCATATATTGAAAATGACATAACATTACTGCATGCAAACTTTATTGACTCGAATGATGCACGAAACACCGACAACACAGTTATCAGACAAATCAGAAAAATGCTGACGGAGTTCAGTACATAGACAGATATGGTATTGAGATACAGAATGGGCCAGAAACCAAGAGTTACACTAGTATAGTGTGTAGGAAAGCAAGGATCATAAAACTACCTTCTTAGTGATAGTTTAAGTGCCGAAAAGTGCCTAAAACTCACATAAACTGAAGAATTCTGCAGAATTCAGCAAAATTCAGCATTTAAACAACTTAGGGGCTGTTTGGTAGCCTCTGAATGATCATTAAGAGGCTACCTCTTAATGGAACCATTAAGAATTTTACCAATGAGAAGGTAGAAGAATGTGACATGTGATGATTTGCCATTCAGAGGTTACCTCTTAACCATTCAGACTTGAGGTTACCTCTTATTCATTCAGAGGTTTTGAACCATTAAGAGGTACCATCTGAATGGTCATTAAGAGGCTACCAAACAGCCCCTTAATTTCAAGCAGAAATATGATTAAATGATCCTGAATGCTTTCCTAAGTGTCGGGAATCAAAACTGTCACAAAAAGTAACATAAAGCACACTAAACTGCAAAGTTTAGCACCTTAACGAACCGGTAACCAACCGAACAACCGGACACTACCCGAAACACCAAATTTTCACTAGAAGCATTGTTTTAACATTACCAAGCTAGTTATGGTCCCCGAACATCATAACACACTATATAATATCTAATAACTAAATGACCTAACTAGATACTTGAATTTTAACCATGAAATATAACTAATGGTTATCACCTAGCCTATACCCCCCCCCCCCAACCTAGTTCACGGCCCAACATTGGGTCCCACCGTGATTTTATTTGATTTGTTAATTAGATCTTGTTTATACTTTACTAAACATAAAACCCATTAGACTAAGTTGGTGGAAGTGTTATAAGTTTAACCCATGAGACATACCCTTCATTTCTCATCACACCACCAACAAACTTCTTCTTCTCCTTCCTCTCTTCTAACCTACGGCCAAGCACACCCACACACAACCACCTATTTTCACTTCAATCTCTTCCATTCTAAGGTGTTCACAAGGTGTCTCTAGCATAATTAGGAAGCTTGGAGCTTGTGGAAGTTGAAGGATCATTCTCTTGTGCTTTTAACCACCTCTTTTTCATCTTGTGATCATCCCTAGCCTTGAGCTAGTACTAAGATCTTCTACACTCCATTTTACACCTTATTAAGTTGGTTAAAAGATGATATAAGTAACTAATCTTGAAGAACACTATGAATCAAGAACATGAATCATGAATCATGAACATAAGCTTAAAAATCATGAGAATACATATTGTTTAAGGGTTGTTATGCTATTTGATTGTTGATTGATTGTGTTTATGATGCTAAACATCATGTGATCTTGCTAGATAGTGATTAAAGACATAATCTAGCAAGATGAGAGGATGATTATGTTAAGATCAAAGTAATCATCCATATGTAAATCATGAACTTGAAGTGTAAAATGTTTTTCTTGTAAAGTGATGATCAAAGTGAGTGTAAAGTCTTGTCGATCTATGATTTCAAGAATGATTTTAAAAGAAACCAAGTTAAAAATACAAGATTTACTTAAGCTTGGTTCCTAAAGAAATTATCCATATTATTAGTGGTTAAACAAGTGTAGAAATATATATGTAACAAGAAAAACTCAAGAAGAAACATTTTTAGAAAATTTAATTACAAGTTGTGAAGATCTAATTTCTTCGAAAATGGAGTTTTTAAATAAACAACCACACTTTAAAGGGTAACAAGACTTACTAAATACACTAGTAAGTTACTACACATTTTTATAAATTTTCAAGCTCATGAGGTAATAGTTTATGCTTGGTTTTGGCAAAATTGGTAAGTGTAGATTGATTTGTTGTTGATTGTGTTGATTTACAAAAGAAAATGATATGCCTTGAAGGCATGGAAACCTCCATTTTTAGGGGAAACTATGGCAAAATTTTTCTAAAAATAAAACACTTAGAAAAATATTTCTAAACAAATATTTACAAGTATATTTTAAACCATGAATTTTCATATAAAATTTGCCATAAATTTTATTACAAAAATTATAAATATCGGAGGTTGGTTTTTGTAAATATAAGTGACTAAATATGTATTTAGGAAATATATATTTAGAAGTCACCATGTGTGTGATTATTTGTATATTATGTGTATTAGTTATATTATTTTAGGACTTGAAATAATATAACTCATCAAAATACCAAAGATTACAATCTAAAATATTACCAAAATTCCAAGAGAATGAACATACAAAGAATACCCAAAATATTGGTGAAACCGAACAAATGAATATAACTCACAAAAATATTCCGGAAAATTTATTCATAAGTATATTTTGGTAAATAATATTTTGGACACCAAGAGAACAAAAATATGATTTTTACAATTATTACAAAATATGTCATATTTTTTACAAGGAGAAAATATATTATTTTTGGCAAGTAAAAATATATATTTTCTTGGAATTATTAGAAGATGTATTATTTTTGAAAGAAAATATATATTTTCTCAAACAAACATGAAATACAATATTTTTGGAGTGAAAATATATTTCCTTGAATACACATGGAATACATTATTTTTGGGTGAAAATAAGTTTATATATATTTTCTAAGTTAGACTTGGAGATATACTATTTTTGAGACTTGTATGAGATTTATAAATATTTTTGTCAAGAGAAAAGTTATAAATAATTTTTCTAAGTAATATTTCTTAAACTATATATTTTGGAAATATATATTGATGTATTTTTACTAGAAATATTATTCCGGGAAAGTTAATACAAAAAAAAATTAAGTATAAGGACACTTAATAAACACAATAAAAATACGTATTTTCGTACATATAAATACACTCCAGAATACGACACCAATACATGGCAAAAATATGCAAGTATAAGAATACGAATACAAATACACCCATCCTTGGGAATGATATTCACGTATAAATACATAAAGGTGTGAAGTTAAAATATATTATTTTTAACTATTATTCCAAAATTTAACAAATATAATTTAAGTTAAAATATTTATTATTTTAACAAATAATTATATAACTTGCAATAATATTGAAGACACAATGAAATGTAACTCAAAGACACTAATTAACACTAAGTCAAGGCACGACCCGCTCGCCTAATAGACCGTAGTACATTGTAGGTAGTCGGGTACACCAGAAGGAGCTTTGAGTTACAGTTGGTTACGAAGAACGCAAAACAGTGAGTTCATGTCCCCCTTTTCTTTTAACTGTTTTCGTTTTATAACTTCGGGGGTGAAATACATGTTACAATGATTACAAAGGGTATGGTTAGCTAAGGAATGAACTGTTAGATCATGTGAATGGGTAGGCGTTAACTTGAGACCATTAATCCTATTATAAGAACCGAGGGGCATGAGTGATAGATCTATTTGGGTGTTGCGAGCCCCACCCATGGGTCCGCGAGTTGGCCCATGTGGTGACTATATCGTTCCAGCCGGGTGGCCCGATACGAAATACACAAAGGTTTGAGCCTTCCTGCACCAGTTCACACATGTTAATGTATTAGCTACACATTAATTGATCTGTTTCCTTATTTGCTTTCATACCAGGGTTTACAAAACATACATACTTACTATGATTATAAAGGTTTATTCATGCACACATACTAAACACATGAACTCGCTCAACTTTCATTGATGTTTTCAATCTACATGTATTTCAGGAATCTAAGTATGGATCTGGCGGGCGTTGAAGTTTTCAAATGTTGTTTGGAATAAAAGATGTCATCCGGTGTCGAATGGTTGAGAGTGTGTATCCTATCCTGGGTAGGATACATAATTCAAAGCCTGGTTTTCACTAGTGTCTTTTGTCGAGTCCTTGTGGAACTCTAAAACAAATTGCATGGTTTGTAATCTGGATTTGAAGTCTATGTTTGGATTCTAAAACAATGTTGTTTGTAATGTTTTAAACTAAATCAATGGATGAACATCTTGGTTTTATCATATAGTTGCTTGTTATGCTTGAATGCAATGATATTAAGCAAGTTACACCAAATCACGCTTCCACAAAAGTCAGGGTGTGACAACATATCCCCACTGGGACACGTGAAGTAAAGCCCTTAACAACCCCTATCCACGACATGTGCTGAGTCCAAACTATAGTACTATCGTTGCTAAGGTGTCAGGCAACAATCACTGTGTAAACGTAACATACGAGCATTCATCGAATAACACGTAACATGCAATAACGGTCAGCGTATAAATAGTGTTTGCGTTGTGTGTCGATTGTGATTTGAATAAGTAACGTATGTAGCACCCAAAAGTGCGTAAAGCAAAAAGGGTTCGAGTATACTCACAGATTGTGTTTAGTAAATAAACACTCACTTGGATTGAAGGGAGCGCTGGAAAGTTAGCCTGAACAGTTAACGATAGCATAAGCAAAGAACGACACGTTAAACGGTGCGAAAAGAACTAAGTGACGAATGGTAATCTGATCAGATGGTCATTCGATCGGATGTCAATCCGTTCGAATGGTCATCCGATAGGATGGCCATTCGTTCGGATTGACATTCGTTTGGGATGGATGTGTTTGTGTATGATGGCTTTAAAGTTTTCGTTGTAGCATTTTAAAATTAGAGAAGTATCTCTACCCTTCAGGTCGATCGATCGAACGATCGTTCGATCGGATAGCGATCCGATTGGCGAGACATTTCTAGCGAGAACAAGTTCACAGCAGGATGGTCATTTGATCGGATGGTCTTCCGATCGGATGGCAATCTGTTAGAAACTATTGATCTTTGAAAGTTACTAAAATGTTTAAGTGTTGGAGATCCAAACGTCAACCGATCGGATTGTCGTTTGATCGGATGGCAATCCGATCGGACGGCAATCCATTCGACATTCAGATCTTTTGAAAGTTTGAAAATGTTTAAGTGTGGAAGCTCAAGTGCAATCCGATCGGATTGTCGTTCGATCGGATGGCAATCCGATCGGACAGCAATCCGTCCAACGGTCTGATCGTTTTGCAAACTTGGAATTTTGTTAAGTTTTGGTAGTTTTTGCGGTTTGATCGAGGTAGTGTGATAACGTGTTAAACAACGGAACTTCGTCAAGTTTAAGTCCTCCGACCGAAGTGGGAATCACCCCAGTTCGATCAGTTTACTGTTCGTGACGGTGGTTCATGTTCAACCCGAAATCGGTTGTCTATTTGATAGGAATTAGATCTCGGACCGTCACTTCACTAGAAACTAGTAGAAGGCCTGAACGAGTTCCGATTCTATCGGTTTTGAGTGCATTGAGTGTAAAAGAGTTGAAAGAAAGTTGGAAAAGTATCTTTCAATCCTTTTAACTTTGAAAATGTTTAGATCTATGCGAAAACAATGTTAAATCCTGTGGAAATTCTTCAGATCTGAGTTATTCTTGGTGGAATGAGGTTAAAACTTGAAGTTCTTAAGAACTCCATGATGACATCATCCTTGAACACCTCAAATCTGCTGATTTCACAGTTAAAAGTTAAGATTCAAAGGAGAAAATGATGAAGAAGTGTCTGTAGATCATAGATGTAAAAGATTTGGGTTGAAAACTTACAAGAATCATGAGAAATCGAGATACAAGTGAGCTTGAGCGTGCTGGTCGAACGAGAGAGCTGTCACATCACTGTTGGTGATGTGACAGGGGTATTTATAGGTTGCCAATAGAGGAAAAGGGAGCACAGGTGTCAGATCGGATGGCACTTCGATCGGATGGCCATCCGATCGGATGGTCATCCGTTCGGATGACCATTCGATCGAAGTGGTCCAGCGAGTTGGGTTTCGGCATTTTGTTTTGCGTTTTGAGCGTTGCGATGCGTTTAAGCGAGTGTCGATTATGCGATGCGATAGATTATACATAATGATCGCACAAATACTATATCTAACATACAATCAACATAAATTACTTGCGTTTAGCATTTGCGATTTGTTTGCGTTGCGATAGAGCTGCGATTGTGTTTCGATTAATCACCACCAAACAATACGTAAACATGCACAGGTAACACATAAGTAGCACACACACGTAAAACAATATACAGAACCCATAATTCAAGTTGCGAATGCGATTGCGGAGCGATTAGCGATAAAGCGATAAACATCGATTAAACCTCGATTATTAATAGATACTCCACATAATACAACTAAAGTAACAAAATTGAAGAATTCGATTACAAGTCAAGAAGCACAAATCAGTAATTAAGCAAGGAGTGACAGATCACAATTAGCAATCTTTTCTTCCTTTGACTTTGACTTTGACTTGTACTTTGACTTTCGTAACACGGGTTGTTACAGCTCCCCCTCATAAGGGAATTTCGTCCCGAAACTAAGGCGCATGCGTAACAAAGAGCTGAGGATACTTCGCATTCATGTCACTTTCGAGTTCCCAGGGAAACTCTGTGCCGCATTTGCCTTCCCAGCGAACCTTCACAATGGGAATGTGTGAGCGCCTGAGCTTCTTGGTTTCTTGGTCCATGATCTCGACAGGCTTTTCCACGAAGTGTAATGTTTCGTCCACTTGCAGATCCTCAAGTGGCACTTGTAAATCCTGCTCGGCTAGGCACTTTCTGATGTTCGATACATGGAAAGTCGGGTAGACGTTGCTAAGTTCCTTTGGTAGTTCGAGTCTGTAGGCCACTTTTCCGATCCTTTCCAGAATCTTAAAGGGTCCAATATATCGAGGCGTGAGCTTTCCTTTCTTGCCGAATCTGATCACACCCTTCCAAGGTGATACCTTTAGGAGTACGTGATCGCCAACGTCAAATTCAAGGGGCTTGCGGCGTCTATCAGCGTAACTTTTCTGATGACTCCGAGCTTTCAGCAGATTGTCTCGAATTTGGAGGATCTTGTCAGTCGTTTCTTGCAGCAGCTCAGGACCGGTTATTTGCGCATCCCCGATCTCATGCCACACAATCGGCGATCGACATTTTCTTCCGTACAGTGCCTCAAATGGTGCCATTTGTCTGGTAGAATGATAACTGTTATTGTACGAGAATTCAACCAAAGGTAAGTGCGCGTCCCAATTACCACCGAAATCTATGACACACGAGCGAAACATGTCTTCAAGAGTACGAATCGTTCTTTCAGTCTGACCGTCGGTTTGGGGATGGAATGCGGTACTTAGATTTAGCTTAGTACCGAGAGCAGATTGAAACGCTTCACAAAGACGCAAGGTAAACCGACCATCGCGGTCAGATATGATGTCACGAGGCGTCACGTGTCGACAGATGATCTCGTCGATGTAGATTCAGGCTAATTTTTCTACCTTAAAGTCTTCTCGTATCGGCAGAAAATGAGCAGATTTAGTCAAACGGTCAACGATAACCCAGATGCTATCGTGGCCTGAAGTTGTATGCGGGAGTTTCGTTATAAAGTCCATGGCTATGCTTTCCCATTTCCACATAGGGATCTCGGGTTGCACAAGCAAGACAAATGGTCTTTGTTGTTCGGCCTTGACTTTCGAACAAGTCAAGCACTTCGAAACATAGATTGCGATATCCTTCTTCATTCCAGGCCACCAATACCATAGACGAAGGTCATGGTACATCTTGTCGGCGCCAGGATGAATGGAATATCAAGACTTGTGGGCTTCGTCCAGCAGAATTTGTCGCAAGTTGGTGCGCTTGGGAATCCAAATTTGGTCAAGATAATGGAATATCCCATTCGATTTATTTGCCAACTGATCGCCACTATGGTGAATCCTTTCCTTCTTCAAGGTGCGTTCGGTAAAACAAGCATGCTGAGCGTCATGGATAAGAGTTTCGAGATGGTGCTGGGAGTGAACATTACGAACGCTATGCAAGTATCTTGGTCTGCTGAGGGCGTCGGCAACGACATTTGCTTTGCTAGGGTGATAACGAATCTCACAGCCGTAATCGTTGAGAAGTTCAACCCATCGGTGTTGGCGCATATACAGTTCTTTTTGGCTGAGGATGTGTTGTAGGCTCTTATGGTCGGTGAAGACCGTACACTTGGTACCATATAGGTAGTGTCGCCAAATTTTACACGCAAAAACAACTGCGCCTAGCTCGAGGTCGTGGGTTGTATAGTTCTTCTCGTGGATCTTGAGCTGACGAGAGGCGTAAGCGATAACCTTGTCTCGTTGCATGAGAACACAACCAAGACCAAGGTTCAAGGCATCACAATAGACAACGAGGTCATCGTTTCCGTCAGGTAAAGCAAGAACGGGTGCATTGCAGAGCTTATGCTTAAGAGTTTGAAAGGCAGTCTCTTGTTCGGTTCCCCAAACAAAAGGCTTGTCTTTATGCGTCAAAGAAGTAAGCGGAACAGCGATTTTCAAAAAGTCTGCGATGAATCGACAGTAATAGCCCGCCAATCCGAGGAACGAACGAACATCGGATGGTGATTTTGGAGTAACCCTGTCACACCCCCAAAATACCACATGCGGTAACCCCCGCTAGGCGTGTGACGTACCAGGATCCAAGCCACCAATCACATTGAACTACGCATAATATTTAAATAAAACATTCCATTCATTTCAAAATATAAATCTAAATCATAAGTTAAACCAAAGTAGTGGTTCAGCGGAAGCATAATGTAAACAGTAAATCAAATATTTCAAAACATGTGTTCATAATCAACAAAGCAAGTATCCAAGAGTCTCGACCCATGACCACTCCAGCACTCCCAGATAGCAAGTCCATATCAAGAATCTAACGACCTGCAAGCATGCAGACAAGTGTGTCAGACGACGCTGGTGAGTTCAAAGTTTTGTTAACGCGTTTAGTTACTAGATATGAGTATAAAACAATTCAATGATTTGATTTGATGTTGTTATTAACTCGATTACCGCAGATGGCTACTAGATTTATTTGCCCAACCCCAATGTCTCTATCAAAACATTGGTTAAGTGGTTAAGGTAATTAGTTCACGCCCGTCCTCCCCGGTACGGTGTGAGGGTGCCAACCCTAATAGCGCTATCAACTAATAACCTCGTTGCCTCCCTAGCAACTATCGGTAGATGTAAGGGGTCTTAATGATAGAAATGAGTGTAATAACCAACATCCCAATAACCCGACGTTCCTCCCCGGAACAATTACCAGATATCCCTCCCCGGGATGCATGCTTGGAAAAAGAGCAGTGAACTCACCTTGGTTTGCTCGGTTTGTTTAGTTACCCGTTTCCAAGTTAATCAACCAACCCTAATGTGGTTACCAATGAATATCAGTTTCATGATTGAACAAGTTATTGTTTTCACTCAGTTTGCATCACATACACCAATTCACAGTATAACAGTAGCCAGTACACCTTTCTATTACAAGTTCACATCTTGTTCAAATGTCACAATTAGCACATAACATAGCAGGGGAGTTTGTTATACCAAATAACCGCACCAAGTTTCTTAGTGTCAATGCCATACATCATAGATCATACATACACACAAGTATCTGTCATTGTTAACATCACAGGTACCTACTGTTCACTCAGTGACTTACCCGGTGAAACATACTTGTGACGAAAGATCATCTTTCGTCGAGATGCTTGTCGACGAAAGTACATATGTTTCGTCGGACGACTATCGACGAAAGTCCCTATGTTTCATCGGCATGAGATGCGACGAAACTACATGTTTCGTTTAGCAACCAGTTACAGATCTAATCATTTACAGTTCTACATGTTCTAAAAACCCTAATCATCATCAACAGTTTCACTGTAATCATCAATCGATCATTCAGTTCTCAATTATCAACATCATACAATAAGTACCTTAACAATTCGCATATACATATGATCATGATCATTATAACAGTTATTCAATCAACATCTGCTTATCATCTTAACCAAACAAGAAACATAAGGAAGCACAAGAACATTCAAGACTCCAACGAACTACCCTAACTACATAACACGGTTGATGAACGATGAACATTATGCACATAAGATCCAACGTATTTCACACATAATCATTGCAACACAAATCGTCGTATCGGATATAGATCCAATGAACTAATCAAAACACTAACCTTGATACAGTAGCTAGGTAATTAAACCAAGAAAATGATATGCTTCGAGAGGGTTTGCTGCCGTCCATAGGTTTAGAAAGAGTCTAGGGTTTGCTAACTGACATTTTACGTATATATATAATCGAGACATGTTTGGGCCTCATCTGGGCCAAAGCCCTTCACGGCGAAAGGTCATCTCAGATGAAACTCATGTTTCGTCGAGCAGGGTGATGGCGAAACACTTAATGTTTCGTCGGTTATGGTTTGTGATGGAACACCCAAGTGTTTCGTCGAGTTATGTTTTTACAGTTCACAAATTTGCCAAGTTTAATATCTAGCCAAACCAAAATGCAACTCATACACAAACAATATACAATAACAGAGTTTGTAAACAAATAACGTGCCGAGGAAAGACCTTGAAAACTCGGGTTGTCACATCATCCCCAACTTGAAAGAAAATTCGTCCCGAAATTTGATAAGCAACCCAAAAAAGTAAGGTGTTAGATCAAGATGACTGTGCATTTTCCGCGGGTGCCACATCATCCCCAACTTGATTGGGAATTTCGTCCCGAAATTCACTAGTTGTGCCAGGCTTAGGTTTGACAGACTTAGACTTGTCATCTGGGAATAAATGTGGGTACTTGAGCTTCATCTGATCCTCACGTTCCCATGTGAACTCCGGTCTACGTCTTGAGTTCTAACGAACTCGTACAATCGGAATACGGGTGTGCTTACGGACCTTGACCTCCCGGTCCATAATTTCTATTGGTTCCTCGACAAACTGCAACTTGTCATCAATCTTCAGCTCTTGAAACGGTACGACCAGTGTTTCATCAGACAAACACTTCTTTAATTGCGACACATGGAACACATCATGGACGTTACCCAACTCAGCAGGTAACCCCAACTTGTAGGCCACTTTCCCAATCCGCTCTAGAATTTTGAATGGCCCTACATAACGAGGGTTTAGCTTGCCGCGTTTTCCAAAACGCACCACACCCTTCCAGGGTGAGACCTTCAACCTGACACGATCATTAACTGTGAACTCCAATGGTTTTCTACGCTTATCGGCGTAGCTTTTCTGACGATCACACGTTGCCGCCAAAAGATTCCTGATTTGAACAATTTTCTCGGAGGTTTTGAGTATAAGTTCTGTGCCTGTAACCTGGTTGTCACCCACCTCAGCCTAACAGAGAGGTGAATGACATTTTCGTCCGTACAATGCTTCGAACGGAGCTTCCTGAATGCTAGTATGGTAGCTGTTGTTGTAAGAAAACTCTATCAGCGGCAAGTGTTTCTCCCAACCCTTGCCAAAATCAATCACGCATGCTCGCAACATATCCTCAAGTGTCTGGATGGTTTGCTCACTTTGACCATCTGTCTGCGGTTGATAAGCAGTGCTCATATCGAGACGTGAGCCGAATGATTTGTGCATCGACTGCCACAAATCTGAGATGAAACACGGGTCACGGTCAGAAATAATAGATGTCGGCACCCCGTGCCTAGAAACCACCTCCTTAAGATAGACAGCAGCTAGCTGTGAGAACTTATCTGTTTCCTTGATTGCTAGAAAGTGCGCTGACTTCGTGAGACGATCAATGACCACCCAAATTGTATCGTTCCCGTTTTGAGTTCTAGGTAGCCCAGTGACAAAATCCATTGCAATTTGCTCCCCTTTCCGCATGGGTATTTCTGGTTGTTGAAGCAATCTAGACGGTTTCTGATATTCCACTTTAACTTTCGAGCAGGTCAAACATTTACTCACATAAGCCGCTATGTGAGCTTTCATCTTCGGCCACCAATACATGACTTTGAGGTCTTGATACATCTTATCCGAACCTGGATAAACAGAGTATCGAGACTTGTGCGCTTCATCCATCACAAGTTCTCTAAGATTTCCAAACAGAGGGATCCATACATGCTCCATGAAGTAGAGAATACCATCCGATCTCTCTACAAGCCATTTCTCCATGCCCCGTAAATACTTAGCTTCATAGTTTTCCTCCTTCAATGCTTCGGTCTGAGCCGAACGGATCTGGTCAGGTAGGTTAGAATGAATAGTGAGCTGCAAGGCGCGAACACGTTTGGGCTTCAATTCCTTTCGACTGAGAGCGTCAACTACCACGTTGGCCTTACCTAGATGATACTTGATTGCAAAGTCGTAGTCATTTAAAAGTTCTACCCAGCGACGCTGTCGCATATTCAAATCCTTCTGGTCGAAAATATGCTGAAGGCTCCTGTGGTCGGTATAAATAGTGCATTTAGTACCGTACAGGTAATGCCTCCAGATTTTGAGCACAAATACTACGGCTCCCAACTCCAAGTCGTGTGTCGTATAATTCCTATCGTGAACCTTCAACTGTCGAGAGGCGTAAGCTATCACATTGTTGCTTTGCATCAGCACGCAACCAAGACCCTGTATGGAAGCATCACAGTATACCACAAAGTCTTCTGTACCTTCAGGTAGAGACAAGATCAGTGCACTGCAGAGTTTCTGTTTCAGTAGCTGAAAAGCTTCCTCTTGTTTCGTTCCCCACGAGTATACAACGCCTTTCTGTGTCAATGAAGTAAGAGGCTGGGCGATCTTCGAAATGTCCTTTATAAACCCGCGATAGTACCTAGCGAGTCCAAGAAATTGTCGTACCTCTGAAGGAGTGTTCGGTGCAGCCCAATTTTTGATAGCGTCAATCTTAGCAGGAACCACGTGTATTCCTAATTCATTCACTATGTGTCCAAGGAAATGTACCTCTCGAATCCAGAAGTCACACTTAGAGAATTTCGCGTAGAGCTGCTCCTTCCTCAGAAGTTCCAAAATAAGACGCAGGTGCCGCTCGTGATCTTCCTTGCTCTTTGAATAGATTAGAATGTCGTCGATAAATACAATAATGAAGTCGTCGAGATAGGGTTTGCATACTCGGTTCATGAGATCCATGAAGACCGCTGGCGCGTTCGTCAACCCAAACGTCATAACTAAAAACTCATAGTGCCCATAACGCGTTCGAAAAGCCGTTTTAGGAACATCCTCCTCTCGGACCCTCATCTGATGATAGCCCGATCTTAAGTCGATCTTCGAGTAAAAACTTGACCCCTGCAACTGGTCAAACAAGTCGTCGATGCATGGCAACGGATAGCGGTTCTTGATAGTCACCTTGTTGAACTCCCGATAATCAATACACATACGAAAGGACCCGTCCTTCTTCTTCACAAACAAAACCGGGGCTCCCCAAGGCGAAGTACTGGGTCGGATAAAGCCTCTGTCCAACAACTCTTGTAGTTGATTAGACAACTCCTGCAACTCTCCAGGTGCTAAACGATAAGGGGCACGAGCTATCGGGGCTGCTCCTGGTGCAAGATCAATCTGAAATTCCACTTGACGGTGAGGAGGTAAACCAGGAAGTTCCTCAGGAAACACATCGGCAAATTCACGTACAACTGGCAGATCCTCGATATTTCTTCCCCTGACGGAGTATCAGTAACAAGTGCTAGAATAGCAGGATACTCCTTTCGTAGACATTTCTGCGCTTGCATAGCTGAGATGATACCAACCATCGCACCACTATGATGCCCCTAAACCGATAATGACTCTCCACCAGGGAGAGGAATTCGTACAATCTTCTCCTTACACAGAATCTCAGATTGGTGTTTAGACAGCCAATCCATACCAACCACTATATCAAAACTACGAAGGGTAACAGGAAGGAGATCAATATCGAACACTTGACCCACAAGATCTAGTTTACACCCAAATAGGACATGCGAAGCTTCAATCATTTTACCATCAACTAATTCTACTACATGCTTAACTTCTAAAGGTGTTGGGGCTAACCCTAATCATCGACCAAACTCTAGACACATAACTCCAATCGGCACCGGAATCAAATAACACGGAAGTAATAAGATTGTTCACAGAAAATGTACCAGTCACGACATTTCCGTCATTCCTAGCATCACCAGCACCGATCGTAAATATCCTTCCACGAGCACCATTGCCCCCATTGTTGCCATTGTTGTTGTTCCCAGCATTGTTGTTGTTGTTCCGGCGGTTGTTGTCGTTGGCATTCTGATTCAACTGAGGGCAATTCCGCTTGATGTGGCCCTCATCCCCACACTGGAAACACCCCTTCTTAAAGCCCTGGTTCTGATGGGGTTGTTGCCCTTGCAGTCGCTGATGCTGCTGATTTTGCTGCTGCTGCTGCTTTGGCTGCGGGGCTCTACAGTCTTTGGCCTCATGGCCCACCTTCTCGCACCTACGGCAAGTCCGGACACACTGTCCATAATGATGATAACCACACTTGTTGCACTGTGGCTTCTTCCCAATATAGGAGCCCTGATTCTGATTGTTGCCCTGGCCTTGGTTAACTGAGGACGACTGACTGAAGCTACGGTTATTGCTGTTGTCAGGCCTTTTCTGAGATTGACTGGCACTGGTTGCCTTGTCAGCGTCGTTCCATTTTCGCTTGTTATCAGTAGCAGGTGTGGTAGCGGTAGCAGCAGAGGTAGTAGCAGATTTACGAGGCGGCAATGAGCCATGCTCGACCTCTTGGTTAGTAATATTATGTGCCAAATGGATGATCTGGGGCAGATTGTTATGGTTCGCAGCAGTGACATACCCCTTTACGGCTGGTGCTAGGCCCTTGAGGTACAACTCAATTCTTCGAGGTGCAGGTCGAGACAGGTTAGGGCACAAAATTGCTAGTTGATGAGATCGTTTCATGTAAGCCTCGATCTCGGACCCTTCCATCTTCAAATCGTAGTACTCATTTTCCAGTTTCTGTATCTCATCACGAGGACAGTACTCCTCACGGATTAACTCCTTGAAATCATCCCAAGTGGTTGCACTAGCCATTTCAATACCCAATATCTGCACTTGGGCGTTCCACCAGGTTAGGGCACCATCCTCTAATGTGCCAGTAGCATACTTCACCCGGTCCCCCACGGGACAGTTACACATAGCAAACACTGATTCAGCCTTCTCAAACCAACGCAGTAACCCCACAGCCCCTTCAGTCCCACTGAATGTCTGTGGCTTACAATCCATGAATGTCTTGAATGTGCAGGCAGGCGGATTGTTCTGATGCGCTGGCTGTCCTAATGGATGAAAGAAAATACAACACAGGGGTAAGAGTTGTGTACGCGACACAAGATTAAAGAGTATTCGGCACATTTCGTACCAGCTTGGTAGGCTGCCAAAGCCTCAGCCACACGTGTGTTGATTAAGTTTGTCAGCTCAGCCTGGGTCATTGCGATGTGACCACGTCCATGACCTCGTCCACTCATGATTCTATATAAGGAGAGGGAACAAATTTAAGAGTCGAGATGAGGTAAGAGTCAAGTCTCACGTTGAAATCTACAAACTACCAAGTTTACACACAATAGGGCAGAACCCTTCTCACACTCGTTAAGCCACACTGGGACTTACATGCACCTCACATTATTATTATGTGTGCACCCATATTAATAAGGCAATTTTCATGCTTATCTCAGTGCCTCTTAACTTGCGCTAGAAGTTTCCCCCACATTCAAATAGCATACGAAAGGCATTATAGGATTTAGAATCACAAAAGTAGAAGAGTAGTGTCACACTATCAAATCACCACAGTATCTAATATATCGTTTCATGCAAGTTGTGAGTGTGTGTCTACTAAACAAGTAATGCATAAAGTAAACAGAAGACGAACTTTGCAATCTGGAGCTGAGTGTCATGGTTGATTTTCGAAGTTGTTCGGTTATAGTCTGGTTTTATAAAAATGTTTTAAAACCTAGTTCACTATAACCAGTGGCTCTGATACCAAACTGTCACACCCCCAAAATACCACATGCGATAACCCCCGCTAGGCGTGTGACATACCAGGATCCAAGCCACCAATCACATTGAACTACGCATAATATTTAAATAAAACATTCCATTCATTTCAAAATATAAATCCAAATCATAAGTTAAACCAAAGTAGAGGTTCAGCGGAAGCATAATGTAAATAGTAAATCAAATGTTTCAAAACATGTGTTCATAATCAACAAAGCAAGTATCCAAGAGTCTCGACCCATGACCACTCCAGCACTCCCAGATAGCAAGTCCATATCAAGAATCTAACGACCTGCAAGCATGCAGACAAGTTTGTCAGACGTCGCTGGTGAGTTCAAAGTTTTGTTAACGCGTTTAGTTACTAGATATGAGTATAAAACAATTCAATGATTTGATTTGATGTTGTTATTAACTCGATTACCGCAGATGGCTGCTAGATTTATTTGCCCAACCCCAATGTCTCTATCAAAACATTGGTCAAGTGGATAAGGTAATTAGTTCACCCCCGTCCTCCCCGGTACGGTGTGAGGGTGCCAAACCTAACAGCGCTATCAACTAATAACCTCGTTGCCTCCCCGGCAACTATGGGTAGATGTAAGGGGTCTTAATGATAGAAATGAGTGTAATAACCAACATCCCAATAACCCAACGTTCCTCCGCGGAACAATTATCAGATATCCCTCCCCGGGATGCATGCTTGGAAAAAGAGCAGTGAACTCACCTTGGTTTGCTCGGTTTGTTTAGTTACCCGTTTCCAAGTTAATCAACCAACCCTAACGTGGTTACCAATGAATATCAGTTTCATGATTGAACAAGTTATTGTTTTCACTCAGTTTGCATCACATACACCAATTCACAGTATAACAGTAGCCAGTACACCTTTCTATTACAAGTTCACATCTTGTTCAAATGTCATAATTAGCACATAACGTAGCAGGTGAGTTTGTTATACCAAATAATCACACCAAGTTTCTTAGTGTCATTGCCATACATCATAGATCATACATACACACAAGTATTTGTCATTGTTAACATCACAGGTACCTACTGTTCACTCATTGACTTACCCGGCAAAACATACTTGTGTCGAAAGATCATCTTTCGTTGAGATGCTTGTCAACGAAAGTACCTATGTTTCGTCGGACGGCTGTCGACGAAAGTCCCTATGTTTCGTCGGCATGAGATGCGATGAAACTACATGTTTCGTTTAGCAACCAGTTACAGATCTAATCATTTATAGTTCTACATGTTCTAAAAACCCTAATCATCATCAACAGTTTCACTTTAATCATCAATCGATCATTCAGTTCTCAATTATCAACATCATACAATAAGTACCTTAACAATTCGCATATACATATGATCATGATCATTATAACAGTTATTCAATCAACATCTGCTTATTATCTTAACCAAACAATAATCATAAGGAAGCACAAGAACATTCAAGACTCCAACGAACTACCCTAACTACATAACACGATTGATGAACGATGAACATTATGCACATAAGATCACACGTATTTCACACATAATCATTGCAACACAAATTGTCGTATCAGATATAGATCCAATGAACTAATCAAAACACTAACCTTGATACAGTAGCTAGGTAATTAAACCAAGAAGATGATATGCTTCGAGAGGGTTTGCTGCCGTCAATAGGTTTAGAAAGAGTCTAGGGTTTGCTAACTGACATTCTACATATATATATATATATATAATCGAGACATGTTTGGGCCTCATCTGGGCCGAAGCCCTTCACGGCGAAAGGTTATCTCAGACGAAACGCAAGTTTCGTCGAGCAGGGTGATGGTGAAACACTTAATGTTTCATCGGTTATGGTTTGTGACGGAACACCCAAGTGTTTCGTCGAGTTATGTTTTTACAGTTCACAAATTTGACAAGTTTAATATCTAGCCAAACCAAAATGCAACTCATACACAAACAATATACAGTAATAGAGTTTGTAAACAAATAACTTGCCGAGGAAATACCTTGAAAACTCGGGTTGTCACATCAACTCTTAACAGCTTCGATCTTTGCGGGGTCGACGTGAATACTTTGACTATTGACAATGTGACCGAGGAATTGAACCTCCTCCAGCCAGAATTCACACTTGGAGAACTTGGCATAGAGTCGTCCCTTGGAGTAGCTCGAGAACCAAACGTAGATTCTGTGCATGTTCGGTTTTCGACTTCGAATAGATAAGGATATCATCGATGAACACGATGACGAAGCGGTCAAGAAATGGTTTACACACGCGGTTCATCAAGTCCATGAAAACCGCGGGTGCATTGGTTAAACCAAAGGGCATTACAATGAATTCATAACTGCCGAATCGGGTTCGGAAAGCGGTTTTTGGTATATCTTCCTCCTGAACGCGTAACTGGTGATAGCCTGCGCGTATATCGATCTTCGAGAAACATGTAAGACCTTGCAATTGATCAAACAAACCATCGATTCGAGGCAGGGGATAACGATTCTTGATTGTCAGCTTATTCAACTCCCTATAGTCGATGCACATCCGGAACGACCCGTCCTTTTTTACGAAAAGAACTGGCGCGCCCCAAGGAGAGGTGCTAGGGCGAATGAAGCCTTTGTCAAGTAATTCCTGGAGTTGACTAAAGAATTCGCGCATTTCTGATGGAGCGAGGCGGTAATGAGATTTAGCAACAGGGTTGGCTCTAGGAATGAGGTCGATATGAAAATCAATATCACGACTCGGGGGTAAACCAGGTAGATCATCAGGAAAGACGTTAGGAAAATAACGAACCACAGGCACCTTATCAATTGGCTTAACTTCCTGTTTCTCCGCTACTACAATGTGTGCCAAGAAAGCTTGGTATTCCTTGCGAAGATACTTGATAGCCTGGACACACGACATGAGTTGGAGTTTCTTCAAAGCGACTTCACCATAGACACACAGTTGATCACCATTAGCGAGCGAGAAATGAATCATCTTATAAAAGCAAACAACTTCAGCATGATTTTCGCGAAGAAAATCCATCCCTACTATGATATCGAAACTACCAAGCTGCATCGGAATAAGGTCGATAGGAAAGATGTGATTGTTGAGTTCAAGAGTACAATCACGAAGAACATAATTGACAGCGACGGTTCTTCCAGTGGTAACTTCAACATCGAACGTCGAGGGGAGATGGGCACGCTTACGATTAAGGAGCTTTTCGAATTCTAACGACATAAAACAGTTATGGGCTCCAGTATCAAATAAACACAAAGCATATAAACCGTTTACGAGGAACGTACCATTAACCACATTGTTATCTTCTTGGGCCTGGCGGACGTTGATGTTGAAAGTACGTCCGCGGGCTGCTGGCTGCTGTTGCTGCTGAGGCTGCTGCTGTTGTGGCAGTTGCATCACCACTCGATTGTGGCACATGTTTGCAAAGTGGTTGGGATCACCACATGCAAAGCAAGCTCTAGCGTGGATCGCGGGTGCAGGAGCTGCTTGTTGGCCTTGAGGAGCTGGAAGTAGAGCTTGCTGAGCAGGAGTTGATCTTGAGCTGGAGCTGGAGCTTGACGTGGACCAGTACAATTGTTGGCGGTGAAGTGGTCGTACATGTTGCAGTGTACACAGTATCTTCAAGAAATTGCCATGGGATGATGATAAGTACAGGTAGGGCAAGCCGGGTGAGGACCAGTGTATGCACGCTTAGCCAGTGGTGCATGGGTGACCGGTGCCGCTACTTGGCGGTGTTGAGGATGCGGTTGAGCGGGGATAGCTTGAAGCGGAGCGGCAGCTGTGACAGCGCAATTCTTGCTACTGTTGTTGTTGTTGTTCTTTCTCTTGCGGCGGGAGGTCTTTGAAGACTGCAGAGCGGTGGTGGTTTCAGCGGTGGGAGCAGCGGTAACTTGGTGGAGATTCTTGGAGGCTTTATCAAAGTAACCAGCCTTAACTCGCTTGTCGTTGATCTCGGCAGTGAGCAGGAAGGTTTCCTTAATAGTTGTCATCTTCGCGGCTTGAACGAAATCGGCCACGCAATCCGGTAGGGCACGGATATACTTCTTGATGGTGATTTCGGGGGTAGTAACTTGGCCTGGACAGATTACGCTCAGCTGCTTAAAGCGGGCAGTTAAACCACCATTGTTTCCACCCTCTTGTTTGATGTGCCAGAACTCGTCCTCCAACTTTTGAAGCTCGTGGGGAGGTCAGAACTCTTTCATCATGATGTCCTTCAACTCGTCCCATGTAAGCCCGTAAGCTGCATCATTCCCTCGCTTGTTTCTTTCGGTAGTCCACCAGTCTAGAGCCCTGGACTGGAAAACTCCGTTAGCGTTAACAGTGCGAAGATTATCAGGACAGCCGCTTTGGCGCAGGGTGACTTTGATAGAATCAAACCATTGAAACATGGTAGTAGG
Source organism: Helianthus tuberosus (assembly GCA_030545235.1). Lineage (NCBI taxonomy): Eukaryota > Viridiplantae > Streptophyta > Magnoliopsida > Asterales > Asteraceae > Helianthus > Helianthus tuberosus. The sequence goes on from CM060388.1 coordinate 67,359,083, forward strand.
TCCATCTTCTCCGGTGAATTCTTTGGGTCCGCAGGCTTTGAACTGCTTGAAGCTAAAAGTAGCTTTAGAAGAATCAGTCCTAGACTCTTCAGAGGACTTGCTAGCGTTTTCATTCAGTTCACTGACGATTTGCGGAATGACTTTCGCCATTTGCTTAGCGACCAGAGAAGCGATACGCTTGTCCTCATGATTTCGTCGAGCAGAGCGGGAGTGAAACGATCCAAATGATGATATTGTCTGCAACAGACATCGCCACAGGACTCAGACACTATATAATTGAATCTCACCTCACACGCACTACTACTAAAGCTCAGGAACACAATCAATCATATAAACACATATTCACGTAGGCACATAATCACTGAAACACATAGGCACGTAGAGCATAGAAGCACGTAAACCACAGAGTCCACACTATATTTTGCACGTATTCATCTACATATATTGCACGTATTCACCTATCATTCAAGGTCCGTGAGTTCGAGAACAGCGATTGCGATTAGCTAGTATACAGCGTGCAGCACAGCGAGCGATTTGTTAACGTTTTGATGTAGATGTGCAGTGCGTGTCGTGTGTGTCGATCAAAGTGAACAACGAAAAGCGTATAAATCACTAAAAATTTGAAACGTATAAACAGGTAAAAATCACATAAAACACATAAAATTCCACATAAAACGACAAATATCAGAGTCAGCAATTGCGGGCTCAGAATCGAAACATATAAAATCAGCGATTGCGAGCTTGAAATCGAAGATAGATTGTCTTAGGCTGATAGACGTCGACTACCCAAAGTGATTCGACTATTCTCAAGGACTACAAGTATGCGTATTGGCCTAATAGACTGTGCTATATCACCGACACACGGTGAATGGCACGCATCCTTTCGGTTATTCACAGAACTCGAGTCGTTGGAATCCATCGAGACTTTGGTGAGAGTTTTGTAAAACCAAAATAAAGAGCGGAACGAGTCATCAAGATTCGGGTTTCACCCCTAGCTTAACGACTACATTCCTGTTTGTGTGATAGAATCACGAGATTGAGAGATATTTACGTCGAAGTACGGATTTCATTCCTGATTCAACGCAAATTCTCTTGTTTATTAGTAAAAATGCGGGTCGAACAAGCGATTTAATCGAGAGTTTGCGGTTTTCACACCTAATCTCGATCTAGTCACTCGTTCATTTTCGAAAATAGTGCGCAGTGCGACTGCCTTAGGAAAAGTAGTGTGATAGTATAGCATGGTTACGAGGCGATCGAATAATAGTAATAGGCTCGTGCGGAACCCCTACCGGGTTCGCACAAGGCAGTCTTGTCACACCCCGATTTCCACATGTCAGCGGTGGGCCCGGTGGGGAGTATCGTGACGTGGTTGGCAATATAATAGTCAAACAACACAATATTTAATATGCACAGTGGAAGCAATTTTAAAAGATATAATACAACCGAATTTAATATTGTAATATCAAATGTCACAATATTCGGAAGTTTATCCACAGAAGGATCGAAAATAAAATATGACAATAGTTCAACAGACTTCAGGCATCTTAAGCTTGCGAGACTTCTAATGATGCTAAGGAGAAATCCCAGCCAATTACGCTTAGTACCTGCATTTAATCTTTCTGGGAAAATACGTCAGTTTACACTGGTAAATACAATCAACTGACTCATTTTGGAAAATGATTGAAAATTGGTTTGGATGCACGTGGCATAAATGTTTTATAATTTGATTAAAATGCACAGAGGCAAGATTAATCTTTTTAACTTGGGAGAATTATTTAATACTATAATCTTGTGAACGAATTACATGTTCCTTGTGCGTTCAGTAGCCCGGATCTTGTCCGGGTTAAAGATCAATAGACACACCACATTATTCTTTTGTGCACTGACGGGTGTACGCCTACACCCCGCGCTTAAGTCGTGGCCATTTCGTAAAATGATGCCAAGGATATCCGGGACATGGTCATTAACCCCCCAAAGGCTTTAAGTAACAATACTGTTTAAACGAGCCGATCAAATTTATTCAATTACCCACTCAACGGTGGAGGATTTGATGCCCGATCAAGCGGTACTCTATATACCGTAACCCAAGCCCGTATAGGGAAAATAAGTTAAAAGTATTTACCTGAGCAATGTATAAATCACAATAAGCAAATTGCAAGTAGCTTTTACTGGTCCTCCTAATCTGGAACGAAGGTTTATAATAACCTATTAGAATCTTAACGGGTCTTTAGTTAAGCTTAAGCTTAGACCGGCTAGTTTCTAAGATACGGTTCGTACGCACGATTAAGCGAAGACCGGATAGAATGTGATTTAGACCCGACAAGTTTGGAGACTTGCTTAATATGGTATTTCATACACATTCTGGATTTTGAGAATAAACCGATAGGGTTTGACCCGTTTAGGCTAATTTATGTAAACTAGTTACATAAACCGAACCGAACGCGTAATAAGCGTAACGGGTATTCATGAGATCCATCTACAGGTTTCCTAAGTTAATATGCTTCAAATATGCTGTGACATCAGTAAGTTGTCTTTCATTATGCCCGGAACGAGTTTAAACACAAACTATGCCCCGTAGGGGTAGTTTGGTCATTTAAAAGTTTATAAAAGAGTTTAAGTGTTTGCCTGAGTTACAGGTATGATGTAATCAGCAAACATACTCAATTTAACAAGTTATAACAGTAAGGTAAAGTATATATGTGAAATTTATCAATTATAACCAAACTATGCACCGTAGGGGCATTTTGGTAATTTCACATAAGCCGAAGAGCTCAAAACTGAAGTCTGAGCTCATCAACCTTTGCTTACTGTTAAAATGTTATGATTTGCCTCAAATATCAGTAGGTATCAACCCTTGTATGTTTAAAATAGTTTTAGTACATACTATGCGTTAAAAACGCTTAATAAGGCGATTAAAAGCCATTTCCGGGTTCGATACATAAATCCGATATTTTTATTATTCCAGAAGGTTTAAAATAATTTATTTATCATTTAAGATCAGTATCAAAAGGTTTGGAGTCGATTAGATATGTAAAACTCATTTTATGGCCCGTAAGGGCAAAACCGACAATTACCGGATTAAGCCTACGACTATAAGTTATGCTCAGCCTAAAATTTATTAAAAATCTTTAAAAATCCCAAAATAATATATTACATCAGTGGGTAAAAGATTTGATATCAAAAAGTAGGTTTAAATAGGCTATACGCTAATTTTGTCGTTTAATTAACATAAAGCTTCCAATTTGCGCTAATGAGCATAACTCTTATTCTACACCTCAAACTGATGTCAAACTTTTCATACAAGTTTATATATCAGTAACTAAGGTTTCTACTCTTTTACATTTTTAAGAATCACGTTTTAAGGTGAAAAGGGCATAATGGTCAACATATGAGCAATTAACGGTATCATGCGTATTAATCGGTTAACTCATGAACCGTGGTGTATAATCACAGAGGGTTATACTAGCATGTAACCTGGTCCAAATGAAGCTCTTAGGTATTTCTAAATCATACCATAACTGTGACAACTCGAAATTTAGAACCCTTCTTGTACCCCGATGTAACATGCTTAAACGTGTGACTAGTTAACTTGTGTGATTAATGATAAGTGAACCTTTGTGTGATTATGTGTTATGTTTATATGTATGCTTGTGTGTATAGTATGTGTATATGTTTAAGTGAGCTGAGAACCAAGAACCCGACTCGAGACCATGTGGTCTCGAGTGAACAGTGCAACAGATGGGCCGGTTGGGCCGTACACCTCATCCGAAACCCATTAGGGTGCACCATTGTGGAGCAAGTATATAAGCCTAAGTGGTAGCCACACTTGTCATTTTTTTGGACAAACAACACACATACCCTCTACACACACTCTCCATTCTCCCTCACTAAAACCCTAAGCCACAACATTCTTCTTCTTCATTCTCGGATTCAACCAACAACCATAAGGAGCTCTTGGATCGGCTCACACACACACCCATTTGGAAGCTTCATACACACCTTTGAACCCCATACTTGAACCGGTAAGTGTTTCATATTGTGTGTTTATGTTTCGGTTAATGATGATGAAGTATGATGAAGATTATTTGATAATATGTTTGCTTGATGAGTTTTATACATGATTAAAGTGTGGAATATGTGATAATAGGCACCGTAACTATTGTTTGAACATGACAAAGGTGTTTGTTTGATTTAATGAGTTCTTGTTGGATTAAATGATGCATGCTTAGGAAGACATGACTTTTGTAGAATAACATTTGAACAAATAGTTTGAACAACAAAAGAATGATAAGCTTAGGGTTATTCATGATCATTCGACTCTATGTATGAGATTATAGAACAAGTGTTTTATGAGCTTGTTATCTAGTTTAGGAATTATAACCCTTGTCCGAAAAATGCAAAAATGTGTTTGAATAAGAGTTGTGGTGTTATGAATATTTGATGAACATGATGAATAAATGAAGAACTTGTTGAATATGATATGAATGTGTGATGATATTTGAAATTAAGGTGTTTGATCCATTTTCGGTTAAGGTTAGACAAGGAGACATGTTAGTGCAATGTTATTGGATAGTACATTATCTCATGAACATGAAATTCTATTGGTTTAGTACATGTACCAGCGATCAGCAGGTGTGTCTGTCGAGACCCTTGGTCTCGACTCGAGACCACCACATGACAAGTCGAGATCCCCGATTGCGACACAGGTTGCGAGTCGAAAACCTATAGTTCCGACTCGAGACCATGAACATGATAACTCGAAACCGCAGTTGCGACTCAGGTTGCGAGTCGAGAACCCCTAGTCTCGACTCGAAACCATACTTCATCGACACACAAACATCATGACTCGAAACCATGCTTGCGAGTCCGGTTGCGACTCGAGACCAATACATGCATGACCCGAGACCACCTCAGTTGCGACTCGAGATCTTGTAGGATACAACTCGAGACCGCACAGTCTCGACTAGAGACCGCACAGTCTCGACTCGAGACCGTATGCATGTACACGTCGTTTGGGCTTTCACACTGTTACGGGCCAAGTAATTGGGCCGAACATATGGGCCGTATGTACTACTGTTAATTGAGTATGTTGTGCACTGTTGTTGAACTGCCATGATAAACGTGTACGCCATGATCGTTACTTTTGTATGAATACGTGTAGAAAATACGTGCACTACTTGGTTTGAACCTGACTTGAATAGTATCTATGTTAGGACGTAGTTGACCACAATATTGCTTGATTGACCTTTCTGTGTATCTGCCGAGCAAACCAAGGTGAGTTCACACCCTCTACAAAGCATGGGATTCCCAGGGGTCGGGAATTGGGGTTAAGGAACATGGGTTCCTCGTCCTCCTTGGGTAGGACAGCAATGGTTCAGGAATGTAATTCCTCGTCCTCACGGACAGATAACTCGTACTAGACCAAAACTCTATCACGAAGTCCCTCCTTTTTATATCGACTTAATCGCCGGGCCAATGGCGAGCGGGTCATTAGTTAGATAGCGCTATTTAGGTCTGACAAACCTCACACCGTGCCGCAGAGGACGGGCGTGAACTAATGGATCTGGGGCACGTCAATGATGATAGACATTGACAGTTTCAGGGCACATAAACATGACTACAGTCAGCAGTCGATATGGTAACGAGTCTAGTGTATACATGGGGTAGCCCCCACGGCCGAAATGCCAGATAACTAACACGGGGTAGCCCCCACGGCTGGATTGCCAGAGTAACCGGGAATAAACAAGTCACGTTTTTAACTATGGGGTAACCCCCACGGCAGGATGCCAGATAAAGGGAACTGTTTTTGAAACAACTTAAAACGAACACCCAACCGTGAACTCACTCAACTTGTTGTTGACTCGTTACTACATGCTTTGCAGGTCAATAGGTACTTAGCGGGAGCTTGCATGGAGGAGAGTCGTTGTGGGACATGGACGGCTGTGTGCCATGTTAAACTTTGAAACAATTAAACTTATGTTTTGGTTTTAAGACTTATGCTTCCGCTTGCAACTTAAAATTATGTTTTGTTTGAACACCAATTGTATTGGTTGGATTATTATAACTACTTATATGCGTGTTCAATATGATTGGTGGCTGGATCCTGGTCAGTCACGCCTCCAAGCGGTAGCATTCCGCAGGTGGATTTTGGGGGTGTGACAGATTGGTATCAGAGCCATTGGTTATAGAGAACTTGGTTTTAATAAAGGTAGAACGTTTTGTTAAAACCAGACTATAACCTGTACAGTGCTCTACGATCCACAACGACGCTTCACTCCACATGCAAGGCTCGACATTCTAGGTGATATGATACGTGTATATATTGCCTACTTGTTAGTTACATAGTACCTTGCTTATGGTATGCTTGGTTAGTATAACTACTGTTGCTTGAACACGTGTGTACTTACCCAATTTTGTCATCGCATTTTTCGCGAACCCCCCTCACTCACGTTCTTCTTGATATGAAGATCATGTCTGGACGCATTAACATGACACAAGCCCAGTTGACGGCTCTGATTAACGAACGAGTTGCCGCAGCACTTGCAGCTGCACACGCAGGAGGTACATCCTGCAGCCCGAACTCCTTCTAGGATCTTTAGAATCCTACTCTCGTGAACCGACCTTTGTGTTAAACTCTGTCTTTTCTTTCACCCACGATAGGTCAGCATGCTCAGCCACCCGTGTGCACTTTTAAGACTTTCATGGACTGCCGACCAACTACCTTTAGCGGCACTGAAGGAGCAGTAGGTCTCCTCCACTGGTTTGAGAAACTAGAATCTGTGTTCGAAATGTGTGAATGCCCTGAGGCGCGCAGGGTGAAGTATGCTACCGGTACTCTCGAGGGTTTAGCCCTCACATGGTGGAACGCTCAGGTTCAAATGCTAGGGTTGGTTGCTGCCAACGCCACCCCATGGGAAACTTTTAAGGAAATGATCAAGGAAGAATACTGCAGTCGTGATGACATTCATAAGCTGGAAGTCGAGTTCTTCAACCTCAAGATGACGGGGTCAGAAATTGAGGCGTATACCAAGAGGTCGAATGAGCTTGCCTTACTGTGTCCTACTATGGTGGACCCTCCATTTAAGCGTATTGAACTCTTTCTCAAGGGCTTGGTGCCAGAAATCCAAAGCCATGTGACTTCAGCAAACCTCGCTACTATCCAGCAGGTTGTTCAGTTGGCTCACCGTCTTACTGATCAGGCGGTGGAGCAGAACAAGTTACCAAAGCGCATAGGTGCTGCAACTACTTCTGGTACCTCTAGTGACAACAAACAGAAATGGGATGGAGCTTCGAGTAAGGGTTCGACTTCTGTTCAGTCCCAGTCTCAGCAGAGAAAGACTGATGACTACAAGAGCCCTAGTCAACAATCATCTGGTGGTCAAAGTCATGGTGGGTACAAAGGGAATCACCCCAAATGCAATCGCTGCAGCCTGCACCACAGCGGGCCGTGCACCAGGGGTAACTGTCATCGGTGCAACAAGCCTGGTCACGCTGCAAAGGATTGCAGGAGCTTATACCCCGCCAATCAGAATCGTCAGCAAGCTCAACAGAATCAACGCCAGCAGCAACAGCAAGGTGATAACAAAGGGTGCTTTCAGTGTGGAGCTGAGGGCCACTTCAAGAGAGATTGTCCCCAACTGAACAGGAACCAGAACAACAACAACAACAATAACAACAATCAGGGGAATGGTAACAATGGGAACAACAACAACAATGGCGCCGGGGGCGGGCGTTCGTGATTGGCCAAGGTGAAGCAAGGAATGACCCCAATGTTGTGGCGGGTAAGTTCCTTCTCGACGACTTTTATGTTACAGTTTTATTTGATTCGGGTGCCGATACTAGCTACATGTCACTAGAAGTTAGTCGAATGCTTAAGCGTATTCCAACACCTTTGAACAACAAGCACACTGTAGAGCTAGCAAATGGTAAGAGTTTAAAGGCCACACACGTAGTCAAGGGTTGTAAACTTATTCTCGCTGACCAGACCTTCATCGACCTCATTCCTATTGTCTTGGGTAGTTTCGACGTTGTCATTGGGATGGATTGGTTATCCCAACACCGAGCAGAGATTCTTTGCAACGAGAAGATTGTTCGTATTCCGGGTTCCGGTAATGAACCTCTCATGATTCGTGGCGACAAGAGGAGTGCCGTTGAGAACGTCATCTCTCTCCTTAAGGCCCAGAAGTGCTTGCGAAAGGGCCACACTGCCATTTTAGCCCTCATTACTGACACCACGGAGAAAGAGAAGAAGATAGAGGATTTTCCAGTTGTACACGACTATCCTGAGGTATTTCCGGAAGAATTACCTGGTCTTCCGCCTCATCGCCAAGTCGAGTTTCAGATCGAACTAGCTCCCGGAGCTGCGCCTATAGCTCGTGCACCTTATCGTTTAGCCCCATCAGAGTTGGAAGAGCTCTCTACACAACTACAAGAACTCCTGGATAAGGGTTTTATTCGTCCAAGCTCATCACCCTGGGGAGCTCTAGTACTATTTGTAAAGAAGAAGGACGGTACCTTCAGAATGTGCATCGACTACCGGGAACTCAACAAGGTGACGGTGAAGAATCGTTATCCTCTACCGCGTATTGACGACTTGTTCGACCAGCTGCAAGGGTCGAGCTACTATTCAAAGATTGATTTGAGATCGGGTTATCACCAGCTGAGAGTCCGGGAAGAGGACGTCTCCAAAACGGCTTTTAGAACGCGTTATGGGCACTATGAGTTTTTGGTCATGCCTTTTGGGCTGACAAACGCACCTGCGGTTTTCATGGACTTGATGAACCGAGTGTGCAAGCCTTACCTAGACAAGTTTGTTATAGTCTTCATCGACGACATCCTGATCTATTCTAAGAGTCAGGAGGAACACGAGCATCATCTACGGCTTATCCTGGAACTCCTTCGAACAGAACAGCTTTATGCAAAGTTCTCGAAATGCGACTTCTGGCTTCGAGAAGTCCATTTCCTAGGCCACGTGGTAAACAAGGATGGGATTCACGTTGATCCATCCAAGGTAGACTCGATTAAGAACTGGCCTGCACCTCGTACACCAAAGGAAATTCGCCAATTCTTGGGATTGGCAGGTTACTATAGGAGGTTCATAAAGGATTTTTCTAAGATCGCACAGCCTCTCACCTCGCTAACGCAGAAAGGCGTTGTTTATCGCTGGGGAAACGCACAGGAATTAGCATTCCAACATCTAAAGGATAGACTCTGCAGCGCACCTATCCTTTCGTTACCAGAGGGCACAGATGATTTTGTGGTCTACTGCGACGCGTCAATTCAAGGTCTTGGTTGTGTATTGATGCAACGAGATAAGGTTATAGCCTACACCTCACGCCAACTTAAGGTTCATGAAAAGAACTACACTACGCACGACTTAGAGCTGGGAGCTGTTGTTTTTGCACTTAAGTTATGGCGGCATTACCTGTACGGTACCAAGTGCGCCATCTACACCGACCACAGGAGCCTCGAGCATATCTTCAAGCAGAAGGAACTGAACATGCGACAACGACGATGGGTCCAACTACTGAATGACTACGAATGCTCGATCAGGTATCACCCGGGCAAGGCCAATGTTGTGGCTGACGCCCTTAGTCGAAAGGACACTGCGCCTAAGCGCGTGCGAGCTTTACAACTCACGATCCATTCTAGCCTTCCTTCTCAGATACGAGACGCTCAGGTAGAAGCATTGAAACCAGAAAACGTCAGGGCTGAAGCCCTACGCGGATCAAGGCAACGCTTAGAACAGAAGGAAGACGGTGCTTACTACGTAACGGGACGCGTTTGGGTCCCACTCCACGGCAACCTACGAGAGCTTGTGATGGATGAAGCACACAAGTCTCGCTACTCAGTACACCCTGGATCAGATAAGATGTATCATGATATCAAAACTACGTACTGGTGGCCTAGCATGAAGGCCCACATAGCAACTTACGTCAGCAAGTGTTTGACTTGTGCGAGAGTCAAGTCTGAATACCAGAAACCCTCAGGCCTACTCCAGCAACCAGAGATACCACAATGGAAATGGGAGCAAATTTCCATGGATTTCGTTACTGGCCTACCTAGATCCCAGCGCGGAAACGATACTATTTGGGTGATCGTGGATCGACTCACAAAATCTGCACACTTCTTGGCTATCAAGGAGACGGATAAGTTCTCCACTCTTGCAGAAATATACCTTAAGGAAGTTGTTTCGAGGCACGGGGTGCCCACCTCTATTATCTCCGATCGAGATGCACGCTTTACTTCAGAGCTGTGGCAAGCAATGCACAAATCCTTTGGCTCACGATTAGACATGAGCACAGCGTATCACCCTCAGACGGACGGGCAGTCCGAGCGCACTATTCAAACCTTAGAAGACATGCTTCGTGCATGTGTAATCGATTTTGGCAACCGCTGGGAGAAGCATCTGCCACTGGTGGAATTCTCGTACAATAACAGCTACCACACCAGCATTAAAGCTGCTCCGTTTGAGGCATTGTACGGACGTAAATGCCGGTCACCTCTTTGTTGGGCAGAGGTGGGAGATAGTCAGATCACTGGTCCAGAACATGTGGTAGACACAACCGAACAAATTGCTCAAATACGAAAACGCATGGCGGCAGCTCGTGACCGTCAGAAAGTCTACGCCGATAAGGGCAGGAAACCACTAGAGCTCCAGGTTGGGGAGCGGGTACTACTCAAAGTTTCACCCTGGAGGGGTGTGGTTCGTTTTGGTAAACGCGGCAAACTTAACCCACGATACGTTGGACCTTTCGAAATCATCGAGAAAATAGGCAGGGTGGCCTACAGACTGAACTTACCAGCAGAACTCGGTGCAGTTCACAACGTTTTTCACGTGTCGAATCTGAAGAAGTGTCTGTCAGATGAGACCCACATAGTTCCTCTGAAGGAACTCACTATCGACGAGCAGTTACGATTCGTTGAGGAACCAGTTGAAATCACGGACCGGGATGTTAAGGTCCTCAAGAGCACTAGAATACCTCTCGTTCGAGTTCGTTGGAACTCACGTCGCGGCCCAGAGTTCACCTGGGAGCGCGAAGATCAGATGAAACAAAAGTATCCCCAACAGTTCGCAAACAGTACACCCACTACTGAGGCTGAAGCTACGGAATTTCGGGACGAAATTCCAGATCAACGGGGGGTGGATGTGACACCCCAGGGAAACCGGGAAAACCATACAACTTAACTAGCTTCCTCAGTGAGTGCCTACCAAATTTCGGGACGAAATTTCTTTCAACTTGGGGATGATGTGACAACTCGAAATTTAGAACCCTTCTTGTACCCCGATGTAACATGCTTAAACGTGTGACTAGTTAACTTGTGTGATTAATGATAAGTGAACCTTTGTGTGATTATGTGTTATGTTTATATGTATGCTTGTGTGTATAGTATGTGTATATGTTTAAGTGAGCCGAGAACCAAGAACCCGACTCGAGACCATGTGGTCTCGAGTGAACAGTGCAACAGATGGGCCGGTTGGGCCGTGCACCTCATCCGAAACCCATTAGGGTGCACCATTGTGGAGCAAGTATATAAGCCTAAGTGGTAGCCACACTTGTCATTTTTTTGGACAAACAACACACATACCCTCTACACACACTCTCCATTCTCCCTCACTAAAACCCTAAGCCACAACATTCTTCTTCTTCATTCTCGGATTCAACCAACAACCATAAGGAGCTCTTGGATCGGCTCACACACACACCCATTTGGAAGCTTCATACACACCTTTGAACCCCATACTTGAACCGGTAAGTGTTTCATATTGTGTGTTTATGTTTCGGTTAATGATGATGAAGTATGATGAAGATTATTTGATAATATGTTTGCTTGATGAGTTTTATACATGATTAAAGTGTGGAATATGTGATAATAGGCACCGTAACTATTGTTTGAACATGACAAAGGTGTTTGTTTGATTTAATGAGTTCTTGTTGGATTAAATGATGCATGCTTAGGAAGACATGACTTTTGTAGAATAACATTTGAACAAATAGTTTGAACAACAAAAGAATGATAAGCTTAGGGTTATTCATGATCATCCGACTCTATGTATGAGATTATAGAACAAGTGTTTTATGAGCTTGTTATCTAGTTTAGGAATTATAACCCTTGTCCGAAAAATGCAAAAATGTGTTTGAATAAGAGTTGTGGTGTTATGAATATTTGATGAACATGATGAATAAATGAAGAACTTGTTGAATATGATATGAATGTGTGATGATATTTGAAATTAAGGTGTTTGATCCATTTTCGGTTAAGGTTAGACAAGGAGACATGTTAGTGCAATGTTATTGGATAGTACATTATCTCATGAACATGAAATTCTATTGGTTTAGTACATGTACCAGCGATCAGCAGGTGTGTCTGTCGAGACCCTTGGTCTCGACTCGAGACCACCACATGACAAGTCGAGATCCCCGGTTGCGACACAGGTTGCGAGTCGAAAACCTATAGTTCCGACTCGAGACCATGAACATGATAACTCGAAACCGCAGTTGCGACTCAGGTTGCGAGTCGAGAACCCCTAGTCTCGACTCGAAACCATACTTCATCGACACACAAACATCATGACTCGAAACCATGCTTGCGAGTCCGGTTGCGACTCGAGACCAATACATGCATGACCCGAGACCACCTCAGTTGCGACTCGAGATCTTGTAGGATACAACTCGAGACCGCACAGTCTCGACTAGAGACCGCACAGTCTCGACTCGAGACCGTATGCATGTACACGTCGTTTGGGCTTTCACACTGTTACGGGCCAAGTAATTGGGCCGAACATATGGGCCGTATGTACTACTGTTAATTGAGTATGTTGTGCACTGTTGTTGAACTGCCATGATAAACGTGTACGCCATGATCGTTACTTTTGTATGAATACATGTAGAAAATACGTGCACTACTTGGTTTGAACCTGACTTGAATAGTATCTATGTTAGGACATAGTTGACCACAATATTGCTTGATTGACCTTTCTGTGTATCTGCCGAGCAAACCAAGGTGAGTTCACACCCTCTACAAAGCATGGGATTCCCAGGGGTCGGGAATTGGGGTTAAGGAACATGGGTTCCTCGTCCTCCTTGGGTAGGACAGCAATGGTTCAGGAATGTAATTCCTCGTCCTCACGGACAGATAACTCGTACTAGACCAAAACTCTATCACGAAGTCCCTCCTTTTTATATCGACTTAATCGTCGGGCCAATGGCGAGCGGGTCATTAGTTAGATAGCGCTATTTAGGTCTGACAAACCTCACACCGTGCCGTAGAGGACGGGCGTGAACTAATGGATCTGGGGCACGTCAATGATGATAGACATTGACAGTTTCAGGGCACATAAACATGACTACAGTCAGCAGTCGATATGGTAACGAGTCTAGTGTATACATGGGGTAGCCCCCACGGCCGAAATGCCAGATAACTAACACGGGGTAGCCCCCACGGCTGGATTGCCAGAGTAACCGGGAATAAACAAGTCACGTTTTTAACTATGGGGTAACCCCCACGGCAGGATGCCAGATAAAGGGAACTGTTTTCGAAACAACTTAAAACGAACACCCAACCGTGAACTCACTCAACTTGTTGTTGACTCGTTACTACATGCTTTGCAGGTCAATAGGTACTTAGCGGGAGCTTGCATGGAGGAGAGTCGTTGTGGGACATGGACGGCTGTGTGCCATGTTAAACTTTGAAACAATTAAACTTATGTTTTGGTTTTAAGACTTATGCTTCCGCTTGCAACTTAAAATTATGTTTTGTTTGAACACCAATTGTATTGGTTGGATTATTATAACTACTTATATGCTTGTTCAATATGATTGGTGGCTGGATCCTGGTCAGTCACGCCTCCAAGCGGTAGCATTCCGCAGGTGGATTTTGGGGGTGTGACAATAACGGGTCAGAACTGAAAGTCAAAGTATAAGTCAAACTATGCGACTTTCGGTTCCGAACCGGGTCTAAACAGGAAATTGTCGGGTTGAACATATTTAGACATGTTCTTACACTAATTACCAATTTATATTAATGATCAAACAGGTTGTATGTGCTCTACATTGCTAATCATGCATAAATTACAATTTAAACATTCTGTTGACTTTTTAATTACACGTTTGACTCGACATTAGACCTAGTTAGAGTGGGAATCAGGGGGAACCCCTTTGAGGGTTTATTACCCACATAATTACCAACCTATAACTACTTTTAATTCGAGATTTGACTGAGCCATTATTAATTAATCTCGAAGTCAAACCGTAATTACGACGGTTTGACTTTTAGCTAAATAACTAAGCTAAACTCAATTAAAGAAGGTCATGGTTACTTACAAGGGTCCTATGCACGAGTAGGGATGTCTTGGATCTGCTCCTAAGCTCCAGAAATGCTCCACAATTGCAGATGAAGGTGTGATCAAAGTTGTTGCACTTCATGGCCTTTTATAGTGGTTAAGAACACCATAAAATGTTGACACAAAGTCTAGCACTTACCACAACATTCCCACAGGTGTCCTACATGTTTAGGGGTTGTTTAGGGGCCAAGGGATATGAGGAAACTCGTTTAAAGGTGAGTTTTTGCGTTTAAACAGCAAACAACAAGTTTCTGGTCGCTGGGCACTACCTTACAGACCGTAAGGTAAGGCTTACGGTCCGTAAGCCGTTGATCAGAAGTGAAAAATTGTTGTTCTTTGGTGTTTTGAAGGGGCAACCACTTATCTCGACTTTGGGACATTGTTTTATCAATTAGGGGCCCTTAAAATTTGCCTTGTACTATTACATACCCTACCATTTGGTATGTTTCAATGAATTCATTTTGAAAGTGCCGAACAAGATGGTTTACCATGCATTTTCTTCATAGGAGTCCACCATTTCAATTATTGTCAAGAATTTCTGGATTTTGATGTTTAATATTTATATACTTGGGTCTTGGGATTTATAATTGAGGTCGTTCAGAGGTAAAAATTAACATGACGCCACTTTTAAATCCTGCCAAAACATCTTTATTACATTCGGGTTTACAACGCGTTTTGTCTTTCATGACACGTGTCGTTATTTCATTGAACACGAATTTTCGAGGTGTTACATCCTCACCCCCTTAAAATAAATCTCGACCCGAGATTTACTGAAATAAATAAGGGTACTTTTCTTTCATGGTGGATTCAACCTCCCACGTATACTCGGGACCTCTACGGGCATCCCATTTGACCTTTACAATAGGTACATGCTTCCTTCGAAGCTTCTTTACCTGTCGATCTTCAATCGACAAAGGTTTTTTTCCACAAATTTTAAGCTCTCATCTATATGCACATCTGTATGCGGTATTATCAGTGATTCGTCAGCGAAACACTTTTTTAGATTGCAGATGTGGAACACATTGTGAATTCCACTGAGCTCTTCCGGTAAGTTTAATTTATAGGCAACTGACCCGACACGTTCGATAACCTCGAAAGGACCTATGTATCTCGGGCTTAGCTTGCCTTTCTTACCAAATCGCATCACTCCCTTCCAGGGTGATACTTTTAGCAACTGATGTGTGCAAAATGCAACATATAAATTACATCAAATAAGGCATAAAACTAACCCTTTTTAAGTACTAATATTGGAAAAAGAGTGTTTTTGTCTTCCTTTTGTATTTTCAGGATTAAATGAGCTCAAAAACGCAAAAGAAGCAAAAAGACAGCTAAATCCAACATAAATACAAGAAAAGGAATATTAGTGGACTGCCCGACCCCTCAACGGCACCTTCAAAAGCAAAGAAGAGAAATCAGAAGGCTGAACACGCCCCGTGCTCAGCCAGCACGGGGTCGTGCCCAAGAAGCAGCAGAAAAGACAAACCTATAGAAGCTTCTATTGCCCATCACGGGGCCGTGCTCAGCGGACACGGGGGCGTGTCGAAAGTACAGCAGGCGCATTTATTGTAATTGCGAATTACAATTAATGAGGAGAGAGATTGTCAGACAGACACGGGGCCGTGCCCAGCGGACACGGGGCCGTGCCCAGCGGACACGGGGCCGTGCCCAGCGGACACGGGGCCGTGTCCAGCTCTCTGTTCAGCCTATAAATAGGAGTGCTTGGATTCATTTCATCTCATCCCTTGGCACACCACCTCTCTCACACTTCATCCACCACCCACCACCATCACAACACCATCATCCACCACCATCATCCATTGTCCATCGTAGAGTGTGTGAGTCGTCTCGGGATCCAAGATTGATCGTAAGAGTTCTTGACAATCAAGGCCATGTTTGCCTAAGTCTCTTACATCACTTGGTGAAGACAAAGTGTCTAGTATAATACTTTTTATTTCTAATCTTTTGCACTTTTTATTTGGTTTTGTATTAATGACTTTAATAACTAGTTACTTATGTTGAAGGTGATCTTTCCTTATCGTTTGTCCGTGGTGTCTTGGCATTATTTTACTGTCTATATAAAATAAAGGATTTTCACCATTCATATCTCCACGGTCTATATGGAGATATGTTGGCTACCTGGTAGGGGGTTAAGGGAACGGTTTGGTAAAGGTCTTGCCATTGTTCAGCGTTTAGAGGTCCTGCAATGGACCTGGGTCAAATTTAGTAGGACCTCCTTCAATACTTTACGGTATTGGATGGCGGGGGTCCAAACTCTTTGATCCCCTCATAAGTTAACTACTATTAATACTATAACCCGGCTATTTAGGACTGTATCCCTGCTGACTCAGACTACTTAGCCGAGGGTAACGTCACCGCCAAAAGCGGGGCCTACCACAATACTGCATTAATAACTTAATTCATTATCTTCCAATAATCCACCATTTTAGGATTGTATCCCTGCTGACTCAAACTACTGGGGTGAGGGTAACGTCACCTTCAAAAGAGGGGCCTACTACAATAACTAAGATAATCTCTTAATTATGTGCAAAAGTGCGGAAATAATCAAAGGTTATACTAGATACGAGTCGGAACCAAGTGATTCATCTTGTCTATCTGTTTTTTCTTTTATTTTTATTTTCAGCATTTTAGTTAGTTTTTATTTCCTTAGTTTAAAACATTTTTCTAAAATTTTATTTTGGTTAGACGTTGAGGATAAACCGGTACTAAAAGCTCTTGTGTCCTTGGACGACCTCGGTATCTTACCAACGCTATACTACACTCAACGATGGGTGCACTTGCCCATATGTGTGTTTAGTGTTAGTGAAATATCGTGTTTTATAAATTTAAAACTTGGCTAAAATAAGTGTTAAAAAGGGCTTAAAATATACACCTAATATATACGACACTTCGCACGCATCAAGTTTTTGGCGCCGTTGCCGGGGACACAAGGATTTTAAGAAAGTTAGGAATCAACGGCCTAATCATTTTTTATTTTTCTTTTTATTTTTTTTAGGACTTTCTTAGTTTTTCAGCTTCTGCAGCGCTCAGCACGGGCCGTGCCCGGTCAGACACGGGCCGTGCCCAGCATCATCACTGGCAGTTTTTATTTTCTGAGTTACAGAAAGCTGAACACGGGGCCGTGTCGGTGCAACACGGGGTCGTGTCCAACTCCCAGTAACAGGGATCCATAAATCAATTACTGTACCTCTGAACACGGGCCGTGTTCACTGAGCACGGGGCCGTGGTGAACATTCTGACCAGCGTTCTTTTCTGTTTTTGTTGCAGGACTTGGAACCCAGGCGCCACATTTGAACCTCCTACGTAGTGCATGAGCTCCAGTTCTAGTAGAGACATAAAAGAACCCTTAGAAGAACCCGAGCGCTTTCTCAGAAAAAGACTAAAAGCTAAAAATCAAGAGAAAGCTTCGGGGGACCCACTTCCAATGGCGGACCAACGTACCCTCATGGATTACCTACGGCCTACCGTAGGCAATCTTGGCGCCGCTATCAATGCACCGAATGTCGAGGCCAACAACTTCGAACTTCGGCCGCATTTGATACAAATGCTCCAAAACTCCGCAACCTTCCACGGGCTTGCGGACGAGGATCCCCATCTACATATTACTAACTTCTTAGAAATATGTGATACCTTTCGGATCAATGGAGCGTCAAATGACGCCATCCGCCTTCGAATGTTTCCATTTTCACTAAAAGACCGAGCTAAGGCTTGGCTTAACACCCTCCCAGTTGGATCGGTAAACACTTGGGATGAACTTGCCCAAAAGTTTTTATATAAGTATTTCCCTCCTGCTAAAACGGCTAAATTAATGACTGAAATTAATACATACTCACAAGAGGATGGGGAATCCTTATATGAAACTTGGGAAAGGTTCAAGGAGCTTCTAAGAAAGTGTCCTCATCACGGTCTAGCGGTGTGGCAACAAGTATCCACTTTCTACAATGGGTTGTTGCCACACACAAGACAAACACTTGACTCAAGCTCCGGGGGGCTCTTAGGTAATCGTCGCCCAAATGAAATATATAACCAGATTGAGGAAATTGCTCAAACCAATTTTCAATGGCACACTCCCCGAGGTAATAAATCTATTGCCCCGGGCGCCCATAAGGTTGATGAAAGCACCTCTTTACAAGCCCAAATCGAGGCCCTCTCTTCAAAAATCAAAAGGCTAGAAATGACAAAAACGGCCTCGGTTATGGCTTGTGAAGGGTGTGGTGGGTCACATGAAAATTGGAGTTGTATGAAAGAATTAGATGAACAAACTAAAACGGTAAACTACATGGATAATAGACCTAGGCCGTCGGGTCCTCCAACGGGTACCTACAACCAAGGATGGCGTAACCACCCAAATCTTGGTTGGAGAGATCACGGCAATAGTAGTAACCAACAAAACCAACGAACTAATTTTCAACAACCGCAAAATTTTCCTCAACAACAAGGTGGAAGAGAAAGGCTTGAAGATACTGTATCTCGCCTCATCTCTGACACTGAAAAGAAAAACTCGGATCGATTTCAACAATTGGAATCGAATTTCAGAAATCAACAAGCTAGCATTCAAAACGTTGAAAAACAATTAAATCAACTAGCTCAAAATTTCTCCGAGAGACCACAAGGCGCGTTACCTAGCAATACCGAAACGAACCCGAAGGCACAAGTACATCTCATCACATTAAGAAATCGAACCGTGGGTCCCGAGGATGCTCCACTGCCGCCAAATGAAAGAAGCCATTCTAGCCAGCCTGTGACTCCTCCTGCGCCAGAAAAGGCTTCTACACCAAATCAAGAGCCCACCAAGACTCCTCCAATTCCGTACCCCGGTAGGTTGAATCGTCAAAAGACCGATGAGCAATTCGCAAAGTTCGAAAGTTTACTAAAACAATTGCATGTTAATATTCCTTTTATTGAGGTCCTAACCCAAATGCCTAAATATGCAAAATTCATGAGGGATTTCCTCACTCACAAAAGGAAAATTGAATCATTGCAATTAGTTAACTTAGGCGAAGAATGCTCAGCTTTAGTACTCAACAAACTTCCACAAAAGAAAATCGACCCCGGGAGCTTCACAATCCCTTGTTCGATTGGGAAGTCCCCCGTCCGAAATGCTTTAGCCGATCTCGGGGCTAGCATCAACCTCATGCCCACATCAATGTTCAAGCGACTCGGCCTAGGAACAACAAGCCCTACAAAGATGAGCATACAACTCGCCGACAGGTCCGTCAAATTCCCACAAGGTGTCGCCGAAAATCTGCTAGTCAAGGTTGACAAATTCGTCTTTCCAACCGACTTTGTCATCCTAGACATGGAAGAAGACACCGAGGTCCCTCTCATCCTCGGGAGGCCATTCCTAGCCACCGCCCAAGCATTGGTGGATATGAATGACGGAACTCTAACATTGAAGTTTGGGGATGAGGAAGTGAAATTTGAATGTGGAAGGCGAGTAGAGGAAGAAGATCCGGTCAACTACATGAAGGTCATAGACTCAAGCTTGGATGACGCTCTCTGACGGTGTAACATGGGATGCAACACATCCCACTTGGGTAACATATGACCAGGCTTCGGGTCTAGCCAAGGACCCTTATAAACGTGGCGCACCATGGAGGCATTCCACGGAACTATCCTTAGTTTAATTTAGATTAATTTTTATGTTTTCTAGTTAGTTTTAATTTTCAGGAATAAAACACACTCATGGTGGAAAAGGATGAAAAGGGGAACGAGAAAAATAAACCCATGCACAAGAACAAGGCAACCCGACAATTCTCACCATTTCAGAAGGTTCAACACGGGCCGTGCCCAACCAACACGGCCCCGTGCTGAGCACCCTGCAGAAAACGCCCAGTTCAGGTAACTGGACACGGGCCGTGTTCACCCAACACGCCCCCGTGTCCAGGATTCTGTTTCTCTTGTTTTAATTCTGTTACTGGCACTTGAACACGGGGCCGTGCCCGGACAACACGGGGCCGTGTTCAGTGCCCAGTAACACAAATTTTTGCTTTTCAAACACTATTTTACACATCTAATCAACCTAAAAATTTATTTTTGGGACACATTGAGGACAATGTGTAATTTAAGTGTGGGGGGGATGCTAAAACCTTGAATTTTGCAAGTCCTAAATACAAGCCTTACACAAAACTCTATTGGAACCGCTAATCACCCCAAAAAAAATTTTCAAAAAAAAAATTTTTTTTTTTACTTGTCTAGGTTTAACTCGGAAAATTCAAGTTCTCAAAAAGGTTATATTTTTACAAATTTACAACCAATAGCGTAGTGATAAAAAGAACCAACATAAGAAAATTATGAAAAGGCATAGCAAACTTATTTAAAATTTGATTATATATACTTGATCACATAAAAACCCATTCCCACAAAAGTGAGTTTTGAGCCTTTATTGAGCACACAGTTACATATCATTTGACTAAATGCTCATTTTTCGTTTCTTGTGTGAATAGCCACTTGGTTCTTACGACTCTAGAACTTGCCATGACAATACATTCCCGGTCCTTATCAACTTAAACCCGAGTAAGTAAATGATGGAGGCATTAGGACTAACCCTTTTTATTTCTACACCATTATTTTTTTTCTTTTACCACCTACCCAAAAATCCCCCTAGTTAGCCCCTTTGAGCCTAAACCTTTTCGTTTCATCACCCAAACAAAAAACCCTTTTACCCACCAAAACCTTTTTCATTTTTAACCCCTTATTTTAGTAACAAGTTCGGTTCTTCGTAAAAAAAAAAAAAAAAAAATTTGTGTGACAATGATGAAGCAAAAAGAAAATAAACAAACAAGTTAATCAAAAATAACTTAGTTTGAATAAAAGCTTCATCAAAATAAAAAGTTGCAAAAATACGAAAACCGACACTTGTTACGCTTTTAGCCCTTTTTCTACTAACCACTAACCCAACCACCTACCTTTAACCATAGCCTAACCCTTAACCCACAAAGTCCTCTTGATATCTACAAAGGTATAAAAGTTAAAAAGGAGGAGGATTGATTTCTTGGCAAGCCTACGGTAGGAATAAGTTCCATGCCGCTCTCGAGTGATTCACTAAAAATACACCTTCGGCCGAGTGTGAGTGATTTCCCCGTGAGGTATGTGAACTTGTATATAAATAGAATTTTAAAAAGGCATGTTATGCCCAAATAAGTAATTTCTTTTATGAAAAGTTCTAAATAAATCATTACGAAGAGGAGTGTAAATAAATAAAAATAAAACCCAAAAAGATCTTGGAAATCCCGACACTCTACGACAAGCCCAAAACCTTCTCTTCTACCTATTCCATTTGGGAGTGTAAGCCACATATTAAAGAGTTTTGCTTGAGGACAAGCAAAAGTTCAAGTGTGGGGGTATTTGATGTGTGCAAAATGCAACATATAAATTACATCAAATAAGGCATAAAACTAACCCTTTTTAAGTACTAATATTGGAAAAAGAGTGTTTTTGTCTTCCTTTTGTATTTTCAGGATTAAATGAGCTCAAAAACGCAAAAGAAGCAAAAAGACAGCTAAATCCAACATAAATACAAGAAAAGGAATATTAGTGGACTGCCCGACCCCTCAACGGCACCTTCCAAAGCAAAGAAGAGAAATCAGAAGGCTGAACACGCCCCGTGCTCAGCCAGCACGGGGTCGTGCCCAAGAAGCAGCAGAAAAGACAAACCTATAGAAGCTTCTATTGCCCATCACGGGGCCGTGCTCAGCGGACACGGGGGCGTGTCGAAAGTACAGCAGGCGCATTTATTGTAATTGCGAATTACAATTAATGAGGAGAGAGATTGTCAGACAGACACGGTGCCGTGCCCAGCGGACACGGGGCCGTGTCCAGCTCTCTGTTCAGCCTATAAATAGGAGTGCTTGGATTCATTTCATCTCATCCCTTGGCACACCACCTCTCTCACACTTCATCCACCACCCACCACCATCACAACACCATCATCCACCACCATCATCCATTGTCCATCGTAGAGTGTGTGAGTCGTCTCGGGATCCAAGATTGATCGTAAGAGTTCTTGACAATCAAGGCCATGTTTGCCTAAGTCTCTTACATCACTTGGTGAAGACAAAGTGTCTAGTATAATACTTTTTATTTCTAATCTTTTGCACTTTTTATTTGGTTTTGTATTAATGACTTTAATAACTAGTTACTTATGTTGAAGGTGATCTTTCCTTATCGTTTGTCCGTGGTGTCTTGGCATTATTTTACTGTCTATATAAAATAAAGGATTTTCACCATTCATATCTCCACGGTCTATATGGAGATATGTTGGCTACCTGGTAGGGGGTTAAGGGAACGGTTTGGTAAAGGTCTTGCCATTGTTCAGCGTTTAGAGGTCCTGCAATGGACCTGGGTCAAATTTAGTAGGACCTCCTTCAATACTTCACGGTACTGGATGGCGGGGGTCCAAACTCTTTGATCCCCTCATAAGTTAACTACTATTAATACTATAACCCGGCTATTTAGGACTGTATCCCTGCTGACTCAGACTACTTAGCCGAGGGTAACGTCACCGCCAAAAGCGGGGCCTACCACAATACTGCATTAATAACTTAATTCATTATCTTCCAATAATCCACCCTTTTAGGATTGTATCCCTGCTGACTCAAACTACTGGGGTGAGGGTAACGTCACCTTCAAAAGAGGGGCCTACTACAATAACTAAGATAATCTCTTAATTATGTGCAAAAGTGCAGAAATAATCAAAGGTTATACTAGATACGAGTCGGAACCAAGTGATTCATCTTGTCTATCTGTTTTTTCTTTTATTTTTATTTTCAGCATTTTAGTTAGTTTTTATTTCCTTAGTTTAAAACATTTTTCTAAAATTTTATTTTGGTTAGACGTTGAGGATAAACCGGTACTAAAAGCTCTTGTGTCCTTGGACGACCTCGGTATCTTACCAACGCTATACTACACTCAACGATGGGTGCACTTGCCCATATGTGTGTTTAGTGTTAGTGAAATATCGTGTTTTATAAATTTAAAACTTGGCTAAAATAAGTGTTAAAAAGGGCTTAAAATATACACCTAATATATACGACACTTCGCACGCATCAGCAACACTTTATCACCTACTTCGAAGTGAAAAGCTTTACGCTTCGGATCTGCGTAGCTCTTCTGCCTATCTCGGGCAGCTTTGAGACGGTCACGAATCTGGACAATCTTGTCCATCATTTCAAAGACTATCTCTGGTCCTGATAATTGGACATCTCCAACTTCCGCCCAACAAACGGGCGATCTACACTTTCTACCGTATAATGCCTCGAAGGGCGCATCCTTAATGCTGGTATGGTAGCTATTGTTGTAGGAGAACTCGATTAATGGTAGGTTCTTATCCCAACTACCACACAAGTCGATCGCACATGCATGTAGCATGTCTTCCAACGTTTGAATAGTGCGCTCACTCTGACCGTCAGTCTGAGGATGATAAGCCGTACTAAAATTCAAACGTGTGCCCAAAGATTGTTGGAAACTCTTCCAAAAATGTGACGTGTATCTAGTATCTCTGTCAGAGATAATAGACACAGGTATGCCATGTAAGGCTACAATCTTATCCACGTACAACTGGGCTAACATGTCGGAGCTATAAGTCACCTTGATGGGTAGGAAATGTGCTGACTTAGTCAGTCTGTCAACTATAACCCATATTGTATCATTTCCTTTCCTTGTCGTTGGTAACTTGGTGATAAAATCCATGGTTACCATTTCCTACTTCCACGTAGGAAGTTCAAGCTGTTGTAGCAAACCTGACGGTTTCTGATGCTCGGCTTTGACTTGCGCACAAGTCAAGCATTTAGCTACATAGGTGGCTACTGACTTCTTCAAGCCTATCCACCAATAATTTGCCCTTAGATCCTGGTAATCGAACTTACCAATCTATTGCCCCTACAATAGATGTTTATCATTCTATCTTTACAGGGTCTCCAAGGGAGCAGCCTTGATGCTTACATATCAACTATCATAGACAAGCTTATCTTAAGGTGAGATGGTTATTCCAACCACTACTTAACAAATTTTAAGGATTAGTTGATCCTTGTAGTTAGTTGAACAAATCGACGATTCAGAGCAGCTGATGGCAAATTCTTAATTGTTGCCTAATTAGGGTTGCGGTAAATAATGCATAAGCAAAATGAAGTGTCTTTCTTATTTAACAATATCAAACTTTCGGAATATCGAGTTAGGCTATATGAACCCTCTATTTTAAAACTTAGTAACTCAGGGTTTCGATTCTTCCAATGATGGTACTAGCCGTCTTGGAGATTTCATAATAATACAGCCTTAAATGGGATATAAATCTTAATTCTACCTACCTTCCAGGAGGTAAGCAGGGAAAACTTATGAGAAGATAATCAAGATGCAAGGAGGCTACAGAG
This sequence comes from Helianthus tuberosus, assembly GCA_030545235.1. NCBI lineage: Eukaryota > Viridiplantae > Streptophyta > Magnoliopsida > Asterales > Asteraceae > Helianthus > Helianthus tuberosus. Next base: position 67,383,812 of record CM060388.1, read on the forward strand.
ATTTTCCATATCTCAGGCTCCAGTTCATCCATCATTGCTCGTGTCAAATAAGTGACACCTTTATGTTACTAGTTCACGAATTCCTTAATCGGGAACATTTACTTGGACAATTCTATTCTGGATATCTTCTTTGAATACTACTAGTCGACTTTAGTACAATATGATCATTGGGATATCTTAGGGGTTCCATGTATTAAACCTCCATACTGATCAGGCATGGAAGTAATCTATGGGACACACTAGGATACGCCAATCCTCATATGGCACTTTTATCAAACATAGTTTGGCATTCGCAGGCGATAGAAAAACAATGAGAAAATAATTAAAATAACATATGTTGTCGTACTCTATGCGAAGAAAGAGTACTCTTAGATTTTTCGGAAGGATTTCTTGCCGATACTAGAAGAATCGGTTACTACGGTTTCCTTGGTAAGTTATACCTTGTGAATAATATAAAAGTTTGCTAAGCTTATGGTTTATGAAGATTTATTATTTCCTGTATTAAAAACAGGACACTTAGCAGAAATTATCATTGGTAAATGATAAGGAATGTATTTGATGACATCGTGAACTGCCGCTTGGCATTCATCAGGTGAGTTCAGGCATTTCTTCCTTTAGCCTTTCCAGGCTTAGCTGTACCTTCTTTGGCAGCTTTATGGTATCTAGTTCTGATGCGGCCTTGCTCACCACAGCAGTAATAGACTGCATTCTTTATGTCCCTACATTCATGGGAATGATGACCAGTTTCCTTAGCAGATGCCACACTGCTTTGGTCTTTGTTCTAATCGACACTGTCCCTAGTGTCTTTTATAGCAATTCTTACATACAGGCTCTTACTGAACTTTCGTTGCTTTTTATTTAGCCTGTACTTGCTCTCTTTCTTAGATTTCTGGGAGTTATCTTCCTCCTTTGGTTCATCCTTCATATACGAAGTGTGAACAAAACTCTTCTCATGAGCAATTGAACATGGTTTTGAATGAAATTCAGAGCGAGGAGCATTCGGCTCTTTGGATTGTTTCATGAACTTTCTATGGTCCTTCCAACTGCTGCGTCAACCACAGCCTGGAGATTAACTCCATTAATATTGAGGTTTTCGTTTGTAGTTTTATTAACTTTCGTCGCATTAATAGTATTGCGACTATCGTCTACCTCATCCGAGTTTTCCATACTCGAAACTTGGTATCAATCACCAAGGTTTAACAATTATTAGTCATCATTCTGATGACCTGACTTAGATTAGCCACGGCATTAATAAAACGTATGGGTTATTCTGTTCTGAACATTCTTAATGAATGCTATTTGAATGTATATCTATTACATTTAGCTTAGGTCACAAAAGGACTATCAATGGCATTTAAGGTTTGGAGCGACTCCAATACCTGCTTGACAGGGGACCATAATGTCACAACTGTCTTTGTCACAAGGACGATTATAAATAGCTCAAAGGCTAGCCTTACATGACTTTGGTTATATATATATATACATAAATGGCATAGAAGCCTGTCTCGAGGAACGTAGAAAGATATGGCAATAAGCCTAGTCATGAAGGACCTAAGTAATCATATGGCGCGAAGGCCTTGTCGTAATGACATTTAGATGCGGCACAAATGGCCTCGTCTCTAGGACGTTATAGGACATGGCACTAAGGCCTGTCACCAGCGATGTTAACATTTAGTATGTTAACTTGTCACGAACGACGAATTATAGCACGGAGGCTTGTTATGGGTGACTGGAAATATAACTTGTGGATTTGTCACAAGGACATCAATTCATAGGCTGCAATCTTATTAGATCAGGAGTTTTAAGGCTTGAACATAGTTCTTCACCTTTGGCCAGGGAGTCATAGACTACAACTGTCATCGTCTTGAAAGGCGATTCTTTTGACAGAAAGGTAAACCAATTAACATCACTAATGGATTTCTATCTATAATTTTCGTATCTAATGATATTAGTCATGATCACATCGATCATATTGACTATTAGGTTCTGGGTATAATCCCACCATTTTGAATAGGGGATCATAAAGATCACCACTATTTTGTCTTATCGACAGTAGAATAAAGCATAGCCCGTAGGCAATTCATCACTAGGGATGTCAATATTATGAATTTATGATCATCATACTGATGATACTAGTCAGGATCGCAATGATCATATAGACTATTAGGCTTGAGTGCAGCTCACTACCTTAAACAGGGGATCATAGAGATCGTAATGTTTGTGTCACAAATGGACAATATAATATGGCCCGTAGGCGAAACATCACTAATGGATGTTTACAATGGATTCATCATTTTAGATGATATAAGTCAGGATTGCATTAATCATATTGACTATTCGGCTTGAGCATAGCTCACCACCTTAGACAAGGAATCATAAAGATCATAATGTCAATGTCTCAGATGGACAATTTATTATAGCCCGTAGGCAAAACATCTTTTCTTGACAGGGAGTTGCAGGCTACCACTGTCTTTAGCCTCGGAGGGCGTTAATTATAGCCCGTAGGCATTTCCCTCCTAAGGGATATTTATAGTATGATCATCTTTTCAGATGATATTATTCGAGATCGTACGGACCCTACCGACTACTATGCTTGGACGTATTCCAACATCTTTAGACAGGGTCAAAGACCACCACTGTCGTCGTCTTATCGGACAACAAATTTAGCCTGTAGGCACTTCATCACTCACGGATGTTTATAATATGATCATCTTATAAGATGGTTTAAGCCATGATTTCTAGATCATAAGGCAAATTAGGAATTTAAAAAGTTTCCAATATAGGGATGACTGTTGTGATTTTATCGAATCACATTTGTCAGGAGTGCTAACACGTTCTTAGGTGTTAACAAGGACCTGAATCCCTTGAGTAGGTTTCACCATCTTGGCCGCGTAGGCTAGGTTTCACCTTTAAGATTCTTTTTAAACTGCATACTGGCAGGGAAGGAAGGATATTTATTTTATTCAGGATTTTTATCATAAATCCTAATTTATAAGTTAATAATAGCACAAATGGCCTAGTCGCGTAGACAAGTTTAATTTATAAGCCATGATTTCAGAGAATCGAGACATTAAGGTTTGAATCAAAGTTCATTACCTTTTCTTGACAGGGAGTTGTAAGCTACCACTGTCTTTAGTCTCAGAGGACATTAACTATAGCCCGTAGGCACTTCCCTTCTAAGGGATGTTTATTACGGAATTGCCCCTTAGGGAAATTCATTAACCATGGTAAACAGAGACCATATTTGGTTAATTTATTAATCATATATATTTAGGATTTCTATTATAATTTATCCTAATTATAAAACATTCACAGTTTTATTAGTGGCACCCAATGGCCTGGTCACATGGACATTTATAAATTATAAGCTTATGATTTCAGAGAATCAAAGCAACAATAACAGTTTTATTTAATAGCACAAAAGGCCTAGTCACAAGGACAATTTTTAAATTATAAGCCATGATTTCAGAAAATCAAGACCTTTAAGTATATTAGCACAACAGGCTTAGTCACAAGGACATATATAAATTATAAGCTATGATTTCAGAGAATCAAAGCATGAAGGTATTCTGGCACAATAGGCCTAGTCACAAGGACATTTATAAATTATAAGCTAGGATTTCAGAGAATCAAAGCCTTGAGGTTTGAACCTAGTTCATTACCTTTTTCTGACAGGGAGTCATAGCTACCACTGTATTTTGGCTCATGTAGAAATGAGCAAGGCCCGTAGGCACTATATTACCACGTATGGTTAAAATATGATCATCTTAATTGATGATGTAAACCCAGGATTCAGAGATCATTAAACTGGGTTAGGAATCTTTTGAAGAATCCTTAATAACGTGTGTGATTTCCAACGAATCACCTCTGCCGGGAGTGTTAACATGTTTTCAGATGTTAACTGAGATACGAATCTTTTAAACAGGTCTTACCATCTTGGCCAGGTCTTTATAATGACACTCAAGCTAGGTTTCACTCTTAAGATTCTTTTAATATTTATCGCAGAACAATTTCTAAATTGAAATGTTAATAAGGATCTGAATCTAAATTGAGGAACTGCCATCTTGGCCGGTCTTAATATGACCCGAAGCTAGGTCTTGTCCTTTTTAGATTTTGCCATTTTATTATAATGGTAGATCTTGCAAAAGGAAATGTTATTTTCCATTTATTTAATATTTCTTGTTTAGAATGAAAGTTTAAACTTAATCATTCCACTATATAAAAATAAAAGTATAAAGTTGCCCTAAGCGGGACTTGAAAGGGATAATGTTGTCCTCGTAGGGACTGAAAGATAATTGTGTCCTCATAAGGACTTATTAAGGAAACGATCTTCAGCAAGAGGAGTTTCTTCTTTATTTTATTTCTGAGTGTCCTCTCCTTGGATGCTCGTTTCATTCTAGCCGCGGTACGAAGCTCAGCATTTCAAGGCTCCAGTGGAGGATTTTTATCACAGCTTCTTCGCTTGGCGACGTATATATAAAAATTTGGAAGCAAAAATTTCCAGGTTAGGATTGAGAATAACCCTATGTTAAGTCTAGACTCAGAAGGTCAAGGAATGTGCTACTGTGTCATTGAGATTAAACACGAAAGACTAGTGTTCAATTCACTCAATGTTGGCTCTGATACCAACCTGTCACACCCCGATTTCCACGTGTCACCGGTGGGCCCGGTGGGGAGTATCGTGACGTGGTTGGCAACATAATAGTCAAACAACACAATATTAAATATGCACAGTGGAAGCAATTTTAAAAGATATAATACAACCGAATTTAATATTGTAATATCAAATGTCACAATATTCGGAAGTTTATCCACAGAAGGATCGAAAATAAAATATGACAATAGTTCAACAGACTTCAGGCATCTTAAGCTTGCGAGACTTCTAATGATGCTAAGGAGAAATCCCAGCCAATTACGCTTAGTACCTGCATTTAATCTTTTTGGGAAAATACGTCAGTTTACACTGGTAAATACAATCAACTGGCTCATTTTGGAAAATGATTGAAAATTGGTTTGGATGCACGTGGCATAAATGTTTTATAATTTGATTAAAATGCACAGAGGCAAGATTAATCTTTTTAACTTGGGAGAATTATTTAATACTATAATCTTGTGAACGAATTACATGTTCCTTGTGCGTTCAGTAGCCCGGATCTTGTCCGGGTTAAAGATCAATAGACACACCACATTATTCTTTTGTGCACTGACGGGTGTACGCCTACACCCCGCGCTTAATTCGTGGCCATTTCGTAAAATGATGCCAAGGATATCCGGGACATGGTCATTAACCCCCCAAAGGCTTTAAGTAACAATACTGTTTAAACGAGCCGATCAAATTTATTCAATTACCCACTCAACGGTGGAGGATTTGATGCCCGATCAAGCGGTACTCTATATACCGTAACCCAAGCCCGTATAGGGAAAATAAGTTAAAAGTATTTACCTGAGCAATGTATAAATCACAATAAGCAAATTGCAAGTAGCTTTTACTGGTCCTCCTAATCTGGAACGAAGGTTTATAATAACCTATTAGAATCCTAACGGGTCTTTAGTTAAGCTTAAGCTTAGACCGGCTAGTTTCTAAGATACGGTTCGTACGCACGATTAAGCGAAGACCGGATAGAATGTGATTTAGACCCGACAAGTTCGGAGACTTGCTTAATATGGTATTTCATACACATTCTGGATTTTGAGAATAAACCGATAGGGTTTAACCCGTTTAGGCTAATTTATGTAAACTAGTTACATAAACCGAACCGAACGCGTAATAAGCGTAACGGGTATTCATGAGATCCATCTACAGGTTTCCTAATTTAATATGCTTCAAATATGTTGTGACATCAGTAAGTTGTCTTTCATTATGCCCGGAACGAGTTTAAACACAAACTATGCCCCGTAGGGGTAGTTTGGTCATTTAAAAGTTTATAAAAGAGTTTAAGTGTTTGCCTGAGTTACAGGTCTGATGTAATCAGCAAACATACTCAATTTAACAAGTTATAACAGTAAGGTAAAGTATATATGTGAAATTTATCAATTATAACCAAACTATGCACCGTAGGGGCATTTTGGTAATTTCACATAAGCCGAAGAGCTCAAAACTGAAGTCTGAGCTCATCAACCTTTGCTTACTGTTAAAATGTTATGATTTGCCTCAAATATCAGTAGGTATCAACCCTTGTATGTTTAAAATAGTTTTAGTACATACTATGCGTTAAAAACGCTTAATAAGGCGATTAAAAGCCATTTCCGGGTTCGATACATAAATCGGATATTTTTATTATTCCAGAAGGCTTAAAATAATTTATTTATCATTTAAGATCAGTATCAAAAGGTTTGGAGTCGATTAGATATATAAAACTCATTTTATGGCCCGTTAGGGCAAAACCGACAATTACCGGATTAAGCCTACGACTATAAGTTATGCTCAGCCTAAAATTAATTAAAAATCTTTAAAAATCCCAAAATAATATATTACATCAGTGGGTAAAATATTTGATATCAAAAAGTAGGTTTAAATAGGCTATACGCTAATTTTGTCGTTTAATTAACATAAAGCTTCCAATTTGCGCTAATGAGCATAACTCTTATTCTACACCTCAAACTGATGTCAAACTTTGCATACAAGCTTATATATCAGTAACTAAGGTTTCTACTCTTTTACATTTTTAAGAATCACGTTTTAAGGTGAAAAGGGCATAATGGTCAACATATGAGCAATTAACGGTATCATGCGTATTAATCGGTTAACTCATGAACCGTGGTGTATAATCACAGAGGGTTATACTAGCATGTAACCTGGTCCAAATGAAGCTCTTAGGTATTTCTAAATCATACCATAACGGGTCAGAACTGAAAGTCAAAGTATAAGTCAAACTAGCGACTTTCGGTTCCGAACCGGGTCTAAACAGGAAATTGTCGGGTTGAACATGTTTAGACATGTTCTTACACTAATTACCAATTTATATTAATGATCAAACAGGTTGTATGTGCTCTACATTGCTAATCATGCATAAATTGTAATTTAAACATTCTGTTGACTTTTTAATTACACGTTTGACCCGACATTAGACCTAGTTAGAGTGGAAATCAGGGGGAACCCTTTTGAGGGTTTATTACCCACATAATTACCAACGTATAACTACTTTTAATTCGAGATTTGACTGAGCCATTATTAATTAATCTCGAAGTCAAACCGTAATTACGACGGTTTGACTTTTAGCTAAATAACTAAGCTAAACTCAATTAAAGAAGGTCATGGTTACTTACAAGGGTCCTATGCACGAGTAGGGATGTCTTGGATCTGCTCCTAAGCTCCAGAAATGCTCCACAATTGCAGATGAAGGTGTGATCAAAGTTGTTGCACTTCATGGCCTTTTATAGTGGTTAAGAACACCATAAAATGTTGACACAAAGTCTAGCACTTACCACAACATTCCCACAGGTGTCCTACATGTTTAGGGGTTGTTTAGGGGCCAAGGGATATGAGGAAACTCGTTTAAAGGTGAGTTTTTGCGTTTAAACAGCAAACAGCAAGTTTCTGGTCGCTGGGCACTACCTTACGGACCGTAAGGTAAGGCTTACGGTCCGTCAGACGTTGATCAGAAGTGAAAAATTGTTGTTCTTTGGTGTTTTGAAGGGGCAACCACTTATCTCAACTTTGGGACATTGTTTTATCAATTAGGGGCCCTTAAAATGTGCCTTGTACTATTACATACCCTACCATTTGGTATGTTTCAATGAATTCATTTTGAAAGTGCCGAACAAGATGGTTTACCATGCATTTTCTTCGTAGGAGTCCACCATTTCAATTATTGTCAAGAATTTCTGGATTTTGATGTTTAATATTTATATACTTGGGTCTTGGGAGTTATAATTGAGGTCGTTCAGAGGTAAAAATTAACATGACGCCACTTTTAAATCCTGCCAAAACATCTTTATTACATCCGGGTTTACAACGCGTTTTGTCTTTCATGACACGTGTCGTTATTTCATTGAACACGAATTTTCGAGGTGTTACAAGTCTGTTGGTACTTAGACTATAGACTATGTCGTTTCTAAGACATCGACCCGGACTAGGTCGAGTCTTGCCTAATTCCCTAAAGTTATGGCTCTGATACCAATCTGTCACACCCCAACCGATGGCGGAAACATCGGGGCATGGCACTGAGCGAAACAGATTGTCCTTGAGTATCCATAACAACTATTAATTACCAGATATTTAAACATCATGTCCCATACCATAACATATCCAAATAAAACAGTTATTACAAATAATTGTCTCAAAAACAAACACTGTTCCGACAACTCAGATTTAGCGTGACATAACTTGACCCCTAGCTTGATTCACCAAAGCACAGCATTCCTAGCATCTTAAGCACCTGTCATATACGTTAAAATAGAGTCAATACACATAGTGTAAAGGTGAGCATACAAGTTTAATAGTATAGTAGATTTCAAAATCGTTTACGCATAACCAACATGTAACACGTAGCAAAGCGAAAGCTAGTAGGTTATCGACAATGAAATATGCACAGACATGACTGCGAGTTGTAGAATGCACAACACATATCCCCACTGGGACACGTGAAGTAAAGCCCTTAACATCCCCTGTCCACGACAGGTGCTGAGTCCAAACTATAGTACTATCGTCGCTAAGGTGTCAGGCAACAATCACTATGTAAACATAACATATGAGCATTCATCGAATAACACGTAACATGCAATAACGGTCAGCGTATAAATAGTGTTTGCGTTGTGTGTCGATTGTGATTTGAATAAGTAACGTATGTAACACCCAAAAATGCGTAAAGCAAAAAGGGTACGAGTATACTCACAGATTGTGTTTAGTAAATAAACACTCTCTTGGATTGAAGGGAGCGCTGGAAAATTAGCCTGAACAGTTAACGATAGCATAAGCGAAGAACGACGCGTTAAACGGTGCGAAAAGAACCAAGTGACGAATGGTAATCCGGTCGGATGGCAATCCGATCGGATGGTCATTCGATCTGATGTCAATCCATTCGGATGGTCATCCGATCGGATGACCATTCGTTCGGATTGACATTCGTTTGGGATGGATGTGTTTGTGTATGATGGCTTTGAAGTTTTCGTTGTAGCATTTTAAAATTAGAGAAGTATCTCTACCCTTCAGGTTGATCGATCGAACGGTCGTTCGATCGGATAGAGATCCGATTGGCGAGACATTTCTAGTGAGAACAAGTTCACAGCAGGATGGTCATTTGATCGAATGGTCTTCCGATCGGATGGCAATCCGTTAGACACTGCTGATCTTTGAAAATTACTAAAATGTTTAAGTGTTGGAGATCCAAACGTCAACCGATCGGATTGTCATTCGATCGGATGGCAATCCAATCGGACGGCAATCCTTTCGACATTCAGATCTTTTGAAAGTTTGAAAATGTTTAAGTGTGGAAGCTCAAGTGCAATCCGATTCGATTGTCGTTCGATCGGATGGCAATCTGATCGGACGGAAATCCGTCCAACGGTCTGATCGTTTTGCAAACTTGGAATTTTGTTAAGTTTTGGTAGTTTTTGCGGTTTGATCGAGGCAGTGTGATAACGTGTTAAACAACGGAACCTCGTCAAGTTTAAGTCCTCCGACCGAAGTGGGAATCACCCCAGTCCAATCAGTTTACTGTTCGTGACGGTGGTTCATGTTCAACCCAAAATCGGTTGTCTCTTTGATAGGAATCAGTCGGTTTTGAGTGCATTGAGTGTAAAAGAGTTGAAAGAAAGTTGGAAAAGTATATTTCAATCCTTTTAACTTTGAAAATGTTTAGATCTATGCGAAAACAATGTTAAATCATGTGCAAATCCTCCAGATCTGAGTTATTCTTGGTGGAATGAGGTCAAAACTTGAAGTTTATAAGAACTCCATGATGACATCATCCTTGAACACCTCAAATCCGCTGATTTCACGGTTAAAAGTTAAGATTTAAAGGAGAAAATGATGAAGAAGTGTGTGTAGATCATAGATGTACAAGATTTGGGTTAAAAACTTACAAGAATCGTGAGAAATCGAGAGAAAGGTGAGCTTGAGCGTGTTGGTCGAACGAGAGAGCTGTTACATCATTGTTGGTGATGTGACAGGGGTATTTATAGGTTGCCAAAAGAGGAAAAAGGAGCACAGGTGTCGGATCGGATGGTCATCCGTTCAGATGACCATTCGATCGAATGGTCATTCGATCGAAGTGGTCCGACGAGTTGGGTTTCGGCGTTTCGTTTTGCATTTTGAGCGTTGCGATGCGTTTAAGTGAGTGTCGATTATGCGATGCGATAGATTATACATAATGATCACACAAATACTATATCTAACATACAATCAACATAAATAACTTGCGTTTAGCATTTGCGATTTGTTTGCGTTGCGATAGAGTTGCGATTGCGTTTCGATTAATCACCACCAAACAATACGTAAACATGCACAGGTAACACATAAGTAGCACACACACGTAAAACAATATACAGAACCCATAATTCAAGTTGCGAATGCGATTGCGGTACGATTAGCGATAAAGCGATAAACATCGATTAAACCTCGATTATTAATAGATACTCCACATAATAGAAATAAAGTAACTAAATTGAAGAATTCGATTACAAGTCAAGAAGCACAAATCAGTAATTAAGCAAGGAGTGACAGATCGCAATTAGCAATCTTTTCTTCCTTTGACTTTGACTTTAACTTGTACTTTGACTTTCGTATCACGGGGTGTTACAGGTGAGGGTGGTTTTGGGGTTTTGGGGAGGGTGTAATTATGTGGTTGGTTCTCATGGTTTGGGGTTTCGAGAGTGAAGTGGGTGATGTATGGTGGCCATGGTTTATAAAGCAATGTATAAACTGCCATTTCAGTAAACTGCCATGGTTGGTTCTCGTGGTTTGGGGTTTCGAGACTGAAGTGGGTGATGTATGGTGGCCATGGTTGTTCACTATAGATTCAATAAGGGCATAGGGTTAGCAGATGGGTGGTTCTCGTGTGGTGGTGGTGTTTGTTCAGTTCAGGTGGTGGCTGGATTTGGTGGTGGTAGTGGAGGTTGGTTGGAGAGGAAGAGAGATGGCTGAGAGAAAAGATGGGGAATTATGTGTATTTATATTTTTTTCTAAATAAATGGATAAAATAACTTAAGTGCCCTAATAATGACCAAAATGCCCTGAGGAAAAGGATAAAAACCAGGTTTTTTTTAGAAATTTAACCTGATTTTAGATTTGGACCAAAATGGCAATAAAACTGCAACCACAGGGACCCAGATGCAAAAAGTTTGAGATTTGGACTAAAGTGGCAAAACTGGCCAAACCTTAGGGACCAAAATGGCAGTTTACTCAAAACAAAAACACATTGAGCAACCCGAATATAACACCATCTTCATTGTGTCATAGATTATGTTATAGATTCTGATAAAAACGCAATGGACATAACCCAAATTAACACTGTGTTATAAGTTTTGATAATAACACAATGTATAGAAATCTTAGTAAAAACGTAAGGACCAAAACCCGGTTGAATGACACAATGACAAGAACCTTTAACACAATAAAAAAAAACCTAGTAAAAATGAATTATTTTATTTTAGTTTTATGTAACAATATCATACTCATATTAAAGTAAAAAATGCTCATTATTATGGTGAGACTTTAAAAAAAAAACAAATGTCGTATGAAAAAGTTATGTGCATTTTAAATTGATGGGGGGAATTGGCATATGTCTTGCATGTGGAAAGAGAAAATCAATAAATGTAAGATTCCCTTTATGCCCCTCCATTATTTCTTGATGTTGAATGAAATCACATCCAGTAACAATAAAATTTTATTAATATTATAAAAACAGAGACGATTACAGACTAATGGTAGGTAGACGAGCAACAAGATGCATCGCTACCCCCTTCTGAATAGCAAACCCTACCCTGCTAAACACAAAATTCTGCCCCTTAACATGCGTGGTGTTACTGCTTACCACCTGCTGAACCCGCTTGAGGAACCGCATCGCGTCAGGGGCGAGAGCGCCAAAAGTATCAAAAGCGAACGGGACGAACACGTGCTGATTCTCGATGCAAGCTTTTTCATGCTTAGCTACTTTGGCCGTCTCTGCCTTAGTTATTGCTTGGCCCGCCACAAACTCGTGGTCCCTTAACCCAACGAGGGGGAACACACCTGTCAAATCAACACACACGTGTTTTCCTCCTTCCTATCCAAAAACAAGAATGTCAGCGGGCCGTAGGGTAGATCTCCCTTCTAATGGATCGGTCAAGAAGTTCACTGGAGCTTCCTTTTTTGCCGATATCCCTGCCCGCTTAAGGACATCATAAAGCACATCACGAACTAAATTGTGTCGATATTTAAATCCTGGTATTTCTTTTTTCTTAAAACTAATCTCAACCCTCTAAATCTAAGATTAATGGACTAGAATCTTTCTTACCCTTCTTATTTATGTTGTCCTTTGTATTTGATCCTAATCCCCTTGTATATGCATTTTAAACAGAGAATTAAAAGATACAATGTTACGACATGTTAGTTTTATAGAATGGAACAAAATTTAAATGAAATCGGAGTGTAGATTTTATTCCTTATGTTATTTATTTCTAATAGCATATATATATATAGTAAATATTTGATCCAGTGGTAAATTAATTGTTATCTCCCATAATAGGAGATTGTATCATGTGTATATATTGGAATGAATATAGTGGGGAAGGATCAAGGATCCATTCACAGAAATTGCAATTGCCTTTATGGTATCACGAGATAAGGGGGCCGAGATTGTATCATGATATATTGGAATGAATATTGTGGAGATGGATCAAGGATCCATTCACAGAAATTGCAAATGTCTTTATGGTATCACAAGACCAGGAGATAGCCTAAACTAGTCGATGATCACCATCTCTTCTTCCCTTCATCTATTGTTCCCTCACTTCTACACCACGGATTCAAAATACATCTAGCCACAACCGTCCCTAACATCAAGAGTTTCATCCCAATCACGGATCCTTTAAAAGGATCAAGGATTCTAGAAACTTATAATTTTATGCTTAATTTCTCTACCATGTAGCAACAACTTAAGATACTTTATCCTAACTTGGATTCTATGGTATGTGTTTTGTTTATCTTGTTTCTTTTATTAGCTTATTTCATTCTAAGCCTTTATAGGTGAGAGAATCAGTGATTCTAACATCTGCACATAAAAATTTTGTTTTATCGACCAGTTTACTTATTCTCAAATATAATACATATTAAACAAAATTTTGAAGAAATAAATAACACTAGGTATAGTTAAAAGCTTGATTTCATTAAACACCGTCATATTTATCAAAAACTAAGAAATGTTAGCTTTAACTCCATCGAGTACTGAACCTCTCGATGTATATATCTTTGAGCGTCGCCATGAACTGCACGTCTCTATCACCGCACTCTATATTACTGACAACACAAAGGTTACGAACGGAAGTTGAGGCATCGCCATCAGGTTTCTGGAAACCTGGTCTCTTGTGAACAGACCAAGATGCAGTCCATCAAAACACCTCTTCAGCTCTTGAAGAGTAGCCCTATCCACATATACTTGATCTCCAACTTGCTTAATAAAGTGCTGCTTTAATTCATCAAAGTTTGCAGAAGTGTATGATGACATTTTAAGTTATATATTACTCAAGTGATGTGAAAGAAGGATACATTGGTAGTAAAACGTGATGAAAAACAGGTGAACTGGCAATGATATTAATTTCACTGTACATTTATTAATCTAGGAGGGAAAAACGTGTACATTTAATATAAATATATAAATTCATATTTAAAAACAACAACCATTTAATGCAAAACCTTTCAAAAACAAGTTTCATGGGAAAACTATAAAATTAAATATCAAGAAAACGAAAGGACAAATTAAAAAAAAAAACAGGTTATCATAATTACGATTAACCTCTTCTTTTACCATAAAGATGCATTTTAAACACTATAAAAGACTGATGATTAGTTTGATTCAAAACATCAACAGTTGTCTTTTAAAAACATGTCCTCTCAAAAAACAAATCAAAATCTGCAACACCAACAATACTCTACATGGAAAACACATGCTTCTACCACTGGTCAGACACAAACGATGTTAAAATGCAATTCTCTAGATGGTCTCTGGAAGAAAACAGAGCTGATGAAGAACTAAACAGAAAAATCGACATCATCAGTGATAATAATTACAAGAAAACCTGGAGCAGCATCGGATTGCATGATGAAGTCCTCCACTCTCCTACATCAGACTTCAAGAACAATGCAGAAGAGTTTATCACACAGATGCTGAAACATGATCAGAAAATCTACGACATGCTAGCAGTTCTGCAAAACAAAAGAAAGAATGTAATTGCTGGGAAGAAGGCGAGAGTCTACGAAATCCTAGCAAGTGTTAATTGTAGGGAGTAATATTTTATGTATTTTTAAGTGTTTAATCTTTATTTGTATTTAATTTAATACTATCAATATCCATATTAACATATTCTAAAACCATTCTGGCTCCACAGATGCTTCTACCACTGGTCGCTCGAATAAAACAGAGCTGAAATATATCAACACTTTAAAATAAAAATTATCAACAATTTAAAAAAATCCACCAACCTAAAATAACCCGCAGACAATTGTATGAATTTCAAAAAACTCTGATTAGGCTGAAATATAAAGCGAGAATTAGAGTAGATCAATTCAAAATTTAAAATTCTAAATTACAAAAAAAAAACATACTTTCAACGATTTTGGAACAATTATGTGAAGTACAAAGATCTGTAATTGGAGATTAACAGACTGAATATGAAAATTCTGCATTTGAGAGAAAGAGAGATTGGTCGCGGATATGAGTGAGAGAGATAAATTGAAATTTGAATGTGGAGCCAGAATCTGTTGTGTTATATATGTATATGTGTATGGTTTGTAATAGACAATTGTACAAATTAGGAAATCAAATCTGTTATATTTGTTATGTAAATATCTCCTCTATGTTAGGAGATTCCTTGTACTCTATATATATTCTGTAATTATCAATGAGAAGGCAAGGTTTACATTCTTTCAATTGTACAAATTAGGAAATCATATCTGTTATATTTGTTATGTAAATATCTCCTCTATGTTAGGAGATTCCTTGTACTCTATATATATTCTGTAATTATCAATGAGAAGGGCAAGGTTTACATTCTTTCAATTGTACAAATTAGGAAATCATATCTGTTATATTTGTTATGTAAATATCTCCTCTATGTTAGGAGATTCCTTGTACTCTATATATATTCTGTAATTATCAATGAGAAGGGCAAGGTTTACATTCTTTCAGTTTGAATTTTAAATCTGGAGCCAGAATTTTGAATTTTGAATCTAGGCAGAGATTTTGATGACAAATGTTTGAATTTCGTATGCATGAATACATCTATATGGGCAGAGGTTTGATGGCAGTGTTTTAAATAGATTTTAAAGTGATTTTATATATTAAGACTTATAATGCAATAATGACATAAGAAAGGCATTGGTGGACAGCCTCTATGACTGTCACCTCAGCTTTTCTTATGTCACTGCGTTTTCTTCTTTTATAGAAAGTATAGATATAGGTACAGACGTAATCAAAAAAGCTTTGAAATTTGTAAATATTACCAACCTTTTAATTTATATATGACGTTTTTGTCAAACATGTTTTTTATGTCTATCTAATTTTCACGTGTTAAATGTATTTACTTATATCTTCTTAAAAACTACTAATTATTTTCGATCACTCAAAAATGTTCAAATCATAAAACTTTAATTCATATCTCAAGGTGGAAAGGCATCCAACGGTACTACCCTTGCCTCGTCCAATCCTACGTTGTCATGTCAATTCTACACCTAAGTACTCTAGAATCACCAAAACACTGGCGGCACCTACCCCCAAGAACCCTAGAACCATTGACTCCGCCTTTTACTCCATCCACCAGCCACACACACTATTCAAGAGATGAACCTCGCCTCCTCAAACCACTTCTCTCCAAACCATCACGGCAAACCTTTGCCTTGTAAACTACCCTAATCCGAACCGTAGGGGGTGGCGGCGGTGTTGCCGCACTACAACAAACCCGTGAGGCCCCCCCCCCCCCCCCCCAACAACTAAAAAGGTCATTCAATAGGTTTTCCTCTTGTCTTCTTAGACGATTTGGAAAGCTCACAGTAGTCTTATTTTCAACCATAAAAGACCAGGGGTTGGTGGTGCTGTGGAGGAAGTCAAGTCCATCGGCTTTCTTTGGCTAAAGAATCAAGCTAAGCTTGTCGGTTTGGATGAATTGAGTTGGGGTTGTTTTGATTTTGTTGTCATTTTCACTAGCTTGTTTTTTGTTGTATTTGTTGTTTTGTTCCTCAAGCTCCTTACGTAGTTGGTTCATTTCTAATGAATGCCATTAAAAAAAAAACTAAAAGAATAATTTGATGTAACATGACATGTAACTAAACTCTAATAACCTACAACATTTTATCTTCTTTCTATCATCACCCATCACAAATCCAACCAATACCATGCCCATTCAAAACCCCCTTTCAATGTTCCATTTTTTTGTCTCATGCCATGCTACAGACAACTTTACAGCTTTTTCTACACACATTTGGAAGCCTTTCCCTTTTTCTTTTCCTTTATTTTTAATATATTCAAACACATTACTTTTTTGCCATTGGTATAACCTTCAAACTCCCAAACACCCATCACCCTGTAGTACTGTTTCTGGCAGTTAAAACAATAACAAGACATCACAAAAGCTTTCATTTTAAGGACACACATTTGCTTTCTTGTTCCTTCACCTTTGCTGTTTGTGCTTTTCCATCCAAACCTCATCAAAGTTTCTTTCCCAAAGCACTTATTACAAGTGGGGTTTTGTGGGTTTTACATTCCCTGATAACTGGAAGAAAAAGAAGACATTTTGTTCATTTTTTGCAGAATTAGAGCTCAGAGATACAAGGGGTTGGTAAAAAGCAGATTTTTTTGTATAAAATGGGAACAATTCAGAGGGATTCAGTCATTAACAATGTGCTCAAGAATCTTTGCTGTTCTTATGGATGGTCTTATGGTGTTTTCTGGAGTTTTGATCAGCAAAATGCAATGTGAGCACTCTTAATGCCTCATTTAAGCCATAAATAATAATACCCAAATCATTTTTTTTTGTAAATTCAGAGGGTGTTATTTTTTATATAATTTAGAAGTAAAATAAATATAATTAGTAATTAGTAATTAATTAATCCTTATTTCATCTCAAAAGGTTAAAAGGTTATTCTTTTTGTAGTAATTTTGAGGTGATAAGTTGATCTTTGAATGTTTCTTGCTTAATGTAGATTCTTGACTATACAAGATGCTTATTTTGATGAGGAAATCAGGGGTTTGATTGAAAGTTTGTGTCCACAAGTTCACATGCTAGGAGGAGGGTATGCTCATTTGCATAATACTTTGATTAAAAAAAATCCCAACAAATTAGTTTCACTTCTAGTAATAATAATAAATTATTTTCTTGAAAAATTCAAGATTAATTGGACAAGTTGCTTTTACCAAGAACCACCATTGGATGTGCTTAGAAGACCAAAACCGACGACAAAGTTCTTCAAATGCGATCCACGATATGTTTCTGGTATGAGTTATATCTATTCTTGTACCATTCTCATATATACTTCCCCTTTTGACAATTAATGAGCATGTTTAGGACTTTATGGGTATTCTAATCTTGTTAAAAGTATTTCTTTTTGCAGGATGATTCTGAATTTAATTGCCAATTTTCGTGTGGTATAAAGGTATAGTTTTTTGTTTAATCCTATGAGAGGCGTGTGTTTCGGGTGGTACCGTTGAAGGAACTAGGCTGGTACCAAATGCACTTGTTAATAATTTTGGTCCATTATTGCAGACAATTGCAGCAATCCCTGTGGAACCACAAGGAGTGGTACAATTTGGGTCCACTAACAAGGTTAATTCATGCTTTTGTTTAGTTAATAATTCTCATAATGTTTTAGGCTCCAAATTACCAGAAAACTGATTTATTGCTTCTGATGATTCAGATTATAGAGACTGTTGAGTTTGTAACTCAAACAAAAAGAATGTTTCAAGAAACTATGAATCATGGGATGTTTGAAGATGCCTATATTCCAGGTGGCGCGCACATTTCAGTGGGGCCCGCATGTTCTTCGGCTTGTCCCATACAGTCCTGCGTTTTGAGCTCAACATCTCAACCCGTAATAGCGGATCATAATCCGTCGGATAATTGGTTACAGCCAAATAGTGCATCATTAGTATCTGAACCCGGAGGTCTAGAATCATGGAGCTCGTTTCCTACTCAATCCAACGGCCAAGATTTGTTTGACCCATTACCAGAATTTGGAATCTCGGATGATTTCGATATTTCCCAATGGATCCCACCCTCTCCTGGTCAAAGTCAAGAACCTATTTCCATGAATAATGAAGAAAATGGAGGGAACTTGATGCCTATGGTTGATGAAAGTCAACTTGACTTTCATCATCAAAAGTCAACAAAAGGGTTGCTCTCAAAACTTAGGATTGATGAGCTTTTGGAGGGTATTTCTGGTACTTCACATGCTACGTCTTCGACCGCTAAAAGAAGGAAAGCAGGGAATTCGATATGGGAAATGAGTTCATTACGGACGGTTTTGCATAAACCAGGGCCTGGTCTGTGTATGGCTAATGGTTATGGCATGAACCGTTTGAGCACGGGTTCACAAGCTAAGAACCAAGTGGAACCACCAAAAGTCGTCAAGAAAAAGGCCAAACCAGGGACTCGGCCACGGCCTAAAGACCGCCAGCAAATCTTGGACCGTATGGCTGAGTTGAGGGAACTTATTCCCAATGGCAACAAGGCATGTAATTATAAACAAAACTTCAAACTTTTGAAAACACTTTTATTTGGAAAGAATCATATAATTGTATTTTTAAGTTTTATATCATGACTGACTATGATTTTCGCAGATGAGTATTGACTCTTTATTGGATCGAACCGTCAAACACATGGTTTTCTTGCAAAGTGTAACAAAATATGCTGACAGAATCAAACAGGCTGATGAAAAGGTGAGTTGAGCCTTTCTTTTAGAGGTGGCAGTATCGATTCAACTGGGTTGAAAGTTGTATAAAATCTATTTATAATGCACACAACCTCATAAATCGCTTTATTTAAAGCTACATTATTATTATTATTTTCATTATCGTTATCATTATCATTATCATTGTAACTCATTGCTTTTTGTAATACTATATTTAATTATTTATAAAAAAACAAACATTGCTAAGAGGGTCAACCCACCTCGTTGAGCCTGTTTCAACCCGTACTAAAAGTGACCCATTATCCTACCCGCTAACCCACCCATCTTGCCACCTCTATACTTTTATACGAGAATCTTTATTGCACGATAATTGATATTAAAGTCATTGTTTCAAAATGATTTCAGAAGAACAAAGACAATGATCCAAACTCGAATGACGCGACATGGGCTTATGAAGTAGGGAACCAAACGATGGGCTGTCCGCTTATTGTTGAGGATCTTAGTACCCCTGGACAAATGCTTATAGAGGTAAAAAAACAAAAAGTCATATGTGTTCTAACCCTATATTATTTGTTTAAACTTTGTAATATGCATGAATATTAACCATTTACGTGTAAATCTTGTTCAGATGCTGTGTGAAGACCGCGGGTTCTTTCTTGAAATGGTTGACATAATAAAAGGCTTTGGAGTGATAATCTTGAAAGGTGTGATGGAAATACGCGATAAGATATGGGCACGTTTTATAGTCGAATCTGAGGTAAAATATTCATTTAAGGTGTGTATGGATGCGCATTTGGAAATAGAACTAATTACATTATTTTACAGGCGAAGCGACATGTAACTAGGCACGAGATATTTGCATCCCTTGTCCAGTTTTTACAAGCAACATGCCTCGATGATAACCACGTTCGCCATACGATTATGGAAGAAAAGAATCGGGTACTTAACGGTTACCAGCAATCTTTGGTGCAACTTCCTATAAGCTTGCCAGAAACACACTATTGCATAGGTTTATGACCATTTTGGTTTAGGTTTGAAATATTAGTTTTCTTGATTTGGTCTCTTTCTAGAAATTTCCATGGTATGTTCATAGGTTGGAAGCAAAAGATGTAATTTGTAGGCTGACAGATACCTCTTTAATTGTTTCTATGTGGGATTTGGTTGGTGTTTCATAGTAGTGTATAAGAATGATTGGCATCACTAATTGTTTCAACTTTTATTTGCATATTTAATTATTAATATTAAATATATATTCTTAATTTGTTATTGCTGACCAATTTTAATTTTAACAAGCTATTTTAAAATTTTAAAAATGAAACCCTATAAGAATATGTGTTTTCCATTAACGAGTTGAGCCATTAATGTGCCAGCTCAGCCATCAACAGAGGGAACATCGTGCCGGATGGTTAATGGGGCGTGTTAATGGGTCCGTTAGTGGGGATGGTTGATGGGTTAACATAGGAAGAGGGTTAGGTGGTGGGGCCTATGGATGTTCCAACCAATCACATGCCACTTTTTTTTAATTATTTTATTGGGTATTTAGTTAATCCACAACATATTGTTAACGAGTATTTAGTTAATGGTCAAGTTCTTATATGATAATGATGTGGCGTTGATATAACAATAAGTTTAGTTAATCCACAACACATAGTCTAACAATTTGATTTTGGGGAAACGTATTGAACGGATTTTAGGTGGGGTTAATTTAAGGAAAATCAACAAATTGGCCAGTTGATCAAGAAAATATGAAATTAACCATCAACTTTTACTTTTACCAAAGTAGCCTATTTAAATACCATTCACAATCAAATCGGGTCATATTTTTTAGTTTTTTAAAGAGCGAAAAAAGTAATGTAGATAAGAGAAGGGATGAGTTAGAGATGAAAGAATGTATTTTTGTCCTTAAGGAAAAACATTAAAAAATGGATATATGAGGGGGTGTTTGGATTCCTTCTTAAAAACAACTTATTAACTTATATAAGTTATAAGTTAGAATTTCTAACTTTTCAAAAACAACTTTTTCACACACAAAAACAACTTAAATAAGTTAAACCAAACACTATAAAAACAACTTATTAACTTTGATAAGTCAATAAGTTATAAGTTGCTCTAAAATAAGCTAACCCAAACACCCACTGAGTGTAGGAAAAAAGATGAGAGCGAAGAGAAAGAACAAAGTTGTTTGTGATAGGGGCAAGTTAGAGAAAAAAGGGGATTGGTTGGACAAGTGCCAATTAGGTACCCTTAAAAACAAGAAAAAACACCCTTTTATTGGGTATGGTCTAATAGCATCTCTAATGCTCAAAACTGGATCAAGTCTAGAATCTGGATTTCAAAAGCGGACCATTGCTAAGACCGTGGGGTATGGGGCGGGGGTTTGGGCGTGGATTGGGGGAAAACGCCCAAACCACCATCCCGGGTGGGCGTGGCCCCATTGGCGTGGGTTTGAAGCCGGGCATGGGGCGGGCTAGTAAGTGACATGGCAGGCTCTCAATGGCCAAACCAAATTCATGCCCCCAACCCAAGCCCCACCATACCCCATGGGCGTGGGTTTTGGTGGTGGGGGGGGCTCCCATTCCACGTGTCAACAAATGCCCCAACCCAAGCCCCCCATACCCCACGGTCTAACGATGGAGGTGATGAGCTGTAAAGATCCGGTTCGGTGCATCGGCAAAAAGAGGAGAGGGTATGGTGGGTCCCCTTTGGACTGTTTGAAATTAAAAAAAAAACAAAAACAAATCCAACGACTACTTTTTTAAATTAATAAGAAACTGGTATAAAATTTAACCAACCCACTATATATATACATATTTTAACATATAGGGAGCTGCTAAAATAGAACCATCCCCAGTTGTAAGAACCGCGAGAACCACTCTCAACCAATCAGAACAAAGGGTATTTTGGTCATTTACGTCAAATGTCTAATCTGTCTCTCTCTTCAATTAATGTTATTTGACTTTCTTCTTCTCTCTAATATATCATCTCTTTCTCTCTCTTTTCATTTAAACAAAATCTGAGCTTTTGAAGGTTCCCCATCTTCTCTCCTGTTCTTCATCTGTGATGAAGATGAAGATGAAAATTTACCCTCTCCATCGCACACCCGCTGATATCTCCTCCTTCTTCACCCCCGATATACTCGCCGCCGCCATCACCCACCCCTGCCTCTCTCTCTCACACACTCGTTCACCACCGACATCACCCACCCCTGTTGCAGCGGCGACGGTGGCGGTGGCGTTGCAGCGGCGGCGGTGGCGGTGGCGTTGCAGCTCCGGCTGAGAAAGGGGATGGCGGTGGTGGGATGCCGGCGGTGGGATGACTTTGAAGGTTGTTTCTCTCTCTAGTAAGATATGCTCTCTCTCTATCTCATCTCTCTCTCACTGAGGAGAAAGAAAAATTATGTTGGATTTTTTTATTAGAGATGCTTTTTGGTAGATATGCTTGATGGGTCTGAAGATTATGTTTGTTTGATTGTGTTTGCTTGATGGGTCTGAAGATTATGTTTGTTTGATTTGGTTTGCTGGGTTTTCCTTTAATTTTGGTATTCTATATGAAATGGGTGTTGGGTGTTTTTATCAGAGATGTTTTTGTGTGCTTCCGTTAGCCGGCTTCGATGTCGACTGTTTTTACAGGTGGCCATTATTTGGAAGCGGTGCCGGCGGTGCCCCGTGGTGCCTGCTGGTGCCGGTGGTGCCCCGTTGTGCCGACTGAAACTTTTTTTTCCGACAATTGATATTGACGATTGCGTTCTTGGCAGTGATGATGCAAACTGATATTGACGATTGCGTTTTGGATCTGGGAAAACTGAGTTGCATTTTTTTGAATGTTTGGATGTGTTTTTGGATCTGGAAAAACTGAGTTGCATTTGTTTGAATGTTTGTTGAATGATGCAGGTTGTTTTGAATGATGCATTTGTATTCTTTGATTCTCCCGGGTTTTGATATGTTTTGGGTTGTGCGGCGATGATGATGCAAAAAAAAATCGTAGACTTTGATGACGATGGCGCGGCAAGGTCGGCGGAGGGTAGGTTTTTTGAACCTGCAACCCCACTTTTGCAGCCTTTTGATTATCCGTTAATCTGAGCCAAACCCCGTTTTTTTTCGAGATAGACTTTGTTTTGATGTTGTTGGTTTTTAATTCCCCCCCCCCCCTAGTCGATGATGATAACGATATATCTGAGACATCTCCCGAGTTTGCGATTTCTGGGTGCGTTCGTTTTTGCGTAAAGAAGTTTTTGTAAAAAAAAAAAGTTAACCCGTAAACTTTTTAACGTAAAACGTAAAAAACGTAAAACGTAAAAAGTTTTACGTAAGAACGTAAAAAGTTTTACGTAAGAACGTAAAACGTAAATTTTTTTTCGTAAAACGTAAAAAGTTTTACGTAAAACGTAAAAAGTAAAAAGTTTAACGTAATACGTAAAAAGTTTAACGTAAAAAGTTTAACGTAAAACGTAAAGAGTTTAAAAAGTTTAACGTAAAACGTAAACTTTTTAACGTAAAACATAAAACATAAAACGTAAACCTTTTTCTACGTAAGTTGTAAAACGTAAAAAACCGTGTGATTAAACGGCGCCTAAACAAGGGGCGTGAATGTGGCGCATAAAAACGCCGCGAAAAAAAAAACGGGACGTAAAAAACGCCGCGTTAAAAAAACGACGCTTGAAAAAGTCGAGCGTAAAAAACGACGTAAAAAAAACGACCCATTTAAAAAACGATGCGTAAAAACGGCGTGCAAAAACCGGCGCGCAAAAAAATTGTCTTTTTGTTAGAAAAATCTGAATTTAAAAATTTTTTTAATAAAAAAATCTTTTTAAAAAATAAAAAGTAATATAATAAAACTAAAAAGTAATATAATAAAACAAAAAAGTAATTAAAAAATAATAAAGAAAAAAGACAAAAAAATGTTATTTTACTAAACTACCATTTTGGATTAAAATATTAAAGACATAATAAGACAAAATGTATTTAATATTAATTTTTGTTACTTTTAATCTCATCCATTCATCTTGTTGATCTAAAGGCTAGAAAGTGGTTCCTATGGTTCTTACAACTAGATGTGGTTTTCATTTTAGCGATCCCCTTAACATATAAACAACTTATATAAGTTTTAACTTCTCACCAACCCACTATGTACCTATTTTAACATACATATCTCATAAAAACAAACACTCTCTACCTTTACTTTATATTTACCAATTTCACCTTCTCTGTCAAACACGATGAGCTCGAGTGACAAAGAAACCACACAACATCCACCTTCACGTAGTCTTTTAGACACAAAGAGCTAGAGTGATAAAGAAACAACCCAATGATATCCACCTCCACATGCAGTTCTATTTTTGATACCATTGCTCTTAATAATTAGTCCATGCACGTCGTTGTAAAGCAGTATGAGGAACTGATGTGCGGCGACATCAAAAACATGTACCTGGCACTTTATCATTTGTTGGGTATCGAAGTAGGCTCAAGTTCTGCTAGCCGAAAAAAGGGGAAAACGCAAAGTAATAAAAGGGGTCGAGTGGAAGGAGACACACGTATATGGAACGACTACTTTGCTCCAGTGCCGGTGTTCAATGATGTCCAATTTAGATGTTGGTTTCGGATGCAGCGTTTCTTTAGAATTGTGAACGACTTGTCTGTCAATTATCCACGTACTTTTCACAAAGGACTTGTCGGTTTGTGAATGGTGGATAATTTGAGTGAATAGAAATGGTAAAAGGTTGGTAATTATTGTTGATCAGTTCTATTTAAACATAATGGAAAACATGAATAACATACCTGTTACAGCAGACAGGCCAGCAAAGAATCCAGTCAGAGATGCAGCCATTGAGTTTGACATACTTATCAGGATGATTTGGTTCCCCCTTAGGGTGTAAGATTATGATGGTGATGAAATCGAAACAAGGGTTGGTTTCGGTTATGGAGAGAGAGCCGAAATTGATGTTATGAGGGTTGTGTAATTGTCTAATTGTCTAACCCTTAAACTCTCTAATAATCTCCTTATATATGCACCCAAGAGGAAACCTAATTAGTTAATAAGGGTAATATGGTCCATCAACAATTACCAACTAATTATTAATATGTTATTAATATATTTTGATCTATATAATATAAATGATTATAAAGGCTACAAGATAAAATATTATAATATTAATATATTTAATCTCACATTCTCCCACTTAGCCGAGTAATCATTTATCATGAGTATTAGATGAGCCTGGCCAGGAGTTAACACTCATTTTAGCCTTAAACCAATAACTATAGCAGAGAAATACAGCCGTTGAATCATAATTCGATTCAGGACCCCCATTAGTCATACTATAGCCTCAATTTAAAACCTAACAGTTATGATCAAAATACGCATAAGCCCTTTAGCGTCTGATTTGTATTTATGTTTTTCTATATGTCATTACACCGGCAGAACATATGTTAGAGACATACAAAATCAAACGGAGGAAATTTTGTTAATTAAAACATAAGCTAGTACAATATGCCATTAAATAGGGTCTTCAGTAAGTCTCATATTCGATACATGTTCTTCGAAAACTTTAGGTGGGAGACCTTTAGTCATCGGATCCGCAAGCATATCTTTAGTACTAATATACTCAATACAAATATTATTTTCCTCAACTCGTTCACGTACGAACAAATATTTTTTATCGAGATATAAACCGGCTCCAGTCGAACTGTTACTGTTCGAGAAACTAACGGCAGCTGAGTTATCACAGTAAAGCTTCAATGGTCTAGAAATGGAATTATCGATTTTGAGTCCAGTGATCAGATTTCTAAGCAACATTCCATGACAAGTCACGTTGTAAACAGCAATGTATTCTGCCATCATTGTGGAAGTTGTGGTTAACTGTTGTTTATGACTCTTCCATGAGATAGGTCCACCTGCTAACATAAAGATGTAGCTTGAAGTGGATTTCTTGTCATCTTTGCATTTGGCAAAGTCAGAATCAGAATAACCTACCACTTCTAAGTGATCACTTCTTTTATAAGTCAGTTTATAGTCTTTCGTCCCTTGCAGATATCTAAGGACCTTCTTAGCTGCTTTCCGGTGATCTAGGCCAGGATTAGTCTGATAACGGCCTAGCATTCCAGCAATATAAGCGATATCTGGGCGAGTACAGACTTGAGCATACATCGGGCTCCCGACTTGTCACACCCTGGCTTTGCGGAAGCGTGGTTAATTTGGTGTGACTTCTTAATACCATAGCTTAACCATAACAAAGCTATATGAAATAAAATCATGCAAGATCATCCATTTAATTAAGTTTTAAAAACCAAATACAATAACATTGTCTTAACGGAAACACATTCTAACGACATAAACATTGTTCAACAAACTCAACATAACATAAGCATAGTTTAAGGACTGTGACTTGTCCAGGAAAGAGTCACATTTCCCCAAACCCGGATGACCTCGTAACTAGTGCAGCGGGAAAACGCGTCATACCGCGTCAGATCCTTTAATTCCCTGAAATACATGTAAGTTGAAAAATCAACAACAATGTTGAGCGAGTTCATGTGTAAGTGAGTAAATAAACCTTTGTGAGTATAAAAATAGTCTTGGTATGTAGCAAATAAGGGAATTGAGATCACCAATGGTTTGCAAGGCCACTGATATATGTGAAGTGCAAATAGGGAGACTCAAACCTAGCAGATTTCGCCACGGCATTTGTATGTGGACAAAGTCACCCCGAGGTCCGTTTCTAGTTTGGCCTGGGGCTGGGCTCGCTACACCCAGATAGATCTACCGCTCCTGTCCCTCGGTCCTGCCATGAGGACTAATGGCCTCATATTGCTCCTACCCACTCACATGATCTAAGTAGTAAACCTCCTTACGCTAACCATACCATGTATAAAGTACTTGTAATCGAAGTAACATGTATTTCACCCCCGCAGTTAAGAAAACTGAAAACAGTTAGAGAAAAGGGGGACATGAACTCACCGTGGTGCGTCTCTACCAAGTATGCCTCCAAATCAAACAGCTGTATGACGACCTACACGTACTAATTCTATTAGACGGACGGCCGTGCCTTAGCTTTATGGTTTAAGTTTTTGGGAAATAGTTAGGCAATTATTTCGTGTTTACATTCTGTATATACTTGGTAGTCATTTTTCCTTCCCAAGGATGGGGGATTTAATACATGTGCGTTCGTATAATTCGGATTACACTATTAAGTCTCACTTAATATATTTTATTTCCAACTTCAAAATATAAATATTCTTCTCAAAAATATTATATTTTAATACATGTGATTTTCCAAAATAATACTTATTAATATTATTTTTACTCTAAAAATAATATTTACGTAGTTCACAAGTAATCATAAGCACTTATACAAGTGATGTTGTGAAAAATATATACTAAACATATTTATGTATCACGTTTTATTTTGTGAAAATCCCACCTCCGATTTTTTGTAAATATAGTCATGGCGAAACTTATATTTTGAAAACAAGTCAAAATGTATTTCTAACACTTATAGTGAAAATATTTCTAAGTGTTAGGTTTTTAGAAAAATTTCGCCAGAGTTTCCTCTGTAACTGGAGGTGGCCACGCTTTCAAGCGTATCATTTTCTTTTATAAATCAAACCAACAATCTTCTTATTCAATCAAAACAATGTTCAAATCACAAACTAGTCAAAATATGTATATAAATCGCATAAATTTCATGAACTTGTGATTTATTCAAACTATGAAGTAAATCCCATTACTTTTGGTGGATCTTTATATAAAACTATCCGATTTTGTAAAAACCTCGTTTTTATGAAAGTTCCATCTTTACAACTTCTCGTCATCCGTTTCAAAAATAGTTATTTTGTCGAAACTTTGTGTTACACAAGTGTTTACACACTTGTGTGTTCTAAAAACCATTCGTGTTAGTGTAAGATCCGTCTTTAAAATATGTTTTCTCTTGACACGTGGTCCTTTGAAAGTACCGCTTGTAGATACGTAGATCTACTAGTTTTAAACACTATTTCTTAAGCAAAATCGCTTTTACACAAGTTCATGATTCGTGTGTGGTAGAGTTTCATCCTTTAACCCTTGTTACTTCCAAAACAACCTTATGTCATGATCCAAGGTCATGACCAATCCGGGTTAAATGACGATCCGAGCTACCACAACATAGATCGGGTCCAAATAATCACACAAATCAATTACTACATGATTTACACAACATATGAGCTTTTAACCAACATTTTTAGTGTTTTAAGTAGACTTTTATGCTTCATCTTGTAAGATTACGAGTTTTAACCGTTACAAATCGTATTAACCACTTTAAAATAGTTCGAGAAGGTGATTTAAGTAACATACCACTAGCTCGAGGCTAGGGAAGAATCTAAGCGCAAATAGGGTGGATAAAAGCAAGAGAGTGAGGTCCTTCGCCTTCCGTTTGCACCAAGACTCCTTATACGAGATCCTTAACACTTGTAGATGATTGGAATGTGATGAACTAAACTCGAAAATGGGGGTGTGTTCAAGGGGGTGTTCGGCCGTAGCTTCTATAGAGAGAGGGAGAGAGTTTTGAGTTGTGTTGTGAGTTGTGGTGTTATGTTGTGTTATGCATCTAACTTATAGACAATCACAAGATCATTAACCAATAGATACTATGTCTTAGAGATATAAAGCACACTTAATATAATAATCAACAAAAAGGACAAGTGTGTCCCCTTCATGGGGACGGTTTGGTTAAGGGGGGGGGGTCTAGTTCGAATCCAACCATTAGTCAGGATACTAGTTAGGTTAAGTAAGTTAGTTAAGTGCTTAACCCGGTTAGTTGTGTGTCACGCGTTACAATGGGTGTTAGGGTATTCAAGGACCCTAACTGGCTCAGAAAAAGATGAATAATGAAAATAACAATATTTTCAGGTTTCGGGTACAGTCCGGTTGTTTGGTTGGATAGTAATCCGTTAAAGCGTTAACAAAGCTCTAAAGTGTTGTTAATACCATTTTTTTAGTGACACAACTCATTTCTGACACTTTGGAAGGTGTCTAGTAATATTTTTCTCATGTTTTGGCACTTTATTAGTTAGCTAAAAGCTGAATTATTATGTAAAGTGCTGAGTTTTGTGCTTAGAGCACGTTTTAGGCACATCCGGTCATTGTAACTTATTCCTAGAGATGCAGTTCTACAACCCTTGTATCCCTACACTCACCACTAGTGTAGCAAAATATTTCTGGCTCATACAGGCCTTAGAGGCAGTGTCTGCCTGATGCTGGCTTTATCAGCATGTTCAATAGGTTATCCGTTTATAGTGCTACTGTGCTTTTTGTGCATCATGTTTGTCACTAAGGTTCAGCATGTAAATAATGTAGTGACGGCAAGTAAAGTATGATGCAAGTAAGTACATGTATCAGTATTCAAGTAGCAGTTTATTCACAAGTTCAAGCAAGCACAGTAATTAAGCAGTAATTAATTATTAATTAAGTCGTACGGATACCTGGTTTAGTGAGGGTTGTCACATTCTCCCCCCGTTAGAAAAATTTCGTCCCGAAATTTTAAGTTCTGCTTGTCGATGCAGGGTTCTTAGGAAATAGGTGGGGGTATTTCTCTTTCATCCGGTCCTCACATTCCCAGGTGTATTCAGGACCGTGTCTGGCATTCCAACGAACTTTGACGAGCTTGACACTGCTCCGGCGGGTCTTGTTTACTTTCCAATCCGTAACCTCAACCGGTTCTTCAACGAAATGGAACGTGTCGTCAACATGAATCTCGTCGATGGGAATGGCAATGTCATCTTGAATTGGGCTTTTCTTCAGGTTAGATACATGAAATGTATCGTGAACACCATTCAGTTCAGCAGGTAAATCCAACTTGTATGCTACTAGTCCTATTCTTTCCAAAATTCTGAAAGGACCAATGTAGCGCGGATTTAACTTCCCACGCTTTCCGAAGCGTGCCACCCCTTTCCAGGGTGAAACCTTCTATAAAACCATTTCTCCCACTTGAAATTCCACATGTTTCCGGTTTGGATCCGCATAGGCCTTCTGTCTGTGGAGAGCTGCTTCGATGCGTTTAAGAATCTGTGCAATCTTGTCTGTCGTCTCTTGGACGATTTCGGGACCAGCAAGCTGCCTATCACCTGCGTCAGCCCAGCATAGGGGTGATCGGCACTTGCGTCCGTAAAGGGCTTCAAAGGGTGCGACACCAATACTGGTGTGGTAGCTGTTGTTGTATGAAAATTCGACCAAAGGCAAATGTTTATCCCAGCTATCGCTCAAATCCATAACACACGCTCTCAGCATGTCTTCCAAAGTCTGTATCGTTCGCTCGCTTTAACCGTCAGTTTGCGGATGAAACGCAGTGCTCAGATTCAATTGTGAGCCAAAGGCTTCTTGGAAGGATTGCCATATCCTTGACACAAACCTTCCGTCTCTATCAGAGATGATCGAGAGAGGCACTCCATGACGTGCGACGATCTCTCTCATGTATATTTCGGCCAATTTGCTCGTATTATCCTTTTCTCTGATAGGTAAGAAGTGTGCTGACTTCGTTAATCGATCCACTATTACCCAAATAGTGTCATGGCCTCTTGGCGTTCTTGGCAACTTTGTAATAAAGTCCGTGGAGATTTGTTCCCATTTCCACTTGGGAATCTCTGGTTGTTGCAGAAGTCCTGAAGGCTTCTGATATTCGGCTTTAACCTTAGCACATGTTAAACATTTGCTCACATAAACAGCAACATCGCCTTTCATCCTAGCCCACCAATAATAATCTTTGAGATCCTGGTACATCTTATCCGCTCCAGGGTGGATAGAGTACCGCGACTTGTGAGCTTCATCAAAAATAACCTTCCTTAAACCTCCAAACAAAGGAACCCAAATCCTTTTCTCAAAACATAACGTTCCTTCCTCGTTTGGCACCAGTAGCTTCTCCATCCCACGGAGATATTCTTCTTCGAGGTTTCTTTCCTTGAGAGCTTCTTTCTGCATGGCACGAATGCTCAAGGAAAGATCGGTTCGGATAATCATTTCTAAAGCCCTAACCCTTATGGGCTTGATCCTCTCCTTTCGACTTAGGGCATCGGCGACCACATTCGCCTTCCCTGGATGATACTTTATCTCGCAGTCGTAATCGTTCAGCAACTCAACCCATCGTCTTTGTCTCATATTCAGCTCATTTTGGTTGAATATGTGTTGTAGGCTCTTGTGATCTGTAAAAATTGTACACTTTGTACCATAAAGGTAGTGTCTCTAGATCTTTAATGCAAAAACCACTGCGCCAAGTTCCAAATCATGTGTGGTATAGTTCTTTTCGTGCATTTTCAATTGACGCGATGCGTAAGCAATAACCTTTTGGCGTTGCATCAACACGCAACCCAATCCTTGGCGCGAAGCGTCACAGTATACCACGAAATCATCTGTACCTTCCGGTAGTGCTAAGATTGGCGCATTGCAGAGCTTATCCTTCAATATCTGGAATGCTTCCTCCTGTTTGATTTCCCAATCAAACTTCTTATCTTTCTGCGTGAGGAGCGTCAACGGTTGAGCGATTTTTGAAAAATCCTCAATGAATCTTCGATAGTAGCCAGCCAAACCCAAGAATTGTCGAATCTCGGTTGGCGTCTTTGGCGTTTCCCAATTCTTAATCGCTTCGATCTTGGTGGGATCCACGTGGATTCCATCTCCATTTACCACGTGCCCAAGGAATTGTACTTCACGTAGCCAAAACTCGCACTTAGAGAACTTGGCATACAACTGTTCCTTCTTCAGCAACTCCAAAATAGCTCTTAGATGTTGCTCGTGCTCAGCCTTTGTTCTTGAATAAATCAAGATGTCGTCGATAAACACAATCACGAACTTGTCCAAGTACGGCTTGCAAACTCTATTCATCAAGTCCATAAAGACTGCAGGTGCGTTTGTCAAACCAAACGGCATAACAAGGAACTCGTAGTGTCCATAACGAGTTCTGAAGGCTGTCTTTGGGATACTCTCCTCTTGTATCCTTAACTGATGGTATCCAGATCGAAGATCGATCTTTGAATAAAAACTTGAACCTTGCAGTTGGTTGAACAGATCATCAATCCTTGGCAGAGGATATCTATTCTTGATCGTCAGCTTGTTCAACTCCCGGTAGTCAATGCACATACGAAAACTACCGTCCTTCTTCTTGACAAACAGGACCGGAGCTCCCCAAGGCGAGAAGCTTGGTCGGATAAATCCCTTGTCTAACAACTCTTGAAGTTGTGTTGACAGTTCCTGCATCTCAGACGGAGCAAGTCTGTACGGTGCCTTAGCCACAGGTGCGGCGCCTGGAACCAAGTCAATGCGGAACTCTACTTGTCTCTGAGGTGGCAGTCCAGGTAAGTCCTCTGGGAAGACTTCCGGATACTCCCTCACGACAGGGATGTCTTCTATTCTCGGCTCAGCAGCCTTCTTATCCACAATGTGCGCCAGGAAGGCAGCACATCCCTTTTGCAAACACTTTCGCGCTTTCAGGCAGCTGATAATTCTTAACGGCGTATCACGCTTCTCTCCGTGAACCACAATTGTTTCGCCATCTTCGGTTGGGATACGAACGACCTTTTCGTGACAAACTATTTCAGCCTTGTTGCCTGATAACCAATCCATTCCTACCACCACGTCAAAGCTTCCCAACTGGACTGGTAGTAGATCCAGAGTAAACTCACGCTCTCCTAATTCGGTCACACAGCCTCTGATAACTTCGTTGGCTTCTACTAACTTCCCATTAGCCAATTCGATTGAGTACGGAATATCTAACTTATTAGCGGCTAAACCAAGCATATTCTTAAACTCTAACGACACGAAGCTATAATCGGCACCAGTATCAAATAAAACGGATGCATAACGTTGATTTACAGGGAACGTACCAGTAACGACATTGGGGTCCTGGCGCGCTTCCCTTGCTTCGATTTGGAACACTCTTCCACGGGCTTGGTTTAACTCTGGGCAGTTCCTCTTAAAATGCCCAATATCACCGCAGTTAAAGCATCCAAGTCTTTGCCCGTTTCCACCTCCATTCCCAGCTTGGTTGTTGTTTTGGTTCGCATTCCCAGCCTGATTCACATTGTTGCCTCGATTCCCGTTTCCTCCATTGTTTACTTGTGGGCGATTTCCAATACCACCACGATTATTATTTCTATTCCCAAATCCTCCTTGGCCTCCCCGGCCAGCACTAGCCCAACAAGAATCCTTCAAGTGGCCCGGCTTTCCACATGCTTCGCATACTTTCACACTACAATGGCCAGTATGGTGGCGTTGACAGGTATTACACTTGGGCTGGGTGCCCTGATATCCTTTTCCTTTCTTCCCACTACCAGCTGTAACCTGAGCTGGTGTGCCTGATCCTCCCTTCTTAACCGCCACACTGGCGCCCTGCTTGAAGTTTGAGAACTTCCGTTTGTTACCTCCTGATGACTCGACGTGAGTCTCTTTCTTCTTAAGCTCAGCATCATCAAACTTGTTCAGGCGAATGGCCTCCTCTGTGAGAGCCACGCTCAAATCGGTCGCTTCAGTAATGGTCGCAGGCTTTGATGAGGTCACCATGCTTATGATTTGAGGAGCTAATCCCCAAATGAAACGTTCAATCCGCTTGAACTCCGGAGTGACCATGTAGGGTACCACATGCGATAAGTCATGGAACCTTTGAACGTATTCTGCGATCTTTGGACCGTCCATTTTCAAGTGCCAGAACTCGGTTTCCAATCTTTGGATTTCCGCGCGAGAGCAGTACTTTTTGCGCATAAGTTCCTTCAGTTCGGTCCAGGTTAGCGCGTAGGCAGCAGCTTCACCAAGTGTCTGTACTTGCAAATTCCACCAAGAGAGGGCTCCGTCCAGGAATAGCCCTGAGATATAGGTGACTTGCTGATCTAGTGCGCATTTGCTCATGCGAAGAACAGATTCAGTTTTCTCGGCCCAACAAACAAAGGCGACAGCACCTCCTGTGCCATCAAAGTTGACCGGTTTGCAGTCTAGAAACTGTTTGTAGGTGCATCCATGAGGTGGATTATTGTTGTTGCCAGTGTTGCCAGAGTTGCTTCCACTAGTCCCTCCTTAAGAGGCGGCGTATTGTGCAATGGCAGCAGCGATAATTTGCTGGAGTTCTGCCTCATTGGTAGGCATGTGGGTCTCACGTCTCGGCGGCATCTTCTAAAAGATGGTTTACGTTGGTCAGGCCATAGTAAAGATCCCATGTTATAGTACGTAAGTCAGGTCATAATGTAGCGTACGTATATAATGATAGTAATAGTACATAACATCTCATGTTATAATCATATCAATCACAAAACATCAATCACACAACATCCCATGTCATAGAATATAAATAATCAAATCAAGCATCAACTATGATGAGAATACTGCGATTTCCATATATCGAGACCACATAGTAAGCGTACAAGTACATCACAGCGTCATACAACATCAGTCGACTATGGGCTACATCACCCTAGTCCAAAATCTATATCAAATCAGTGTCAATACATCAAATACATGTCAACAAAAGTCAGAATCAAAATGTAGTCTCCAAAAATGCTGTGCAGTCAAAAGCATTCGCCGTCTTCTCACCAATGTTTTACCTATACGGTACTGAAGAGCTCTACACGGATGGCGGTGGAGGAGGGGGAAAGTGAGTGTAAAACAAGCGACGCAAATGGAGCCAGTCCTCCTCCATGGCTCTCTGGGTACGCAAGAATGAAGCAACCTGCTGCTCCAGGGCAAAAAGGCGTGCAGCATAGTCTGGTGGTACAGGTCGAGAGGGCTGCAAAGGAGAGTGGGTCTGACCCTGGCACTGACACGGCGGCGGCCGGGCTCTCTCAAGCTCCTGGATGCGCTGCGTGTGTGCCTCGTGCTGGGCGACAAAAGACATCAAAACGTCCTCAATGGTATACCCCATGTGGAAAGAATGGTAGGGGTCAGTCGGTGGCATAGCAGAAGGTGACGACCAGAGGAACGGCTCACTGGTGGGATCAAAAGGTGCCACATGAAATGGAGAAACAGGGGGAAAAGTAGCAGACGGTGGTATAGCAGGGATAGATACTGGTACATGTCCAAAAGGGTGAGCCGAAGAACCCTCTCCAGCTCGTGCTGGAGGTGTAAACCGAGGAAATGAAAAGGAGGTGTCAATGTGACGGGTATCAGTGATCTGAGGGGGAATAGGTGGGACCTCGTCATCAGCAGGAATCCACCCACACTGGGCGTGCTCGTCTCGTGGGTCCACCTGTGCCTCAAAAAGTGTACGATCAAACTGAACTGGCATAGGATCATGGTGAGGTGCAACAAGAGGGTCAACTGGTGCATCAGCAATAAGTGGGGGATTGACATGATCAGCAGCAATGACATGATCATCCTCCAACAATGGAGCATCTACAGGGTGATCATCGATAGGTGGGTCAGCAACGACAGGCTCAATAAACATGCCAGCATGAGCAGGGTCATGCTCAAGCACTGGGTCAGGAGCAGGGTCTAGTGGCTGCTCGGGCTCATCAAAGGCCATCTCAAAATCAAACTCGGGATCGATGGGATCAACTGGGTCGACTGGATCCTCCATAGGATGATCCATGGGTATAAACTCTATATCCTCATCTGGGTCGAATCCTGGGGGAAAGACAGGATCGGAATCCTCCACATCATCGTGGTCGAAAGTAAAACTAGGAATAGGGGCAACAGAGGATGCCTGGTCGGGATCTGATCCATGAGAAAAGTGCTGCGCACTCTGAGTATGTGAAGGTGCGGAGGCCACAGACTCGAAAGAGTCTGGGACCGGTGAGTGAGCAGGTGACTCCTCAGCGGGAGCATCTGCGATCAACAAAAGATCTCCAGCAGGAAGAAGGGCCTCGCCCTGAACCTCATCCTCTAAGGGCTCGTCATCAAACAGATCGACGTCGCCATCGTCTTCGGCGTCGAGAAGCAAATCATAAGCAGGATAAACCGCTAAGGGTATGGGAGCAGGGATCTCCACTAACGGTAGGTCCCTGGCCAAAGGGCCATCAGCGAGCTCATCAGCACCATCAGGTAAAGCAAAGGGCTGGAAATCATCCTCGTCCGTGCTAGTAACGTCGGAGGTGTGGACCTCATGCTCTGAAGGCTCTAGGTCATCTGAGACTATAGGTCTAGGTCCGGTGGTGTCTGAGTCACCTGTGCCAGAGGTGTCCATGGTGTCTGTAACATAAACACAAACATGCACAAACAGTCAATCATACAATCAAATTATCACATAAGTCACCAAGTAAGCATCCAAATAATTCTCCTAGTCCCACTAGCCTCCCAGTCTCCTAGACTGACATTCCTAGTCCCACTAGCCAAATTCTTCCCAGTCTCTAAGACTGCTCTATCATCTACCTCGACCTCTTAGATCGAGCCTCGGCCTCTAAGACCGAGCCTCAGCCTCCAAGACTGAGCCTAAAAACAATGAATAAAATGTGCTCAACATTTGTTTGTAAAAAGTTTTGGATCTGGACTTAAGTGGTATGCAGTAAAAATGTTTTCGTGAGAGCCCTAGTGATCATAGTCTAGACTCGAGAAGGAATCCTAGTTCGCTATGATCAGAGCTCTGATACCAAGCTGTCACACCCTGGCTTTGCGGAAGCGTGGTTAATTTGGTGTGACTTCTTAATACCATAGCTTAACCATAACAAAGCTATATGAAATAAAATCATGCAAGATCATCCATTTAATTAAGTTTTAAAAACCAAATACAATAACATTGTCTTAACGGAAACACATTCTAACGACATAAACATTGTTCAACAAACTCAACATAACATAAGCATAGTTTAAGGACTGTGACTTGTCCAGGAAAGAGTCACATTTCCCCAAACCCAGATGACCTCGTAACTAGTGCAGCGGGAAAACGCGTCATACCGCGCCAGATCCTTTAATTCCCTGAAATACATGTAAGTTGAAAAATCAACAATAATGTTGAGCGAGTTCATGTGTAAGTGAGTAAATAAACCTTTGTGAGTATAAAAATAGTCTTGGTATGTAGCAAATAAGGGAATTGAGATCACCAATGGTTTGCAAGAACACTGATATATGTGAAGTGCAAATAGGGATACTCAAACCTAGCAGATTTCGCCACGGCATTTGTATATGGACAAAGTCACCCCGAGGTCCGTTTCTAGTTTGGCCTGGGGCTGGGCTCGCTACACCCAGATAGATCTACCGCTCCTGTCCCTCGGTCCTGCCATGAGGACTAATGGCCTCATATTGATCCTACCCACTCACATGATCTAAGTAGTAAACCTCCTTACGCTAACCATACCATGTATAAAGTACTTGTAATCGAAGTAACATGTATTTCACCCCCGCAGTTAAGAAAACTGAAAACAGTTAGAGAAAAGGGGGACATGAACTCACCGTGGTGCGTCTCTACCAAGTATGCCTCCAAATCAAACAGCTGTATGACGACCTACACGTACTAATTCTATTAGACGGATGGCCGTGCCTTAGCTTTATGGTTTAAGTTTTTGGGAAATAGTTAGGCAACTATTTCGTGTTTACATTCTGTATATACTTGGTAGTCATTTTTCCTTCCCAAGGATGGGGGATTTAATACATGTGCGTTCGTATAATTCAGATTACACTATTAAGTCTCACTTAATATATTTTATTTCCAACTTCAAAATATAAATATTCTTCTCAAAAATATTATATTTTAATACATGTGATTTTCCAAAATAATACTTATTAATATTATTTTTACTCTAAAAATAATATTTACGTAGTTCACAAGTAATCATAAGCACTTATACAAGTGATGTTGTGAAAAATATATACTAAATATATTTATGTATCACGTTTTATTTTGTGAAAATTCCACCTCCGATTTTTTGTAAATATAGTCGTGGCGAAACTTATATTTTGAAAACAAGTCAAAATGTATTTCTAACACTTATAGTGAAAATATTTCTAAGTGTTAGGTTTTTGGAAAAATTTCGCCAGAGTTTCCTCTGTAACTGGAGGTGGTCACGCTTTCAAGCGTATCATTTTCTTTTATAAATCAAACCAACAATCTTCTTATTCAATCAAAACAATGTTCAAATCACAAACTAGTCAAAATATGTATATAAATCGCATAAATTTCATGAACTTGTGATTTATTCAAACTATGAAGTAAATCCCATTACTTTTGGTGGATCTTTATATAAAACTATCCGATTTTGTAACAACCTCGTTTTTATGAAAGTTCCATCTTTACAACTTCTCGTCATCCGTTTCAAAAATAGTTATTTTGTCGAAACTTTGTGTTACACAAGTGTTTACACACTTGTGTGTTCTAAAAACCATTCGTGTTAGTGTAAGATCCGTCTTTAAAATATGTTTTCTCTTGACACGTGGTCCTTTGATAGTACCGCTTGTAGATACGTAGATCTACTAGTTTTAAACACTATTTCTTAAGCAAAATCGCTTTTACACAAGTTCATGATTCGTGTGTGGTAGAGTTTCATCCTTTAACCCTTGTTACTTCCAAAACAACCTTATGTCATGATCCAAGGTCATGACCAATCCGGGTTAAATGACGATCCGAGCTACCACAACATAGATCGGGTCCAAATAATCACACAAATCAATTACTACATGATTTACACAACATATGAGCTTTTAACCAACATTTTTAGTGTTTTAAGTAGACTTTTATGCTTCATCTTGTAAGATTACGAGTTTTAACCATTACAAATCGTATTAACCACTTTAAAATAGTTCGAGAAGGTGATTTAAGTAACATACCACTAGCTCGAGGCTAGGGAAGAATCTAAGCGCAAATAGGGTGGATAAAAGCAAGAGAGTGAGGTCCTTCGCCTTCCGTTTGCACCAAGACTCCTTATACGAGATCCTTAACACTTGTAGATGATTGGAATGTGATGAACTAAACTCGAAAATGGTGGTGTGTTCAAGGGGGTGTTCGGCCGTAGCTTCTATAGAGAGAGGGAGAGAGTTTTGAGTTGTGTTGTGAGTTGTGGTGTTATGTTGTGTTATGCATCTAACTTATAGACAATCACAAGATCATTAACCAATGGATACTATGTCTTAGAGATATTAAGCACACTTAATATAATAATCAACAAAAAGGACAAGTGTGTCCCCCTCATGGGGACGGTTTGGTTAAGGGGGGGGTCTAGTTCGAATCCAACCATTAGTTAGGATACTAGTTAGGTTAAGTAAGTTAGTTAAGTGCTTAACCCGGTTAGTTGTGTGTCACGCGTTACAATGGGTGTTAGGGTATTCAAGGACCCTAACTGGCTCAGAAAAAGATGAATAATGAAAATAACAATATTTTCAGGTTTCGGGTACAGTCCGGTTGTTCGGTTGGATAGTAATCCGTTAAAGCGTTAACAAAGCTCTAAAGTGTTGTTAATACCATTTTTTTAGTGACACAACTCATTTCTGACACTTTGGAAGGTGTCTAGTAATATTTTTCTCATGTTTTGGCACTTTATTAGTTAGCTAAAAGCTGAATTATTATGTAAAGTGCTGAGTTTTGTGCTTAGAGCACGTTTTAGGCACATCCGGTCATTGTAACTTATTCCTAGAGACGCAGTTCTACAACCCTTGTATCCCTACACTCACCACTAGTGTAGCAAAATATTTCTGGCTCATACAGGCCTTAGAGGCAGTGTCTGCCTGATGCTGGCTTTATCAGCATGTTCAATAGGTTATCCGTTTATAGTGCTACTGTGCTTTTTGTGCATCATGTTTGTCACTAAGGTTCAGCATGTAAATAATGTAGTGACGGCAAGTAAAGTATGATGCAAGTAAGTACATGTATCAGTATTCAAGTAGCAGTTTATTCACAAGTTCAAGCAAGCACAGTAATTAAGCAGTAATTAATTATTAATTAAGTCGTACGGATACCTGGTTTAGTGAGGGTTGTCACACGACTACTGACGCGTAAGGTATCTGGCTCATTTGCTCCTTTTCAACCTCTGTTGTCGGACACTGGAATGAACCGAAAACATCTCCCTTAACTACTGGAGCGACCGAGGGTTTACACTGTTGCATGTTGTAACGTGTAAGGACACGATCTATGTAAGTCTTCTGAGACAATCCTAAGATCCCTTTATGTCTATCTCGGTGAATTTCGATGCCAATGACGTAAGAATCATCTCCGAGATCCTTCATGTCGAAGTTATGCGAGAGTAACCGCTTCTACTCATGCAACATGTCTAAACTAATACTTGCCAATAGAATATCATCTACGTAAAGGACAAGTATAGTAAAGTTACTCCCACTCATCTTGAGGTAGGTGCATTGATCCACTTGATTCTTCATAAAACCTTGTCTCTTCATGACTTCATCAAACTTGAGGTACCATTGACGTGATGCTTGTTTTAACCCGTAAATGGATTTCTTCAATTTACAGACTAGATGCTCCTAACCTTCAGGTTTAAATCCTCCAGGTTGTTTCATGTAAACATCTTCGTCTAAGTCTCCGTTAAGGAAAGCAGTTTTGACGTCCATCTGATGCAGCTCTAAATCAAAATGAACTACTAGGGCCATAACGATCCTTAATGAATCTTTACGAGAGACAGGTGAAAACGTCTCTTGATAATCAATTCCCTCTTTCTGAGTGTAGCCCTTCTCAACCAATCTCGCTTTGTAACGTTCAACGTTGCCATTCGGATCCAGTTTTGTTTTGAACACCCATTTACATCCTACAGGTTTGACACCATTGGGTAATTCTACCAAATCCCAAACGTCATTTTTCTTCATGGATTCAAGCTCATCAATCATTTCTTTGTTCCATTCAGAAGACTGATCACTGCTAATGGCTTCATTATAAGAGATAGGATCATTGAGCTTTCCAGCATCCATTTCAGTCAGGTAGGTAACATAATCATCCCAATTAGTAGGCCTTCTTTGCCTAGATGACCTCCTGAGTTGATTATCGGGTTCAGCGTTGTCTTGGTTTTGAGCGTTTGATGTTCCTTCGTTATGAGGTATAATGGGTTCTGATTGTGGAGATGGAATTTGTGCAGTAGCTTCAGGTGCAGTTGTTGCATTGGGTACAAGAGGAGTAAAGGGAGTAATGGTAAGCGACGAGTCTCCTCCCCCCCCCCTGCGTCTTGTACTTCTTGCAATTCTTCGTAAGGGTTAGTACTGCTCCCACTGACCTTGAAATCCTCCAGGAACGCAGCACGCTTGGTTTCAACAATACGGGTGACATGGGAAGGACAATAGAAACGATAACCCTTCGAATGATCAGGATACCCGATAAAGAAACAGGTAACTGTTTTAGGGTCAAGTTTCCTTAGGAAAGGATTATAGAGTTTTGCTTCAGCAATGCAGCCCCATACTTTTATATATTTAAGACTCGGTTTCCTTCATGTCCAAAGTTCATAAGGAGTTTTAGGGACAGACTTAGAAGGAACTCTATTGAGTATATGAACTGCTGCTTTTAACGCTTCAGTCCAAAGGAATAATGGTAAATTAGTGTTGGCTAACATACTGCGCACCATGTTCATAAGGGTATGATTTCTTTGTTCAGCGACACCATTCTGCTGAGGTGTACCGGGCATGGTGTATTGGTTCACAATCTCCTGGCCCTTACAAAACTCATAAAATGGACCAGGAGCTTGACCCACATCAGTATGTCTTCCATAATATTCACCGCCTCTATCTGATCTCACAACTTTAATCTGACGATCTAATTGCTTTTCAACTTCAGCTTTATAATCTTTAAAAGTTGTAAGAGATTCAGATTTTTCCTTAATGAGATACAAGTACATGTAACGAGAATAATCATCAATGAAAGTGATAAATGAAGTATGTCATGTTATGCCAGCGATTTGGTAAGGTGTTGATGCATATTTTGGTGTCTGTAACTTGTCTTTATTTAACGATGTATTTTGTACGGTCTTTTTATATTATCGAGTCTGTATTCGCCGTCGACCAAGTCGGATATCCTCCTATCCTACTTGTGTCCGACAAAGTTGTCTCGTTTGATATGTAATGGTTAATGAACAATGCATGTTGCAAAAAAAAAAAAAACACTTGTAGGTCCGTTTTCTGAGGATCGAATACGAAACCAAATCACTTGTTTATCACAAACACGGTCACGAGTGCGGAATCCCCGTGACTATGCCAACCCAAATATAGAAAGTAACAACACAACGTAACCAATAAATCACAATCAATTGATTAGATGAGAACAAGATTCAAACAGATACACACAATGTTTGAAGTAAAACTCTCAGGGTATGCTCTCATGGTTTCTGTGTGAAACCAGAAGGTGTTTATATAGGCAGCCCAGGCCCACAGTTGACGAAACATGGATTGGGCCTGACGAAACTTCACTTGGGCCTGACGAAACATCACAGTTGACAAAACTATAGGAGTTTCGTCACTGTTCATGGCGAAACTTGGGAGTTATGACCATAAGGGGTTTCGTCATGTATGTACTCGACGAAACTTGGGAGTTTCGTCGAGGGCTGCCAAACATGTTATGTTTGCTGCAAATAGACAGTTTGCAGCAAAACAAACAAACACACAAACATACATATAAACCAACTATGCAACATGAATTGTTCATTAACCATTACATATCAAACGAGACAACTTTTTCGGACACAAGTAGGATAGGAGGATATCCGACTTGGTCGACGGCGAATACAGACTCGATAATATAAAAAGACCGTACAAAATACATCGTTAAATAAAGACAAGTTACAGACACCAAAATATGCATCAACAAACTCCCCCTTGTCTGTTACTGTCTTCGGTCTTCAATCTTCCGTCTCTAGTGTTTCTCAGACCACGAACTGCCGGCATGAATTCCACGATAGTAACAGAAGCAAGCGACGCGCTGAAATCGCAACGCTTGATGGGCGTCCTTGTCTTCGTAGAAGATATCGTGCCGATACAACTTGTTGATGTCATCCGCGGACATGTTCACGATCCACATCGGATCTAACAACCGAAAATTCTCACGATCGCCATTAAAAACAATCACCGCCTCGTGCGTATCTGAGTCGTAGCACCATAAAGCCATGTTTTCCAAAAAGTTCTGCTTCATTGGCATTAACGGGATCTTATCCATAACCTTCGCGGGCTGATAAACGATCTTGTAACGCGCCGTGTTGGTAGATGGATCCAAAGTGAACTTTATCTGTTGGTAGATGGGAAACTGAGGCTTGTACGACTCATCTTTCCAGCCTGTCCTTTTGTTCATCTTTATCTTGCGCGCGAACAATGTAGCTCCTTCGAAGTTTGAATGATTAATGAGCTCAAGCTTTGTCAAAGATACAACGTCGTAAAAAGGTAAGGACAATATGCTCAGCAACGACATGAAATATTGAATACCGAATTCCCGTTTGATGGCTACGCAGTGAATTTCTTTCACGAACATCCAGCAGAGAATTCTTCCATGTAAGTTCTCTTTCTCGAACTGTAGGTAATCAACTTGAACGTCAGCTGGCAAAGGCTTGGAAACCTTAGACAAGAACTGCTTTCGCCACTCGAAGAACGCATCTGTGGCATTTTCAGAAGTGTCGCGATTCTTCAAATGTTCATCTATGACATCCACGTTCTCTTTTAACCATTCTTCATTAAACGGAGCGAACTCAGTCCCGTCTTCTTGCACATACGTTGATTTACCTGATTCGCCTTCAAACACAATCTCTTCAATATTTTTAACATCAGCAGTCTCAGGTTCAACCGGTATTTTATCAATTTCAGCATCATCAACTTCTTTCATCGCATTCAAAGCTAACAACTGCTCTTGTGATAGATCAGAGATAATCTCTCCTTCTTCTAGAATTTCTCCAGTAATCGGATGTACAACCTGCAATGCAAGATCAGCAGTGCTAGGAACAGAAGATGTACTAGGCAAAGATTCAAGCTGTTGTATTTCTTCAACGGTTCCACTGGAGGTTCCTTGCGCAGTTCCAAGCTGCGAATGCTTGAAGATAACCAATTGTGTAGAGGTAGTTGCTGGTGGTTGTTCTGATGTGGCAGAAGGGTCGGGGTTTCCCTGATCCTCAGGATCATCATCCCTTTTCTTCATTACTTCTTGCTGCTTGCAACGATCATTCCACAATAAATTGACGCGCTTTCGTAGAAACTCATAGCCTTCAGTTATTTTCTTGACCCCATCAACTATCCTGGTGTTTCGAGAATCGTACCACTGTTTCATAAAGTCATGTCTTTCTTTGAGAGCATAGGCCAACCTCTGAAGTTGAGAGTTACTTTCTTTCATGCGATTCATTTCAATACCACGTGTATTATCCGCCGCACGCATCTGTTGCAGCTGTCGCTCTCTCACTTCGTCTGCAACCTTC
Organism: Helianthus tuberosus; assembly: GCA_030545235.1. Classification (NCBI taxonomy): domain Eukaryota; kingdom Viridiplantae; phylum Streptophyta; class Magnoliopsida; order Asterales; family Asteraceae; genus Helianthus; species Helianthus tuberosus. The sequence goes on from CM060388.1 coordinate 67,428,092, forward strand.
AAACTAGCATTTTCAGCTTTCAATTGCTCAATTTCAGCTTGCTGGCGAGTGATTTCTGCTTGTTATCGCCCAACAGTGGAATTCAACGTTTTAATTTCCAACTGTTTCTTGATCATGTCAGCTCTTGTAGCTTTGATCACGTCCGTTTGTCGATTGATTTGACCTGCAGCAGCTTGTAATTGGGAAAATAGGATATCTACCTTCTCATCCTGCTGCATCTGTTCGAATCTACTTTGTCTGCGTTCTTCGGCAGGCTACAAGATCGTTTCACGAATGGACGATGCAATGGAGCTTGTCGGTGCTTGAGGAGTCGTTGTAGGAGCTTCAGGAGTTGAAGTCACTACAGGAGTTGGTTCTGATGATCTTGGAGGTGAAGGAACCATTTGAGAAGCTTCAGTGGCTGTGAATCCAAGGCTTGGATCCATTTCTGCTTCCAGTGAAGGCTCATGAGGAACGGATTCTTGTGCAGAAGAAGTACCAATGTACCTTCTTGCTTTCTTCTTTCTACGGACAGCCGTTTGCTTTTTCTTCAAACGTTCCGCTTCGGTATCCAAAAGAACGTATTCAGGATCATTTTCTTGTCTAATCTTCCTGATCCTTTTAACACCTCGTTCATCGTAATAAACTTCGTACCCAGGCTCAGGTGGATTGTCGTCCGATTCAGTATCCTCCTCGTCATCACCAGCTGATGTACCACCAGCTGCACCAGCAGACGATGCACCAGCAGCACCAGATGCACCAATGGCACTTGCATCACCACCATCACCAGCTTCGTCATCACCATCACTATCACTATCAGACGAATCAGTATCCGGTCGACCAAACTTTTCTATCATCCTTTTCTTTAACTCCGGCTCTTAATCATCAGATTGGCTGTCATTATGACGCCATTTGTCATCTGCCGGAGCAATGTAGTCTGGTTTACCAAGAACACCGATCAATTTCCTAGGCGGCTTGCTTTCTTTGTGTCTCTTTGCTGCAAGGCCCATGAATATCTTCAAAGATTGCAAGATCATAGATTCTATCTTCAGGATGTCGTCGTCGGCTTTAGGAAGACTGGGATGTTGAACATTCATGATCATCTGTAGAAAACAAGGATACATCCAGAATTTATTCCCAGTCGTTCTACTACCAGTTCTCGTCATGTTCTCCTTCATATTGGCAAAAATATACTTTGAGATGCTGAACGGTTTGTTCAGCACCAATGCCACCATGAGTCCTACAAGGTCATTGCTTGCCATGTCATATCCTGCACGTCTGTTGCTGATACATTGAATATGTACGTGCAAGAGGAACTTGTAACGCATCGGCAGATCTCCCTTGTTGATTTAAGAACTGAAGATGTCACCAATACACTTCATCTGTAATAAACAGCCATGAGTACACATTATTGGAATTAAGGACGGAGCATCCAGATCGTCCTGCAGCTCTAAAACAGTGATAAAAAAAGTGATTTGGTTTCGTATTAGATCCTCATATAACAGACCTACATAAGGACCACTAATGTCAGTATGAATGAGTTCTAATAGATTAGAGCTCCTAGTGGCACCTTTCTTATTCGCTAATGTCATTTTGCCTTTAAGACATTTGACACATGTTCCAAAATCAGTGAAATCGAGAGGAGGTAAGACTTCATCTTTTACGAGACGATTTAATCGTTCTCTTGAGATATGGCCTAAACGTTGATGCCACAACATAGATGAAGTCTCTAAGTCTCGATTATGTTTCATCTTTGTGAGTGATTCATTAATATTATATGACAACAAAGATTTGGAAAAATTATCATCTAGTTCTAATCTATAGAGACCACCATCCAGAATGCCAGTACCATAAACAACGGAATCATAGAGAATAGAGAGTTTGCGATGACCATGGGAAACAACAAAACCGTCCATGTCTAACTTTGGTCCTGATACAAGGTTACGAGTTACCTCAGGAACATATAAGGTATCATAAAGTTTAATACATAAACCAGTTTTCAAAAATAATTGTAATGTTCCTATGGCCTTCACTTCTAATTCCCGATCATCCCCAACTTTAAGTGTTCTTTGGTTTCTTCCCAGCTTCCGGATTGAAAGGAATCCCTGAGTAGAGTTGGTTACATGAACCATAGAATCAGAATCAAACCACCAAGAATTAGCAGGAACATTTAAATTAAAGGACTCAAGTATCATGAAAAAATCGTTACCTTTCTTAGCCAGCCACTCCTTGAAGTCAGGGCATTCCTTTTGCTTATGTCATGTTTTCTTACAGAACTTGCAATAGGGTTTGCCTAAGGAGCTCTTAGAGCTGGAAGGTGTACTTGTATTAGGATTTGGCTTTTGGATTTTGGAAGCATCCTTTCTTTGATGACTGTTCTTCCTCTTCTTAGAGTTGGAGGTGGTGAAGTTAGCAACATCAGTAGTGCGATCCATCTTCATACGCTCTTCCTCCTGTACGCACATAGCGACCAGCTCACTCATCGTCCATTTATCCTTCTGAGTGTGGTAATTGACCTTGAATGCTTCATAGGATGAAGAAAGCGAAGTGATGATGAAGTGAACAAGAAAAGCATCACTGATTTCCATCTCTAGCCCTTTCAGCTTATTGGCCATGTCATGCATCATCATGATGTGCTCGCGAATGCCGCTCCTCCCATCATACTTAGTCGTCACCAGCTTGAGGATAAGAGTGCTAGCGTGTGCCTTTGATGTTCCTTTGAATTGTGCCTCCACAGAAGCCAGGTAGGTTTTAGCGTCATCAGAATCAGGAATGGCTCCTCTGATCGCATTGTGTATGGATTGCTTCATGAATATGAGAGACATAAATGAATTAAATCAGTTTTGACCAGAAATTAAGACATTTTACGTTTGTAATGCATACTCAACATAGCTTTTATAACACTTGAACAATAAATAGATGTATTGAATCAGCTTTGGCCAGAAATGATACATCAGAATCTCATTCAAGTTAAGCTATTTTGGTTTTGTGGAAGAATTATATGATTTTGATTAGGTAATTAAGTGTTTACAAAACCAAGTATTCAATAGCAAACCATCTGTGAGTTCGCTGGGGGGTGCAAGGGGACAGCGTGCCCCCGCACGGGGTTCGGGGCGGAGCCCCGAGCTGAATTTTAGTTCACATTAAACAGCCTAAAATAATGAGGTTTCGAGTGAGATCTCGACTCAGTTATGAGGTCTCGAGTGAGATCTCGAGTCAAGTCTCGAGTCAGGTCTTGACTGAGTTATGAGATCTCGAGTCAGTTATGAGGTCTCGAGTCGCAACCTTGGTCTCGAGTTGTAGCCTTATGGTCTCGAGTCGCAACCTTATGGTCTCGAGTTATAACCTTATGGTCTCGAGTTTTGAAGATTTAAAACCCTTAGTCGAAACCTCAGTGGTCTCGAGTTGAGACTGTTGTCTCGAGTTGTGAAGTTTTGAGAACCCTTATGATTTCGAGTCGAGACCAGATGGTCTCGAGTCGCAATCTGATGGTCTCGAGTCCACTGTTAACAGCTGTTGTTGTGATAATAACTGAAAACTCAAAATTTTAAGGATTGTGGGATAATGTTTCCTGTTTTATTGCTGATCTAAACTTATCAAAAGATTTCAAAAATTATAACTAATTATCTTTAACAGTTTTCAAAAATTTTAAGAGATGTAATTCAGATCAAAACAGTAAAAACACCCACTAATCCAAATTATATTCCAAAACTTAAGGAATTTTCGAGTTTTCTTAGAACAAGTGATGAACCCTATAAAATTAAAACATAATTCTGGGATCCGAAACCTTAGAATTTAAGACTTCTATTAACAGATTTCGGATATTAATTTACCCACAGTGATTTCGAGTGACATGATAAACCACCCTTTACTCAAAACAATGATTTCGGCATAATGAGAACCGAAACCAGCCATGATATATTAAGGCTTTAAAATTTCTGTTTTCTGGATTTTAATCCCAGAATAATGGATACGAAAACAGAACTGATTTATCACCATATGCTCTGATACCACATGTTGATCAGTTCTGTTTAAACATAATGGAAAACATGAATAACATACCTGTTACAGCAGACAGGCCAGCAGAGAATCCAGTCAGAGATGCAGCCATTGAGTCTGACATACTTGTCAGGATGATCTGGTTCCTCCTTAGGGTGTAAGATTATGATGGTGATGAAACCGAAACAAGGGTTGGTTTCGGTTATGGAGAGAGAGCCGAAATTGATGTCATGAGGGTTGTGTAATTGTCTAATTGTCTAACCCTTAAACTCTCTAATAATCTCCTTATATATGCACCCAAGAGGAAACCTAATTAGTTAATAAGGGTAATATGGTCCATCAACAATTACCAACTAATTAGTAATAGGTTATTAATATATTTTGATCTATATAATATAAATGATTATAAAGGCTACAAGATTAAATATTATAATATTAATATATTTAATGTCACAATTATATGGTTTTTAAATATTCAAAACAATTATTTTAATGACTTCGACAGTAAAAAAAAACTCAAATGTGTCGGGTAACTAAACCCGTGAATCAAGCCCGCATAGCTTACCCGAGGGGGTGGCGGCGCCTAACGATCATTTGACTCCGGTTTAAACTCACCTATTAGGCGCGCTATCCTCCCTTAGTTTCGGAGAACAACAAAGCAAGCTGGACTGGTTGGTTGGATCTAGTGGACTGTGGTGGTTTAATGGTTTGGTTTTGACCAAGTAATTATGTAAAAGTGCAAATTCATGTTAGTTGGTGAAAATCACAACCGATAAAAATGACTTGTGAATATAATATATATATATATATATGGAAACGGGATCAGGAGAAAACGCTCAAAAGTGTGAGAATGGTGAGAACGCATCCTGGCCCAACACGTGGCGCGGGGCATGATCAGGGTCCGAGGGTTTTTTTTGTCTTTTTAGTATTCTTCTCCTTTCACGATTTTCGCATTTGACATGCTGCTTTATTTTTTGCGTACAAGATAATTTTGGCGTTATGTAGAATTATTAATTATTTGGCGTTTTACTGTTTTTTCTCAGATTTCTTCTCGTTGAATTAATTCTTTTTGTGTCACATAGTTAATTTTTTGGCGTTATGGCTTTTTCCATGTCATTTTTGGTGTTTTGTATCTTGTTGTTAATAATTGATTACCATAGATTAATATTTTATAAAACTACAATAACACGAAAATCAAAATAAACTAATAGTTTTCCGTAGGTGGGATTACATCAGAGATGTACCCATCGCTTTGTTCATCACTTTCTTCAGATTCTTCATCATCAAATTTCATTTTTGCGTATAACGCCATTAGCTCATCTCTTCTTTGCTGCAGCCTATTCTTGAATATCATTGCATCCTTGGATTTTGGATCGTTTGAAGGTGTTAAATCACAGAGTTATTCAATGATAGATAGCAACCATGTCTTCAACATTTCTTCCATTGGCCTTGAATATTGCACCCCATTTTTATAAGTCACTTCAAGTGTTCCTTCTTCCTCATGCAATACCCAACTGCTAAGTTTTGGTATAGGAGTATCGTCAATATCATCATCAACTTCATCATCTTCTGCCAGAAATTTTCTCTTCAGTCTTTTTATTACAGTTCTCGTTCTTTCAGAATTGTTGTCTATTGGAACCCCAAGGGTCAGGATATCCTTCTGAACCTTTTCATTCATTCCATGCATGGCTTTGATTGTCCTTACCTTTACCCTTCTCCTATCAGAGAACTTTATGATGAATCTTTTCTCTTTCCTTTCAAACCTCCATGCAATAACCTTAGCCATTTTTAAATTTTTTGGCGTCTTGGACAATATGTGGCGTTTTAGTCAAATTTTTTGGCGTGTTTGAGCTTGGGTTCTCATGGTCTTCTTTTATATTGACTTTTTTCCCGCGTATGACAGGTAATTATGGCGTTTTGAAAAAGATAAATAAATATAATAAATGTTAGTAATTATGTTTTCCGTCGTTTCATTTTACTGTTTGTTGCAGTTTACCGTGTTTTGTTTTCAGACTCAACTGTTTTTATGGTGTAACACGTCAAATCTTTGACGACTGTAACTATGGCGTTTTGTTTTCCAATGGCGGTTAGATAACGATTTGACTTCTTTTGTACATTGTTTCACGCTTTTTTTTTTATAATATTAGTTGTTCAAAGTAATTTTATTATAGTTTGGTAGTTTTTTGGGGGCGTTTTTATGGCATTATGGCGTTTTACACGCATTTGCTCATTTTAGCGTTTTATTATATTTTTCATTATAGCATTAATATTCTTTTGTTGTTTATTAACTGAAATTACAAAACAAACAATAGATAAAGAAAATTAAAAAAAACAAAATAAAAGCAATTTATGATTTTAAATCTTTAGTGTCATCAGTCTCTTTTTTTCTTTTGAAACTACAAGAAATGTGACAAATAAATGACGTTTTGGGTTTGGCGTTGGCGTTGTTTATTTTCTTTGTTCATGTGTTGAAGTGTCTTTGTTGATGTTGGAGACATAGATCGACCCCGTGTGGGTGGATGCTATCTGCCTGTCGTCTTCATTATAATCATCGAGGCCAAAGTAGCATTTACACTGGTATAGGTCTCTTCTTATCATTCAAACCTTCTTCAGGAACAAAGATGACAGTATGACATATGGGTGTCATCAGTCCCTCTTTTTTCAATTTTGTCCATCTCATGCAGCAAAATCTTACTACACTCACGTAACAAATCATTCAATGAAGCTTCATGTAGAACATTACTGAGTATCAAAGAAAAGATGTTTGCCGTCGTTGTATTTTTTTGGCGTTTTACATTGAGTTGTAAACTTTTTAGCAACCACTGTGTGTTTTTTGTGGTGTGATAAACGGAAGGTGATGAGACGTTTCTATTTATAGAATTTTTTTTGGCGCGTAGTTTAGGCGGGATGTTATTTTTATAACAAAAAGTGTAATTAACATTTATCCGGATGTAAGCTTTGGCATTATATATAATGGCGTTTCATATTTTTTGGCGTTTTTGTAGCCAGAGAGATTAAACAAAAACACAGAAAAAAGTACGCAGTGATAAAATTGGCGTTTTGTATTTATTTGGCGTTTTATTTTTCAATGGCGTTTTATGTGAGAAATGGTTTTTTACTTTTTTACCCTTAATGAAGCGCGTCCACGTAATAAAATTGGTGTTATTTACTAAAATGCCAACGCGCCAATCTAGTCCATAGATTGTTTTGATCGGACGATCAATAAGCGTTCTCACCGTTCTCACACTTTCTACCGTTTTCTCTAAATCTTGACCCTATATATATAGAGAGAGGAAGGTTAACGTACATTACTCCTTAACGTACATCACGTACGACAGGTAATTACGCACGCTCATTTTCAAATCACGCACGTTATAACTCAAAAATCCAAAATCACACATGTTGAAACACAACAATCACGCATATTGAAAACATTAATCACGCATGTTATAGAACAAATCACGCACGTTGTCGTACGTGAAGTACGTTAAGTCGTAATGTACGATTTACTTTATATATATATAATGGTTTAGATCATACCCTTTCAAAAAGTCACAACCCTTCAAACCATATTAACCATTGCATCTCCTAACCAAATATATATATAATCGCGTCTCCTAACCAAATGTATATAATACGACACACCCATTCAAATTCAAATGACATGACACACCCTTTCAGTTTCATTATACATATACTACATAAAAACAACATTACGGGGCTGTTTGTTTACCTTTTAATGGAGCTCTTAATGGTTTAGACCTCTTACTGGTTCAGTACTTAATGGTTCTGAATGTTCTGGCCGTCTTCGAACATGCCGTTGGTTCTCTCCTCGTCCTCTCCTCCCCATATTCTAAATGTTCTGGCCGTCTTCGAACGTACTGTAGTTGTCTCCACCGGGAACAAAATTGCAGTGGAAGTTGGTCTGACTTGGAAGGATCATAAGTTTGTAGTCTGGGTAGAAGAGGTAGACCCCCTGTGGAAACCCTCATTCCCTTCAGATGATGCTTACAAAGAGTCCCAGTCTCCGAGTAAGTGCTCGCCGTCCACCGCGGTCTCTGTTGGTAGTTTGGTAACTCCGACGACCACCAAGCCGGCCGTCGACGGAGGTGGGTTCGGAAACGTCAACGGAGAATCCGAAGAGCCATGCATGGAAAATATGCAAGGCAATCATGACTCCTCGAAAAATGCGCATGTGCTTAGGAGAGAGAGGGAGACTGGGCCACGCGTGCCAGATATTGGAAAGAGAAACCCTATGGTTGGGATCACCACCCCAGATCCCAGATCGGATGTTGGAGAGTGTGGGCCTAGTTTCATCACTTTAAGGCCCAAAGACAAATTAAGATTTCAAAGGTCCCATGCCCAGTCTTACAAAATGCCAGACCTAAATGTCTCTGTTGAACCTGATCCATTCAATTTGGAGGAGACTATTCTGCAGGTTGCAGAGGAGATTAAGCGTGATAAAGACAAGATCACAGGCAGGGGGCCAACCCCATCGTTCACAAAGGCCGTTCCGAACTCGAGTAGCTGCCAGAAAGATACGAGAACAACAGATCCGAGGTTAGAGGTTGAAGTAGAAGAGACTTTGAAGTTTGGTGAGTGCCTAGGGATTGATTTGGGTAACTTCAGAAACCATGTCAGAAAGGCTGTTAAAGGGGAAAGGGAGACAACTGTTCCTCTATGAATTTTATGTTGATCAACATCAGGGGGGTCACCGGATCAGGTAAGCCTGGTTGGGTGAGACGTATTAAAAAGGAGTCGAAATTCTCATTTCTTGGGGTTCAGGAGACACACCAAGCTGGCCTCGCGAACTCCTTTTGGAATCGCTTTTGGGATAGATCCCCGATGGAGGTTGTTTCGGTCGATGCCAACGGGAGATCTGGTGGTCTTGCTTGTCTTTGGGACCCCGGGCTTTTCTCAGCGGAAAATTTGGTCAAGAATCATTGTTATATTATGGTTACGGGGCGAATTAAGGGAGTGAATGAGACCGTGAATATCTTAAATGTGTATGCGCCAAACGACCCAGGGAGACGCAGGGCCCTATGGTTGGAAATCTCTTCTTTGAAATCTCAATCCCACGGGTTGTGGGTTTTACTGGGTGACTTCAACGAAGTCCGTCAAAAAGAGGAGAGGGTCAATTCTAACTTTGATGCCACGGCTGCGGCGGCCTTTAATGACTTCATTATATCCTCAGATCTTCATGAATACGCGATGTCCGGAGGTACCTTTACCTGTATTTCAAGTCACCAGGATGTAAAACTTAGCAAACTCGGTCGATTTTTAGTCTGTGATAGGTTCATGTGTCGTTGGCCTCTCGCTAAGGTTACAGTATTACCGAAAGGCCCGTCCGACCACTGCCCAATAAATCTTTCCTGCGTTAGTTCTGACTACGGGCCGCCTCCTTTTAAATTTTATAGCTCCTGGCTTGAATTTAAGGAAGTGAATGAGATTATTTCAAAGTACGCTGGCAATCTTGATCTATATAGCAAAGGAGACTTGGCTCTGTCAAACTGTTTGAGGTCTATCAAACGTGATCTAAAAGACTGGAAACTAAAGGAAAAGACTATTGAAGAGAAGGATCGGTTGGTATGGGAAAAAACTGTTGAAGATCTGGATAAATTAGCTGAGGTGGCAAAATTAAGCGCCACTGAAAAAAATCTTAGAATCAGCTTGATGTCCAAAATTAAGGCGTTGGAAGTCAGGAAGGCCAAGGACTGGCAGCAGAAAGCGAGATTCAATTGGATCAAATATGGCGATGATAACTCGTCATTTTTTCATAACTTGACGAATTTTAATAAAGCTTACAGACGGATCAATGGGCTGCTCATAAAGGGGAAGTGGGAAACCGACCCAAAGACTGTTATGGAAGAACTCCGTCGGGGTTTTAAAAAACAATTTTCAGAACCAATGAGGAGGAGACCCTCCTTCTCGAATATAGGTCTTCCAAAATTTACGTACGAGCAATGTAATATTTTGGATGCCCCATTCTCCTCTGAAGACATTTTTCGGGCGATCCGTGATTGTGATGGGGGCAAAGCGCCTGGTCCCGATGGGTTTCCAATAAAAGTTTTCAAACGGCATTGGAGCGTTCTTAAACTGGCAGTAGTTAAAATGATGAACGACTTCCACGATACTGGGGAGATATCTAGAGGTTGCAATGCCTCTTTTATTACCCTCATTCCGAAATACGGTGATCCTCAAATTAGTACCGACTATCGACCAATCTCCCTGGTTGGTTCCCTTTACAAAATTATTTCCAAAGTTATCGCGGGCCGTCTAGAACTGGTCATAAGCAGCCTTATCTCCCCGACCCAGTCGGCTTTTGTAGGAAGCCGAAATATTCTAGATGGTCCTCTTATTGTTGCGGAAGCGGTCGCTTGGGCAAAGAAAAACAAACGCAGATTAATGGTCTTTAAAGTCGATTTTCAACGGGCCTACGACTCGCTAAACTGGAAATTCTTAATTAAAGTCATTGAGTCCATGGGTTTCTCGAAGAAGTGGGTGAAGTGGATTAGCGGCTGCTTAACATCTGGAAGGGGTTCGGTTCTTGTCAATGGTTCCCCATCGAAAGAGTTTCAATACAAGCGGGGATTAAGACAGGGAGACCCTATGTCCCCCTTTCTTTTCATCCTTGCCTTGGAAGTTCTGGTCATGCTCGTTAACAAAGCTGTAAGTTTAGACTTGTTCGAAGGGTTTAAAATCAAGGACGGTGGCCCGGTTCTCTCTCATCTATGTTATGCCGACGACGTTCTATTCATCGGGGAATGGACGGATCACAACGCGGTTAGTCTTAAACGTTTCCTTAGATGTGTTTTTCTCGTCTCGGGTCTCAAAGTGAACGTGCAAAAGTGCCAGCTCTATGGGGTAGGGGTTGATGAGACGGAGATCTCTACAATGGCTCGTGTGATGAATTGTGGTGTAGGGAAATTCCCTTTTAACTACCTGGGGATTTCGGTAGGAGCCAACATGAAAAGGAACACCTTCTGGAAACCGATTGTAGACAAGTTCAGGAAGAAATTATCGAGCTGGAAGGCAAGGCAGCTATCGCTCGCTGGGAGAGTTACTTTGGCTAAATCAGTCCTTGGCAGTCTGCCATCGTACTTTCTTTCTCTTTTTCCTGCTCCTAAAGGGATCATAAAGCAGCTGGAAGGCATTAGGCGTGACTTCGTGTGGGGGAAATCGGGTCGGACTCAGAAGATGCGGTGGGTGAAGTGGAATATGTTTTTGAAACCTAAAGCCATAGGAGGAGTCGGGATGGGCGGGATCCTGGATTTCAATCTTGCTATGACAAGCAAATGGTTGTGGAGGTTTAAAAACGAACCAAAACAACTTTGGGCTTCGGTTGTTCGGGCGATTCATGATTCCAGCCATTCCATTTCCTCGATTCCAGTAAAAAAAGGGTAACGGGTGTGTGGAAGGACATCATTGGTATAAAACATTCGCTAATAAAGTTCGGTATCGATGTGAAAGAATATCTTCGGGTCAACATAGGGAACGGGCAAAATACTTTTTTCTGGTTGGACAGTTGGCTGGGTAACGAACCGCTTCAGTATCGGTTTCCTAATTTATTCAGTTATGCTGCTTATAAAAAAGGGACCGTTGCTGATTTTTGTCGTGTCCGTGACGGTATTGTTCAATGGGGGTGGGACTGGATCAGAGAGCCACGAACCGAATCAGATTGGGAGCAGGTTTCGAACCTGATGTCCTTACTCCGGCAGGTTACTCTTAAACAGACCGAAGACAACTGGTACTGGGTTAATGATTTGGGTTTGGATTTCTCAGTCAAGTGTATTCGAAGACGCATCATTCAGTACGGTTCTAATGAAGATAGTTCAGCCAATTTTTTTTGGAATGCGTGGGCCACTTCAAAAAGCAATTTCATTACGTGGAGAGCCAAGATGGGGAGAGTCCCAACTAAGCTGGAGTTAAGCCGTAGAGGTATCTCCCTAAACGATGTTTCCTGTGTTCGTTGTGGCTACGGTACCGAAGACTGCAACCATTCTTTCGTTAATTGTGTTTTGGCAAGAGGGACTTGGTGGAATATCTTTGTGTGGATTAAGGTTCCTTTTCCGGCTAACGCAAGCTCGGTCATCGATATAACCAGCCCTTTAGAAAATGCCCCGGGGTCGAAAAGGTGGAAGAGAATTGTTAACACAATTATGAAAGCAACTTTTTGGAGACTGTGGCACGCTAGAAACCTGAAAGCATTTGAAGGAAGGTCTGTTCAGGTGATCGAGCAGATTAAGGAAGACTCGTTCTTGTGGATTAAGCACCGTACAAACCTCCCTAATGTGTCGTGGGAATGTTGGCTTGACTTTAATGTATCGAGTCTAATCTAGTTTGTTCCCTGTTGTTATTTCCTTTTTCTTTTCCGTTGTATTGCTTCCCAGCGGCTTGCTGGCTCTTTATATTCAGATATAGAGTGGTTGCCGTTCAAAAAAAAATATGCTAAGCGGCATAGTATTTTCATTAGAGTTGCGCCAATTCGTATGGCGGTTATATCCATCCGTTCTTTTAAATTCCATACATATTACGGTTCCGGCTTGAATAACAATCATTTGTTTTCTGTTATTGCAAGTTGATTTACATTTCTATCACTGGATAAATACAAACAACAATCCAAAAAAATTGGTTTGGTCGATAGGATAATCTTTTTGAAACACAGTATCTTGGATCAATATCTTCATGGTGTGGTGGCAAATGGCAACCGTAGTTACAAAGAGATAGGTATTTCTTCATTTTGTGTTTGGAGAGAGAGATTCATTGTGATTGGATTTGTTTCTAAATTTATTATTGTAATTTTCTTCTTTTTATACAGTTTTTTTTACATCGTCCATTAACAATATAATTTTCAAACTGTATGTTATAAGTTTTCTTCTTTTTGTATGCTATCAAACAAACAGATTTTTAATTTCTTCTTTTTGTATATTTTTTTGTTAATCTATTAATAATAATTTTAATAGTATTAAAGCTAACAATTATTTGTTTTTGGCATTGCAAATTGATTTACATTTCTAAGAAAATGGTTTGATCCACCCATATGATAGACTAGGTGATTACCCGGGATTGCTTCCCGGGCTCGGGAAACTTAGTTATATCAATTATTATTTGTTATTAATACGAACTCATTACATCAAGCATCTCATTGGATTCAACAACAATGTCTTCACATCACCGGATTAGATCATAAACGCATATTAGAAGTCAAACAAAAGCACAACAGGACCACATGAATAACAACATTTTCACTTTTACTTCAATGCACTTGACCAAATCTGATCGGGGAAACACATGTTGACCAAAAGTCAAACAGTTGTTGACCAAAAGTGAAACAGATGTTCAACCAGATCCACTGTCTTCTTATATTTTAGCACTGTTTTCCTCTTCAAAACACTGTTCAACCTAACATAGGTTTCCATGAACTGTTGACCAAAAGTCAAACAGATGTTAAATCCACTGTTTGAGTTATTCAAACGTCTGTTGAATACTAAATGAGATGTTGGCCAAAAGTCAACCAGATGTTGACCAAAAGTCAACCAGAAGTTCACCAAAAGTCAAACGAAGTGACCCATACATGATTTCTTATACATATATAACATGTCTCATTTGATCAATTTTAGTTTTAGTTTGAAAATTGTAGACACCAGTCCAAGCAAAAGGAGATATCTTTCTTGATATAATTGAAACTGTATGTGTTTCTATTTGCTTGAAATGATTATCAGAGAATAGAACTCAATGTTTTTATTCCTTTAATGGCATAATTAACCAGCTTATCAATGTCAAAGATTAGCGCTTATAACTTTGAACATGATTTTGCTATTAGTTTGTACTATATTTTCAATTAAGGAATCGTTTCAAGCAAGAAATCGAGTATATTGTCTTTAGCTTACATCTCCGCATTGTTTCCGTTAGACATGGACCTAATAATTTACATGTACATATATAGTTTTAGAATCACAACTTGAAATCTAAACAAATAAGTCTACCATCACTTTCGAAAAGCAAAGAACTACAACCCAAAAACTTGGTTCAATGTATGCTTCTGCATTTTCCTTTTTCAATCCCATGAACATTCATCCAAACATAAAAAGCTTTTTACCTTTCACAAAGTTAAGTGTAAATGCTTCACCTGGAGCCATGCCTTTATCGCTCACAAACTTTCTCATTCCTTGCAGATAATATCTTGGTTGACCTCGAGATGAACCTATAGCAGCTTCAACATTCCAAACATCACCTGCCACGTCCACAATCTTCAAACCCATCTTACGATTCAGTCCAAGATCTTCAGCCTGTTTTTTTAAAAAAGGTGCTATAACAAACAACGAATAATTCAATAAACAAAGAATTAACACATCTTTAAAATCTTACTAAAGTATGATATATTAGTAAACTCATAATCACAAACTTAGAAAATGACCGTCAACACGGAAAGAAATAGGTACGATCTGATTATCTTCATTCTCAACAACCATACCACATTCATTGACATTAACAATGTCCTGTACAACTTCAGTATCTGAACTCAAGACAATCTCTTCTATCACCTTTTCTTTAACAACAGCACTGACCTCCGGTGGAAGCACTAAATCACAGGTAGCACAATTGAAAACCGTGATATGATAAGTCTGAAGATCTATCATCTCAAAGACAATGAGATGATCAGCAGTTAATAACAACTTATTCTTTATCTCCTTCCATCCGGTAGTTATGTAAAGTTCATTGTTGATATCTTCCATCCGTACAGACCAGTTCTGGTTTCCAGATCCTTTAATAAGAACCGGATATGAAGGAATAGTGTTTAACATCTTGTGATGAACAAAAGAACGATTAATACTCTACAATCAGAATAAAACACATTATATAGTATATTAGTAAAAATATATCAGAAAATTAAGTAAATAAATAAAAAACAACAATTAAACAACTGTATGTCCAAAAAAAATTACATGATGAATAATCTTCTGAAACTTTCTAATGCTTCTTCATAATGAAATATCAACCATGAATCTGAATGTATTTTCAAACTCTCTACCAACTGACACCAACCATTATAGAAATAATATCTCCCATTGCTTAGAGAATAGATCTTCACTTTAAAAACATTTCCAGTTGTCGTTCGGATGTTTGTATTTCCAATTCGATAATTAAACTGTTGAATCCAATTTTGATACTGTTTTGGCAAAATCTAAGCATAAATAAAAGAAACATTTTTATTGCTAGATATCATTCAAAAAAATTAAAATTAAGTGTTAAACTAAGATGGGATAAAATTACTAACCAAACATTTCCTTTTACTATCTTCAAGGTAACACGGAAATCCATAAATCATTCTCACGTAAAACTGTAACAGTATGAATCATATAGAATCAAAATAAATAACATTAAGAAACAAATGAATACAATCCATTAGGGTATGCAATACATCTAAATAAAAGATGATACAACTAATATATATCAAAATAACAATAGACAACATCGAAAAGGTGAGAATACATGTATTTTCTTATCATATCAAAATATATGTATTTTTTACAGCAAATCATATAATTAAAACTTAAAACCTACTTTTCCGATTAAGTATCACAAATAGACATGCAGGATCATCAGCTGAATAAATTGTATAGAAAGACAGGATAGTGACTTGTGTCTATACCAAACAAAAACTTAAAAACAGTATACCAACTACTAATCAAAATAAGTTCAAATTTTCAAATACACATGAGAATACATCAATTAAAATCGGAAATTTATATTATAGTTCAGAATAACAGTATACCAACTACTAATCAAAATAAGACAAATGGTAGATTGACGAAATGAAGATCACTTTTTTTAGAATCATATATGTCTAACATAACATGCATAATAACTACATAGTAATCGGATATACAAAAAAAATAGGACTATCAGAAGTTGTTCCAGTATAAGCCGCAACAATAAACGCAATCATAACCAACAATGGATTGAAAAAAAAAACAGGGAATTACATGAATACACCACCGTTGATTACAACTTCTTCATTAAAACAGCAATAACGATAATCAGCTATGGAATTCAAAACTAAAAGAATAAACATGAAAAAATACAAAACAAATCACATTATTTAACAATACCTTTGTTATTATACAAGATGATATTGATGAAGATCGGAAGAAATCGAAGAAGATGACAGAGTTTCTTGGACAAAGTGTACAAAGAAACGTGGAGAGAGAAAGGAACCGAGATTTTGTGAGGATCTTTAAAAAGTTAGAAGGTTTAAAAATATCCCATGTAACCGGGTCGGATCATCCCATTTAGTTTTTCGTCAACATCTGTTTGACTTTTGGTCAACAGCTGTTTGAGTTTTGGTCAACATCTCATTTAGTATTCAATAGAAATTTGAATAAGTCAATCAGTGGTTTGAAAATCTGTTTGACTTTTAGTCAACAGTTGGATGGAAACCCATGTTAGATTGAACAGTGTTTTGAACAGATGTTTAAACATCTGGTTAGACTTAAACAAATGTTGGGGCTTAAACAAATGTTTGGTGTTCTATATCAGTTGTTTGGACTTAAACAGATGATTGGCCATAAACAGATGTTTCACAATAAAGATATGTTTGGCCTTAAACAAATGTTTGAAGTTAAACAAAGAGATATTTGGCCTGAAACCAAACATCTGCTTAAGGTCAACATATGTTTAACTATTCGCCAACATCTGTTTGACTTTTGGTCAACATTTGTTAACATATAAACACTGTTAACATAAATTACAAATAATTAGCTAATAGACGGCACACAATTAGCATCTTAAATCATCAAGACCCTTAACAATTTGACCATATGATTTAATCGTGTGTTTTATCTTAGATGGGACAACTCAAAAAGAAAATTCACTAAAAGGATAACATATTAAACGACTCAAAAAAAAAAGCTCAAAGTGTATTTTACTGCAAATCAGGATTAACAAACAATGCCAACAGTCAAGTCAACCATGTTTCTTTCACCTTTGACTTTCAAAGTCAAATCAGTTACTTACCAAATTCACAAATACATAAAATTTGTTATATAACCGCAAACATTAACACACCTAATAATCTTAACTCTGCTATAAACTGTAAAACACAAACCCAAATATCACATTTCCCTTGTAGTATTAAAGAATTCACACCAATTCAACGAAAATTACAAAAATAGACATTCTTATACAATAACTTTCCAATACAGACATCCCTATTCAACCTTCAGCAAAGTAGTCAGGCTCATTTCCATCAATGATGTCTATATTGTGAATCTTTATTGCCTCATCAATAATTCCCTGACTTGCCCTTTGAATTGTAATTCAAAGTCCAAGGAATTTGTATCATCCTCATCCCTGCACAGTGTAAGGTCAAGGAGATCTTGCAGATCTTCAACACCCAGGCCCAGTGCTTGTTCCCTTGATATTTTATTCACCTCACCACTGGATTTGATCAGAGTCAATACGTGGGTCTGTTTGTCAGATATCCACTTTAGTATTTTTTAATCTAGTGGGTTTCTTGGGAGAGGTTTTATTGATGATGAGTTTGGAGATGGTGGCCTGGTAATGACTGGCTGAGCAGTATTTTTAGCTTGTGTCAGTTCAAGTTTTTCTCTTATCATCTGCTTAAGGCCTATTTTTACAATGTAATCCCCTGCTTCTTTATCTGCTGCTGTTTCTGCATCCATCTGCTTTTGTTTCCTTGTTTGGTAAAGGATGGCAGCAGGGGGAGCAGTGGATCTCCTGATTTGTAGCTTTTATGACTTAGCTGGAACCACTGCTTCAGGGTAAACAGGCTTTTGTGGAACATTAGGATTTTATTTTCTTAATTCTTCCAGCTTTTTGTAAGAGGTGAACTGTCACACCCCGATTTCCACGTGTCACCGGTGGGCCCGGTGGGGAGTATCGTGACGTGGTTGGCAACATAATAGTCAAACAACACAATATGTGTAAATGCACAGCGGAAGCAAAAGATAAATATTATTACTTTTCCGAATATAAAGTAATATTCAATATTACAACGGAAAGTAAAGGATCCACAGGCGGATCTTAAAACATATCATTTGTTCAACAGACTTTAGACGCCTAGAACTTTCAAGATTTCCTTAGAACCGCCCTGAGCTTCCAGCCAATTATGTTCAGTACCTGTCACTTAACCCTTTTTGGAAAATACGTCAGTTTTCACTGGTAAATACACTCAACCGACTCATTTGAAAAGAGTTTAAGAAAATTGGTTTGGATGCACTTGGCACAAAATATATTGACACTTTGATTAAAATGCACAGAGGCAAAATTAATCTTTTGTACTTGGAACAATTATATTTATAACCTTGTATACAGATTTACATGTTCGTTATACGTTCAGGGCCCGATATAGAAACCGAGT
The DNA here is from genome assembly GCA_030545235.1 of Helianthus tuberosus. NCBI lineage: Eukaryota > Viridiplantae > Streptophyta > Magnoliopsida > Asterales > Asteraceae > Helianthus > Helianthus tuberosus. The sequence goes on from CM060388.1 coordinate 67,446,453, forward strand.
CAAATTAACTGACACGCCACAAGTATAAGCCCACAAGAGAGTGAGATACCGTTTCCCTTTAAGCAACTTTCAGTGTATGCCTACACTCCGTGCTCAAGGCGTGGCCATTTTATAACAAAATGATGTCAAGGATATCCGGGACATGGTCATTAACCCCTAAAGGCTTTTATTTCAAACAATACAGATTAAACCGGGTTACCTCAATAATTTAACATTCATTAAGATTAAATATTCAATACCCGACCAAGCGGTATCGTTATACCGTATTCCAAGCCCGTATAGGGAAAATAAGTTAAGAGCATTTACGGTATCATTATACCGTATTTTAAGCCCGTATTGGGAAAATAGGTTAAGAGTATTTACCTGAGCTAGCTCCTGTCTTAAATAGCAAGAATCTAATAACTCAGCCGTAGTCACTTAAGTAAGCGTAGGTACAATTTACCGGAAAGCTCTAGTCTGGAATGATGGTATAAATAATTAATTAGAATGCTAACGGGTATTTAATTAAGCCTAAGCTTAGACCGGTTAGTCTTAAGGAAATATACGGTTCAAACGCATGATTAAGCGAAGACCGGAATAGAACGTGATTTAGACCCGACAAGTTTGGAGACTTGTATACTATGGGTAAACTATACACATTCTGGATTCTGAGATAAAACCAATAAGGTTTGACCCGTTTCGGCTAATGTATGTAAACTAGTTACATAATTCGTACCGAACGCGTAGGAAGCGTAACGGGTATCCGTAAGAGCCATATACAGGTTTCCTAAGTTAATATGCTTCAAATATGTTGTGACATCAGTAGGATGTCTTTCATTATGCCCGAAACGAGTTTAAACACAAACCATGCCCCGTAGGGGTAGTTTGGTCATTTTAAAGTTTGTAAAAGAGTTTAAATGTTTAACTGAGTTACAGGTCTGATGTAAACAGAAAAAATACTCAATTTTGATGAGTTATAACAGTAGGCTAAAGCATATATGTGAAATTTATCATCTTTAACCAAACTATGCCCCGTAGGGGTATTTTGGTAATTTCACATAAGCCGAAAAGCTCAAAAACGAAGTCTGAGTTAATCAACCTTTGCTTATTGTTAAAATATCATAATTTGCCTCATATATCAGTAGGTATCAACCCGGGTATGTCCAACATGATTTTAAGACATACTATGCGTTAAAAACGCTAATTATGGCCATTAAAGGCCATTTCCGGGTTCGATACTTAAATCTGATATTTTTATATTTCCAGAAGGCTTAAAATAATTTATTGATCATATGTGATCAGTAGCAAAAGGTTTGGAGTTGTTTAGATAAGTAAAACTCATTTTATGGCCCGTAAGGGCAAAACCGACAATTACCGGATTAAGCCTACGACTACTAGTTATGCTCAGCCTAAAATTAATTAAAATATTTAAAAATCCCAAAATAATATATTACATCAGTGGGTATTAAGTTTGATACCAAAAATTCGGCTTAACTAGGCTATACGCTAATTACGCCGTTTTATTAACATAAAGCATTAATTTTGCGATATTGAGCATAACTCTTAATCTACAAGTCAAACTGATGTTAAACTTTGCATACAAGTTTATATATCAGTAACTAAGGTTTCTACACTTTTACATTTTCATAAATCTCTTTTTAAGGTAATAAGGGCATAATGGTCAACATATGAGCAATTAACGGAATCATGCGTATTAATCGGATAACTAATGAACCGAGGTGTATAATCACAGAGGGTTATACTAGCATGTAACCTGGTCCAAATGAAGCTCTAAGGTATTTCTAAAACATACCTAAACGGGTCAGAACTGAAGTCAAAGCAAAAGTCAAAGCTTTGCGACTTTCGGTTCCGAACCGGGTCTAAACAGGAAATAGTCGGGTTGAACATGTTTGGACATGTTCTTACACTTATTACTAAGTTATAACAATGATCAAACAGGTTATATATGTTCTAGATAGCTAATTATGCATAAACGACATTTTAAGCATTATGTTGACTTTTTAAATAAAAGTTTGACCCGACATTTGACCTGGTTAGAATGGGAATCAGGGGGAACCTTTTTAGGGGTTTATTACCCACCTAATTACCAACTTATAACTACTTTAAGTTTGACTAATCGCTGGACCATTAGCGATTAATCGTTAAGTCAACCGTTAATTACGACGGTTGACTTTTAAGCTAATAACTAAGCAAAAACTAAACCGAGGAAGGTCTAGCATACTTACCCAAGTCCTAAGCTCGAGTAGGAAGGTATTGGGTCTACTCCTAAGCTCCAGAAGTGCTCAAGAATTGCAGATGAAGGTTGTGAAGAATAAGTTGCAACTTATGGCTTTATATAGTACTTGTAATCACCATAACATGTTGACAACTAAGTCTACTACTCACCACAATTGATCAACACATAATCCTAGTGTTTAGGGGTGTCTAGGGGTCATCTACAAATGAGAAAAACCGGCTTAAAGGGTCACATTCGCGCATAACAGGCTGTTGCCTGTTTTCTGGTTGCTGGGCACCCCCTGCGCATCGTAGGGATATATGGCCTACGATGCGTATGGGTTCAACAGGAGGTAAAATGTTGTTGTTTGTTGAAGTTTTGAAAGGTCAAGCTCATAATTCGAATTTGGGACATCTTTTTTACATTGAGGGGCCTCTAATATGTGTCTTGTATTGTTACATACCCTACCACAACAATATGTTTCCTTGGATCCTTTATAAAAGTATCGAAAACAAAGGGTTATCATGCTTTTTCTTCATAGGATTCCACCATAACAATTATGAATCAGATAATTCTAGACTTCAATGGATTAAAATATATATCAGATGTTTATTTGTATCGGGATTTATAAATGAGGTCGTTCAGAGGTGCTAAAGTTAACATGACGACACTTTTAAATCCCAACATACATTTTTAATTACATCCGGGTTTACAACGCTTTTTGTCGTACATGACACGTGTCATTTTCTTATTGAACACGAAATTCTTGAGGTGTTACATCCTCACCCCCTTAAAATAAATCTCGACCCGAGATTTACTGAAATAAATAAGGGTATTTTTCTTTCATGGTGGATTCAACTTCCCACGTATATTCGGGACCTCTCCGGGCATCCCATTTGACCTTTATAATAGGTACATGCTTCCTTCGAAGCTTCTTTACCTGTCGATCTTCAATCGACAAAGGTTTTTTTTTTTTTTTCCACAAATTTAGCTCTCATCTATATGCACATTTGTATATGGTATAACCAGTGATTCGTCAGCGAAACACTTTTTCAGATTGCAGATGTGGAACACATTGTGAATTCCACTGAGCTCTTCCGGTAAGTTCAACTTATAGGCAACTGACCCGACACGTCCGATAACCTCGAAAGGTCCTATGTATCTCGGGCTTAGCTTGCCTTTCTTACCCCATCGCATCACTCCTTTCCAGGGTGATATCTATTGTTAAACCTTATTCCTTAACAAGAATTTATGAGGTTTGCTATTTTCGTAATCCCTAAATTTTTCTGCCGAATACGGGCATCTTACTGATGATTATGAATTTGTGTGATCTTATTGATTGTCTATAATGCAACTCTCAGATCTTAATGTTTGGACTTACCAAACTATTGTCCTAACAACAGATGTTTAACATTTCGTCTATACAAGATCTCCAAAGGAGTAGCCTTAATACTTACATATCAATTATTAAAGAAAAGCTTATCTTAAGGTGGTTATTCCAACCATTTCTTAACTAATATTAAGGAATAGCTAATCCTTGTCGTTAGTCGAACAATTCGACGATCCTGGGTAGCTGATGGCAAATTCTTAATCGTTGCCTATTTAGGGTTGCGGCATGCATGCATAAGCAATATGAACCGTCTTTCTTATTTAATAATATAATACTCTGAAAATATCGAGTTAGGATATATGAATCTATATCTTAAAATTTTCTTAATCAGGTTTTCGGTTGTTCCATAATCAACATGGAGTTCTTACAACACTCTAACCCAAAGCGGGATGTTAGTCTTAACTCTACCTGCCTCTAGAGAGGTAAACAGGGTAAACTTAGAAGAAGATAACCAAGATACAACGAGGTTACAGAGATTTTCCATATCTCAAGCTCCAGTTCATCCATCTTTGCTTGTGTCAAAAATGACATATATGTTATGAGTCCATGGATTCCTTAATCTGGAATATTTATTTGGACAATTCTATTATGAATATCTTCTTTGAATGCCATTAGTTGACTTTAGTACCATGTGATCATTGGGATATCTTTGTGGTTCCATGTATTAAACCTCCATGCTGATCAGACATGGAAATAATCTATGGGACACACTAGGATACGCCAATCCTCATATGACACTTTTATCAAACATAGTTTGGCATTCGCAGGCGATATCAAAACAATGAGAACATAAGTAAAATAACATATGTTGTCGTACTCTATGCGAAGAAAGAGTGGTCTAATATTTTCGGAAGGATTCCTTGCCGATACTATAAGAATTGGTTACTATGGTTTCCTTGGTAGTTATACCTTGTGGATGATAATAAAAATTTTGCTAAGTTTATGGTTCATGAAGATTTATTATTGCCTGTATTAAAAAAAACAGGACACTTAGCGGAAATTATCATTGATAAATGATAAGGAAGTTTATTGTACAAGTGCTTATATCTAATAAATATTGGAAGTTTCACAAACTAGGCACCTAGCTCAGTTGGCTAGGCGCGCGAAAGGGTGCGGCCGGCCTAGACCCAGGTTCGATTCCGGGGACGGCCAGTTCCACCATTTTTTTTTGTTTAATATTAATTAATCGTACGGATATGTGTAATTACGAGGGTTGTCTCATAAGGAGTCTTGATAATTAATTGCCTCTTATCACTCACAATATGGGCTTGATTTTTAAGGCAACCAATCGATTTCTATCACTATATTGAGTCCTTATGTATGCAACCAAAAATTTGCTATAAGGTATCAGAAAAAGAGTGATTTCTAATAGATATTAAATATCAATATAGGATTTGTTGGAGCATTTTCGACGTAACATCGTCACTTTCTACCGGGCATTAAATGACCGGAGTCTTAATCAGGTGGAGACAACAGTTCTCAACCTTTATCATTCATAATATATTTATACGTGCCAGTATTAAATAAGTTTCTACATAAACTGCTTGATAAGGAAAGGTACATATTATATTATTATTATTCTGCACCATCTCTTGGGCGTTCATCCTGACAACTCGTGCGTTTGATCTCTCGGCCTACTCGGGCTTCTTCTGGTTCCTAGGGCAGTTGGTCTTGATATGCCCCTTCTCGTTGCAACCATAACAGGTTGCATCTTTCAACTTCTTGCAATCCAGGGTTTTATGTTCCCTAGATTTGCAAATTCCACACGGTAGGGGCTGAGACTCAAATCTGCATTTCCCAAGATGATATTTATTACAGGTTTCGCACCTGGTCTTCTCTCCCGACTGCTGACTGTCTTTCTTAAACCCGGAACTCTTCTTATCGGAGCGATGGGAATCCTCATCCTCCCTCTTACGCTTTCCATCTTCCGAGACTTTGGCAGCCTTGTTTCTAACCACATCGAGTGTGAGAGATAGCGACAGATCTGCCGTTGACCTGAATGTAGTAGGTCTTGAAGCCTTAACACTGGCTTTGATTTCTGGGGCTAAACCCCCAATGAAGCGAGCAATTCTCTTGGGTTCTGGTGTTACTAGGTAAGGAACCAGTCTTGACAAGGTATTGAAACGGGTGAGGTATGCTTGACAATCTAAGTTTGTCATCACCAATGATAAGAAATCTGATTCGATTCTTTCGACCTCGTGTTGAGGGCAGTAGTTCTCCATAATGAGAGCAACAAACTGTTCCCATGACATGTTGTAAAGTGGGATCTTCCCAGCAGCTTGAATGAGAGCCTTCCACCACGCTAACGCCTCTCCCTTGAATGATTGGGATACATACTTCACTACATCCCTCTCAGCGCATCCGCTGATATCCACAATAGTATCCATCTCGTCCAGCCATGTCATACAGTCAATGGCTCCTTTCTCCCCTGTAAAATCCCGGGGTTTACATGACACAAAGTACTTGTAGGAGCATCCCTTATCACGGGGTCCTTTATTCAGTATGATTTGTTGAGACGGATCACTGTGATGGTTCGAGGAGCGACGATCGTCATCTCCATTCTTGGGATCATCTTTCTTGGGAGGTGGCTTGCCGTGAGCTTCAGAGTGTGTTTTAGGATTTGAAGGCTGTGTAGAGTGGGTCCTACTTCGAGTACCACTGTATTCCTCATACTGCCTATCCAAAGCCTGTGTAACAGCGTCGTCTATGATCGCTTTTAATTCGGCACCCGTTAACGTAATCTGGGCGTTCACATTTGGCTCCACTGGATGGCTATTACCCTCGTCTGAGTTAGCCATTACAATTTAACTGTTGCAGAAAACAAGGGCAATAGTTTATTTGGGAGTTTATTATGGAATTGCCCCTTAGGGTAATTCGTTAACCATGGTAAACAGAGGCCACATTTGGTTAATTTATTTATCATGTTTATTTAGGATTTCTATAATAATTTATCCTAATTATAAAACAATAACATTTTTATTTGTGGCACAAAAGGCCTAGTCTCGTGGACATTTTTATTTAACCTATGATTTCAAGGAATCATAACATTAAGGTATACTGGCACAATAGGCCTGGTCACAAGGACACTTTTAAATTATAAGCTATGATTTCAGAGAATCAAAGCCTTGAAGGTATTCTGGCACAATAGGCCTAGTCACAAGGACAATTTTAAATTATATGCCAGGATTTCAGAGAATCAAAGCAGTTGAGGTTTGAACCTAGTTCATTACCTTGACAGGGAGTCATTGCTACCACTGTATTTTGGCTCATGTGGAAATGAGCAAGGCCCGTAGGCGTTATATTACCACGTTTGGTTAAAATATGATCATCTTATTGATGATGTAAACCCAGGATTCAGAGGTCATTAAACTGGGTTAGGAATCTTCTAAAGAGTCCTATATAAAAATGACATGTGTGATTATTAGTGGATCACGTCTGCCAGGAGCGTTAACCTATTTACAGATGTTAACCGGGATTCGAATCTTTTAAACAGGTCTTACCATCATGGCCCGGCCTTAAAGTGACCCGAAGGCTAGGTTTCACTCTCAAGATTCTTTTTTAATATTTAACGCAGAGCAATCCTAAATTGAGGTGTTTAATATGGATCTGAATCTAATTATGGAACTGCCATCTTGGCCGGTCTTAACATGCCCCGAAGCTAGGTCTTGTCCTTTTAGATTTTTGCCATCTTATTATAATGGTAGATCTTATAATATAGGAATGATATTTAAATATAATCGATCCTTTAAAATTTAAACGAGTATATGGTTGCCCTAAATGGGACTTTTTAATAAAATGACTTGCCCATGCAAGGGCTAATCAGAAAATAATCAAGGAAATAATTATAAGACAATGAAACAAATTGGAATTTGTCCTATGTTCTTGTCTAGACTCAAGAATGTGCAATTGTGTAACTGAGATTAAACACAAAAGGCTAGTGTTTAATTCACTCAGTGTTGGCTCTGATACCAACCTGTCACACCCCGATTTCCACGTGTCACCGGTGGGCCCGGTGGGGAGTATCGTGACGTGGTTGGCAACATAATAGTCAAACAACACAATATGTGTAAATGCACAGCGGAAGCAAAAGATAAATATTATTACTTTTCCGAATATAAAGTAATATTCAATATTACAACGGAAAGTAAAGGATCCACAGGCGGATCTTAAAACATATCATTTGTTCAACAGACTTTAGACGCCTAGAACTTTCAAGATTTCCTTAGAACCGCCCTGAGCTTCCAGCCAATTATGTTCAGTACCTGTCACTTAACCCTTTTTGGAAAATACGTCAGTTTTCACTGGTAAATACACTCAACCGACTCATTTGAAAAGAGTTTAAGAAAATTGGTTTGGATGCACTTGGCACAAAATATATTGACACTTTGATTAAAATGCACAGAGGCAAAATTAATCTTTTGTACTTGGAACAATTATATTTATAACCTTGTATACAGATTTACATGTTCGTTATACGTTCAGGGCCCGATATAGAAACCGAGTGAAATTAACTGACACGCCACAAGTATAAGCCCACAAGAGAGTGAGATACCGTTTCCCTTTAAGCAACTTTCAGTGTATGCCTACACTCCGTGCTCAAGGCGTGGCCATTTTATAACACAATGATGTCAAGGATATCCGGGACATGGTCATTAACCCCTAAAGGCTTTTATTTCAAACAATACAGATTAAACCGGGTTACCTCAATAATTTAACCTTCATTAAGATTAAATATTCAATACCCGACCAAGCGGTATCGTTATACCGTATTCCAAGCCCGTATAGGGAAAAAAAGTTAAGAGCATTTACGGTATCATTATACCGTATTTTAAGCCCGTATTGGGAAAATAGGTTAAGAGTATTTACCTGAGCTAGCTCCTGTCTTAAATAGCAAGAATCTAATAACTCAGCCGTAGTCACTTAAGTAAGCGTAGGTACAATTTACCGGAAAGCTCTAGTCTGGAATGATGGTATAAATAATTAATTAGAATGCTAACGGGTATTTAATTAAGCCTAAGCTTAGACCGGTTAGTCTTAAGGAAATATACGGTTCAAACGCATGATTAAGCGAAGACCGGAATAGAACGTGATTTAGACCCGACAAGTTTGGAGACTTGTATACTATGGGTAAACTATACACATTCTGGATTCTGAGATAAAACCAATAAGGTTTGACCCGTTTCGGCTAATGTATGTAAACTAGTTACATAATTCGTACCGAACGCGTAGGAAGCGTAACGGGTATCCGTAAGAGCCATATACAGGTTTCCTAAGTTAATATGCTTCAAATATGTTGTGACATCAGTAGGATGTCTTTCATTATGCCCGAAACGAGTTTAAACACAAACCATGCCCCGTAGGGGTAGTTTGGTCATTTTAAAGTTTGTAAAAGAGTTTAAATGTTTAACTGAGTTACAGGTCTGATGTAAACAGCAAAAATACTCAATTTTGATGAGTTATAACAGTAGGCTAAAGCATATATGTGAAATTTATCATCTTTAACCAAACTATGCCCCGTAGGGGTATTTTGGTAATTTCACATAAGCCGAAAAGCTCAAAAACGAAGTCTGAGTTAATCAACCTTTGCTTATTGTTAAAATATCATAATTTTCCTCATATATCAGTAGGTATCAACCCGGGTATGTCCAACATGATTTTAAGACATACTATGCGTTAAAAACGCTAATTATGGCCATTAAAGGCCATTTCCGGGTTCGATACTTAAATCTGATATTTTTATATTTCCAGAAGGCTTAAAATAATTTATTGATCATATGTGATCAGTAGCAAAAGGTTTGGAGTTGTTTAGATAAGTAAAACTCATTTTATGGCCCGTAAGGGCAAAACCGACAATTACCGGATTAAGCCTACGACTACTAGTTATGCTCAGCCTAAAATTAATTAAAAATATTTAAAAATCCCAAAATAATATATTACATCAGTGGGTATTAAGTTTGATACCAAAAATTCGGCTTAACTAGGCTATACGCTAATTACGCCGTTTTATTAACATAAAGCATTAATTTTGCGATATTGAGCATAACTCTTAATCTACAAGTCAAACTGATGTTAAACTTTGCATACAAGTTTATATATCAGTAACTAAGGTTTCTACACTTTTACATTTTCATAAATCTCTTTTTAAGGTAATAAGGGCATAATGGTCAACATATGAGCAATTAACGGAATCATGCGTATTAATCGGATAACTAATGAACCGAGGTGTATAATCACAGAGGGTTATACTAGCATGTAACCTGGTCCAAATGAAGCTCTAAGGTATTTCTAAAACATACCTAAACGGGTCAGAACTGAAGTCAAAGCAAAAGTCAAAGCTTTGCGACTTTCGGTTCCGAACCGGGTCTAAACAGGAAATAGTCGGGTTGAACATGTTTGGACATGTTCTTACACTTATTACTAAGTTATAACAATGATCAAACAGGTTATATATGTTCTAGATAGCTAATTATGCATAAACGACATTTTAAGCATTATGTTGACTTTTTAAATAAAAGTTTGACCCGACATTTGACCTGGTTAGAATGGGAATCAGGGGGAACCTTTTTAGGGGTTTATTACCCACCTAATTACCAACTTATAACTACTTTAAGTTTGACTAATCGCTGGACCATTAGCGATTAATCGTTAAGTCAACCGTTAATTACGACGGTTGACTTTTAAGCTAATAACTAAGCAAAAACTAAACCGAGGAAGGTCTAGCATACTTACCCAAGTCCTAAGCTCGAGTAGGAAGGTATTGGGTCTACTCCTAAGCTCCAGAAGTGCTCAAGAATTGCAGATGAAGGTTGTGAAGAATAAGTTGCAACTTATGGCTTTATATAGTACTTGTAATCACCATAACATGTTGACAACTAAGTCTACTACTCACCACAATTGATCAACACATAATCCTAGTGTTTAGGGGTGTCTAGGGGTCATCTACAAATGAGAAAAACCGGCTTAAAGGGTCACATTCGCGCATAACAGGCTGTTGCCTGTTTTCTGGTTGCTGGGCACCCCCTGCGCATCGTAGGGATATATGGCCTACGATGCGTATGGGTTCAACAGGAGGTAAAATGTTGTTGTTTGTTGAAGTTTTGAAAGGTCAAGCTCATAATTCGAATTTGGGACATCCTTTTTACATTGAGGGGCCTCTAATATGTGTCTTGTATTGTTACATACCCTACCACAACAATATGTTTCCTTGGATCCTTTATAAAAGTATCGAAAACAAAGGGTTATCATGCTTTTTCTTCATAGGATTCCACCATAACAATTATGAATCAGATAATTCTAGACTTCAATGGATTAAAATATATATCAGATGTTTATTTGTATCGGGATTTATAAATGAGGTCGTTCAGAGGTGCTAAAGTTAACATGACGACACTTTTAAATCCCAACATACATTTTTAATTACATCCGGGTTTACAACGCTTTTTGTCGTACATGACACGTGTCATTTTCTTATTGAACACGAAATTCTTGAGGTGTTACATGAACACTTTATCCTCTTTCCACCTTGACACTTGGTTCCTTTTAATAGAACCAGTGGTTGAAACAAAGACACCAGCGGATATCACAATTGCTGGAGAGGAAATTGCCTTCAAGGAAGTCTTATTGATGAAACAACTGGCCAGGTGTAGATCAGTGGATCCAACACCTGTAGTTGCTGCTCCACTTGAACTACTGACAGGAAGTACTTGTACTTCCTGTAGTGTAACCTCCTCAGTTGTTGGTGGGTTAGCAATGATTGAGACACCAGACCCAGTCACTTGTTGACGTATATTCTCATTAACAGGTGTTTGAGAACAACTGGTTTGTGTCTGGGCTAAATCAACTGCATCTAACAAAAGTTTTGTTTGTGGGGGAATTTGAGAAGTGAGGATAGGTGTAGAAAGCGAATTTTCCCCGGGCAGTGGGCTGTGGATGATGGAATCAAGTGATTCCAGAGCATCATAATTTGGTGTCCCTGTTCTTACAACATGTTCTGTTTGAGAAGAAGCAGGTGGAGTTTGAGGCTCAGGTTGAGATCTTTCTTCCAACTGCTGTGAGGAAGTAGCAGCAGTGGTTATTGGTGACTTTTGTGTTGTCACTGGTAGTTGCTCTGGGATCTCATCTTCCAGAGTTACCGTTGTTTTGGGTTTGGGGGCTTTTGTGATTTTTTCTGTTTTGGCCTTTTGGTGGTTTTAGGTGGGGGTTTCACAGCAGTTGTTTTGCTGCTGTCATCACCTTGAGCAGTGGGCTCAACAGCAGATGCCTGAGGAGCAGTGGTAGCTGCTGAAGTCTGCTCAGGAACCTCTACTTGTGTTTTGGAAACTTTTGACAGCCTTGTAAAGGTTTCAGAAGTGAGGCTCTTTATTGAAAAAGGATTGCACTGGATAAGCACATGGGCATTATCTTTTGAAAATTTCTTTTTAAAATAGTAACTTAAAAACCCTGGAAAGAGCAAAAATGCCTTTTTATTAACATTTGTAACAAGATAATTGAAGATTTCCTGGGAATAGTTAAAATTTTCACCATGTAAGATAGCATAACCCAGATATTGAATCTTCAATGGGATTTCATTGAAAGCAGTGGTCTTGTTTGAGACACACATCAATAGGGTATGAAATAAAAACCTTGTGGCAGGATGAAAACTGCCTTTTTCTAAAGTGTTTTTCATTTCCTCTTCATAACCCCTTTGAATGAAAAACGTTTGATACTCTGTTTTAGGGAAATATGTTTTACCTTGAAGAACATCGAGTTCAAAAACCTCAGAAATGGTTTGAGGTGTTATTGTGACTGGAACATCCTTTATAGAAGAATTGATGGCTAAGGGCTTTTTATCCTTAGTTTCCAACTTAGCATTTTTCCAGAATTCTTGCTGGGTATCCATGTAGATCGGAGCATCACAAGTCCACAAAGTTTTGTACTTTGAAGACGACAGAGCATCAATGATGGAATTGAAGGTTTCGGTGTGACTGGGTTTTTCAAGTAGACCCAAGTAGTTATGTGTGGATTTGTGTGGGAGAGACATCGTGATTTGAGTATGATTGCGAGAGGAAGAAGACGATGAAGAGGATGAGTGATTTTGAGAGAAATGGATGATAACTGCTTTGAGAAAGGAATTTTGAATTCGATTCGACAGTAAAAACACTGTTTGGGGGTTTTGATCAGGGTTTTATAGCGGAAAAAGTGAATGCTGACGTGGCAACGGTTACTAAAAGATCTTACCGCTATGTACTATCCACGTGCCAACCTCTGATGATAATGGAGGACAGTTGGTAGGAAACCATTGATGGAACAATATCAATGGTGTGCAACGGTTACAAATGAGAACAGTGACTGACTTTAAGCTAGCAGTGGATAGCCATCAGTGGGTCAAAACACTGATTTTGAACAACAGTTTTTTTTATTTTTTATTTGAACTTTAATTTTTATCACCAAAACAATATTCGAGGAACTCTTATCTCATTGGAATGTAACGATTAGGTAAAATTGTAATTTCATTGTAATTCTAGTTTTCGTTTTGATAATTTCATTCTATAATTAATTAACCACATCAACAATAAAAATGTGAGAAGTGGATGTTTTTTAGAAAAACCAATGATTGTCAATATCAATGGATGTCAACAATAAAAATGTGCGCAGTGACTATTTTTTAACTATCAGTGGATAGTTAACAGTGATTGAAATACAGATGTTTGGTCAATCAGTGGTCAGCATGAAGAATGAAGAAACAGAGGTTGGCCTTCAGCAGTGGATAACATTTAACAATCATATGTTTGAACCAAAATAGTGGTTGTAATAGACTTTTAAGGATTAATGAAAACTAACATTTTTAACTATTTTGAGGATGTTTGACTTTAAACAGATATTTGTCCTTAAACATCAGTTTGGACATAAACAGATGTTTGCGCTTAAACAAATGTTTGAACTATCAATGGATGTCAAATATAAAATGTGAGCAGTGGCTGTTTTTTAACTATCAGTAGATACCCAACAGTGATTGAAACACTGATATTTGGAGTTAAATAGATGTTTAACCTTAAACAGATGTTTGCAATAAACAGATGTTTGGCCATAAATAGATGTTTAGCCTTAAATAAATGTTTGACCTTAAACAGATGATTGCCCATAAACAGATGTTTGGTCTTAAACCAAACATCTGTTTAAGGTCAAGATGTGTTTGACTATTGGTGAACCTCGGTTTGACTTTTGATGAACATCTGTTTGACTTTTGGTCAACATTTGGATGGAAACCCATGTTGGATGAAAAAACTTTGAATGAAAATCGTGAAAAGTTAAATGTGATACAACAATTGAGATGAGACCTTTGCATTTTAGGCTTGTTTCTTATTTTAATTAACTGTTGATGATGTTGAGAGTTTTTATTGACACTGACATTTTAAAATATGTTAAGATGGATATTGAGATTATTAAAATAAACTATTACATAGAAAAATAGCAATTTAATGAAATATTTATAAACTATTACACGCTAGAGTTCACACTTATTAAGATTTCGTAAACTCTGGCCTTTCTCCATGTGATTTCATGCTCTCTTTTGTTTTTCAGATCAGTTAGCATGTTGCAGATTTTCTGATCCTGTTTTAGAAGTTGTGTGAGAAACTCTTCTGCATTTTTCTAGAAATCTGATGGAGGAGAGTGGAAGACTTCATCAAGCAATGCTATGCTGTTCCAGGTTTTCTTGTAATTAGTGTCATTGATTATGTCGACTTTCCTGTTTAGTTCTTCGTCTGTTCTTTTTTCTTTAAGTGACCACATCGAGAATTGGGTTTTAACATCGCTGGTGTTTGACCAGTGGTAGAAGCTGAAGTTTGCCATGTAGGTTTTTGTTGAATTTTCTGATGTGGAACAATCTTTCACAGACAGTGATTTGTAGGACAGTTTGTTGATATTTTGAATCAAAAGTAATTATCGATCTTTTATAGAGTTTAAAAACGCGTCTACATGGTAAATGAAGAGGTTAATTGTAATAATGATAATCTGCTTTTGTTCTTTGAACTTCAAAAATTTGTCCCTTGGGTTTCTTGGTATTTAATTTTAAAGTTTCCCCATAAAAGTTGAGATTTGAAAACATTTTTGCATTAAAAGACTGCTGCTTTAAAATATACATTAATATGTTTATATTAAATCTACACGTTTTGATTGATTAAGTATATAAATTCACGACCACTTCACCTGTTTTTCATCACGATTTCCTACGAAGATATCATACTTTCAAGAAAGTCGAGTAGTATAGTTTATTGATATGCCGTCATTCACTACTGTAAAATCAGATGATTTAAAGCAGCGTTTTGTCAAGCATATAGAGGAACATGTGTATGAAGATAGGACTACTCTTCAAGAGCTGAAGAGATGTTTTGATGGATTGCAAGTTGGCCAGTTCACGAGAGACAAGGTTTCCAGAAATCTTATGCGAATGCCTTCAACTTCAGTTCATGAGCTTTGTGTTGTCAGCAATATAGAGTGTGGTGATAGAGACGTGGAGTTCATGGCGATGCTGAAGGACATACATCGAGAGGTTCAGCAATCGATGGAGTTGAAGTTGACATTTCTTAATTCTTACGGTTATTGTTAGATTTAAAAGTTTAGTTGTTCAGTATGTTATTTATGTAATAATTGGAATTTTAAGGTCATGAATAAATGAATAAATTTTAATCTTATGAATCTATGTTGCGTTTGTAGGGAAAAAAAAGAGGGAATGCCAATTTTAAATTACCATTTTGCATATTTTGAATTTCAAAAATTATGGATATTGTCAGTAATTACTGATTTGATTTGAAAGCAATTGTCATCATGACATTTCTAATTTTTATTTTAACTTTAATTAAGAGAAAATAACCGTCAATTTGAAATTCCCATTTTGCATATTTTCAATGTCCAAAGCTCAAGAAATTAACATTAATTACTGATTTGATATGCAACAAAATGTCGTCAACAGTTATTTTTATTTTTTATTTTAAATTTAATTTTTATCACCAAAACAATATTGGAGGAACTCTTATCTCATTGGAATGTAACGATTAGGTTAAATGGCAATTTCATTGTAATTCTAGTTTTCATTTGATAATTTCATTATATAATTAATTAACCACATCAACAATAAAAATGTGAGCAGTGAATGTTTTTTAGGAAAACCAATGATGGTCAATATCAGTGGATGTCAACAATAAAAATGTGAGCAGTGACTATTTTTTAACTATCAGTGGATAGCCAACAGTGATTGAAACACTGATGTTTGGTCAGTCAGTGGTCAACATAAAGAATGAAGAAACAGAGGTTGTCTTTCAGCAGTGGATAACATTTAACAATCAGACGTTTGAACCTAAACAGTGGTTGTAACAGACTTTTAAGGATTAATGAAAACTATCATTTTTAACTATTTTAAAGATGTTTGACCTTAAACAAATATTTGACCTTCCATATCAGTTGTTTGGAGTTAAACATATATCTGACCTTAAACAGATGTTTGTACATAAACATCTGTTTGCAAAAAAAGACCAATTTCAAGAATACTATATCCAAACAATCAAAATGAGGAGCTTAATAATCATCCAAGTGTACTTCATTTTTATTTAGTAGTATAAAGATCAAACCACTGTTCTATTTATAATACAGATCAAACCAATGAGGTGATGTGATAAATATTGTTACATATAAACACCTCAGCGATATGACATCTAACAATCTAACAGAGTATAAAACACTGATATGATAAATACTGAACCACTGTTGTTGTTGAGCAGTGGTTCGTCATTGGGTTTGTAAAGGGTTTGTCTCGAGAGATAAATTCTAGCGAATCACTGCTATACTAAACAGTGTTACATAAGAAACACTGATACATAAATACTAAAGTTGAATCCGTTGTAGATGTTGAACCACTGCTGCTATTGAACAGTGGTTTTCCTTTGGTTAATCAAGCTCTAGGTCATAAGTGCTTGTCTTTAACAGGGCTTTGTCTTCAACGGTGGATAGGCCTCATAAGTCTTTAAGTCCATCAGTCTTTATAAGGAGCAGTGGTTAGTTATAACAGTCCTTAGCATGATCAGCTGTTATAACCACTCCATAACCCTTTGAAAGGAAGCAAGAGTCGGTCTATTTAACTGAGTGGAATGATTGCAGTACATCCCTGTTGAAAAACAGAGTCAATAAATTTACGGAAAATGAGGTTGAAAGATGATAAGCCAACAGTGGACGATCTCATTCTATAGCTTCAATAAATTCAGGGGTATTCTCAAATAATACTTCCTAGATGCTTCCAAACAAGCAACACTTTGGACATTTGTCGGTCTTCAAACATCTATTATCTATTATCTACTATCTACTATCTACTATCTATTATCTATTATCTATTATATATAATAAATGAAAGTTGATTGCTCCACATGGCCCAAAGTGGATCAATCAACTTTCATTTATTATATATAATAGATAATAGATATTAGATAATAGATGTTTGAAGGCCGACAAATGTCCAAAGTACTGCTTGTTTGGAAGCATCTAGGAAGCATTATTTGAGAATACACCTGAATTTATCGAACCTGTAGAATGATATCGTCCACTGTTGGCTTATCATCTTTCAACCTCATTTTCCCTAAATTTATCGACTCTGTTTTTCAACAAGAATGTAATGCATTATTACCTTATTTAAGATACCTTCAACTGCATCTTCTGATAAATCAACATTCATTTCACTCAAAAGATAGCTTCAACTGCATCTTCAATAATGAACTATTTAAAGAAATGGATGAAATCATCAAAAAAATACCAAAAATAAAACTAATTCAACCATCCAACCATAAGATACTTGCCGTATTAGAATGGCCATTTTTACCTTATTTCAACAGGGATGAAATCATAAACTATTAGAATAGCCATTTTTACCTTATTTCACAAATTTTATAATATTTAAATAAGTAAAACATTAAAAAATGAAACCAAACACCTGATATTTGTCGTCCAAATCTTTTAGTTGGTCATCATAGTCCTACAACCTTTCGAAGTAGTAGGAGTCGATAGGTGATGTCAGCAGCCTAATTAACAAACAACAGCAAACAACAATAGCAAGTCACCAAACAATCGACCTGAAAATCATATAAAAGCCCAAAAATAAAACAAACCCTAACCTAAAACTCAAGATGGAAAAATGAAAAAATATGTTTATAACTAACCCTAAACCTCAAATCCATTACAGCATAACCAAGAGAACTGCAGGACGCAGAGCCGACAACCCCCGATCATCTCCGTCATCAAGTTACCAGCGGAACCCTAGCCAAAGCACAACAATAAGTAAAGATGCATGAAGATCGAATGAGTGAACAATGAAAACAAAGATTGACACTTATAGAACGGAAGTTATTGATAATCTAACCTTGATTAGGAGCTCTGATCTGAACATCGATCGGAATAGAGCAGAGCAGAGGGAGAGAGAAAGTGGGAAGCCCTAAATGAGTAAATGAGGGAGGATATAAATAAAAGAGGGCAGTGGTACTGTTGGGCGGGAAAAGGGGGAAAACGATGCCCTCATCTAATGACACGTGGCCCAAATCACTTTCATTTATTATATATAATAGATGCGTTGTAGGAAATTATTAATAAATACATACATACATATATATATATATATATAGGCTAAGAGTTGGCTATACCGTTTAAATTTCCTAAAGAGTGTAAAAAAGTCATAAAAACACATCCAAAATTCACAAATAACAAAATAAAGATTGCTAAAACATCATATATGTGGGTTGTGTTTTGTGTTTTAGATGGTAAGGCTCTGATTATCGAATGACAAACATTATTGTGTTTAATATTGATTAGCATATTGTGTTTTATATTTATGGTTCTAAGATTGTGTGTTTGAAGTTTTTATGGACTATTGTGGTTTTAATATAGTGTGTTAGTAATCTCTATTTTGTTATTTGTCGGTTTTAAGTGTGCTTTATGGCTGAAATTGTAACATTTGTTTTAATTAAATTGATTGATTTATTGGATTAAAGGTATAAAAGTAAATTTAGGTGGTGTTTGTTTTTTCAGATGCAAAAGGTCTGCAGTCTGCGGACCACATCTACAAACGTCTGCACGAGAAGAGGTGGACCAAATGTCTGCGGAGTGTAATAAAAAGAGTGTTTGATTATCTCACATCTTTACCCCACATCTGCAAACTTTTTTCCCTTTCTCTTCTCCTAAACCCCTTTCTCTTGAACATTTCAGATCTGCAAACCAAACCAAACCCAACTAACCTCTCTTCTTCTCTCTTTGGTGGTTTTTCGGCGAAGTCATACGCTGCCGTTGATTCGTCATCTGAAATGATCATACTTCACACAATATCTTCTTCCACACATTCAGATCTAACATTTTGATCACCTAAACAAATCACATCTTCAATTGACTGGTTTTTGAAGCTACTGGTTCAAACCCTAGGCATCGTTATTCTCATTTGATCTTGTTTCACTCAGCGTATCTTGTTTCACTCAGCGTTATGGTTTCCAAAATATCATCTAGATCGAGAAGAGTGGCTGTGGAGGTGGGGGAGGTGTTGCCGGTGGCTGTGGAGGAGGAGGAGGTGGTGACCGGCGGCATGGAGGTAGGGGAGGTGTCGGTGTTTTGAGATTAGGAGGAGGGGGTGGAGAGAGGGTTGAAAGAGGTTGGAAGAGGTGGGAAAACATTGGACCATGTCTGCGTGGGGAAGAGGACGCGCCGAGGTTTGAAGACATTTTTTTTTAATGAAATGTCTTCTAAAAAACAAACGGTCTGCAGAGCTAAACGTCTGCGCGTGTTCTGCGCGGCGCAGACATAAGAGTCCAGAAGAGGTTTTTCTGAAAAAACAAAATCCCCTTAGTGTGTCTTAAATTTAGGAATCACATGCAACTTCCCCCGTCTTTTTTAAAATGCCAATAACTTTTTTATACATAATTTGTTTTCTAACAAAGTTATACCATAATAACGAGCGTTTTTTATCTTTAATACGAGTACCATATTGCTACATATCTAAAAAAATACGATTCAAGTAATTCAGACACTAGTGTGTTTTATATAGCGTCTACGTGTTTTATATTGTGTATTTCAGACACTAGTGTGTCTACATTGAACCAGACACTGGTGTGTTTTATATTGTGCATTTCACACACTGTTGTGTTTTATGTGTGAGGGGTGTGTTTAATTGTGAAAACTGATATAACATAATGTGAAGAAATCAGAAACTGATAAAACATAACGTCAAGAAATAATAAATGTGTTTTATGTTTCGAAATATATGAGAGGTGTGTTTAATTGTGAAAAATGATATAACACGGTGTAAAGAAACCATAAAGTGATAAAACACAATGTTAAGAAATGATGAATTTGTTTTATGTTTCGAATTGCGGATGAATTAATTGTGGATATGAAGGATGTAACTGCCGATTTTAAATAGTTAATAGACATATAGTTTCCATAAAAATTGCCTTTTATTGTCATGATATAAAATCTTCTATAAATAATATAATTATTCAACTACCTTAATGCTCTTTAGTAAAAAACAAAAATACTAAATGACACATGTCACAAGCAGATTGATTCCTACACTTTGTAGAAAAAGTAGACTTTATCTCAAACTTCTACGAGTAAACTGCAATTTTACCCCCCTGGGGTTTAAGCCAATTGGCACTCTGACCCCCTCCATGGAAATAATTGCAATCCCCCCCCCCCCCCCCCCGCAACGTTGATTTTATGTCGCAATTTTACCCCCTGGAGCATGTTTCCGTCAGTTATCAACGTTTGCTGTTAATGGTCAAAGGGCAGAATGGTAAATTGACCCTAATCTTTACCTGCATCCTCATATATTTCACATTTCATCACTTTGAAACCCTCAAGTTAACCTACTTCAGGGTCATAATCCTTTGTCGGATCTCCGAATATCTTTTCATTATCTGTTTCTTGCTCCAAGTAAGGTCTGAGTATCTCAGAGTCTTGATCCTCAAAGTATACATAACTGTCTGGTTCTTCGGTTGTAACGACGTCTTCATCCTTAGCATATCCTTCTCATTCTCAGCTATATCTTTCTCATTCTCAGCAATACCTACAGCATTACAATCAAGCTACCAAAACAGAGATAAAGTAAGAACTTGAAAAGGACCATTGCATAAACTGGAAAACTCATAACTCAAATACAATTAGGGTCAAAATACACAAACTAATCCAATTTCTTTACATTTAAGTACTTAAGCAAATAAACTAGAACAATCAAGACCCAAGTAATCCCTAAGTACATCTTCAATTTGAACACATCGCCATTCTTGTACTGAACCAACTGGTCTTTGCACTTAGCCAACTCATCCTTATCTTTAATGCTTTGAATTAAAGCAGACATTACCCTCTCGACAAATCGGACATCCCTGTTCTTCACCAACATCAGCCCATCTGAGGAATCCACATCCTCCAACCTATAATCGGACAACATTAGCAACACCACAACTCAGTAATAATCACAGAAGTAGTTTCAATAAGCATAAAACAGAATTCACTTACACATCGAAGATACCATCTTCCAGGATTGGCCTTCGTTTCTGATTGTTTGTAAACAGTTTGCCCACCACAAGGACAGATAATGTCTGAGGGTTGAGTTTTGGCCATTGTTTCCTTCGATCGAAGCACAGAGGAAGAGGAGCTAGACATGTTCAGCAACAACGAATTAAAGAGGGCTTGCAGATTTTTTTTTGGGGGGGGGGGGGGGAATGAATAATTAGGGCAAAATGAGTTGAACAGCGATGGTTGAAGAAGTGTTTGAACAGCGATGGAATTAGGGCAAAATGAGTTGGGTTGGTTTCTTAAATGAGGAAAACGAAGGACAAAATGGACATTTCAACAAGGACTAACGGTAATATTAACGTTGGCTGGACGAAGGGGGTAAAATTGCGACATAAAATCAACGTTGAGGGGGGGGGGGGAGGAATTGCAATTATTTCCATGGAGGGGGTCAGAGTGCCAATTAGTTTAAACCCCAGAGGATAAAATTGCAGTTTACTCAACTTCTACCCTATATTATAATGGTATACATATAATCATTTGTTAAATTATATGTTATGCAAAAATCATAAAAAATTTAAAAATCTATTTTATCTTAGCATTTTTTTTGCAACATATCATTTGCTTTTGAGCCAACTTATTTTTAAAACTTCATTATTCGGGTTTTTACTACTTTTCAAATCAAACTGATCACTTTCCCAATAAAATAATTTAGCGTGGTAATGTATGCTATGGATAAAGTAGAATGAAAAAAATATTTTGCGTAAACTAAAGAATTTTCACATCTTATATAATAATGGTAAAGACTTTCATAATCAACATCTCGACGTAACCGCGCGAGATGAAATCAACTCGTTTCTAGAACAAAAACTAACAATAAGATATAAAAAACAGTTAGGGGCTGTTTGGCAACATCTAAATGGTTAAGTACTGAACCAGTAAGATGTTTGAACCATTAAGTGTTGAACCAGCAAGAGGTCTGAACCATTAAGAGCTTGTATAATTATTACCCTTCAGAGGCAAATGTCTGACCAATTCAGATTAGAGGTCTTAACCATTCAGACTCTGTATAAATCTTAACCATTCAGAGGCTAATGTCTGAACCATTCAGACATCTGGTCGTGAAACAAACAGTTTGAACCATTAAGTGCGGAACCAGTAAAAAGTCTGAACCATCAAGAGCCTCATTAAGAAGTAAACAAATAGCCACTCAGTTCTAAATTCCAAACCATAAAATCAACAAAACCAAACCCTATACATTTTAAACCGACCGAATTACTACCTTTTAAACATCCACAAGTACATAACCCACTCTTGTTAGACCCCCCGTAGTGGGGCGTTTTTTTTTTTTTAAAATTAAAAAAAAAAACGCTCAAAAACGCCCCCCCCCCCCCCCCCCAATTATATATAGGCGTTGTTTGGCGTTTTTTTTTTTGAAAAAAAATGAATTGGCGTTTTATATAAAACGCTGAAATGTGCATTGGGGAAAGATTTGACTGTTGCCAACGGTCATTTCTTTAATATTTTTTTTTAAATTCCAAAATTTACCCACTATATATTTACTATCCACTTTTTCCTATTTTTTATAAAAAAACTCACACTTTCTCTCCTACTTCTTCTATATTTTATTCAAACATGCATCCATTCCGACCCCCCTTTGGTGTCCCCGCAAGACCCATGAACCCGAACACAACCCAACCGCAACACACGTGTAACCTTCAAGACATGGACCCGAGCATGTTAACGTACGCGGCTTACTTGAGGGGCGCCACTCCGTTCGTGCCTCCGTTCGTCCAAAGTGGGCGCTAGTAGGTACCATGACGTCTAGTAGTAGACGTCGAGCTAAACGGTCAAAAACATCATCCTCCGTTGACCCTGAAACACCGACATCAGATGCCCGCAATGTCGATCTAAATGAGGTGGTGGACGTTGACGAGGAACTTGAAGAAGAGTTGACCCGACCGCCTGGTAGAAGAAATGATAAGCGAACCGGGAAAAAAACGGTGGAGTCGTCTTCCGATCTCGAGTTGAAGGAAGATTTCGAGGAGATGAACCGTCGTCTCCAAGACATTCGCTACCTCGGCCACCAACGTTATGAGATTATGAAAGAACGAGTGGCCGAAACCAAAAAGTTTAACGAGATGCAAAAGACGAGGCAAATGGAAAAGAACATTGAGTTTTTGTCCAAACCGATCGACCACCTCCAAGGCGACACGTTGATCCTTGCGCAAATGCATCGCCAAAAAATTCGGGAAAAATATGGACTCTAGATCATCTTCTTTTTTTTTAACTTTAATTTTTTCTTCGGTTTTTTTGTTTTCTGTTTTTTTTGTTTTCGTTTTTTTTTTTCAAGTAGTGTAATTTTTATTTTAAATTAATGAAGATTATTATGTTTTAAATTAAAAAAAAATTGTGAAATGATTGCATGGGCGTTATTGGGCATTATTCCCACTATGACACTTTTACAATAACCCCCAATAATGCCCCATACTGACTGGACTGCCACATATCACAAAACGCCCAATGATGAGGACATTATTTGGCTAAACTACTGCACATCTCTTATGTCTTTGTGTTAAAACAAACTAAAACCATCACCCCAACAAACTTGCATTACTACATTCAGTGTTCATCTTCTTCCACCCTCACTTTCATCCCCAAACCCTAACCCTAACCCAATCAGTTTAATCAATCCAGTAATCAAACTCACTGAATCTCTATACAAATCACACAAAACATGACTGATTCCACCGATAAAATCGCTCAATTTCAAGCAATCACAGGTCTCCAAGACGCCGATTTATGCACCGACATCCTCTCCGCTCATAACTGGAACCTCGAACAAGCAATCTCAAGCATCACTTCAACTTCAACCTCTGATCACACCAATTTTCCCGCCAATTCCACCACCGGCACCGACAGGTTCGAACAATTAGGGTTTATCTCCGACGAAGAAGGTACAAATTCACCCAATTTAGCATGGAAACTTATCACTTTACCGATATCTATTGTTTCTGCAAGCCTAGGGTTAGTTTCCGGTGCTGTCGGGCTCGGTTTATGGGTTGTTGGTGGTGTTTTATCTTATTCGTTAGGTATGATAGGGTTAACTAGTTCCGGAAGTGATGGTGGTGTGTCTTCGGCTCGGTTAGGTTCGGTTTCGACGGCTGCGACGGAGGCGATGGATTTTGTGGCACAGTTTGAAAGGGAGTATGGGGATAGGGGTCCGAATTTTGTACGGGAGGGGTTTATGGATGCGTTGCAGCGGTCACGGAGGGAATTTAAGTTGTTGTTTGTGTATTTGCATTCTCCGGATCATCCGGATACAAAGGAGTTTTGTGAGGGGAGTTTGTGTGATGAGGTTTTGTCGGCGTTTGTGAATGAGAATTTTGTGGCTTGGGGTGGGAGTATTAGGGCGAGTGAAGGGTTTAAGATGAGTAATAGTTTGAAGGCTTCGAGGTTTCCGTTTTGTGCTGTTGTTATGGCTGCTACTAATCAGAGAATTGCCCTGCTGCAACAGGTATCTAATAAAGATGTTCTCTTTTGTTATGTTTTAAGATTGAAGAGTGTTAAACCATTAGAACAGTCAGTGCTTACCCAGTTACCCTATTACCCAAACTGAAATTAGTAAATGACCATTTGTTCTGCTTGTTTTGAAAATGTATTCGTTTCAATCTTTATAGTTTGGCTAGTTTGATATCTTCTACTTTAATACAGTAATGCATGTAGTTTATGGTCCATTACATTCGATTCTGTACATTGGTGTCTTGGTTTTATCTGTTTGTATGTTGACAAACGTAACTCTTGAATGACACGGTTTTCAATTGATTTATAATTTGTCAATTCAGGGGTTGGATAGGTTGAATGCTTTGCTTAGTCTATTATTAAGATATTAATGTTTCGTAAACGGAAGGTATGTTGATTATCTGATTAACACGCAAAATGTAATGAAGACGTAAATGTAAACCCTAATTAGTATTTCTTATCTATTGGGTTTCTTTTATAGGAATGGGTTGTTTAAAATAGGAACTGTATATATTTGAGTTATGATGTGGTTGAACTTGCATAAGGTTAGCTACAACTTGGAGTAGCTAAGCCTTATGGTTGTTTAGCTTTATTACATACTTTTTCGAAGGTGGGACCATTTGTATCTAATTTGGGTAGTTATATTTTTAAGATTAAATGTAGTATAATAGCGGTGTATGGATTTTTGTTTTGGATCTGAATAAGTTTCAAGTCATGATGAGCGGTTTTTAATGTTTGGATAAACGGACTCTGCTTCTAATTTTTGGGGAATATTTAAACATTTGGGGGTCAATTTATTAGTTCCATACCTAGCAATAAAAGTGACTTGTCAACGGGTAAAATAATAATATCTACCATACCTCTTTTAACCTAATTTGTAATAAATATTTCATTACCATATAACAAGATGGTTCTTCTTTCCTTACAATACTACCATAACCATTCTTAGTCAATTATTTTCTTTTTTATATAATCAGAGTTTGCAAGTTACTCATATAATTTATTACTAGAACTTCAAACAGCAGAAGCAGATCCCAACGGTATATCCAATTTCGTATTCTGTCAATTTCTTGGCATTAATTTCCAATCGTACATTTAAACACCCCTAGGTAACTAAAAGAACTGTGATTTTTAGCTTCTGTTGAATAGCCCAGATATACAAATTATATACATGCAGAAGTTTCGTGTGTTTTGTTCTCAGACACTTACTTTATTAGTGTATTTCAATAATTGAAGTATCTGTACAGGAACTAAGCAAATTAATTATTTCCATCTATGCATATTATTTAATGGCCTTCTCGACCCCAGTCTCTATATCATCTTTGTACTGCGTGAATGCTTTGTGCAATTTACAATGGTAAAATGCTAAATGATATATTTGAATTTGTTGCAGATTGAGGGACCTAAATCACCAGAAGAAATGCTCACATTATTGCAAAGGGTTCTTGAAGAAAGTGCCCCAGTTCTTGTAACAGCAAGACTTGATGCAGAGGAACGTAGTAACAGCATAAGATTGAGGGAGGAACAAGATGCTGCATATCAAGCTGCACTTGAAGCTGATCAAGTATGTCCTTCTTCTAGTTAAAAAATAGATATTATTGATATAATGTAACGTGTGTGATCGATCATATTGCCTAACCTTGTTTATGCAAAATCAGGCAAGGGAACGCCAGAGGAAGGAAGAGGAAGAACGGATAGAAAGGGAAGCAGCTGAAGCTGAAAGAAAACAAAAGGAAGAAGAGGAGGCACGTGAAAGAGCAGAAATTGAAGCTGCTGAAAGAGAAGCTAGATTAATCAAATTGCGAGAGGAAAAATATTTGTCTTTGGGTCCTGAACCTGAAAAAGGGCCTGATGTTACTCAGGTATTCCTTACTCTAATACTCTTTGCCTTAACTTGTCTTTTCTAATGCTGATATATCATATATGTGCATTTTAGTTTTTTTAATAAGATAGATGTTTTAATTTTTGTTACTGGAGGTCTGAATCTTTTTACTGAGAAATATGCAACTATAATAATTTGTAATAGCTTTAGGGAGAATTTTTATATAACAATTAACCATTGAAAAAAAGGCCTTATAATTAGACGGTAAGACCCTTACATGGGGTCCACATGATCTAATTTAACGAAAAAAATTAACTGGCTTAGGACCATTGGACATAACTCGCAAGATTTGTAAACATACAGTTCGAATCTCATCAATTTAAAGATACAAGACAATCTTTGAAATTTGGTATAAACATAAAAGACAATTTTTGTAATTTACTCTTGAATAAAATAAGCAAAATAAATCTGTATAACCCGTTTGAGATTAAACACAAGTCAGATTACATGTGATCTTATCTATTAAAT
Organism: Helianthus tuberosus; assembly: GCA_030545235.1. NCBI lineage: Eukaryota > Viridiplantae > Streptophyta > Magnoliopsida > Asterales > Asteraceae > Helianthus > Helianthus tuberosus. The sequence continues at coordinate 67,473,441 of CM060388.1, forward strand.
AATGTAGGTACTCGTGAGATTACCAAATGGAGAAAGGAAGGGGAGGCGGTTCCATTCTAGTGCAACGATACAATCTCTGTACGACTTTGTTGATTCTTCAGGAACCTTGGAGACCGGAAGTTACACTCTTGTCACCAATTTCCCTCGTGTTTTATATGGTCCGGACAAACTATCTCTATCACTTGAACAAGTTGGATTACATCCTCAGGCCAGTCTTTTTGTTGAAATGAAATCATGAGATGTATTTATGTGCAGATTAAGTTTAGACCAATTCTGTATTTAGGACAACAATGTTGTTAATGTTTCCTCCCCATAGTATGCATATGTCAAATGTTCATTGTTGATCATGTATCATGCAGATTAATGTTGACCGGATGTATTCACCTAAAATAAACTGTTAACAAACATAATGTCATGTTCTTTTTGTTGAGACAGATGTTTCCACAAATTGTTTTCAAGTGTTTATTGTATTGAACTGAGTTAAGATCCTATGATGAACATGACAGTTGCATTGTTTAAGTACTTGGTTTGGTTTCGATCTTTGAGGCTGTTTGTGTCTATATGTTAGTAGACAATATGTAATTGTTGTAGATGCGTGGACCCAAATATTGGTCGCATTTATTCATTAGTCCTGGCTATGGCAACCGCTAAGAATTATGAGTCACTTAGTATGGTTGATGTTGGTGCTAGTGAATCGAATGTGCATGACATATTAGATACTTCTTTACCAAGTTAGTCTCCTCTCTCTTAATTCTCTATTTTGTGTGTTAATTTGCAAGTATTCTCCAGTTCTTCAAATTATCTAGCTTAGCGTTTTACCATTGAATCTTAGTTTTGATCGCTACAAGAGATGCGACGGTGAATTTAGCTTCTTTAGAGCTATAGTACACACTGCACATCAATGATATTAGAGCAAACATCCTCGGATCTTCATGTATTTGATCAATTATGGAGATGGATTACAACAGCACGTAATGAGTTCACTCAAGTCCAATGATGTATTTGACCTCCATCAACATCTGGTCAAATATATTTATGTCTTTCAAACGATGTTTGGGACTTAACTGAATGCAAAGATTTTGGATCATACGACTCCAAAGGAAAGATGTTGACGAGACTAAAATGAGATTCAAAACACTATTGGTGATGATAACGTGTAAATTTGAATGCAAAATTGATGGAAATAAGTTTGATGATAGCGTATACAGTCTCAATAAAAATTATGGAATTACAATAAATGTTGTTACTAAAATTAAAGGCCATTGATAATGAAAATGTAATGCGTTGTTAGAGACTGATTCGAGACGGTCAATCTCCTGATAGATTTAGCCTTTTGTAGTGTAGACACTCCCAAAGACGTAAGATAAAGAAAATTTGTTCCAATTTTTTGCTTGATCTCTTGAACATTAATAATACGATTAGATATATTGTTAGCCGTTAAAAGTTTTAGTACAATGATCAACAATAGTTTTTGTTCTTTGAAAAATTGAGGTTATCTAATGAGCATATAGGTATATCCATCTCAATGAAATTATAATTTTTTACTATTCATAAATCCTTACATGTAACATGTTATTGATATATTTCCCCAAATGGCTATTAGGCTTTGCGTTATGGGTGACGTCCCCCCCCCCCCCCCCCCCCGGCGTCCAGGACCGGCGACGGTTCCAACACCGTGCCGCCCCCCCCCCCCCCCCTCCGTCCCCGTCTTGAACATCGAGTGCTAGACGTTGGAGCCGGACAAGTGAAGACAAAAAATCCCACCTTTTGAGGCCATTTTACCGTTTAAAAAAAAAATCCAATTTCCAAATATTACAAACGGTCAAATTTCAAAAGTTTACCAAAATCCCTCCTAAAACTATATAAAACCCCCAATTTTTATACCATTTATCTCACTTTTCATCTACCACAACTCATCTCTCTCTCATTTTTTTATAAACATCTTCCACTTTTATAAAATTATTTTCTACCATGGATCCCTTCAACATCCCGAATGTTTTCTCGGTTCCAGGATACTATCCGACGATCGAACCGAACCAATTCTCTCAATATTCGTCAAACGCCTTTGCCGTCTTCCAACACTCACCGAACGTTTTTGCTCAACCGCAACAAAGTCAAGCCTTACAACAATTGATGATGCGGGGTGCTTTTAATCTCCAACCCTTTCAACCCGAACCGAACCTGACGCAACCCGTTCAACCGTAACCGAACCCGATGCAACCCGAACGATCCGAACCCGACGAGGATGTGGAAGTTGTTCCTGAGACACAACCGCAAAAGGCAAACGGAGAAAAGGCAAGCAAGTGGCGGGTGAGCAACCGTCCAAACCAAAGGCGAAACCGTGGACGCCACTCGAGGAAGAAGCCTTAGCGAAGGCTTACATAGGCACGTCTACACACCCGATAAAAGGTTCATAAAAATAACTTTTTTTTTAAGTTTATATTTTGTAGTATTAGTTTTTTTTTATTTTTTGTAACATATTTTTTTGTAACATATTCTATAGGTAATGATCAAACGGGTGAGGGGTTTTGGAAGACGGTTTTGGCGAAGTTCCTTGACCTAATGGACCAAGACCCGTATCGAGATATCGACTCGGTGTCATCTAAGTGGCGAAAAATGAGCGGGTTCGTCAATAGGTTTTGCGAAGAATATAATAAAATATATTCAAGTGGGCGTCGTAGCGGCATGAGCGACGAGGATGTGTTTAAAAAGGCGTTGGAGATGTACAAGGCGAACGCAGGTACCACGTTCGCACACGTTCGCGCGTGGGAAATTATGCTAACGCACCAAAAATGGGCGCCGATTCCCAACGAGGTAGAGATGGCGAAGCGGCAAAGGACATCGGAATCCGGTAGTTTTAGCGCCGGTGGATTGGACGCGAGGTGTCACATAAACTTAAACGATGACGCAGAGTTCGACGAAAAAGAATACGCCGTACATGAAGCGGAGCGTCCCCCGGGCCGGGACAAATCAAAGAAGGAGCGGGCGAAGGAGAAAGAAAAGCAAAAGGTGGACCCGAGGATAGACGAGTTTATGACACAATTTAAAACGTACACCGAGGTCACGGCACAAAAGGCGAAGGCGAAGGAGCGGGCCATCGAAGAAGTCACGCCTAGCGGGAGAAAAGTTACGCGTGGTGGGAGAAAAAATTCGATTGTCCGATTAAAAGATCCGATTGTCCGATGAAAAGATTCGGCTCAAGGAATGGGAAATATTAATGATGGATGTTGATAATTATCCCGAGGCGAAACGTTCGACTTTGAAAAACTACAAAACGGCATCACGAAGAAACATCAAAGTGGTTGATTTTTTTTAAGTTTATGTTTTTTTTTTAATTTATTAGGATTTTTTAAAGTTTATGTTTTTTTTTATTTATTAGGATTTTTTTAAGTTTTATGTTTTTTTTAAGTTTATGTAATGTTTTTTAATATTAATGAAAATATTTTCTTAATTTATTTGTTAAATGTTAAAAAAAGTGGAAGATTAAAAAATAAAAAATAAAAAAGTGGTTGGGTAGGATCATCTAGGATCATCCTCCCATTTCCACTAAATTTGGGGGTTGGACCATCCTTGGGAGGACTATGATGTAGCGCCTAGGTGGCGGATTATCCTCCAAGGGAGGATGGGCACCATACTATGTAGCCTTACTTTATGCGTGTCATCCACAAAACCTTTAAAAGATGTCGAGGTTACCATGAAAAATGTTCTATCTCGGATGACAAACAAGATATATTTTCGTACGAGAGAAACCTTTGAACTTCTTGTAACAATATTTGAAAATAAGAGTTGATGAGAACTCATTAGGCCGAACGGTGTAGGGCAACACCCTCAGCTATCTTAACTGGGTGGCGCCCCCAACACCAACCATGCTCTGCAATATGAGGGCGTCATTGTTGCCCTAGCCATGTTGATGGCGAGCGTTAAAGGATGAATTTTTACAAAAAGTCGCTTTCTTAAATATAAAACAGTAAATTACAAGCTTTGTACTTTATGTGTATACCAAATTGCAGGCGATGTCCTTTGCCTTTAAAATTGACGGGTTTTGTATTTAATGTTTCAAAATCTTGTACGATATGTCCTTTGAGCCTAACCCAGTTTATTTTTTTTGTTAAATCTGGTCATGTGTCATGCACATGCACATGAGTGAATTCTTGTCATTTCACCATTCGATGAGTTATTATGTAAATAATATTAGATAGGGACTATTTTGTAAAAATTAAAAATATTTTTACCTTCTGCACACTCTCTCTCACTCTAACTTTCTCTCTTCTCTCTTTCTCTAATCTGATCTCTCTCCTCATTCTCCCAGCCACCACAACCACCACCACCTGCAACTTCCGGCCACCTGAACAAAACTAACCAAACTTCAACCCCTTCTTGTTCATTCTCCGCCGTGAAACCCTTTGTTCAGATTCAATTCCCTTTCTCTGGTGCACTCCTCTCCCACTCCACCTACTATCATCGTCGCCTATGAAGCACGACTGCACGGGGACGGCTTGCATCATCGAGTACCCGTCCTGGGGACGGTTTGGGGAAGGAAACGCCATGGGTACGTTCCCCAAACGTTTCCGGGAATATAGGGACGACATCTAAACGATTCTAGAAAAGTGGGGACGGTCGTATGACGTTTCGAGGACGTTTCCTACAGCAGCAAACAAGAACGAATGCGTTGTTCTCCGGCCAAAAAAGACGGCGACAAAAACTCTGTGTTTTTAGATTTAGGTCAACGAAGAAGAAGATGAAACGATAGTTGTAGATAAAAGCATAATAGTCGCATGGCTTTAGTGGCCCAACTAACTACTTACTATTATTTTAATTACTTGGGCCTGTAAAAGTTTAGTCATGTGGCCCAAATCAAAGCATGATACAAACCCAACATGTTGCTGCGTTTATTATATATATATATATATATATATATATATATATATATATATATATATATATATATATATATATATATATATATATAGGCTAGGAGTTGGCTAGAAAGTCCAAATTTCCTAAAAAGTGTAAAAAGTCATAAAACACCATAATGATAACCATAAAACACACCAAAAACCCACAAATAACATAATGAAGATTACTAAAACATCATGTATGTGGGTTTTGTGTTGTGTTTTAGATGTTAAGGCTCTGATTATGGAATGACAAATATTATTGTGTTTTATGTTGTTTAGCCTTTTGTGTTTTAAATTCATAGTTCTACGATGGTGTGTTTGAAGTTTTTATGGACTATTAGAGTTTGAATATGGTGTTTTAGTAATCTTCATTCTATTATTTATGAGTTTTAGGTGTGTTGTATGCCTGAAATTATTGTGTTTTATGACTTTTTACACTTTTTTATGAAAAACACACTTTCCGTAGGATCCCTACTCTATATATATATATATATATATATATATATATATATATATATATATATATATATATGTATATATAGGATAATGATCATGAGTGAACAATATCCTTGTTTGTGAACTGTATGAACTGATCTAGACCCTTGATTTACATCATCTTGAGATTTTAATTCAATGGCATGATGGTAATTATGGGTTAATTTTATATGTTTAATTAAATTGAAAAGGGTATTATTGTACATATACATCATAAAAAAGGGTATTAATTTTATAGGATAAATCATAATCCCTTAATATACGCATTCAGTTTCTTTTTCATTATTCATCATTGAATTCTCTCTCCCCTTCTTGATACAAACAACAACACCACGGCAACCCAAGGGTTTCACTTTCACCAATCGCCATTGTTTAACCGATCACAACAACACCTTTAGATCTGAAAATTATGGCCTGCAGAGGTGGCGGCGTAGCCACTAACGGCGGAGCAATTCCGTTGGCTTCTCGGAAGATGGTATAGAGTCTCAAGGAGATTGTCAACGGAGTTTCCGATGCTGAGATCTACGTTGCGCTTAAGGAGTGTAATATGGACCCTAATGAAGTTGTTAATCGTCTCCTAACTCAAGGTGAAACAGATATAGATAGTGTTTGTTTGTTTGACCTAATTTTGGTGGATATTTGTTATATGGCAGGATTTAGGGCAAATAGGTTATAGGTTACAAAACGATTATTGGTTATTTGATGAGGTGTAATTAGTTTTAGGTTATGTGTTATGTATGTGTTGATACTTGATCATGCAGATTTAAGCATTGTGAGTTTTGATTGGTGCTTTACACTAGTGTGTTTTGTAGCTTTGTGTATCTTGTATGTCCTTTTAATTTTGAGCATAATGATTCTTTTGTTTCTTTTTTAAAATAGCAGTTCATAGTGACTTGTGCTACAAGTAGTGTTGTTTTATTTGTTAGAACTCTGGGAGAAAATTATAATTTGTGCTACAAATAGCAGTTCATAAAACTTTGTCAATGTTTTGCCAATCTTTTTAATATATTATACTATTAACGAGGTATAATTGGTTTAATTTATTCTTTTCCAGGATTTCCATCCTTCAGATGTATATCATATTGCTGGTGGGGTGGAAGGTGTTGCTGTCGTTACGCCCTCGGGTTCACAGCCGTCGCTTTATTGCCAGAGATTTGCCAGGTAGTTTTCCGATTGACATGTGTACTCTGTTTATGTAAATTGGTTATACACCCGTGTATAAAAGTAGTTAAGTGATATTTCAAAAACTTATGTCTGTTGTTTATGTAAATTGGGTGTACACCTGTGTATACAGTGTTCGTACATTTGGTGTACACATGTGTATGCAAATTGATGTAGGTATACACTGTGTATACACCTGTGTAAATTGGGTGTACACCTGTGTATGCAGTGCTAGTCTTTTTATTTAACTAAGACATTCATTGACCTGTGCAAAATGTATTTGTGTTTTACAGTTGCTAATTTGAGGGAATCAGTGAATCATCCGAAATGTGGTCAATTTGAAGGAATAATATCGGATAAGTTGTGGAAAAAGTATGCTGTGAAGATTGATGTGAATAAGTATGCTCTGAAGATTTTGTGCTCCCATGCTAACACGCTCCGCGATGGAAGTAATGGTTGAATCGGTAGCATACAACGTGACGAGTAGGCTTAGTGTTTAAAACATTCCATGCAAACAATAGTAGTAAATACTATGTTTTTGTTTTTCTGATATGTGGTTATTTGTTTGTTTCGTTGGGTTACTTTTTATGTAAACTTCATGTTTAGTTGGTTGGTATACCTTATAATATGTTTTTTGATTTGTTTTCGGGACATGTTATGGTTTACGGTGAAGTAGTATGCGTTTACTAATCTAAAAAAAAGATTATAGACAAATGTACAAAGGTGTATTAAATTTAAATACACAGGTGTACTTCGAAATCTGGGTTTTTTATCGACGAAGAACTGCTGGATTTAAAAAAAATCAGGTTTTTTTAAATGGTGATTATGATATACATCTTGTTTAGAATTAAAAGATATTTTGATTTTGAGTAATCACAAAAAATAGGAAAGTGTAACTTCCATTAATTAATTAAAATAAATAATTAATAACAACTTAATGTATAATTACCATCCTATCATTTTCAACAAAAAAAGATGATCAACGGTTATGATCAGTTCACACGGTTCACTCTTGGGAGGTTGTTCACTCTAGAACCCTACCCTATATATATATATATATATATATATATATAGAGCAGGAGTTCTGCGGAAAGTGTGTTTTTCCTAGAAAGTCTAGGAAGCGATCTGGGCCATCCGATTGGTGTTTTTAATGGCTTAGATCAAATGGATGTCATTTTCGTAATATTTGAGTTATATAATTAGAGACTTTTAATATAGTGAGGGTATTTTGGTAATTGGAAGTGTTTTAAATTAGTCAAGAAACTGCCATATCAATAACCAATCCCTAAAATCATGGGATTTCCCCTCTTTCTCTCTCTCTCTCTCTCTCTCTCTCCCTAAACGCAACCAAAGAAGAACCAGCCATTTTTCCTGCAAATATTCTTCTCCGATTGGTCATGTATCGGTTGTTTTTCATACGTGTTTCAATTTTTTTTATCTATCATTGAATCGGGTTCTTATTTTTAGTAAATGGACCTCAATGTTTGACATGTTAGATTGGGCTCTAGGTTTATGTGTTTTACCATTTTAATGTTGATTGATGACAGTGTGTTGAAGACGAAGACACTGGGTTGTGTTGAAGATGAAGACACTGACAGTGTGTCCAGCAATCTGCTTGTTGTTAAAACACAATGTCAAGAAATATGCTTGCTGTTAAAACACAGTGTCAAGAATCCTCCAGCAATCTGCTTGCTGTTAAAACACAGTGTCAAGAATCCTCCAGCAATCTGTTTGTTGTTAAAACACAGCGTAAAGAAATCTGCTTGCTGTTAAAACACAGTGTCAAGGAAATCTGCTTGCTGTTAAAACACAATGTCAAGAAATCTGGTTGCTGTTAAAACACAGTGTCAAGAATCCTCCAGCAATCTGCTTGCTGTTAAAACACAGTGTCAAGAATCCTCCAGCAATCTGCTTGCTGTTAAAACACAGCGCCAAGAAATCTGCTTGCTGTTAAAACACAGTGTCAATAATCCTCCAGCAATCTGTTTGCTGTTAAAACACAGCGTCAAGAAATCTGCTTGCTGTTAAAACACAGCGTCAAGAAATCTGCTTGCTGTTAAAACACATTGTCAAGAAACACAGTGTCTTGTATCATTTAAATTGAAACTGTCAATTTGATTTAAATGGAATATTTAGTTTCCATAGTTAGTTATCCTAATAAAATAATCCATAATTAAAATAATATTCAAATTACACAATTGCCCTTTTAGTTAAAATCCTTCAATGCCACATGTCGCGTTCTTATTGTTTCCTAGACTTTCTAGGAAAAACACACTTTCCGCAGGAACCCTACTCTCTCTCTCTCTCTCTATATATATATAGGTGAATGATAAATCGAAAACCCACTTGAGTTGAGAAAACTCAGGAAACCTTTGTAAAAAACCCATGTAAACTCAAGAAACATTTCTAAAAAAAATAGGAAATGTAATATACATATATTTGAACATTTTTAAAAAAGAAACACAAAAAACACCGAGTAGTTTTTTTTAAATGTTACAAATTTCAGGTTACATAATATATATGTCCAAAAAAAATGTAACACACAAATTTTCAAAAAAAATTTAAAAAAAAACTAGTAAGCGTTTTTTTCATTTTTTTCATAAATAGGTCCGTGTACATTTATATTACATTCCCTATTTTTTTTAGAAAAAAATAAAAATGTTACATAGGGTTTATTTGGGTTTTCTCAACTCACATGGGTTTTCGATTTATCTTTCCCCTATATAGGGGAATATATATATATAGGGAGGAGATCATGCGAGAACCACCCTTATTGCGAGAACCAATGTGAACACAACCTAAAATAGCTAAAAAAACCTAACCCCCCCAAGCTAAATGCTAAAAACTAAAACCCCCAAAAAACCTAAAAAAAACTAACCCCCCTCCCCCACCCCCCAAAAACCTAACTCCCCCCACCCCTCAAGCTAAAATGCTAAAAACTAAACCCCAAAAAAAAATCTAAATTTTTTTTTAATATTTTTTATGCTCAAATCGCTACTTTTAGTGGCAAAAAATTTTTTTTTTAATTTTTTTTTGCTTCGAAAAGTAGCGATTTTTATATAAAAAATATTAAAAAAAAAAACTTTTGTGTGATTTTTAGCTATTTTTAGGCATTTTTAGTTGTGTTCACATTGGTTCTCGCGGTTCTCGCAATAAGAGGTGGTTCTCGCATGATCTTCTCCCTATATATATATATATATATATATTCAAAATTTAACGACTCAACACTTACAGTTTACATCAATATATATCTATTTTGTTCTTTGTTAAATATATATATTTTTTTTATTTTTTGTCATACCTTTGTCGTACCGTATCTTGGATTTTTGAGTTTTGACGTTCCCCGTACCCATATCGTCCCCGTACCCCAGTCTCGTACTCGTTCCCGTGCTACATAAATCGCCGCTAATCGACTGAATCAGGACCTAAACCGAAAGTGCTTGTCGGCGCAGATGGTTGAACAATGATGTCTGATGCAATCGATTTGGGACTCGATCAACGTTTTAATTTTCATTTCCGGCTTCGTGTGAACTGAACAATGCATACAATTAAATAGTTTTGACTATATTTTAATTCTTAAAGTCAAGCCTAAACAATGACAATTGAGACGTTATGGAAAATTCTACCAATTTAGGTATTATACTATGATTCTGTTAATTAGTTTATATTCCATCTATCTAATTGTATATGGTTACAATTTCTATTTTATTAAAATAAAATATAAATATTTAAATTGTTTTAAGAACAGCTGTATAAGACTATCCACATCAAGGATGTTTGTAGGTGACATGGAGGGTGTTCATTCCTATGTGTAGGGCATTTGTGAGAGGGATGGATTAGTGGGTGTTGTAGAGGATGACATGGAGGGTGTTCATTCTCCACAATTCTTGGGGAAGAATGGTGAAGAATGACCTAATGGTGGGTCCTTTTTTTTTTATAAGGTTGTTTGTAGGAAGGATATATATGTTATTGTTGTGGGTAAAAAGTGTTTGTGGGAAGAATAAGTGAAAAGCTGATGTGGCATGCTGATTAGGCTGTTTGTAGAAAGGATAGTCTTTCACTGATGCGGATAGTCTAATTGTTGTTATTAGTTTAGGGTGGACGGGGCGTAAGCGGGGCGGGGAATCGGTGACCATTGTCCCCGATCGGGAACACCGCCGCCATCAACGCGGGGACCCGAATCGGGGGGTGATATCGGTGTGGAGTCACCGCTTGGTTTGGCTCGAAGATTGAGGAACGGTCGGATAGAAACGGTCGGATTTAAAAAAAAAAAAAAATACACTTTTTTAAAACATATATAAATAACCATCCCATTCACTCCATTTTTTATACTCAAACCATATCAACCTCACACATTTTTTATACTCTCCAACCACACCCACTTCACTTTATTTTTTATACTCTCCAACCACACCTCCTTCACACCGAGCAATGGAGAACCAACCCCGCGAGGCGAAGAAAAAAACTAAGGGACGGGGCTCGCAACCGTCTCGTGGTGGTTCGAGCGGTGCAAGTGCTCAACCACAACCCCCTTTCGGATACACTTCACAACCCCCGTTTTTTTTCCAACAACCTTCACACCTCTCGTTTTACAACACCCAACAACCCAATTTCGGGTATTTTCAAAATTTGTTATCAACGGACGCTCCTCAATCCCCCGCCTTCGACCCATATGCTTTTCGTTCCCCACAAGTTCCATCTACACGAGGAAATGTCGAACGTCGTCCATCTATTTTAGACGAGGAGGACGATGAGGTAGTGCCCGAAACTCAAAATTTGGGCGACGAGGACGATGAATACAATGTGGATGAAGACGCGGGCAACGAAGAAGACGACGCTCGGGAAAAAAAGGGAAAAACTAAGAGCACGAATTGGACAAAGCTCGAAGAAGAGGCGTTGGCTAAGGCGTGGGTACATTGCTCTACCAACAAAAAAAAGGGCAATCAACAAAACCGCGACAGTTTTTGGCGTAAGATTTTAGAGCATTTTAACAAAACTGTCGGTGGAACTAACCGGACCGTTCATCAAGTACGGTCTAAATGGGGCCCGATGCACACGAAAATAAACTATTTCAACGGCCTATACCAACAAGCGGTAAAAATTATATTTTTTTTTAACATTGTATATTTTTAATTTTTTTTTATACACTTTTTCAACTTATTTTTTTTAACACTTATTATTTTATTTTTATTATTGTATAATATGTAGGATCGCACACGAGGGAGCGGATGCAAGGATTTCGACGTGATGGCAGTCGCGTTAAAAGATTTTAAAGAAAAATATCCGAACGGTTTTCAACATATCGAGGCGTGGGAGGTCGTTCGAAGTCACGAGAAATGGGCCCAAGTCCCATTGTTGGGTGAGGAAGGTGAAGGTTCGGCACATAAAAGAAAACCCGTTGAGGTGGACCCTTCGATACCGGATATGAACGAAGACCCCTCGCCACAAAGACCACAACGGCGAGACAAGCGTCAAGCTACATCGTCCGAGGGAAGCTCGGCCGAGTTGGCGGCACAATTCAAAGAGTACACCGCCATGAAAGAAAAGAAAACCGCGATTGAATATAAGGCGGTTGAATTGAGGATGAAAAGAGAGGAGCAGGCTCTCGAGCTCATATCGGAACAACGCGAGACGATGAAAAACTACAATTACGATCGAGATATGGAAATATTCATCAAGCCGCACGACGATGCTCCGCCAAGTATGTTGCCGTTCATCCTCGCCCGAAAACGCGACATCGCTAAGAAGTACGGGTGGCCAATCGATTTCTAAAATTATTATTTTCTAGTTTGAATGTAATTTTTATTTTCTAGTTTGAATGTAATTTTAATTTTCTAGTTTGAATGTAATTTTTTTTTCTAGTTTTAATGTATTTTCTAGTTTTAATGTTATTTTTATTTTGTAGTTTTATTTTGTTAAATTTTATTTAATTTTTATTAATATTTTTTTTATAAACATGCATAATTTCAACAAATAAAAAAAAAAAAAAAAAACAAACCAAGTCACCTAAAGAGGGGAGTGCCGCCATCAAAATGGGTTGTTAGGGGAGTTTAAGAGGGGAGTTGACGTGGCACAAGAGGATTGGTTGGGTGTAAGAGAGGGGACTCACCTCTTAGGTGAGTGCCCCTTACACCCTTATACACTAATCAGTGGCGGACCCAGAAATTTTTTACTAGGGGTGTGGATGAGGTGTTCAACCATATTTTCAAGTGGTGCGGTCGTGTTTTTTGCCTAAAATATACACTAATTTTTTTTTTCAAGGGGTGCGGCCACCCACCCTGACCAAAGGCTAGGTCCGCCCATGACACTAATATTAACACCCTTTAATAATGCATCACGTACCGGTGACCCGGTGAATTTATGTGTTAAAATCATTTTTTAGCTTTTTTTATTTTATTATTAAAAAGTTTATTATACGTACAAAAAAAGTTTAAATAAAAATACGTGGCACACATGTTGTTTTGACTTGGTTATAGCATCTGCAGGCCGAAGGCCACAAACTATTTACAATATTATGATTTTAATTAGTTTTAATTTTAATATGATTATTTCATCAAGAATTCTTTCAAAACGTTAATTTCAAGAGATCATAAGATCTATATTATATATAATAAAAGAAACCTATTGGGGTACACGTGTTATTCATTGAATACATCTACTTTTAATTTTTTCGTCTTAATATATCTGTTTTTAATAATTAAATAATAATTATAAAATAAACTTCTTTTATATATATCCTATATTTCAAGTCCATATTTCTCTCTCTCTCTCTATATATATATATATCTTCTAAATACAATGCTATTCACATCAAAAAAATCGTACCTAAGGTTATAATGACTTAAAATAATCAAAATTTCATAACTTCGAACCTAATTTTTGGATATTTTCAAGATTCATCTAAAATTTATCAATAACTTTTAAGTAGGTAATTTTTAAACTTCTAGGGGTTTTAAAATCTTATATTGTCAATTTTTTTACAATGCTATTCACATAAAAAAAATCGTACCTAAGGATAATCAAATTTTCATAACTTCGAACCTAATTTTTGGATATTTTCAAGATTCATCTTAAATTTATCAATAACTTTTAAGTAGGTAATTTTTAACTTCTAGGGATTTTAAAATCTTATATTGTTAATTTTTTTGGTAATTTTTAACTTCTAGGGATTTTAAAATCTTATATTGTCAATTTTTTTGTTACTTCAGTACTTCTTATAGGTCAAAATTCCCCTCAGTTCAAAGTTACCTACTTAAAAAGTTATTGATAAATTTTAGCTACTAAATATTATTTAGCTTAATACTTAGGGTGTAAGAAGTGGTTAAACACTTGAGAGTGACAAACTAAAAAATCAACCAATGAGAGTGTACAATGTCAAAGTGGTAAACTATGCTCAAAAGTGTTGGCAATGGTTTAAACACTTGATGAAGTGGTAAACTATTTAAAAAGAAAAAAGGAAAAATGTGTGATTGGTTGAGATTGGAATGGACCCCACCCCACACTACCCTCTCTCTCTCACACACATACACTCCCTCCCTTCTCGGCATGCCTTCACCGAACGACAAACAAACCGCATCGGCAAAGGGTCGGCGGCGGTGTTTGCCGCGCGGCATCCGGCTTTGCCGAACCCTTTGCCTCACCCACACCGGATACCCTTAATTATAGATAATTATTATTTAGTTTAAATTTAATGTATACCTCTGATTTGTAATATTATTTATTTGATTTTCTGTATTATATTACTTTCATTGTTTATATTACCTAAGGTGTCATATAACAGCTACAATTTTAGTTTCCTTTTACCCAAATTATTACTTCTTTTTGACCGACACCTACTTTTTATTTATAATATACAAATTTACTCTTATTCTTTTCGATGATGTAATTATCTCTAATAAACTTAAAACTTTTACCATAGTATATTAGTAAAATCAATGATTTTATATTTGTAATTTTGTTTGGTATTATTTTATTAAAAAGTGAATATTATACATCTATTCTATACATATAATAAAATAAATCATATGGGGGACACATGTCGCTCTATTAGGTGATCTCAACTATTTTTCCCGTCTAAATAAATAGATATAGATAATATTACTTAATAAGATTTAAATAAAAATATATTATTTTTCGGTTATTTGATTTAACCTTTTTAATAAACAAAAAAAAAAATATTTTTAAGCATCTCATTGCTTTAGTTGAAAGATTCCATTTGAATTGGAATCTGGTCATTCACTATGACCCGCTAAGCATCCATGGCATTCATGCATAACTTACATACTAAGGTTAGCACGATTAATGATATCATCCCAAGTGTTAATAACTCGGCCTTGGCTATCAACTACTGATTGGTTGAAATTAAAACCCAAACCTTTTTGTAACCTTATATCGAACCTTTAGGAACCTTTTTTCCGGCTAAAAACGTTTTTCCAGCGATCGACGACTAACAACCCTAGGGTTCTATTAGTCAGGGTCCATTGGAAGCCAATATGTTAATAGTTGGGACAACCAGTTATTATTTTTTAAATTGGAACTGTTAGCAGGCAACGGCGAATAATTGAGATTGTTAAAATCCAACATTCCTTTCTTTAATTCAAGTTTTCCCAAGTTTTGTTGTGAATTTTGATGACTTTGTTTTTTATTTTATTATTTTAGGAGGTTTATCCCATGAAATTCAATGTTATTAGAGGTTTGTCCCATGAAATTCAATGTTCTTAATGACAACTTATGAATTTATCATGTATGTTCAATCAAAACTATCAAGATAGATTAAAAATAATAAATATTAACAAATAATAAATTATATCGTTTTTATTAATCAACCCGTGTAACACACGGGGCCATAACCTAGTGTATTATATATATATATATATATAAATTTTTATGCATATTTAGCCCAAAACACTTTAATTTCATACAATAATTACATTGTGAAGATTATATAACAATTAGTGTCATGCTTACCCCGCTCAATAGTAATAAATAATAATAGTAATAGTAATAATAATTAATAATAATAATAATGTCATCTCTAAACTCCTTTTCTTTTTTTAATTGGTGTTGTACACTCACAACAAAAATGCCTTATTAAATTAAAAAAATATAAGATTTGTCATTATTTAGATTATTCTTTTTATTCATTTCTACGTAAACAGGTAGCATATTTAGAATGTCAGGAACACTATTTTGATTTTTAATGGATTGATTTGATTAAGGGAAAATAGCCAAAATGGCCAAGTTTGAGTCAACATTTCCAAACTAGCCAAGTCAAACGTCTTGTGGAGACGTCACATACATGTTCAAACGTCTTGGCGGCTGACCAACCAAAACCTGCCACGTGTCCGACAGAAAAGTCAGGCGTCTTGACGTCTTGGCTGAGACGTTTCTGACGGCTTGAGACACTTCGTTATGGCTGCCCATTTTTCCAGACGGCTTGAAACGTTTCCGCCCGGCTTGAGCCGTTTCCGCCCGGCTTGAGCCAATTCTCTTTCTTTAGCCGGCTACATCAGCTCTAGCCGGATTTGTTATTTTAAGACGTTTGTAGTACGATTTCAAGACGTTTTTGTACGATTTCAAGACGTTTTTAGGAATTAAGACGCTTTCCATTTATTTATAGCGATCCCTTATTTATAAATACTATACATTATGAAAAATCGTATTTGAAGTTTAAATCTAAGATTCAAAAAGTTTTTTTTAGTAATTATCACAACATGAGGGTCAAGTTTGTTGTTCATACTGGGGGGAAGTGGGATGTCATTAACGGAAACATTGAGTATGTTACTGATGGCGATTCAAGGAGACGTGGTTTAGAAATTGAAACAGATCATTCATATAATAGTTTTTTAAACTATGTTTCTAAGATGTGTGATACTCCAAACATTACACGGTTGTCATACCGGATGTCTACGTTTACTGATCCGATCGATATAATTAATGATCGAGATCTTAGATTTTTTTTTTGATTTGGCGATGCAGAATCCTTTTGAATTATATAAATTATATGTTATTCAAGAGTCTGGTGTTGGTTCCTCTGGTTTTTCTTCTTTAAACAACTTCAAAACTCCAGATCTAAATATTTCAGTAAAAGAAAGTGTTGATGTTTTAAACGATGACTGTCCTATTTTAGAAAATAATTTTGAAAAATCATCCACGTCTAAAAACGAATCAGCTTCTTCATCTATAGTGTTTGAGGCCGGTCATATATTCAATAACAAAGAAGAGATGAAACTTGAATTGGGAAAGAAATGTTTGTTAGAGCATTTCGAGTTTAAAGTTGATAGATCATCTAAGACACGGTATGAAGTGTCATGCATGGGTGATGGTTGTGATTGGCGATTTAAGGCATATGCTATTCCTGGTGGTAGTTTATTTTTTGTTAAACATATGAATGATAGACACACCTGTTCAAAGACGCAAACACACCCACATTTCCGTCAGGCTAACCCAAAGGTTTTGGGTCACTTTTTAAAGGAACAACTAAAAGACAGTGGTAGGATATATCGAGCGAAAGAGATTGTCAAAGATTTTAGACAAAGGTTCGAGGTTGAGATAACAAACCTTCAAGCTTGGCGTGGTAAAAGCCATACACTTGAACTTCTACAAGGAACAACCGAGACTCTTTTGCCGAACTACCAATATACTGTTACAATTTGAAGCTTGCAAATCCTGGAAGCGTTACTCACATCTTGGTTGATGAGCAGAGTCGTTTTGAAATGGTTTTTGTTGCGTTAGGTGCTGCGGTAAGTTACACCTTTTCGTTTGTACTTGTTCTTATTTTTTTAGAATAACATGGGTTTGATCTTATTTTGTTATCATTAATTTTTCAGATTCGTAGCTTTATGTTTAATCTAAGACCGGTCGTTATCATTGATGCAGCACACCTAAAGGGTGAATTTAAAGGGACGTTGTTTTTAGCAGTGGCCATGGATGGAAATAATCAGATTTTACCAATTGCTTATGGCATAGGAAAATCAGAGGATGGTGAATCTTGGACACGGTTTCTCTCAAAGCTTAGAGATTGTGTTGGTGAAATAGCAGATATGACGATCATTTTGGATAGGGCGAATTCTATACATGTAGGTGTTAGAAACGTGTTTCCACGTGTTTACCACGAGTTGTGTTGTCGTCATTTAATGATGAATTTACGTTTGCCGTCTTCTAAAAAAAAAGAATACGAGGCACTATGGTGGAAGACATGTAAATCTTATCGGATGTCTGACTTTAACGAGTCATTCAATGCTTTGTGTGTTGCCGTTCCTAGAATACACCGGGTTTTAACAAATATTGGGTTTGGTAGATGGTCAAGAGCTCATTGTCCCGGCAATCGATACCACTATATGACATTTAATAGTGCGGAGTCTATTAACTCTTTGTCTAGATTCTCACGTAAGATGCCGATAACGCAACTTATCGAATTCTTCCGCGAGTCCGCACAAAAATGGTTTTATGACCGTCGACTGCAGGGCATGCAGGAGAGCCACTCACTGACTCAGTGGGCACAGAAGAAAATTTTAAAGAAAATTGAAGGGTCTAGAACCTGGACTGTTGCAGGTATCGGGGCAAACAGTTTTCTTGTTGAAGACGGTGGGAAAAGGGGTTTAGTTGATTTTTTGAATCGTTCGTGCAGCTGCCGTGTCTGGCAAGTTTCTGGTCTACCTTGTGGGCATGTGATTGCTGTTTCAAGATTTTTGGGTGAACATGACTGCAGTCATTATGCATTCTCGTGTTATTCAAACGAAGTATACAAAAAACGTATGAAGAATCGATTAATCCTCTGCCTCATAGGTCTGAATGGGTGATACCACAAGGCATTGGCAGTGTATTACCGCTGCATATTACAAAACGTCAATCTGGCCGGCCAAAAGAAAACACCCGAATCTTGTCTCGTGGGGAAGAGCCCGTTCAGGTATATTGTTCGCGGTGTCGAACATACGGCCATGGTCGTGACGTTTGTTTAGATCCAGTGCCATCACAGATTCGTTCACGTAAATCATCAGGCAAAGGAAAAGGAAAAGGAAAAGGGAAATAGACAGAAACCCAGAGTCCAACGGATGACATTTGTCCATCTTATAATTTAGCAGAATTTTAATAATAGCTTATTTTTTTTATCTTTTAATTAGGAAAATCATGTAACAAATTCTCGTAACCGCAATAGTAATTAGTACTTTTAATTTGTGTAAGAATTAAATTTTACAATGCGTATACAATGCGTACGTCCAGCCTTCAAAAATTAGTAGGTGTGTAGCGCCCGGCGTAGAGTTCATCAGCCATGTAGCGTCTATATCTGACACAAGCATCCTGCATGTTTACTTCGTTCCATGTCAATGAACGGTTGCAAACCAGATTTTCCAATAGCATACATATGATAACACCTGAGTTTCAGCCAATATGAGCTCCGTGGTCAAGCCACATAACATCCCCGCAATACTCTAAGGCTTCTACATTCTCTACCTGTGACACCCCAGGAAAACCATGCAACTTAACTAGCTTCCTCAGTGAGTACGTGCTAAATTTCGGGACGAAATTTCTTTCAACTTGGGGATAATGTGACAACTCGTATTTCAGAACCTATCCTTGTGTTTAATGTAATGTATGTGAACTTAGTGTGATTATCTGATATATTGATTTAATGGAATGATAGTTATATTATTTGATTATGTGTGTAATGTATATATAATGTCATCGCACAACACAACCCAACCGCACAACACTTGGCCGATCGCACAAGCCTTTGGGCTTTGGTTCCACACATCCTCTCGGCCCAATCTCATTTGGTTTGAACTCGAAACCAAGGGCAGCCCAAGGAAGGGCTCGGCCCACTCCTCTTATACGTATGCACATATCCCTAGGGGAGTTTTGTTTCTCATTATTTGCTAACACAAGAAAAACACACAAACCCTACTCTCGCTTTCTCTCCTCTTGAAGCCGACGGCAAACATCCCCATCTCTCGAAGCTTTCTTGCTCGGATCGATCCTATCCTTCTCTCAACCGGTTAGTGTTTGTAGTTATTGGTTGTATGTTAGATGATGTTGTGATCCATTGGTATTACATGATGATTTAGTGATATCTTGTGATTGATTATGATGAAAGTTGTTGAGTTTTGGTATATGTAAATCGACTCAAATGTATAGTATCTTAGATCAATATAGAGTTTGTTAATCATATGATGTTGTTGATGATCTAGAATCGATTGCATGTTAATCGGCTGTTAGACGAGTATATGTGGATGATGTGTTGGATTGTTATGTTAGTGATGCGTGTGAAGTGTCGTATATTTTAGGTGTATATTTTAAGCCCTTTTTAACACTTATTTTAGCCAAGTTTTAAATTTATAAAACACGATATTTCACTAACACTAAACACACATATGGGCAAGTGCACCCATCGTTGAGTGTAGTATAGCGTTGGTAAGATACCGAGGTCGTCCAAGGACACAAGAGCTTTTAGTACCGGTTTATCCTCAACGTCTAACCAAAATAAAAGTTTAGAAAAATGTTTTAAACTAAGAAAAATAAAACTAACTAAAATGCTGAAAATAAAAATAAAAACAGATAGACAAGATGAATCACTTGGTTCCGACTCGTATCTAGTATAACCTTTGATTATTTCCGCACTTTTGCACATAATTAAGAGATTATCTTAGTTATTGTAGTAGGCCCCTCTTTTGAAGGTGACGTTACCCTCACCCCAGTAGTTTGAGTCAGCAGGGATACAATCCTAAAGAGGTGGATTATTGGAAGATAATGAATTAAGTTATTAATGCAGTATTGTGGTAGGCCCCGCTTTTGGCGGTGACGTTACCCTCGACTAAGTAGTCTGAGTCAGCAGGGATACAGTCCTAAATAGCCGGGTTATAGTATTAATAGTAGTTAACTTATGAGGGGATCAAAGAGTTTGGACCCCCGCCATCCAATACCGTGAAGTATTGAAGGAGGTCCTACTAAATTTGACCCAGGTCCATTGCAGGACCTCTAAACGCTGAACAATGGCAAGACCTTTACCAAACCGTTCCCTTAACCCCCTACCAGGTAGCCAACATACCTCCATATAGACCGTGGAGATATGAATGGTGAAAATCCTTTATTTTATATAGACAGTAAAATAATGCCAAGACACCACGGACAAACGATAAGGAAAGATCACCTTCAACATAAGTAACTAGTTATTAAAGTCATTAATACAAAACCAAATAAAAAGTGCAAAAGATTAGAAATAAAAAGTGTTATACTAGACACTTTGTCTTCACCAAGTGATGTAAGAGACTTAGGCAAACATGGCCTTGATTGTCAAGAACTCTTACGATCAATCTTGGATCCCGAGACGACTCACACACTCTACGATGGACAATGGATGATGGTGGTGGATGATGGTGTTGTGATGGTGGTGGGTGGTGGATGAAGTGTGAGAGAGGTGGTGTGCCAAGGGATGGTTTGAGCTTGAGCCAAGCACTCCTATTTATAGCCTGTATAGAAGCCTGGACACGGCCCCGTGTCCACCCTTTTCTCTTTCTTCATTAATATAGTTTGTCTTTATTAGCTCCACACGCCCCCGTGTCCGCTGGGCACGCCCCCGTGTCCGTCTGACACTCTCTCTCTTCATTAATTGTAATTCGCAATTACAATTAATGCGCCTGCTGTACTTTCGCCACGCCCCCGTGTCCGCTGGGCACGGCCCCGTGGTGGGCAATAGAAGCTTCTACAGGTTTGTCTTTTGTGCCAGGGCTGACCATTCTGGACACGGCCCCGTGTTGAGCTGGACACGCCCCGTGTCGGGCTGGGCACGCCCCGTGTCGGGCTGGGCACGCCCCGTGTCGGGCTGGGCACAGCCCCATGCTCAGCTGGGCACAGCCCCATGCTCAGCTTTCTTCTTGTTTTTGCTTTGGGAGTTGTTGTCGATGGGGGTCGGGCATGCCACGTTTGTTCCTTTTCTTGTATTTATGTTAGATTTTGATGTCTTTTTGCTTCTTTTGTTAATTTGAGCTCATTTAATCCTGAAAATACAAAAGGAAGACAAAAGCACACTTTTTCCAACATTAGTACTAAAAAAGGGTTAGTTTTATGCCACAGTTGATGAATTTTATATGTTGCATTTTGAACACATCAAATACCCCCACACTTGAATCTTTGCTTGTCCTCAAGCAAAACTCTTTAATATATGGCTATTACACTCCCAAATGGAATGGGTAGAAAAGAAGGTTTTTGGGCTTATCATAGAGTGTCGGGATTTCCAAGATTCTTTATTTAGTTTTATTTTTATTTATTTACAATCCTATTCGTCATGATTTATTTAAAACTTTTCATAAGATAAATTACTTATTAGGGCATAACATGCCTTTGTAAAATTCTATTTATATACAAGTTCACATACCTCACGGGGATCACTCAACACTCGGCCGAAAATGTATTTTTGTGGATCACTCGAGAGCGGCATGGAACTTACTCCTACCATAGGCTTGCCAAGCAATCAATCCTCCTCCTTTTTAACTTATATACCTTTGTAAATATCAAGAGGACTTTTTGGGTGAAGGGTTAGGCTTGGGTTAAAGGTAGGTGGTTGGGTTAGTGGTTAGTAGAAAAAGGGCGAAAAGCGTAACAAGCTTCGGTTTTCGTAAGACTTTCTCTTTTTTTTTTTTTTTTTTTTTTCACTTTTATTTTGATGAAGCTATTATTCAAACAAAGTTATTTTTGATGAACTTGTTTGTTTATTTTCTTTTGCTTCATCATCAACACACTTTTTTTTTTTTTTTTTTTTTTTTTGAAAGTCATATGAGAAACCGAGCTAGTTACTAAAACAAAAGGTTAAAAAAAGGTTTTGGTGGGTAAAAGGGTGTTTGGTTTGGGTTATGAAATGAAAAGGTTTAGGCTCAAAGGGGCTAACTAGGGGGATTTTGGGTAGGTGGTAAAAAAAAAGAAAAATAATGGTGTAGAAATAAAAAGGGGTAGTCCTAATGCCTCCATCATTTACTTACTCAGGTTTAAGTTGGTAAGGACCGGGAATGTATCGTCATGGCAAGTTCTAGAGTCGTAAGAACCAAGCGGCTATTCACACAAGAAACGAAAATGAGCATTTAGTCAAATGATATGTAAGTGTTTGCTCAATAAAGGCTCAAAACTCACTTTTGTGGAAATGGGTTTTTATGTGATCAAGTATATATAATCAAATTTTAACTAAGCTTGTCATGCCTTTTCATAATTTTCTTATGTTGGTTCTTTTTATCACGACGCTATCGGTTGTAAATTCGTAAAAATATAACCTTTTTAGAATTTTGAAATTCCCAAATTAAACCTAGACAAGTAATAAAAATGAAAATTTTTGAAAAAATTTGGGGTGATTAGCGGTTCCAATAGAGTTTTGTGTAAGGCTTGTTATTAGGACTTGCAAGATTCAAGGTTTTAGCATCCCCCCACACTTAAATTACACATTGTCCTCAATGTGTCCCAAAAATAAGTTTTTAGGCTGATTAAATGTGTAAAAATGGGTTAAAAACAAGATTTTATGGTACTGGGTAGCTGAACACGGGGTGGTGTTGGCTGAGCACGGCCCAGTGTCCAGACTGCCAGTACCAAAAGTAAACAGAAGGCTGGGCACGGGGGCGTGTCCAGTGAGCACGGCCCCGTGTCCAGGTACCTGAACTGGGCATTTTCTACAGAACCTTGGGCACGGGGCGTGTTGGGGTGAGCACGGCCCCGTGCTGAACTTGCTGTAATGAAGAAAAATTGTCGGGAGGCTCTGTTTTTGTGCATGGGGTGTTGGTTCAAGCTTCCCTTATCATCATTCACCATCCCGAGTGTGTTTTATTCCTGAAAAAAAAAACTAAACTAGAAAACGTAAAAGTTAATCTAAACTAAAACTACGGATAGTTCCGTGGAATGCCTCCATGGTGCGCCACGTTTATAAGGGTCCTTGGCTAGACCCTCCTTATCGGGTGGTTCTGGCTCATCTTCAATTAGGGGGTCGTCATTGCCGAATGGATATTTCATTGATCGCTCAAGATCGACACTTCTTTTAAATGCCCCTAATTGAAGAGGTAGATTGTTGAACTTCCGGTTTTTCAAAGCTTCGTGAGTTTTTACAAATGGTCGTCCCAACACTAGAGGAGCGTCATCGAGGATGACAAAGTCGGTTGGGATTATCATTTGATTTGTTTGAACCAAGACATCTTCAACTATACCGATTGATTTTATTACTTTCCGATTGGATAGAAAAATGGGTATTTGAAGTGGAGAAAAATCACTAATACTTAATTTTTCGAAAATGTAGTTAGGCATTATGTTAACACAAAGATCTTTATCGATTGTGACATTACTAATAAACGAATTTTGAAAGAAACATGGAACCGGTGTAATGTTAATTTCAAACGGGTCTTCTTTTATTAGTGAAGTTTGATCATTAGTTAACTTAACACTTACCGTTTCGTCAATTTTAGCGTTAGTGTTTAACTCTTTTAAAAACTTAGCATGAGTGGATACTAAACAATGGTTTTCGAAAGAAGGTGACAAGAGATTAATTTCTTCAAAATTAGACTCTTCTTGAATTTTAACGTTGACGGACTCACCTTTTTCGTTGTTTAACTCATGTGTCGGTTTTTCACTTATTTGTTCTTCCATTTTTACATTTTCAGTTATCTCTTCCTTTTTTAATTCTTCTCTTGCGCGGGACTCCTCTTCCCTTGCGCGAGCTTCTTTTATACATCGATCGATAACTCTAATGTGTTCTAATATCCTATCGGTCACTTCGGTTATAGAAAAAGAATCGGTATTTTCTAAGCTTGAATCCGGTTGTTCGACCCTTTGTTCCTCATAATACTCATATGAAGTCGATGGTTCGCACCATTGTTCTTCATTGTAAGCATATGATGGATAAGGTTCGTAATTTTGTTCTCCATAATACTCATATGAGGTGGGTTGTTCACGCCAAGGTTCCTCATAATAAGCATATGAAGGTGGTGGCTCATATCTTGGTTCCTCAAAGTATGAGTATGAGGACTCATACCTTGGTTCATCAAAATATGAGTATGAGGGAGGAGGTTCATACCTTTGGTCTTCATAGGTTGTGTATGAAGTTGATGGCTCGTACCTGGGCTCCTCATAGTAGGTGTATGAATTGGATGGTTGATATGAGTGACTATTTTGAACCGATCGTGCGTTACGACAATTAGTGCAATAATTACCCCTATAATCATCCTCCTCATAGGTGTAGTTGTAACCTCCTGAGTATTGATCCATAAGAATCACTCAGCAGACCACAACCGAGTCTCGAGATCAGAAAATAAAAATAAAAACGGAAACAGAAGGCTGGACACGGCCCCGTGTTCAGAATCTGTATCTGGGCGTTTTAATTAAATTTACTGATTTCGTTGAGCACGGGGCGTGTTCAGTGAGCACGGCCCGTGTTCAAGCTACTGTAAATGCAAAACTAAACTAAAATGCAGAAAAATGTGGGCCCGTTTTGAAAAGGTTTTGAAAAACTGATTAGGCCGTCGATTTTAAGCTTTCCCAAAATCCTTGTGTCCCCGGCAACGGCGCCAAAAACTTGATGCGTGTGAAGTGTCGTATATTTTAGGTGTATATTTTAAGCCCTTTTTAACACTTATTTTAGCCAAGTTTTAAATTTATAAAACACGATATTTCACTAACACTAAACACACATATGGGCAAGTGCACCCATCGTTGAGTGTAGTATAGCGTTGGTAAGATACCGAGGTCGTCCAAGGACACAAGAGCTTTTAGTACCGGTTTATCCTCAACGTCTAACCAAAATAAAAGTTTAGAAAAATGTTTTAAACTAAGAAAAATAAAACTAACTAAAATGCTGAAAATAAAAATAAAAATAAAAACAGATAGACAAGATGAATCACTTGGTTCCGACTCGTATCTAGTATAACCTTTGATTATTTCCGCACTTTTGCACATAATTAAGAGATTATCTTAGTTATTGTAGTAGGCCCCTCTTTTGAAGGTGACGTTACCCTCACCCCAGTAGTTTGAGTCAGCAGGGATACAATCCTAAAGAGGTGGATTATTGGAAGATAATGAATTAAGTTATTAATGCAGTATTGTGGTAGGCCCCGCTTTTGGCGGTGACGTTACCCTCGACTAAGTAGTCTGAGTCAGCAGGGATACAGTCCTAAATAGCCGGGTTATAGTATTAATAGTAGTTAACTTATGAGGGGATCAAAGAGTTTGGACCCCCGCCATCCAATACCGTGAAGTATTGAAGGAGGTCCTACTAAATTTGACCCAGGTCCATTGCAGGACCTCTAAACGCTGAACAATGGCAAGACCTTTACCAAACCGTTCCCTTAACCCCCTACCAGGTAGCCAACATACCTCCATATAGACCGTGGAGATATGAATGGTGAAAATCCTTTATTTTATATAGACAGTAAAATAATGCCAAGACACCACGGACAAACGATAAGGAAAGATCACCTTCAACATAAGTAACTAGTTATTAAAGTCATTAATACAAAACCAAATAAAAAGTGCAAAAGATTAGAAATAAAAAGTGTTATACTAGACACTTTGTCTTCACCAAGTGATGTAAGAGACTTAGGCAAACATGGCCTTGATTGTCAAGAACTCTTACGATCAATCTTGGATCCCGAGACGACTCACACACTCTACGATGGACAATGGATGATGGTGGTGGATGATGGTGTTGTGATGGTGGTGGGTGGTGGATGAAGTGTGAGAGAGGTGGTGTGCCAAGGGATGGTTTGAGCTTGAGCCAAGCACTCCTATTTATAGCCTGTATAGAAGCCTGGACACGGCCCCGTGTCCGCTGGACACGGCCCCGTGTCCACCCTTTTCTCTTTCTTCATTAATATAGTTTGTCTTTATTAGCTCCACACGCCCCCGTGTCCGCTGGGCACGCCCCCGTGTCCGTCTGACACTCTCTCTCTTCATTAATTGTAATTCGCAATTACAATTAATGCGCCTGCTGTACTTTCGCCACGCCCCCGTGTCCGCTGGGCACGGCCCCGTGGTGGGCAATAGAAGCTTCTACAGGTTTGTCTTTTGTGCCAGGGCTGACCATTCTGGACACGGCCCCGTGTTGAGCTGGACACGCCCCGTGTCGGGCTGGGCACGCCCCGTGTCGGGCTGGGCACGCCCCGTGTCGGGCTGGGCACAGCCCCATGCTCAGCTGGGCACAGCCCCATGCTCAGCTTTCTTCTTGTTTTTGCTTTGGGAGTTGTTGTCGATGGGGGTCGGGCATGCCACGTTTGTTCCTTTTCTTGTATTTATGTTAGATTTTGATGTCTTTTTGCTTCTTTTGTTAATTTGAGCTCATTTAATCCTGAAAATACAAAAGGAAGACAAAAGCACACTTTTTCCAACATTAGTACTAAAAAAGGGTTAGTTTTATGCCACAGTTGATGAATTTTATATGTTGCATTTTGAACACATCAGTTAGTATGCATGCTAGGGATCGAGATCATGAATCATGTTAATATGACTAAGTGTTAGGATTGTTGCTCGTGTTTTGTTCATGCTTGAATGTGATTAGGGTTCATATGAATCAATAGATAAAACCTTGATTTAATCGATTGTTGGTATGATTGGAAATTGTTAAGTGTTGCTTTGACTGAGTAAATTCAAAGTAGGAAACTATTAGCTTTGATTGATCGAATGAAAACAGGAAGCTATTCGAATTGATTGTAACTGATTGCATGAATCATGGAATGATTAAAACCGATCGTACAAGGCCAGTCACACGAAACATGAGTCCACAAGCTTGCATAAACCACACGAAACCTGTTTCGTGTAAGGGATTGATCGCACAAGATAGGGTACAATTAAACAAGGCACACAGTACAACTAGATTATGCATGATCGCACAAGATTTGTGGATCGCACAAGGCAGTGTCGATCGCACAAGTGTTGGGCGTTACACAGTGCTTTGATTTAATTTATGTTGTTGGGCCGGATGGCCCAACCCAGTCACACAACTTAATTGGATCGCACAAGTCATCCGGATCGCACAAGTCATCCGGACCGCACAAGATCAACGTGTATTGTTGTTTGGGCCGTGTATATGTTGGGACTTTAAATGTTTGGGCCGGGCTTATTTTGGATCGCACAACATGCTGTGGATCGCACAAGGTTGTGCTGATCGCACAACATGTTGGGCCGAGTTATGTTTGGGCTTCATGTGTATGCTAAATAGTTATCGTTTAACGCGTTCTTTGGGTAGGCCATGATTGTTATGTGCTAGTAACCTGTTAGTTTTGTGTAAACTTATGTGCACTACTTGAACCTAGACCTGACTTGTATGGTAACCATGTTAGGACGTGGTTGACCCCTAGCAACTCGATTGACCTTTCGCTTATCTGCCGAGCTAACCTAAGGTGAGTTCACACTTCTCTACAAAGCATGGGAATTCCCAGGGGTTAGGAATGGGTTAAGGAATAGGGATTCCTCGTCCTGTTGGAACGTGTTCAGGAATGTGAATTTCCTCGTCCTGTTGAGACGGATTTAGATTTACTAGACTAGAACTCTATCAACGAAGTCCCTCCTTTTGTATCGACTTAATCGCCGGGCCAATGGCGAACGGGTCATTAGTTAAATAGTGCTATTAGGTTTAACAAACCTCACACCGTGCCGCAGAGGACGGGCGTGGACTAATGGACTATGGCACGTCAGTGATGATAGACACTGACGCTAGGGCACATAAACATGACGAACGTTAGTAGTCGATATGGTAACGAGTCTGGTAGTTTAAACATGGGGTAGCCCCCACGTCCGAAGTGCCGGGCTGGATAGCCAAAGATTGAGAACATGGGGTAGCCCCACGGCTGAAATGGCCGAAGTGAAAATGGATTAACAAATGAACGTTTTCGAACTATAGGGTAACCCCCACGGCTAGATAGCCGGTTAAGAATAAACTATGTTTTTTTGGAACAACTCTAAATGGACAACCAACTGTGAACTCGCTCAACTTTGTTGTTGACTCGTTACTACATGCTTTGCAGGTCACTAGGTTTAGCAGGAGCTTGCATGGGGAAGAGTCGTTGTGGAGCATGGACACTGAGTGTTCATGATGAACTTAAACACTTTAATTTATGATTTGGGTTTTGAACTAATTGCTTCCGCTGATAACTTAGATTTGTTAAGCCGTTTTTGAACACCAATTATATTGTGTGGTTAGACTTTTATTTGCTTTACTATATGGTTCAATATGATTGGTGGCTTGATCCTGGTTATGTCACACTCCCTGCGATGATACTCCGCGTGTGGATTTTTGGGGGTGTGACACTATCCCCGAGTGTTGCCAGTACGATATACGACCCAGAAACCATACGAATGGAGATTCAAATTCTAAAAGAATTTGATGTATTTTCATGTGTATGCAAAATCCTTCTCCGCAATTACTTAGGTTACAGTTATCTGGAAAATAAGCATATATTTTAAGCGAACGCATATTTATTTTTAGAAGTAACCAGTGGTTTTCGTTTTGCGCTACGGGCATGTAAATCTGCAAAAAAATGAAACGTAAATAAGCCCCGGAAAAGGTATTATTTTTAGGGAATTATTTTTCAAGCTACAAATTATTTAAAAAATCAATATTTTTTTATATAACATAAAATATAAAAATTGCTAATTTCTTTAAACATAAATTTTATTTTTAAATTTATTAAAATAAAGGTCTGCAAATTTATAAAAAGCGTACATTCCGAATAAGCATATTTCACAACGTACCGTATCAACATCCCAAAAGGGAGGAAAATTTTCTTTTGAACCGTCTCCATATCCGTAGGCCTCTCTATTTTGTTCTCTTATCATGTTAAAAAAAGTAGGGGGGACTACTGTCCATCGATAATCCTTTGACGACATCGCCCTTAACCGTCTGTGAAGCTCCCGTTGATACATTAGCTTGTTACACCATGCATTGATATGCTGAGGAAAATATGGTTAAACTTTGACTAAAAAAAACACTATCATTAACAGGAAAGGTATTTCGAAGGTACCGTTTCCTGAATAAATCCGTTTCCACAAAATCCAAGTAATCCGCCCCACCATTCTTTTCAGAGAGGTGTTTTACCCATGTAGGTTGAGTAGCAAGTTGGAGTATCGCCGTCATAGTAAAACTCTAGAATATTTGGCGACCAATGTTCAAACCGATCATTTTGGTTTATCCAGATGGTGCGTTGCACGGAATGAGGAATATTTGAGTAAGACATCCGGTGTGGCATTGTTGACATAGTGAGGCCACACATATATACACACACACATGTTCACAATAAATAAATATAAATATAATATAATATAATATTTAATTATAAATGAAGTTTTGCCTACTTAATATGTTATCGAAACATATATACAAATAAGTATATATAATGAATTCTGTTTTATAAAATATAAATTAATACAAATCATTAAATACATTCAATATCGTCCTCTTCTATCTCGTCGACTGATTGTTTAGGAATAAGCGAGTTGTAGAAAAGTATCGAAAGATGGCGCCTCATCCTTGTAGCCGTTATGCATGTGTCTTCACCATCATTTAGTGGTTTTTTGTTAATCAACCGGTCTAGAAATATACAAACCCAAACCCCACAGTCCCCTAATGGTCCTGACTGCTGTGGCACGTCATCTGCATATACTATTTTAAACGGATACTTTAACGTTAAAGGTTTGTTGTTATAGTAACCATGCATACGAAGCCAATGGTCAAAAACAAAATTTATAAAACAAACCACTTCCGTTTTCCTTGCCCCAATTCTTGCATGCCCATCAAGCTACAAAAAAAAAACGAGCATTGATAATTTTAAAGTCATACCTTTTGAGAGACCGTTAAGTAAAACTATTAAATAATCAGCTACAAAAAACCAGCTTTTATAAATTTTTACCTGTCGTAAATAGTGAGGGTCTGGTTAACCAGGTTGAAAACTCCTAAAAACCAGTGAATTGATGGTATAAATAATGGTACATACACCTCGTCAACGCTACATATCGGAGGAAAAGGATCGACAACCCCGTTGTAGTAACCTTCAAACTTCTGATCCAAAGTTTGACAATGTATCTGGAAATATGGGGGTAAAATGGACCAACGGTCGGATGGATTTCTTGAATGATACATGTGTAGCATCCATCCAAAAAGGTGCTGTAATATGGTTAGACAATTTTAGGGAAAGTTTTTAGGAAAATTTAGTATATTTAGTATTAACAAAATTAAATTTATACTGCTTACCTCATCGCTTAACCAACCAGTCCCGTCAGTGCCTAGCAATGCCGCCCAGAAATCAGGACCAACATAGCCGCCTGCTGTGAGGGTTAGTTGTCTATTGCCGCTAGTTGGTGCCCAATTTTGTATCTTTTTTAATAAATTATCTTCATCATTTGCTTTCTTTTTTTGCTTCCGCTTGATGTTTCTGTAAACTACAAACGGTGATAGCATAGCCTTGGCGGGCTTCACAAGCCTTTCGGACCGCCTCAGTTTGATCATCTCCGGATCCTCATTCTACAATAACATTAATTTAAGAGGTAAATTAACAAAACGTACATGGATAACTAAAATAAACATATACACAGCCCAAACTTACGGCTTCTTCGGTAACATTTTCGGGATTTGGAGACACACGATACACATCCTTATCGAAGTTAAAATAGGAATCAGTTGCCGCCTACAAATTTTTAAAAAATGTTAGAAACATTATTTTTTAAATAAATTTATTTTTTAGATTTTTATAACCAAATAAACGGGATTTTTGGATGAATACATTATCATATTCTTTTTGCGATTGTTCCATCGGTGTTCGTATGTGGCTTGGAGTATTAACCGGAGCCATATGAAAAGTTTGCAACAACTGCGACGTGATCATGTCAGTCAACGCCTGGTTGTTTGAGAACATCATTGACTGAAATTTAGAGACAAGCTGCTCTTAAGAATAAAATCCGGATGAAAACTGACCGAGCGCAGCATCCCGTTGCAAGTCAGCCGTGTTTAACAGAATATCATGCGTCTGAACCGGTACTTCAGGTGCAAATCCGTGCGTTTGAGGCACCTGAACCGGTACTTCATCTTCGCCGAACAAGTCGGCAAAGATGTCCTTAACTGGCTGGCCGCAGTTTTGACTCGTCCCGATTGGATGTTGCACTTGAGGGGGTAATTCAGTCGCCATAGCTAGATGATAAATTTGACGTTCACGTTCCAAATAATCTGAGCTTGAAACGTACCACTGTGTCTCCGCCTCAAACAACGTTGGTAGTAGGAAGTTTAGCGGTTTATATTCACGTCTCTATCAGATTGAAACCAAACATTTGACAAAAAAAATATTAAAAACTATTAAAGGTTTAAAAAAAACTTAAAAAATTTGTTACACATAATGCATATAAAAATGGTTCAAAAACGGTTGAAACTGTTAAAACGCCGATTTTGTTTTTTAAATTTTATAATTTATAAAATTATATATTCTTCAACGTTTAACAGTTTTTTTGATAACATTATAATTTTAAAATTCATATAAAAATGTTTCAAAAATTATTAACTGTAGGAAATATTTTTTATAATTTTATAATTTTATACTTTTAACAGTTTTTATTTTATAATTTTATTATTTTATCGGTTTTTCTAATTTTTTTAAATCAAATTTTTAAAAAATATAATTTTTATAAAATATAATTTTTTATAAATCAAATTTTATAATTTTATAAAATTTGTCAGCAATTTCAGACACAATATAGCAATTTACCTTTATTGCATTCGCTAAGATGCCATCAACACTACTCTTCATCAGCTTTTGTCCTTCTTGCCATCCTAAAAATCTCGGAATGATATGACCATTGAAATACCCCCTCCTTTGTTTGAATTACGGAAATACCTCTAGAATCCACATCTGTAAATGCATTAACATATTTAATAGGTATTAGTCTACAAATTAAAACGAACATTACACTTAAATATAAAATATATATACGATTTCCCACGTACCTTAAAGGGCCAAACAAATCCGTCTAACGAAAAACCCTTCGCGTCTTCCTTTTGACGAACGTGCATATCATACACGTTCGTATACGTGCTCTCCCAAAAATAGTTACCCCATGGATATTAGTTAAAGTCATTCAGATTATCCACCAGGTGTAACAGTTTATTATCGATTGCATTTGAATCCTGCAACCCTAAAAACCCTTGGCCCAAAAGCATCAGTAGACATATCCTTGTGCAATCTTCGTTGCTATATCGCATCGGACTTTCAAACATATCTCTTATTCGTTTGAAAGCAACACTTTCACGGCCCGGGAAATGTCGGTTTTTAAATGAGTCAGGGTGGTCAATCGGTGTCCAGTTAGTGAACCCAAACCTTAACCCCGTTATAAGACAAAATTGTTTCGGGGTAAACATTAAAATTTCTTGGCCTAGGATATATGTAATCCCTAATCTGGGTGTAGGTGTATGCTCTTGTAATTGTGCAACACCGAGTAAGAGTAGGCTATCACACATAACACACTTAATATCCAAAAAAGGCCCAAAACATGTCCGCCTAATCTGGGACTCAATAGGTTCCGTCATTCCTTCGTTCAAAATCTTTACTATATTCCACTTTTTCCGAACCTTGATCTTTTTGGCCTTGTAATGTAACAAATGAAAAAAAAACAATTGAAAATATACTAAAATAATACTAAAATAGTATAATAAAGGAAACAAAAGAGATAAAGTATAAAGTATCACCGCTACACGTGGGACAATATTTTCTCCAACGTCTTGCATGACGTGATCAGGTTGCATGTGCTCTGGACGACCCATGGGTGGGTAACCGTAGTAATTTGGATCCATGCTGAGTCAACGGGCAACGTGGTAGTTCGCCAGCAGAAACGAAACGGTGGTCTGGTCTTCAACGCAGGTCGGGTCTTTGGTCGGATCTTCAACGGTCGCCGGGTCTTTCTTCGGATCTTCAATGGTCGTCGGGTCTTTCTTCAAGATGGTCCTAAAAGAGAATGGTGGTCCCGAAGACGTTTTCCGGTCAAAATGAAACACATGAACCCACACTCCCAATGTCAAAACCCTTCCCCGACACGTGTCACACGATGGCTAGACGGGGAAATGAACTGGAACACGTGTCGTTCATCAAACGGTTTGCATGTCTGAAATGTCTCAAGTAGCAGTTCAGACGTCTCAACATTAAGTGGGAAACATCTCAAGTATGTGGGAAACGTCTTAATAAAGGAAACGTCTCGAAATGTGGGAAACGTCTTAAATATAAGAATGAAACGTCTTAGACGTCTTAACATGCCACGTGTGAAATCCTGAGACCTCTTAAATGTCGTGAAACGTCTTAAATCTTCTGAAACGTCTTAAATGTGTACTGAAACGTCTCTGCATGCATGCCACGTGTCCTGAAACCTCTTAAATGTGCACTGAAACGTCTTAAATGTCGTGAAACGCCTTGACCAAAATTCTCCTTTTTATCGAAATATTATTTTTTAATAAATTAGAATTCTTACCTTTAAGTATAGTATTTGAGTACATTTCTGGAGGTCGCAAGCAAAAATGTCTGAATCAAATAAAAATGATGTATATTGTTCGCAACCAGCAAACAAATCATCATCTTGGATTCTCAAAAAATGGAGAACTTCCAAGGGTGAAAGTTCTTCTGAAGTTCCACAACGAAATGATTCAGAAGAAAGCCACTTTGTACACAATCGACAAAGTTTTCACCTCCACCGGGCTGGTACATGGGCAATTCCAGACGACGAAAGTGAGAACTGGTCAAAAGACGTGGAAACATTCTACAGAAATGGGGATGCGCCGTTCTGTTATTCAGCAGTTTTCACAAGATCAATAGAGTTAGACAAAAAATTTTGGGGGACTCTATTAGGTTTTCGCTGTGGCGGCATCCTAACGTCAACAGTTAATTATTCTTCCTAATATTTTTATTAAATCTTTAATTTTTTTGTCGTTATTAATTAATTTTAACTTATACAACATATTGAAGGATGGGTGGGAAGGCTAATGGCTTGGAGGAATAGAAACATAAATATTCAAAGGGATCCGTTGTTAAACTTGCGGTGGACAATTCTTCCACCACAATTTTATGAAACGTTGTTAGATTCTATTCCTAAAAACGTTGTTAAATATGCCAATGGCAAATTACACCCATTTCCTTCTTTCTTCAAAGTGGATTACGTCTTCTTTCCGTTACCGTTAGAAAATAACGAATGGCTCCTAGCTCGACTAGAGTTATCGTCACAGGAGTTGGTGTATTACCCGTGCGAAGATGTTTGTGTCGGCAATAAATACATAAACGTTATTCACCCCCGTTTGACGAAGGTCAAAGTTTACTTAGGAGCATTACTAGTGCATTTGCAATATTGGAAAAAACGGGAAAACCAGAAAAATGTATCTCTGCCGAGCTCAATGACAACTACGTGGTATCTAACACATCAATCGCAGGGAATGAAGCTTTCTACCTGTGTATGCTTATGGAGCATCTGCTTACGGATAAACCAATAAATATAACTGGAGACATATGTAAAAAAATTTTGTCGTACGGACAATTCATTGCAAAAAAACTGTATTTTTGGCGGTGTTTACCCCGTCCAAATGCTGTCTAGTTTATGCAATAAAATACCTGTTTTTAATTTTTAATGAATAGTGATCAATGAACCCACTATAAATAGGCATAGGCATTCTTGCCATTTAACAACATCCAATTGATTGCAATTTAACCTCAAACTTGAAATTTGTTAACAAAATCATGGATTCTTGGACCGACGAAGAAGACATTGCTATTGCCTTTCTCCTACGCCGTCGCTCGTGATGAAGACACTTACTCAATTTCCGATCCCGCGTTCTAGGGTCAGGTTATGAACTATTTCTGCATTCACGTGCAGCAAACGACCCATAGCGCCAATGACGTCAACACTCGGTGTGCTTTCCTACGCTTCAAATGTAGCCGTTTCTTAGGAAGGTACAAGAACGTTAAAAACAAAATCGGCACACCAACCTGGCTGAAGAAGAGGTCATTGAAGAAGCCCTGCACGACTACGCAATAATTTATGACGAGGACTTTGAACACATTTCTGTGTTTGAAACTTTGAAAATTTATCTTTAGCTAGCATTTTTAGGATGTTATATAAATTTATCTTGTATCGTTTTTTAGGATGTAATAACTTTGGTAATTTAAAGTTATTGTTTAAAAGCCAATATTTTAGAAACTTATAAATATGAAAAATAAAAAAAATGGGACAGCCAGGTATCGAACCCACGCCAAACCCGGTTCACACAAACCTCGGGGACCATTTATGTAAAATATGTTAGTACAGGGACCAAAAATGTAATTTTGAAATCAGATCTTAAAAGGGGGGTCTTCTTGTTAGAACCGGCCCTTAGTGAGATTCGAACCCGCGCCACTCGTTTATAACCCAAACGTCTTAACCAGTTTATCCTCCGTCTGGAGCTGATATAACTTGAAGTTATATTGTATTTATATACTAGTTATATTAAACTATATTATTTAAAACAAACATCTAAATTCAAAAAAAAATTAAAATATCAAAAAGGGGGTCTTCTTGTTAGAACCGGCCCTTAGTGAGTTTCGAACCCGCGCCACTCGTGTATAACCCAAACGTCTTAACCAGTTTATCCTCCGTCCGGAGCTGATATAACTTGAAGTTATATTGTATTTATATACTAGTTATATTAAACTATATTATTTGGAAAACGGGAAACATCTCAAACGTCTCAAGGTTTGAATTAAGGAATTAAACGTCTTAAAAAGAACTTTGGATACCGTGAAACGTCTCAAACGTCTCAACGTATTAATGAAAGGTTTTAAATTTTTTTAAAAAACGTGATAATTAAACCCGTAAACAGTTAAAGAAAATATAAAACATTATTATATTAAAAAAAGAAAATACATACTAAACATTACATTAAAAAAAGAAAATATAAAAAGAAAAAAAAAACATTACATTCAGAAAAAAAAAAACAAAACATCTAAATTCAAAAAACTTATAGATATCAAAAAGGGGGTCTTCTTGTTAGAACCGGCCCTAGTGAGATTCGAACCCGCACCACTCGTGTATAACCCAAACGTCTTAACCAGTTTATCTTCCGTCCGGAGCTGATATAACTTGAAGTTATATTCTATTTATATACTAGTTATATTAAACTATATCATTTAAAACAAACATCTAAATTCAAAAAAATCTAAAAATATCAAAAAGGGGGTCTTCTTGTTAGAATCGGCCCTTAGTGAGATTCGAACCCGCGCCACTCGTGTATAACCCAAACCTCTTAACCAGTTTATCCTCCGTCCGGAGCTGGTATAACATGAAGTTAAATTGTATTTATATATGTTAGTGCATTATGTGTCTATCGCCTCCGTCAATCTAGTCCGTAGCAGAAACAGAAGAATTCTAGCATTTTATTGTAATATCTAGTTAAAAAGGGCAAGGTGGCAAACTTGTAAATAAGGAGAAATCCTTATAATCCTTGTGCCTATAAATAGATCATTTAGGTTTAGAGTTTAAGACTTTTGCTCATTTTGAAGGTTTAGGAGATCTAATCTTAGAGAGAGAAAGTCTAGAGAGAAAAAGTTCTCTCACGTGATTCACAGCTTTGTACACGTCATCTTATTCAATAGAATCACGTTATTAGTACGTTCTTGTGTGTTCGGTCACGCACGTTCACGGATTCCGCACGTCGAACGTTCGTTACGCAATCGTACGGTGTCAAAACCGATCCTACAATATACTAGTTATATTAAACTATATTTTTTAAAACAAACATCTAAATTCAAAACTTAAAAATATCAAAAACTTAATATAATAATGTTTTATATTTTCTTTAAGTTTATAAAACGTCGCTGTTAATATATGTTTCCAACTTTACTAGTTTGGTCCCTACTCAGTTAAGAAATCTTAACTAAGTTATTGTTTTAAAAAGAAATTCTTATATAAACACTAACCCGGTTTGTGTCTATAGTTAATATAAAATATCAAAAAAGGGGTCTTCTTGTTAGAACCGGCCCTTAGTAAGATTCGAACCCACGCCACTCGTGTATAACCCAAACGTCTTAACCAGTTTATCCTCCGTCCGGAGCTGATATTGTAAGATCGTTGTACGACCTGAATGAGTCGATCAGAAGAGTTGTTTATCCGAATCAAAGGCAGAATCAATGACACGGACACTCGATTCAATTTAAATGTCTCTTGTATTGATTATGAGAGTATTACAGCACCTGGAGACGATTCGGCAGCACTTCGTTACCGAACACAAGACCCTAATCCCGCTCCAAATGAAACGGAATGTGCTCCTATATATACTTGTTGTGATTCCGCTTGAAATGAACAAGACCACTTTCAAGCGAAATTAACTAAGTTGATTTCGCTTGAACTTGTCCTTGACACTTTCAAGCGGAATTACTAGAAAACTCAATAATCTCAGTTTCTAGCACTCCGAGCACTGGTTATTCTATCCTATTACATTACATGACTCGATACAAGACGAAGTCAATAGACATAGTGCACTAACAGACTCCCCCTTGGATGTTGACGAAGTCTTCAGTGTCGAGTCTTTATTATGACACATCTTCAGTCTTGATCAGTCTTCATGCTCTTTCCAAATTGTCTAACACTGTAAACATCCATCAATCTTTATCTTCTTTGATCAGCTTCTATCTTCAAATGTTGTACCAGGATCTAACTCTGGCTCTTTCTTTCTTCAGGCTCCCCCTTGCGTCAAGCTTCCGTGCTTTAGGGATCGACACCTTGCTTCCGATTACAAACTCCCCCTTGCTTTGAGTTCGTCTTCAGACTCCCCCTTAGACTCAGCTACCGGGATCGTAGTCTGGTATCATTCCTGCAATTACTCAAACATTCATAAGTAACAACATTTTAAATTTCAGATATCCAGGAATTATAACCTGGCTCTTCCAAACATTCTAAACAAACAATTTTCATGAATTTGGCAGTTTCATTGAATCGAATCAGAAACTAGCTCTATAACAATATAAGCATCCAAATCCCTCACAGTTAATCATCCAAGTCCAAACTAATGACCTTGGAGATATCACAAACTGTTTTTGATTTTAAAACTTCAAGTTTCAAATTAATGAACTTGTTTTATTTTTCAGAAACACAATCAGCTTACTTAGATTTTGAAACTCAGCACTCAGACATCAGTTTTCGAAAATAAAGCAGAATCAAAATCTTTTTGTATTTTCTGAAATATAAAGCAATAAAGAAACATTTACAAACATATTTACATACAATATTTTTGTTTGAGTTTGCGTTAGAAGATCATATCAGTTTTTGACAAGTCACAAGTACCGTTGAGTTTTTTTTTACACATTAAGAATTAAACAATTCACTTAGATTGTCGATATACTGATCCACTTAAAATTTCACACAAATTTCAACTGATTCAGGATACGAATTAGGTGTTTTAAGAACTTAAACTCATTCATGTGTCCCACCTCTTGAATATATTCCCGTATCCAGATCCCAATATTCAGTCTTACAGGTGAGTATACCTAGATGATATCTGTAAGGGGTTAAATTGCGAAGAACCGTGAGAGCTCAGGTCAGAACTTCCGTTCAGCAAAGAGATGACGGCTTCGACTTTTGGTGTGTCCCCTTTAGAGGATCTTTTCTTCAACATCACATGATTTACATGTTTTTTCAATGTTTTATCATTTTTGTACTGAGGGCGATTGCTATATTTCAAGCATGCAAAAAGTATTATACGAGGACTAGGCCATTGCTTCCGCAAAATCAGAAGTCCCGGGATAATACCCCAGATATCACTAAGCATAAAGACCTAGTATCTCAGAAAGAGGGGTCCTTCAAACAAGATTTCAGGGGTTACCTATATATCCAAGTAGTGTTCCCCACGAAATAAGCAAGTTTGAATTTAGGTTTATATCCCGAAAAAGTTTACTAAATGTATAAAAACCTATCGGCATATCGTTAGTGAGACTGTTTAACGCTATATAATCATTACATTTCTTTAGCATACTGTAACTGTCTACTGATGTACTATCATTTCCTCTTTTTATGCAAAAACTCAATTTTTGAATTTTATCATGTTTTTGGTTTTTTCAAATTTTCAAATGTTTTTGTATTTTCTAACAACAATACCCCCCCTAAAATGCAAGACCATTTAAAGAAAATTTGACAACCAACACTGATAGCTTTATCTCGCCATCCATTTTCTGCTTAAAGTGCTCTGTTTTGCAGAAAATATACACATGAGAAGCAGAATATATAACATGTAAAGCAACAATTACCCCCATGATTTACAACACATTGATATTTTACAGTTTGAAAACCGTTTTTAAATCTTGTGAAATTAATCATGTTTGTTCAGCCGTGAGGGTTTCGGCATATTCAAGTAACATATTTTTTATTTTTCAAAATTTTACATAACTAAAAACATATTTTTGATTTTTTAAATTTTTCAATTTTTAGGATTTTTGAAATATTGTTTATTTACGTACAGAAAACAAATAAACTCCCTGTTTCAACCAACACAGGGTTTAGCAGCCTCCTCTCCTCGTTGTGCCAGGCTGCTCCAACTTCCATTCTAACAATCTTTGGTTTTGTTGAGCACCTGCACATTCAAACTACTTGATTACTTGAACAATTTAGCCCAGGTCTGTTGGACCTTAGGCATTTCAACACAATATGTATCATGCAGTTTCGGAAAATCTTTGTCATCAAAGATTTTTTCAACTTTAACTTCAACTTTTTCATCTTTTACCAAAGTCATTTGTTTCTTAACACTCCATGTTTGACCTTTCGGAGTACCTCTTTTGTAAAAATGTGACTCTTTTTGACCATTTTTATTTTGAACAACAACTTTAGATTTCCAAAACTCATTTGGTTTCGTTGCATCGACAGTTGTTTTGTAACTTTGTGTTATCCTCAATCTGGGTGTGTGAGAATTCCAGATCTGTCTAGTCTCAAACCTATTCGGGTTTGATTTCCAAGTTTGGTTCGAAACAAACTTGTTTGTGTTGTATCTCCAAGTTTGTTTTGAATCAAATCTGGTTGACCTGTGTTTCACATTCTCAGATTTTTGTTTCTCAACATTCTCAGACTTCTTTTTGTCAACATCGACATGTTTCAGATTTGGACACTTGCGTGCGAGATGTCCAATTTGATCACATTTGAAACATGTTCTCTTGGACACGTCTTTGACCTATGGTTGTTGCTTTTTCTTCTGAGCATAGAACTCTTCATTAGACTGTTGTCTAAATTGAAGTTCTTTTTCTTCTTCAAAACCTTTTCCTTGAACAAAATTCATCTTTGCCTGAAAATTTGATGTTTCATTTTTATTTCGATCTTGTTTCTTCTTATAACCCAACCCAGCCTTCATGTTCTTCTTTTTGTAACCAGGTTTGGTATAAAAAGTTTTGTGACCTTTTCCAGCAAACTTTGAAATATCAGATTTATCAATTTCAACCATTTTGAACACTTTATCAACCTTTTCTAAAATCACATTCTGAATCGGGAATACAACATCTAAGAATAATTTGTCCGATCCAATCATTGTATAAACCAATCCTTTTGAATCATCATTCAAATTTTTCTCGGACTTTGAGTTCTTTAGATATCCATCATGAAAATTACCTTCATTTTCATCCTGTGATTCAGATTTACCTGTAACAACCGACTCTTCTTTCATTACACTTTCAACGACCTTACCTACCACCTCTGAATCACTAGAATCATCAGATTTGGAATAGGTTATATAAATGTTATCTGGCAATTGATCTACCATGTTGAAAGCTTTTTCGACCTTTTCATCATCATAAAATACAAACTTTTCCGGTGGTGGAACTTGATGAAACTCTGAGCCAATACCTTTCTTGTTTTGCTCAGAATCTATTCCATCCAGTTTTATGTTGAAAATTCTTTCAAGCACATATGACGATGCGTGATAACTTTTTAACTTGTTATTATCCTGTTCTAAATCAGCAATCTGACGCTTAAGCTTAGCAACATCCTCAATGTAAGAATTTACAACTTGTTGCTTTATTTCATAATTTCGCTTATACGTATCAGTTGTTTCAGAACAATATTTCAATCTTGATTGAATAAGTTTCATTTCACTTTTTACTTTTTCATATGATTCTTTTGTAATGTGATAAGCCAATTTTATTGAATCATATTCCTTTTTCATTTCCTGAAAAGCATTCTCTTTTTGATCACATTCTTCTGTCTTTTTCAACACATTTTCTTTCAAAACTTCATTTTCTTTTTCTAACTTGTTACATTTTTCCAAAAGTTTTTCATTATTATCTTTCAAAACTTTTTTATTTTCTAACATTTCTTTGCATTTATCTTTGAAAACTTTTTCTATTTTTGTGAATTCAAGATCTCTTGTTCTGAACCGTTCGTTTTTTTCAGTACAAGCACTGCACGTTTCCATGCATTTCTTGCACTGTTCAACGATTTTGATTTGAATTTCAGAATCAGAATTTACCTCAGTGATTGGCACTTCGGTGTTTGTTGCAGTCTCTGTCTTATCAGCATCATTCTGCTTTCCTTCAACACCAAGTTCATCACCAACAACTTTCAAATTCTCATCCTTCACTTCAATCAAACTTTCAACTTTCTTCTCATCTTTTACAATCTGCTGTTCTTCAGTAACAGCTTTCTCAATCTCTTCATTCACCTCAACTTTTTCTTCAATATTTTCTTTCTCATCAATCTTCACATCTTCCTCTTTAACAACTTCGACTTTAACTTCCTCTGCTGCTTCTTCAATTCTTCAACCATACATTCAACATTCTTCTTCATTCTTTCTTCATTCCTCTTCCTCAGATTTGTTGTCATCGCATCTCTGATGATTTTATCCAGCCTTTTTACATAAGTTTTGTCTTTTGCAACATTTGAATAATATTCTCCGGATCGAGGAATTACTAGAAGAACATCCTCATGAACTATGTCACTTCTGGGAACAACTAGTTCACCTTGTTTGTTGACGAAACATTCTTGTTTCTTATCCCATCTTTTGTTTCGAACAACATTTTCATATTCTTCCTGCATCTTCTCCATTTTGCATCCAGCAATGAAAATTTCTCTCTCAAAATCTCTTCTCGAGTTTTCTCTTTTATCTCAGCAACAAGAGCATAATGATCATGTTCGTGAAGAGTTTCTACATCTTCCTTTGTTCTAATTTTGAATCGATAATCAATACGATCTTCTTCTGGACAAATTTGACTCCAATCATATCCTTCATCATCATGGAAAACTGCACAAGCTCTTGACTTTTCTCTGGGTTTATCTTCAATCATTTTTGGCTCTTCTTTGCTTCGGTGGTAGATTGCCTTTCGGTAGTAATCATCATTGAAAGGACGTTCATTTCCTCCGACTGCAGAATTATTACATTCTCTCTTGAAATGATCTTTTTGCTTGCATCTGAAACAGGTCACTTTGGATTTATCAAAACCCAATTTAGTTGACGCACCACCAAGAGATTGTTTCCCAGTAATCTCCATAAATCTCTGAGCTATACGAATGCAACTTGCCAAACACCAGCGGATGTCAATGAGTTCCATCTCTTCCGGATCAATCTGAGCATAGTCTTCTTTGGTCAATTCGGAATTTCCAATTTTGCCTGCAACTAGACCTTCATACGATTCCAGAACTGATGCAAGGAAACTCATTTGCTGCTTGGCTGCATTGATGCTCATAGCAGGAGAATTTTTTAACTTGAGAGCAATGTTGCAAAGAATTTCTTCAGAATCTTCAGCACTTGTTTTTGAAGATGAATGATATCCAGAATTGTAGCTTGATGAGGTTGTTTGTGGTTCTTTCATCTTCTCACCACTGAATGCTGTCTTTGGTGAACTATCAGCTTTTACCGAAGGTAAATTTCCTTTGTAATATAGACCAACATTCTG
Source organism: Helianthus tuberosus (assembly GCA_030545235.1). Classification (NCBI taxonomy): domain Eukaryota; kingdom Viridiplantae; phylum Streptophyta; class Magnoliopsida; order Asterales; family Asteraceae; genus Helianthus; species Helianthus tuberosus. The sequence continues at coordinate 67,516,858 of CM060388.1, forward strand.
ATGATGTGACGAACTGCTCATCTTGCTTTGCTTTTGTAACTCAAGGTCATGACTCTCAACTGTTTCTAACAAAACATCAAGAGAAATTGAATCATATAAGACATCATTTTTCAAAATAAACACAAACGTTTGCCACTGATCAGCTCGTGGTAATGCTTCAATTACTTTGTCAATTATTTCTTCTCTTGCTTTCACAATTCCAAACCTTTCAAGTTCAATTTTTAGGTGACAAAAGCGTTCAATCATTTGTCTAACAGTCTCTCCTTTCAAACTATCGAACAAATCAAATTCCTTTTTTTAATAAAGCGATTTTATTTTTCTTAATTTTTTTACCCCCCCTCAGCTTTCACCCGTAAAGCTTCCCACACAGATTTCGAAGACCCATCATGAATTAGCAACGAAAAAATATCATCTCGAATCGATTGTTGAATCAAGGCGATCATTTTCTGCTCATAAGAAAATCTTCGTTTGTCTTTTTCTGTAAAATTTTTGAGCTGGATTTCTTCTCCTTTGTCATCAGTAGGTTTATCATAGCCAAACTCCAAGCAAAACCAACTTTCATATGCATACGCTTTAGTCCAGTTGATAAACCTTTCTTTCCACCAAACATAATCCTCAATATTATCAAGCTTAGGTGGTTTCGAACAAGTTCCATAAAAGTTATCATGTTTAATGTTGTCTTTAATTGATTTTGTTATCGCTTTGGGTGTAACATCTGAAGCTTCCAACGTATCTGAGGTAAACGCATTGTAGAAACTAGAAAGTATTGTAAAATTCTTCAGCCATGATGAAAATTCTTGAATCAATGTACATGGAGACAAGAACAATCAAACAAAAATAATCAGTTTAAACACTACTAAACAACTTGAAATAAAATGGCACTCGATTAACGTGAATTGATCTTGACGCGAAAAATCCAATTTCAAACGAAATAAGAATCTCAAGCGAAATCACTAGTTGAAGCGAAATCACTTGTTCAAACGGAATCACTTGAATTACCCTTCAAGCGAAATCAGTACTTCAAGCGAAATAACTTGTTTCAAGCGAAATCTTCAGGCGGAATAACACTTTGAAGCGGAATAGCTGAACTTTTCAAGTGAAATACCTGATTCAAGCGAGATCAGGTGCTAGTTTCAAGCGAAATTACAATTTGAAGCGAAATCAGCTAGACTTTTCAAGCGAAATCAGAATGTTCGTTCAAGCGGAATTAGGTTTTTTATCCATTTTTGTCACTTTTAAGCTGAATTTTGATCTGATTCTCTCAAGGCTTTGTTAAAACACTGTTTCGCATGTACTGTGAAAAATTCAATCCATTTTGACCGTGAAATCTTGTCTAATTTGAAAAAGAAGGTGTAGAAGTCAGAAAACTGATGATTTCAAGCTAAACTCTTCCTCCTGTGCTCTGATACCACTTGTAAGATCGTTGTACGACCTGAATGAGTCGATCAGAAGAGTTGTTTATCCGAATCAAAGGCGGAATCAATGACACGGACGCTCGATTCAATTTAAATGTCTCTTGTATTGATTATGAGAGTATTACAGCACCTGGAGACGATTCGGCAGCACTTCGTTACCGAACACAAGACCCTAATCCCGCTCCAAATGAAACGGAATGTGCTCCTATATATACTTGTTGTGATTCCGCTTGAAATGAACAAGACCACTTTCAAGCGGAATTACTAGAAAACTCAATAATCTCAGTTTCTAGTACCCCAAGCACTGGTTATTCTATCCTATTACATTACATGACTCGATACAAGACGAAGTCAATAGACATAGTGCACTAACAGATATAACATGATGTTATATTGTATTTATATACTAGTTTAAAACATCGTTGTTAATAGTTAATATAAGTTTATAAAACGTCGCTGTTAATAGTTAATATAAGTTTATAAAACATCGCTGTTAATATAAGTTCCCAACTTTACCAGTTTGGTCCCTACTCAGTTAAGAAATCTTAACTGAGTTATTGTTTTAAAAAGAAATTCTTATATAAACACTAACCCGGTTAGTGTCTATAGTTAATATAAGTTTATAAAATATCAATTTCAGTCCCTGGAGTATAATTTCAAGAAATTGACCAAATGAACCCTGGACTTTATAAAACAAAATATATATTCATTTATTTTCTTTTATAAATAAGTTTCAAAAATGGAAAAAAGAACCCTAAAATTCTAGTTTGCAATAATTGCACTTTTAGCCCTTGTATTTAGATAGTTTCAAAAATGACAATTTAGCCCCTAAAATAGTACTTTCAAATAATGACGGTTTTAACAAAATAAATAAATATTTATAATTTATAATTTTACTAGTTAAGGTTCAAGTTTTAAATAGTTAAGTTTATTTATACAGTTTTAAATAGTTACGTTTATTTCTACAGTTTTAATAAATATTGGGTGTAAGCCCAAACCCCGTAAGCCCAAACCAGTAAGCCCAAACCCGTTAAAGAAAATATAAAACATTATATTAAAAAAGATAATACATACTAAACATTAAATAAAAAAACAAATATAAACAAAAGAAAAAAATAACATTACATTAAAAAAAAACAAAAAACAAAGATCTAAATCCAAACCCTAATCGTTACCCACTGCACGACATGTTGGAAATCATGTCGTTCATCGTGGCGGAAGTTGATGAGGGCAACCGCCTTGATGTCCTCCTCGCTAAGGCCCTGGGATGAATCCTCCACAGACTTGTAATAACCCTCGAACTTCTTACACTCCAAGCGTATAACCCGAAACCTTGAAGATAAGGCGTCAACGGTGCGGCCGTGGTCCGGACCACGGAGTTGTGCAAAATATTGTTGCACCCGGACCCATAGACCCCCCTGCCCTCGACGAGGAGGATTGGTATACACCTCCTCCCAAGCCTCCACCAATGCAATGTCCTCAATTTCGCTCCACGAGGAAGATGCCATGTCTGCTTGTGTGTTTTCTGGGTGTAGAAGAAAGTTGAACAAAGAAAGTAGAAGAAGAAGAACGACGTGTGTGTTTCTGTGTGTTTAGGATTAGGGGTATATATAGTGGGGTTGGTTAAATGAATATTTTATTTAATATAACTTTAAAAATTCTAATGTTTTAACATAAGATTCAAACGTCTTAACATTTAATTGCCTGTTGAAACATCTTAACATTTACTAGGCTGTTGAAACGTCTTTAAACATTGAATTGAATTATACTGAATTGAACAAGAATTCAAACGTAAATTAGTAAAATTTATAACTTTATTATCATTGAATACAAAGTACATAAAAAATATAACACAAAAACATACAAATATAATCATTTGAACTAGAATACACCAAATCGCTACTTCCATAAATTTAAAATGGGGTAGGAGATCCGGATTTTGATTCCGGAATTTGCATCGAAACACCTAGGAATAAATATGGGTCGTGAACTGGTAAGTTCCATCAACCCACATTTATTTTGGCCTAGGTGATATGTAACTGGTTGTTCACATTTGGTTCTGCGGTTCTGCGGCTTCGGTGATGTTAGAGGACCTGGCAAACACATTGGTGAGAGCCCATTGTGTTAGACCAGCTCTCATCAACCACCCTAAACGGGCAGAACCGTCATGACCCGAACAACCCGTTTAACCCTTCACGTGTCCGTTGTAGATGAGTTCTTGAACCCGATCGACCCCGCAAAGCACGTGGAAGGGGATATCCGATCTCATCCCATTAAAAGGGAGAAGATCTGTGTCCGTTGTAGATGACTTCTTAGACCCGTTGTAGATGACTTCTTTGAACCGTTTGTTGAATCAGGGGGTCTGCCCATTTTTTGAAGCTGTGAACACCAATGGGGTAGAAGATATGATGAAGAAGAAAACTTTGTGTATAACAGGGTCGAAAATTGTGAACGACTTAAAAAGAGGTTTCAAACGTCTTAAAAATAACTTTGAAAATCGGCAAACGTCTTAACAAGAGCTTTGGAAAATGGGAAACGTCTCAAACGTCTCAAGGTTTGATTGAAACGACTTAAAAAGAACTTTATTTCGACGGCAAACGCGTCGTCGTTTATTTCGACGACATCTTGGTTTTTAGCAAGGATGAGGAACAACATCTCCAGCACCTTCGGGAAATCTTCATGGTGTTACGAGAACAGAAGCTTGATGCTAACGGGAAGAAATGTCATTTTCTCACTATGGAAGTTCTCTTCCTAGGATACTTGGTGTCCGGAAACGGTATCCGGATGGACGCCACCAAAATCTCGGCCATCACAACCTGGCCCACACCGGTTTCGCTTCATGACGTAAGGAGTTTTCATGGGCTCGCGTCATTCTATCGACGATTTATCCATCACTTCAGCACGATCGTCGCACCCCTCACCGAATGTTTGAAAGGTAGCAAGTTTGTTTGGTCCGAAAAGGCACAACGTGCATTTGACACACTCAAGTCAGCGGTCACAGAGGCACCAGTTCTTGCTTTACCGAATTTTGATCATGTATTTCAAGTCGAATGTGACGCGTCGGGGTTGGGAATCGGTGGGGTTTTGAGCCAATTGAATCGGCCGATTGCCTTCTTTAGCGAAAAATTCAATGAAACGCGACGTCGATATAGCACATACGACAAGGAGTTTTACGCCATCGTCCGGAGCCTTGAATATTGGCGTCATTATTTACTTCCGACTGAGTTCATCCTCTACTCCGACCACCAGGCTTTAAAGTTCATCCAAGGGAAAGCGAAGCTCAATCCACGACACGCCAAGTGGGTTGAAACACTACAAGACTTTTCTTTCGTCATTCACCACAAAGCCGGTTCCGCCAACACGGTCGCTGACGCCCTAAGTCGCCGCCCAGCCCTTGTCACCTCCTGTAAAATACACGTTACAGGGTTTGAGGCTTTCACGCATTTGTATCAGGAAGACCCCGATTTCAAAGACTTTTGGGCCAACTGTGCAACAGCCCCGTTCCGAGATTATGTACGGCGCGATGGGTTTCTCTTCAAGGGTCGACGTTTGTGTGTTCCATTATCTTCTTTCCGGGAAGCCATTATTCTCGAGTGTCACCAGGGAGCTTTAGCGGGGCATTTCGGAAGGGACAAAACAGTAGCTTTGGTTGGTGAACGTTTTTTTTGGCCTCATATGGCTAAAGATGTTCTCAAGGTTCTAAACCGGTGTCATGTTTGCCACGTCGCTAAAACTCATCATACCAACCAAGGTTTATATACACCGTTACCGACACCCGATGGCCCGTGGGAGGATATTAGTCTCGACTTTGTGCTTGGTCTACCGCTCACACAAAGGAAGAAAGACTCTATCATGGTGGTTGTGGATAGGTTTTCCAAAATGGCCCACTTTATTCCTTGTTCCAAAACATATGATGCTTCCCAGGTTGCACAACTTTATTTCGCAGAAATCGTTCGTTTACATGGCATACCAAAAACGATTACGTCCGACCGGGATGTCAAGTTCGTTAGCCATTTTTGGCGCACCCTTTGGAAACATTTGGGTGCCAAGTTGCAATTCAGTAGTTCACACCATCCGCAGACTGATGGGCAAACCGAGGTTACTAATCGGAGTCTCGAGAATCTCCTTCGATGTCTTGTTGGCGATCACCCAAAACAGTGGGATCTTGTGCTACCCCAAGCGGAGTTTTCCTATAACCGATCTAACCATAGCTCCACGGGACATAGCCCTTTTCTCGTAGTGTATGGCCGGAACCCGTTTACACCATTGAACTTAGCACCATTGCCGGGGGTCGAAACAATTAGCCCCGAAGGGGATGCAAGGGCTGCCCAAATCAAGTTATTGCATGAACAAGTGCGGGAGCAAATTACTAAGCATAACCTCCAATATCAAGCTCGGGCTAATAAGCATAGGCGGAAGGTCATTTTTCAAGAAGGTGATTTAGTTTGGATTTATCTCCGAAAGGACCGGTTTCCTCAAGGCCGTTTTGGTAAACTTCATCCGCGTGCCGATGGACCTTTTCGTGTCCTCAAGAGAATCAATGAAAATGCCTACAAGATCGATTTGCCTGGACATTATGGTGTTTCCACAACCTTTAATGTGGCAGACTTAGCTCCGTTTACTACCGACGATAATTTTGGTGATGACTTGGGGACGAGTCATTTTTTAGGGGGGGGGGGGGGGGGGGCGGATGATACGGATCCAAGCCTCGATGGTGACCCAATTGAAGGTGCTCGGCTAGGGGGAGATGCCACCGAAAGTGGCTAGGCCCAAACCCATATCGTGAAGACCCAATCCAACCAGTTTAAGGAGTTTATTTCAATTTAGTATTTTATCTTTATCTTTTCTTTTTTTAAAACCTTTGTTTACGGGATTGAGTTATCTCTTCCTTGTTTATCCCTTCTTTGTTTCTATTTAAACATTGTAAAACTCTTGGTTGGTTTGGTTGAATAAAGTTTATTTTTTTAGTCTGAACGTTTGTGTTCTTCTCTGTTCGGTTGGCCAAAGGAGGTATCATTGCTAGAGGTTTTCTAGCATCGTCCCCACTCGTATACGAATCCGTATCACAAGGTCGTTCGCTATTTCGTTTATATCTATTTGCTTTGCTAATTGTTGCCTCACCTCTTTCACCAAAAAGGATATTTCCCATCCTTCCAATCCCAAACATCTACTGACCCATTTACTTCTTCTTGTATTACTTCATACAGATCATTTACATATTTAGAGAAGGGATAACTTTAGTAACCAAGTTTTAAAAGTGTTCCAATATTTAAAAGTTTTAAGAGTGTTTGAAGCAAAATTAATGCCTAACACTCCTTCGGTTAGTACCGTAGATCACAACGTTCGATTAAGTAAATTTTAAACTAAAGATCGTAAAACAGAAACTAATAAGAAAAGAAGTAACTTAAAATTCAAAATTTCTAAAAACGCCTAATTAAAATCCATGGTTTATTGTCATGTGTGTATATATCTATTCGATGAAATTATGACATAAATATTATTTATAAATAATTACGTGTAACATGTTATTGATATAAAGTGGCTAATATTTTACGTGTTGCATCCACAAAACCTTGAAAAACATGTGGAGGGTAAAAGGAAAATGTTTCTATCAGGGAAGAAATACCAAGTTAATTCAGAGGTTAACTAGTGGTTTGTGTCTTTTCCAAATAAGATTAATTTTCTTTCTTTCTTCCTCGTTAGCTTGTTGCAATGATCCTACAAAACAATTACAACACCGTGAAGCTCGTTACAAGGAGGAGAATAGGGGGTTCTCCTTGTAACCACATTCCGGCGTGAGAATAATAACTTGTTTTGAGGATAAAAGTGTGTGTATTATGTGAGAGAGCAAGGGAGCGATCCTTAAACCTGTAGATGAAGTTCTCTATTTATAGCCGAAGAAAGATGTGAAGGAGGTCGGCTGAGGGGCCTTGGGCCTGAAGTCGACAACAAGGAATATCCTATTTGACTCTTGGAGCACGACCGTTAGTGCTTGCAGGCGAAAGGGCAGTTGGTGCACGCTGAATGGATCCACGTGGCCTGTTAGTCGTTCTTGTTGTCCGGTCTGTCGTCAGCAGTTCAGTGTAGCAGTGGTTGGCGCACGATGATTGGTGACACATATCTGTCCTTGTGTACTTTTTGTCTCTTGGACGAGGGAATGGAATGGACGAGGTAACGAAATTGACAAAGAAATTAAATGGATCATTCAATTCCATGGTCTTGTTTGGTTACTATGTGAGAATGGAATGAATTATTACCTTGTAGTGTTTGGTAGGTAAGAAAAGAAGAAGGAATAAAATCGACAATGGGTTACGGTTGTGGGTGGTGGCGGTAGTCGATGGCGCGGTGGTTGGTAGTGGTGGTGGCAACGATGGTGGTGGTAGCGTCGGCATGTGGTGGCAGTGGTGGCAGTGGTGACACAGGTGTTCGGTGGTGGTGGCGGGTGGCGGCGGCGGTCGATGGTGGTGGAGGCGGCGGCTGCGGTCGGTGGTGTTCAGTGGTTGTGGCGGCGGTGGTAGCGGTGGCCGGTGGTGGCGCCGATGTCCCGAGGTAGAGGGTGGCGGCGACGATCGATGGTGTTTGGTGATGGTGGCAGCGGTGGTAGTGGTGGCACCGATGTCCGGAGGCAGAGGGTGGCGACTGTGGTGGGTTTGGTGGCGTAGTCAGTGGTGTTCAGTAGTGGTGGTGATTGCGCCGGTGTTCGGAGGTGGAGGGAGGTGATGGCGGCAGTGGGTGGTGGCGGTGACGCCGCTGGCCTCATTGTTTAGTGGTGGAGGGTGATGGTGGTGGTGATGGTCGATGGTGGCGGGTGGCGATGACGGGTGACGGCATGGTCGGTGGTGGCTTCGGTGCTCGACGACGTTGGGTGGTGGCGGCGGGTGGCTAGTTGTGGAAGCGGTGGAAGGTGTTGGTGATGATGGTGAAAGGGAGAATGGAATGGAAAAAAACAAGGGGTGTGGATGGAATTAATTTGAGGGAATGAAATGCCCTATGTAATGGGTGATTCCATTACCTTGACTAACCAAACACATTTTTTTTCATTCCCTCGTAATAGTCTATTCCATTTCGTCTCTTATTCTTGCATACTAAACACTACCTAGAAGTTGTTGCAATAGTAATGATATATATTTATCTATTTTAAAGTTTTTTATTCTTTCATTTATAACACGTGTTTTCCAAACTCGTTTATAATTTAAAAACTAAAACCCAATTAAATAGTTCGACGTTTATATTGGGGGTTCCTATTCTCACATACCTATTTTCTTATTTTTCACACCCCTAGATCTATACGGACCGTATAAAGTTATATGGCCCGCATAGAATGTTATTTGCACAAAAATAAATGCATTGGAATGTTTTTTACCTGTATACGGGCCGTATAATATTATACGAGTCGTATACATTTGTATACGAGCAATATAATATTATACGGCCTGAGGTGTTTTTTGGTGAGATTTTCTGAGGTTTTTGGGTTGTTAACATTTGTATACGGGCCGTATAACGTTATACGAGCCGTATATATGTTTTTTTTAACCGAACAATCGTTTAATAAGTTTTAGTAATTGTTTAGATAGCATTTGCCGTATTATTTAGATACATCGGATTATGTTACGAGTTTGTAAAACGTCTATGTTACAATAGTATTTGCCGTATTATTTTTTTTATATATCAGATAAGCAAAACATGTGTATATGAGCAAAACATGTGTATACGATAAACAATACCATAACAATTATTATGTAAATAAGATAATAAACAATACGATAACAATTATTAAACAAACAAGATAAAATGTAAACATAAGATTGATATTTCCAATGTTTTACATCTAAAACAACAAAAGATAAATATTTACAGTGTTTCAAATGTAAAACAACAAAAACAAAATAAAATAAGCAGCTACGGTGGTGGTGGTGCAGCGCTAGCTCGTGGAGGTAGATGCACGCTAGAATGCATAGCAATAATCGTCTCCACCACCCACTACATATCGACCCGTAGAGCAGCTACATCTGACTCGACCCGAGCCAGTCTCTCCTCCACCCCCCTGTGGAAGAGTCACACGTGGTCTCATGCTCTGTCTCTCGTACGGGCGATCACCCCGTGCATCCTGCACATCCTGTTGCGATCTGTTGATGGCAACATCAACTCTATCACCTCCCTCTCCCTTTCCCTTTCCCTCTCCCTCGTCACCCTCACCATCACCCTTACCTCCCTCGCCCCAGTGGCCCATCGCCACCAACTCCACCGGCAGTGGCTGGCCCTCGTACCACTCGATACGACCGTTGTAAAGCGACCAAAATGCGGCCCCTGGCCTCGTGGGCAATCCCCATCGAGCATGCCGTGTCCCTGCCCACCGGATCAACCTGACGTGTGATGGTCATATCTCGAGCCATCTTCGGGGAAAAGAGGCGACGATAGTGCTTCGCCAGATGGGTGACGAAGCCGCCACAACTGATGTGACTCGACGTACGCTTATAAGCGTACTCGGCGAAGTATGTGGCCAACCTGTATGCCAAGTTGGCCCCCCGCCGGTAAGTAGGTCGTGCAAGAAGAACAGGTCATTTTGGGTGACCCACTCCCTGCTATCGTGACGACCCGCAATCATCACCGTGATACACCGATGTAGGTATCGATGCAACAGGTCATAAATTCGCGACACCCGCACCTTCGGGGATCGCGAACGCGGTGTCGGGAAGTTCACGGCACCAATAGTGCTCCACCAGGGCCACAACACATCAACGGACGTGGTGGTCGGCGCATCCAAAATTGCCTGGGATACTGACTCATCATATGAGTACAGTCCCATGGCAACAACAAACTGTGGGAGCGTCATCGAGCGACGGATGACCCTCTGGATACAGAAAGGGTTTGTGGTTATACTGAGCATGTCCAACCCTTAGATCTCAATACCGTGACCTCTTTTTGTATGTTCCGATCAGACGGAACTTGCAATCGGTTTTCCTGCTCCCGGTCCGTCCCACCGTGGCTGTTGGCTTGTTGTGGCCGGCACAATCGCACGTTAGCCAAATTTTTAACGGTTGCACGCTTGGGGGTTTGTCATAAATCGTGCGTTTGGTGAGTATGGATGGCGGCGTACCCATTTTGCCGTCCGACTTCTCTACACCACTCCACCAATACATCCATGCTGTCGAATTTCTAACGAAACAATTATATGTGAGATTTTATTCATGTATACGACCCGTATACAACGGTTATTATTTTATTATTCGCTCTTATAGTCAATATACGAGCACTGTTTATTGCTTATATACGGGCCGTATAATGGTATACGACCCATATACAAGTAACACACACACACACACATACACACATATATATATATTATTCGTATAGGTGAAATTGAAGAAATCGTAATCGGTATGTGTTCGGAGATTAAGTTTACTTTGCTTTGCTTTGCTTTTGCTTCGTGTTTATTTACTGGTCGTTTATTTGACTTCAAACGTATAAACAGTAATATCAAACGTACGACAAAAAAAACGTATAAATAAATGTTGTACTTGATCGGTTGTAAACTCACTAGGTTCCAAGTCAACATTTGGACCCTCAGGTGGTCCACCACTATTGGCAGGAGATTCAAAACTACCGGGAGGAGATTCAAAACTATCGGGAGGAGGTTGAAAACTACTGGGCAGCGGTCCACCAGTAGCAGGAGGGGGTTGAAAACAAACGGACGACGGTGGATAATAACCAGCATAATTAGGTTGAAAGACATCCAAACCCCAAGGATCCTGACTTGCATCAGACGCAAGGTTGAGATCGAACGGAACATTTAGATCAAACACACGCGGATTGTTATTCTGATTGTTTTGATCACTCTCATGATTCGACTCGTTAGCCGAGTCAATACCGAAAATGTTCCACCACAACATTGATAACGTAATATAATTTGAATACAGAGAAATATAGAAGAAACAAATAGAATTTGAATGAAAATGAATAAGATTAGTATCATTTATATAGACGTTTCTACGGAATATTACATCGTATCAAATGATTACATGTGGATCGAGGAATTTAACGTCAAATCAAATAACTCGCACGAATATTGAGAAATCTAACGAACGAAACTGGAAATATACGAGTCGTATAACGTTATACGACCCATATAAAGCGTCGTATACATTATATACGACCAGACAAAAATCTTATTCTCACATGGTATATACGGGCCGTATAACCTTATACGACCTGTATACAACATGTGAGAATAAAATATTATCATGTGGGATTATTGTCTCCCTATATATTTCAATTAAACAATTATAAATATAAGAGTAGTTGAGAACTCGTAAAGGAATGAAGAATAATCAATGTGTAAACAATGTAGAAGATAAAAGTCAAGCCTACAAAAAAGACAATTGAGACTTATAGAAAAGTCTAGCATTTTAGGTACTATTCTATGGATTTTTTTTATTTATTTTCCATCTGTTTAATTATTATATTATTATATATATTAACAGAAAGTTTGAATGAATAGTGAAATATTGATATTTTAATTATAATTAATAATAAGCATCAATATTGAAAATATATTAGCTTTTTTATTAATAATAAGGCTTAACATAGAATATATATCAACATTAATATGATTTTCTTTTTATTTTTTGTTGGATCGTTGTATGACCCTATTGAGTCTTTCGGAAGAGTTTTACATCCAGTTTAAAGGCGGAATCAGTAAACCGGACACGTATACAGCTTGTACTCTTTAATCTGTTGCTTGTATTGATAATAACAATGTTTACAACCTGAACAGAAATTGGCAGCACTTCGTTACACCTTCAGAAGTTGCGTACCAAGTGAAATGACAACAACCCTATATATAGACAAGTAGATTTCGCTTGAACTGGCCTGAAGCGAAATCCCTGAAGCGAAATCAATTGCCTGAAGCGAAATCATAACCTGTTGATTTCGCTTGAACTGGTTTCAAGCGAAACCTTCAAGCTAAACCTATACAAACCCTAATAAAGACCCTGTTGTGTGTACATTCAACCTATCTAGACACAGGACTTGATTATGACGAAATCAACAAACATATAGTGCACCAACAGACTCCCCCTTGGATGTTGATGAAGTCTTTGGCTTCAAGTCTTTGTCTTCATCATTCTTCAAACCTTGTAAACATTTTCCTCAATCTTTATCTTCAACTCAGACTCCCCCTTTCACATACTCCCCCTCTCGAAATGCTAGAATCTGAGATATCTGATTCAAGGTTTATCATTTAGCTTCCGTAGGAATTCCTGAAACCTGCAATCACTCATCCAACTATAAGTAACAACATTTAGAATTCTCAATCAAATTCTCTAAACCACTTCCCCTATCAACATACTTTCCTGATATGGCAGTGTTAAAAAATCCAACTCCCTCACAGTTTATCATCCAAGTTCAAGCTAATGACCTTGGAGATATCACAAACTGTTTTTGAAATTTTTGAATTTAAATCAAGTTTCAAATTAATGAACTTGTTTTATTTTCAGAAACACAATCAGCTTACTTAGATTTTGAAACTTAGCACTCAGACATCAGTTGTCGAAAATAAAGCAGAAATCAAAATCTTTTTGTATTTTCTGAAAACATAAAGCAGTAAAGAAATATGTACAAACATATTTACAAACAATATTTTTGTTTTGAGTATGCGTCAGAGGATCATATCAGTTTATGACAAGTCACAAGTACCGTTGAGCTTAATTTCACACTCAGACTTAAACAATTTACCTCGATTGTCGATATACTGATCCATCTTAAATTCCCACACAAATTTCAACTTACTCAGGATACGATTTAGATGAATTAAGAACTTAGATCATTCATGTGTCCCACCTCTTGAATATACTCCCGTATCCAGAATCTCAATAATCAGTCTTACAGGTGAGAATACTACAATGATATCTGTATATAATTTAGGTATGCGAGGGCCGAGGGATCTCAGATCGATACTTCCGTATACGCAGAGAGATATCAGCTTCGACTTTTCAGTATGTCCCCTTTAGAGGATCTTTTTGCTTACAACAGCAGCATATATCAATTTTATTGTTTCAGCATGCTGAGGGTTTAATGCTGTGTTTCAAGCATTGCAGCAAGTATTAGCCAGGGACTAGGTCAGAACTACCGTTCAGCAGAAGTCCCGGAATAATACCCCAGACATCATAGAGTATAAAGACCTAGTATATCAGATTAAGAGACCTTTCAAACGAGATTTCAGGGGTTACCTATATATCCAAGTAGTGTTCCCCACGAATTCACAAGTTTGAATTTTAGGTTTATATCCCGAATAAATCTACTAAATGTGCGAAAACCTATCGACACATCATCAGTAAGATTGTTTAACTCTTTTATACTTTCCAAATCTTTAGCATACTGTAACTGTCTACTGATGTACTATCATTTCCTTTTTTTACGCAAAAACTCAATTTTTGAATTTTATCATTTCATTTTTTTACTTTTTCAAATTTTCAAATGTTTTTGTATTTTTCTAATGACATTTTTTCTCCCCCTAAAATGCAAAACCATTTTTAAAAAAAATTTGACAACCAACACTGATAGCTTTGTCTCGCCATCCATTTTCTGCATTTCATGCTCTGTTCTGCAGAAAATATAACACTTTTAGCAGAAAATATAACATACCCCCATGATATACAACACATTGATTTTAACAGTTTGAAAACCGTTTTTCAATCTGAAGAAAGTAATCATGTTTGTTCAGCCGTGAGGGTTTCGGCGTATTCAATCAACATACATTCAAACAAAATTAAAAACAACATATTTTTGGTTTTTCAAATTTTAACAAACTAAAACATATTTTTGGTTTTTAATTTTTCAAATTTTTAGAGTTTTGAAAATATTGTTTATTTAAGTACAAAAATCAAACTGAACTCCCTGTTCAACCAAACCAGGGTTCTGCAACCTCTTCCTGTGCCAGGTTGCTCCAACTACCATTCTCACAGTCTTCAGCTTCGTTGAGCACCTGCACATTCAAACTTTATCAATCATTTGAACAATTTAGCCCAGGTCTGTTGGACCTTAGGCATTTCAATACAATAATCATTCAATTTTGGAAACTCTTTGTCATTTAAAACTTGTTCAATTTTGACTTCAACTTTCTCATCTTTTACCATCATCACTTGTTTCTTAGCACTCCACACTTGACCTTTCGGAGTACCTCTTTTGTAAAAATTTGTCTCTTTTTGAACCTTTTGATTTTGAACAACATTTTTAGGTTTCCAAAACTCTTTAGGTTTTGTCATATCAACAAATTTTCTCCAACTTTGTGTTGTTCTCAATCTGGGTGTGTGAGAATTCCAGGTCTGTCTTGAATCGAACCTGTTCGGGTTTGATTTCCAATTTTGATTTGAAGCAAACTTGTTTGTATTGTACCTCCAAGTTTGTTTCGAATCAAATCTGGTTGACCTTGGTTTCACATCCTCAGATTTTTGTTTTTCAACATCAACAGGCTTTGGATTTGGACACTTTCGTGCAACATGTCCAATTTGATCACATTTAAAACACACTTTCTTTGAAACGTCCTTGGCCTGTTGTTGTTTCTTTTTCATAGCATCAAACTCATCATTAGACTGTCGTCCAAATTTGAGTTTTTCCTCTTCTTTCAAACTTTTCCCTTGAACAAAATTCATCTTTTGTTGCAAATCCTGTTTTCCACTTTGATTCCAATTCCGTTTCCTTTTATAACCCAAACCAGCCTTCATGTTTTTCTTCTTAAAACCAGGTTTGTTATAAAAAGATCTATGACCTTTACCAGCAAACTTTGAAATCTCAGATTTCTCAATCTCAACCATTTTAAAAACTTAATTGACCTTTTCTGAAATCACATTCTGAATCGGGAATACAACATCTAAGAATAGTTTGTCCGATCCAATCATGGTATAAACCAATCCTTTTGAATCATCATTCAAATTTTTCTCGGATTTTGTGTTTTTCGAATAACCATCATAAAAATTTCCTTCATCTTCATCCTGTGATTCAGACTTACCTTTTGTAGACTCATCTTTCAAAACACTTTCAACAACCTTACTTACCACCTCTGAATCATTAGCATCATCAGATTTGGAGTAAGTCACATCGATACTTTCAGGTAACTGGTCAGCTATGTTCAAACCCTTTGCCACCTTTTCCTCATCATAAAAAGTATAATTGTTTCTCAATGGTGGTGGTACCTGATGAAATTCTGAACCAATACCCTTTTTGCAATTTTCAGTATCTTTGTCATTTGGTGTGATGTTGAAAATGCGTTCGAGAATGTACGAAGAGTTATGATAACTTTGAAGTTTTGTAACAACCTTTTCTTTTTCAGCCAAGACTTGTTTAAGACTAGCAATTTCATCAACACATTTGTTCAATTCAATTTGCTTTTCTTTAAACTTTCTTTCATACATTTCTTTAGTGACTAAAGTTTCTGACAATCTTTGATCAAAACTTTTGACTTGGCTTTTCAAAGTATCATAAGCTTCTTGTACTCTCTGACTCGACCATTTTAAAGAATCATACTGTTTTTGTAAATCTTGAAATTTAGATTCTTTTTCAACACAATAAACACATTTTGTAGAACACAGTTGTTTATAAACATCATTATCCTTTTCAAGACCTTGACATTTCTGTGTTAGCTTTTCAACTTTTAATTTCAAAATTTCTTCTTTTTCAATCATTTCTTTACATTTTGTTGTGAAAACATTTTCTAGTTTAACCATATCATTGTCTTTTGTTTTTATAATGTCATCTTTTTCAGTACAGGCTTTGCACATTTCTATGCAATTCCTGCACTTGTTTTCTTTTTCATCAACCAATTCAACATTCGATAGATCAGAAGATTTTCTAACCTCAGTCTCATTCAGCACCGGTTCTTCTGATTCAGTTTTCTTATCTTCCTTTTTGATCTCCTCTTTTTCTTCTTTCTGAGCTTCTTCATTCTTCTGTTCTTTTTCAGCTTTCTGTTCCTCTTCAGCAGCAATCTTCACAACAGTCTTTACTTCTTCAATCATCTTCTTCAATTCTTCTTCTTTTCTCTTCTTCATCTCTACCACCTTCGGTAGACTTGCTTCACAAACCTCTCTTATCTTCTTCTCCAAATAAGGCAAATATGCTTTATCAGATAACCTTCGTGTGTTGAAAGTAGCCTGCCTTGGAACCAAATTTATTACAGCTTCGAAATCCACCTTTGATGGGTCAACAACTGGATTACCCCGTGGATCCATGTAACATTCCAACTCTTCATTCCATCTTTTTGCTCTCTGGGCTTCTTTGAATGGTTCGTTTAATTTTCCAATTTCCCATCTTGCATAATCTGCTTTCCAATATCTATCAGGATCAGCATTAGCCACAAATGCATATCCAACTGCATCTTCTTCAGGTAGAACCTCTTGACTCCAGTCATACCCTTCATCATCATATATAACTGCAAGAGCCCTTGATCTTTCTTCTGATTGCTTTAATCTTGGTGGCTCAGACTTGTTCTGATGATAAATCGCCTTCCTGTAGTAATCTTCATTGAATGGATTTTCAGAATCATCAGCAGCATACGCATTTCTACACTCGCGCTTAAAGTGACCTCTTTGTTTGCATTTGAAGCATGTCACCTTGGATTTATCAAATCCCAGTTTGGTAGATGGTCCACCAATTGACTTTCTCCCCGTGATCTCCATGAACCGCTGTGCCCGACGAACCGCACTGGCCATGCACCATCTGATATCCATTAATTCCATCTCCTCGGGGTCTAATTGATCATAATCTTCTTTTGTCAAATTGGTATTGCCAATCTTCCCTGCAACGAGGCTTTCATACGATTCAAGTACAGATGCCAAGAAAACCATCTGTTGTTTTGCCGATTCTTCACTGAAATTCTGCCCATTCTTCAAATCCACTGCAATATTACACTGAAACAAATTCTTTGAAGCAGATTGGTTTGAAGTGTTTGAAGAAGATCCACTGTGAAAACCACTGTGAAGACTTTCATTGTTCACTGAACTTAAACTTTCTGCAGAAAATGCTGTTCTTGGTGAGCCAGCCTGAGGTACTCTGTAGTAAAGCTCTACATTCTGCTGATAAGCTGGATTGTTGACTTTAGATCTCTTTATCTCCAGCTCATGACTTTCAAGCTTTTCAATCAGCATATCCAATTTCAAATCTTCAGGCTTGATTGTATTTTTCACCATTAGAGCGAAGTATTTCCATTCTTGATCATCTGGCAATGAATCAAACAGTTTATCCACCAACTCCTCTTCAGAAGGTAAGATTTGATGTCTGATCAGCTCCACTTTCAAATGTCCGAATCTCTCAATCATTTTACAAACAGATTCATTTTTCATACAACTGAAAAGATCAAACTCTTTACGCAACAATTTCTTTTTGTTTTTGACAATTTCATTACTTCCTACACACTTTTTCCCTAATGCTTCCCACAAACTCTTTGAAGTTTTCTCTTGTTCAAGTAATGAAATAATATCCTCTCTCACTGACTGTTTGATTAATGTGATCATTTTATATTCAGCTACAAAATTTTTTGTATCTATGTCTGTGAAATCTTTTGCTTCTATTAACTCTCCTCCCTCTTTTACTGGTTCAGTGTATCCATTTGTCAGTTTTAACCAACTTTCAGGAGCGAAAGCTTTTACCCAACCCTCAAATCTGTTTTTCCACCAATTATAATCTTCCACTTTCATTAGCTTTGGTGGCTTCTGTTGACTCCCGTACATGTTCTCAAACTTCAAATTCTCCGAAATATCTTTTGAATATTCTTTCATCTCAGATCTTCTATCTGACGATTCGGAAGTGAACGCGTACATATCACTAAACGGGTTTATGAAATTATCATCCATCGTGAGCGTACCTGAACAGAAAAATCAGTCAAACACTTAGAAATTTTCAAAGTTATGAAAATTCAGCAACTTCAAGCGAAATTCTTGAAGTATATACAGCTTCAAGCGAAATCAGCTTAAAATAACACTGTTCAAGCGAAATCCACTATTTCGCTTCAACTGATCTTAATTTCAATTCAAGCGAAATCTGTTAGATCTATTTCGCTTCAACTTCAAGCGAAATCCAACTGAAGTATATCCAATAGTTTCAAGCGAAATCAATATTTCGCTTCAGATGAATCAGATTCGCTTCAGGAGTTTCAAGCGAATCAAACTATTTCGCTTCAGAAAGTCTGTTTCGCTTTAGCGTTTCAAGCGAAATCGTCCAATCAGTCTGTCTTGAAGCGAAATCAACCTGTTATCTACGAACAACTTTCAAGCGAAACCTAGTTTTAGGTAATTTTTAACATGTTTTAGTCTGATTTTTAGTCCGAAACTTTGTAGGCTTTGTTAAAACTATGTTTTACACGTTATACTCGAAAATCAGACCATTTCAACCGTTGGAACTAGTTCAGATCTGAAAAATGTAAAAAGAAATGAGTAGAAAGAAGATAATCCGGTAGAATCAAGCTGTAGTAGTATGAACTCCTCGTCCTGAGCTCTGATACCACTTGTTGGATCGTTGTATGACCCTATTGAGTCTTTCGGAAGAGTTTTACATCCAGTTTAAAGGCGGAATCAGTAAACCGGACACGTATACAGCTTGTACTCTTTAATCTGTTGCTTGTATTGATAATAACAATGTTTACAACCTGAACAGAAATTGGCAGCACTTCGTTACACCTTCAGAAGTTGCGTACCAAGTGAAATGACAACAACCCTATATATAGACAAGTAGATTTCGCTTGAACTGGCCTGAAGCGAAATCCCTGAAGCGAAATCAATTGCCTGAAGCGAAATCATAACCTGTTGATTTCGCTTGAACTGGTTTCAAGCGAAACCTTCAAGCTAAACCTATACAAACCCTAATAAAGACCCTGTTGTGTGTACATTCAACCTATCTAGACACAGGACTTGATTATGACGAAATCAACAGACATATAGTGCACCAACATTTTTACTTTCGATAAGGCTTAACATCGAATATATATCAACATTAATATGATTTTCTTTTTATTTTTACTTTTACTTTCGATAAACTGACTAGATATCGCTATCTTATTGTATCGTACCCGAACAACACCGATACTGATACCTTTATTCGTTTTGATGACATCTGGTTTTGATAATTTTTCATTCGTACAACGTTGTCTCCGATGATAAATGAATATGGGTACTAATTTCATGACGATCTGAACCAATCGATATCCTTCGAACAACACCAAAGCCTGTACCGGTGAGGGTGTTCATTTTTATCGTTTCCGGTCGATATAGAACACGTGTTGGTTTCTATACCGAGGGCATGTATCATAACGGTACTGCAACAAATCAAACCAATACCCATCGAATGTCCACGATAACGCAATGCCGCAACGCGCAGGCAAATAATCTAGTTGATATTATTTAGGATATTATTTTCTCATTTCTCTATAATTGGTTGGATGTCACATGACACTTTTTAAATGGTTTTTATAGTTTGTATGCGAAATGTGGTTTGTATTTGATCCTAGTCCTAATACATGTACCTAGTTATACATATTAAAACAAATTGCTCATGAACAGTGTTTTTGAATTTTAAAATAATATTGTTTCATTTTGTTTAATAATATTTAGTTTACAATATATATATATATATATAATTAATAAAAATAAAGTCTTCATATATAGTGATTTTTTAAATAATTGTTTCAATTTTTTAATAATATTTTATTTATCTTTTGATTATTTTCCTAATAGCTTATGTTCTATGTTTATTTTTTCAACGTTACGATATAAATTAATTGAAAACGGATAATATGTTACTTACTATCGTACTAAACTGAACTGAAACCAATTGTTTTTCTTTTTCAACATTGTAGTATAAACTTTTTTGAACACGGATATTGTCCCGCCATCGTACCAAAAAAGAACCGAAACCGACCGAATAATATATTTATACCAATATTTATTTATATTGTTTTTGTTTTCGATAAACCGGTACTTATTTATATTATTTTTGTTTTCAATAAACTGACATCGTATCACTATTATACTGTGCCGAACAACATCGGTACCTGTACATGTACTCATTTGTATGGTTTATGTTTGGTTATGAATTTTGTGTTGCTAGAGTAGTTAACCAAACCGAAACAGACCGAACAACATCGGTCTCAGTACCACTACTTATTTTTATTGTTTTTGCTTTTGATAAACTGATGTATCCTACCAAACAACATGTAAAACATGTGTTCATTTTTATATTGAGTGCATGTATCATGCCAGTGCTATAATAAACCTACCTAATACCGATCGAATGCTCGCAATAACGTACCGCTGCAACGCACGGGAAAACAATCTATATATTATATATATTAATACAAAGTAGGCATGAATAGTGTTTGTAAATTTAAAGTATTTTTTATTTTTAGTAATATTTTATTTATTAGTAGGATTTTATTTATGATTAAATCAAAGTAGGCATGAATAGTGTTTGTAAATTTAAAGTTTTTTTTATTTTTAGTAATATTTTATTTATTAGTAGGATTTTATTTATGATTAAATTTGATTTTTTTAGTAATAACTTATATTTGTTGACTTTTTAAAACTTTGTAAATCTACATCTAAGTTTAGTGTTCTTATGTATTTGTTTTTTTATTAGTAGTATTTTATTTGGAATTCAATTTAATAGTGTTTGTAAATTTAAAGTATTTTTTATTTTTAGTAATATTTTATTTAATATTTATTTAAGTTTTTAGTAATAAATAGTAATAGATAATTATTATTTTTTTTATTTTTTTATTAGTAGGATTTTATTTATGATTAAATTTGATTTTTTTAGTAATAACTTATATTTGTTGACTTTTTAAAACTTTGTAAATCTACATCTAAGTTTAGTGTTCTTAGGTATTTGTTTTTTTATTAGTAGTATTTTATTTAGAATTCAGTTTGATTTTTTAGTAATAATTTATATTCGTTTACTTTTTAAAAGATTGTATATTCAGTTTGATTTTTTAGTAATAATTTATATGTTTATTTCTTAAGATTTCAAATTATTTGCCCGTGCATTGTGATGATACACTACTGAGGATAGTAGATTGATATTGGTTTGGTTCGTTATAGTACCGGTACGATTCATGCACTAAGTATAGAAATCGACATGTGTTTTACATCGACCGAAAACGATAGAAATGAACAACCGTATCAACATCGATGTTGCTTGAATGGTATTGGTCGGTTCAGATTGTCACAGTATTGATATCGATATATATTTATCTTCACAGAAAGAGTCGTATAAATGAAAATATATTGAAAACGAAAACGATAAAAGTGAATACACATATCGGTACCCATGTTATTTGGAACGGCACGCCAGCGATTCAATGTTAGTTATAGAAAGAAAACGCAATAAAAATAATTCCGGTACCGAACCAATGTTGTTCGTCCGGTTTTGGTTCGGTTCACTACGGTAGCGGAACAATATCTGTTATCAAACAAGAAACCGTAAAAGGCAATACATATCGGTACCGATGTTCTGCGGTTCAGTACGTTACGGTAGTGATACGATCTTAGCTAATTGAAAGCAAAAACAATAAAAATAAATACCGGTATTGATATAGATGTTGTTCAGTTGGTTGCGGTTTGGTACGATAGCGGCACAATTGTCGTTTTCAATTAATTTTATATGAAAATGTTGAAAAAATAAACACATAACACAAATGAACAAAATCGATATCAACAGCACAACGGTACCGGCATCGATATTCGTTTTATTGTTTTCAATCGAATTAAGGCTCTCTTTCGATTATTATAGCGAGTACCAATACTGTAACGAACCGAACAGATACCGACCGAATTCCCGCCGCGAAGCGCGGAGGAATATCACTAGTTATGCGTATTAAAACAAAGTTACTATGAACAGTACACAAAATATTTTTATAATATTATTTATCATTTTGATTATTTCATTATTTTATTACTTAATTGATTTCATTAACCCTATAACATTTATGAAATTTGGTGAAGAGTAGTTCACCTGCTTTAGGCCAAATTAAATTATGATTTTGTCCCTGCTTTAAAATTACGATTTTGCCATTAGTTTAAAGTTTCGTTTTTACCTCCAGTTCAAAATAAAATTATGCTTTTGCCCCAGTTAAAAATTATAATTTTGCCCTCGGTTCAAAATTACGATTTTGCCCCATTTAAATTTACAGTTTCGCCACTAGTTTTGTTCTGTTCATCCCAGCTAAATTACCATTTTTCCCTTAATTTAAATTCACATTTTTCTAATGGTTTTTGTTTGCTTTTCCAATAAAATTACGATTTTGCCCCCAGTGTATAACTACAGACACAAGATGGGTCAATAGTGTTAGGAAGCTGCATCACACTCCCCCATTGGCCCAACCAAGTTACGATTTTATCCCTGATTTAAAATTACGATTTTTCCATCAGTTCAAAATTACGTTTTTACCCCAGTTCAAAATAAAATTATGCTTTCGCCTCCAACTAAAAATTACCATTTTGACCTCGATTCAAAATTACGATTTTGACCCGTTTAAATTTACAGTTTTGCTATTAGTTTTGTTTTTTCCTCACGTAGCCAAATTACAATTTTGCCCTCAATCTAAATTTACATTTTTGCCATCGTTTTCCTTTGTTTTCCCAGTCAAATTACGATTTTGACCCCAATGTAAAATTACAGTCATGCCATCGTTTTAGTTTTTTTTAGAAAACTATTGTAGTGCTTTGTTTTAATTGTTTGACTCGGTGTAATTTATATTTTCCCCCAGTTTAAAATTATTGTTTTTCTATCGTTTTCGTTTTTCTTAAGCAAAAGTATGATAGTGTTTTAATTTAATTTGTTTACTCACTATAATTTTTTTTGAGATCGTGTTATGAGTAGTATGTACAAGTAATCGAAAGACAGACGGGCATATTATGAGAGAGAAATATTCGGCTTAGTGCCCCGCAACGCGGTCGAGGCAAAATCTAGTTATATATATATGAATTCAAACTGCTTATGAATAGTAATTATATTTTATAACTAATAATATTAATATTTAATATTAATTTCATTTTACGATATAAAGTTCATAATTTTTTTGTATTATTATATGACATGAGATAAAGGTAATACTCAATGTTATCATGTCATTATAGATATCGTTTGATATTACTCAATGTTATCAGACAAGAATAAAGCACTCAATTTATCAAAGTAATAACGTAATTACAATAATATTGCTATCGTGCTGTACCGAACAACATCGGTACCAGCACGACGATACCAGGATTCATTTTATAGTTTTCGATTTCGATAATATTTCATTTATACAACTCTTTTTGCACCAATAAATGAATATCAGTAATAGTACCGTCATGATTTGAACCAATCGATATCGTTCGATCATTGGTGTCGGTATTGGTGTTTGTTTTTATTGTTTTTGGTCGATGTAAAACACACGTTGATTTCTATACCGAGTGCATGCATCATACAGGTACTTTAACAAATTGAGCTAATACCCACCGAATGCTCATGGTACGAACCGCCGCAACGCGCGGAGAACTATTCTATTCTAGTATATATATATATGAATACATACTTACCATGAATAGTAATCAATATATTTTAAGTATTTTCTTTTTATTTTTTAATTTTTTATTTATTATTGTTTGGTTTTTTAGTAACATATAGTAGTTAATAATTCTTAGCTATTTTTAGTGGTATTTTAATTAGCAATCAGTTTGGTATCGGTTTGGTTAATTACAATATCGATATGATTCATATACTCAGTATAGAAGTCAACACGTCTTTTACATCGACCAAAAATGATAAAAACAAACACCGATACAGACACCGATGTTGTTTTAACTGTATCGATCAATTCAAATTGCCACGATACTTGTATTGATATTTATATATCGTCACAGAAAAAGTTATATAAATTGTATAAATGAAAAAGATTTTGAAACTGAAAAGCATAAGATGAATATAAGTATCGCTACAGATGTTGTTTGGTACGGTACGCTAGCGATGCAATGTCAATTTATCGAAATAAAAGACAATAAAAATAAATACCGGTACCAAACCAATGTTGTTCGTTTGGTTTCGATTCAGTTCACTACGTAGCGGCACGATATCTATTATCAAACAATAAACCATAAAAAATAATGCATACCTATACCAGTGTTGTTCGATTCAGTATGATAGGGTAGCAATACAATTTTAGCTTTTCGAAAGCAAAGAATAAAAATAAATAACTGTACGAACAACACAATCTGTGTTGGTTTGGTTTGGTACGATAGCCGTTTTCAATAAAGTTTATATGACAAAGTTGAAAAAAATAAGCATAGAACGCAAACCAACTAAACCAATATCAACTGAAAAACATCGGTACTGATATTCGTTTTATTGTTTTCGATTGATGTAACGTTTTTCTTTTAATTACCATAGTGAGTGTTGATACCATAACGAACGGAACAAATATCAATTGAATTTCCGTTGCGAAGCGAAAGGGAATTTCACTATTATATTATACATATGAATTTAGATTTAGACTTAGCATGAATAGTGATTTTGTTTTCTTAAGTTATTATTATTATTATACATATGAAATTAGACTTATCATAAATAGTGATTTTGTATTCTTAAGTAATTATTTTAATTTTAATCTGTCACATCCCTTTCTAAGGCGGAAACACGAGGTGTGATCCTGAAAGGTTCTCATTGCATACAAATGGTAAACATACTACATGCTCGTAAAATAACTCCAAAATGCCATTGTCATTACATAAATAAAAACATAACATAAGTTAAGTTTTTACATCACAAGATGATATATTGTCTGAAAAGTTTACAACTTTATTTAAAAGACAAACACAAAGGTTTTGATCCTTATATCACCACACAAGGTGGGACATAACAACCAAATCCCGCAAAATGGGCATAGGAGTCTTGACACATAGTAACTAAAAACAGAAACGACATCCAAGAGCAAGAATGAGACTGCGCGTACATCCACTTTAGTTACCTGAAATACATGTGAGTTTTGGAAAATCGTCAACATAATATAGGTGTGAATTCATGCAGTTTTGTGTAAAAACAGCTAAGCATTTGCTGTAGAAAACATGGTATGTAATTGTATGAAACAAGTATTTCTGTAAATGTAAGGAATACGAGATCGCTATTGGTTAGCTAGGCCATCAACATATGTAACGACATAGGAAGCATCCAAACCATAGGCATTTTTAGTTGTCGATTCCCGATTGTCGATTCATGACTAGAGACACAAAAGCACTGCTTGGTAAAAGAGTGGCCAAGAGTGTGGTTGCCTAAAACCCATTAGATCTAACCTTTTGTTCTGCGGTCTTGGTATGTAACTGATTAATGGTGCTTATGACACCCTATTCGTGACATGATCTAAAGTATCATTCCTTAGTTTTTGTATTCAACATACCATAACACATGTATTTTCCCCAAGTTTAGAAAACAAGTAAAAGTTTAAAAGTGGGGACATGAACTCACAACTTTGCGTTTCCTACGTCGTAAACTTCACCGGTTGTTTAGAGCGTCGTGACCTATACGTGTTCTATTAATGTTAGTCACTAGACTTGTATCACACAGGTACAAGTCACCATCTTTTGTTTATGTATACTTTTCGAGGTAATTGGTTGTTAAAAATAATTTATATTTTTAACTCTTCATGTATGTTATTTATATTATTTTCCCAAAAATAAATATAAGTATTTTTGTTGGTGCATGCGTCTGTCGACTTCGTCTTGTATCGAGTCTTGTACTAGAATTGTTAGATCAGGGCACGTTGTACGAGAAATAGTTTTTGGAGTGTTTGAGCTAATTCCGCTTGAAATGGACATTGACACTTTCAAGCGAAATTAACATGGCTAATTCCGCTTGAAATAGCCAGTGTCACTTTCAAGCGGAATCACCTCCACTATATATAGGGTTGGAGCGAAATCAGTTTAAAACATTCATGTTTCCGGTACCGAAGTGCTGCCGATGTGTCTGCTGATCTGAAATAGTGTTATATCAATAATACAAGACATTTTATAGTGAATTAAGCTGTTTTACAAGTCTATTTCATTGTTTCCGCCTTTGAAATAGATAAGAACTCTTCTTATTGACTCGTTTGGGTCACAAAACGATCCTACAAGTGGTATCAGAGCTCAGGAGGAAGAGTTCTTGCCAAAACAGCCATAATTTTTGACTTCTACACCCTCTTTTACAAAATTCACAAAATTCACAAAATTTCACAGTCAAAATGGTCTGAATTTCACACATTATAAGGGAAACAGTGTTTTAATGAATACTTGAAAAAATTGGACCTTAATTCGATCTAAAACTGGTGAAATACATTATTCCGCTTGAAAATCAGATCGAAAAAGATGACGACAGCAGCATTTCAAACGAGATTAGCACTTGATTCCGCTTGAAAGTGCTATTCCGCTTGAAAAGTTCACCTAATTCCGCTTGAAACTACCTGATTTCGTTTCTGGGTGTAATTCCGTTTGAGACGTTTCAAACGAAATTAGTGATTCCGCACCAAAGTAGTAATTCCGTTTGATAATTTCGCTTGAATCAGTTATTCCGTTTGAATATGGGTATTCCACTTGAAAAGTAATTTCGTGTGAGAGGTGATTTCGTTTCAGAAAGGTTTTCCGCTTGAAAAGTAATTTCGGTTGAGAGGTTATTCTGTTTGAGAGGGAATTCCGTTTGAGTGATTCCGTTTGAAACTTGATTTTTTTGTGAAAAATTTGCCGAATCATGGAAGAGGAATTCTACAATGCGTTTGCGACACTGATTGCCCATGTTACTGCTGCCGAAACATTGTACAGTGAGAATGAAACAGGAACTTACCAAAAACCACCTAAGCTAATGTTCATTGAAGATTTTAAAGGATGGCAAAATCGATTTGAGAACTGGGTGCAAGCATATAAGTTTGACGCATGGTGTGCTTTAAACAAAGATTATGAGAAACCGAAAAACGAGCGTGGGCTTGAAAAAGCTTTTTGTGATTTTTCAGAGAATGATAAATTGAAGTATACAAGTGAGAAAATGATGATTAGTCTTTTACAACAAGCAGTAAAGGAAGATATCTTTGTTTTGCTTCATCATGAGGGTACTGCTAGATCGATTTGGAATGCGTTGATTCAAAAGTTCAAAGGAAGTGCAGATATGATTAAAAACAAAAAAGCTTTATTGAAGAAATCATTTGATATGTTTGTAGCTTTCGATCATGAAACAACTAAGATGACCATTGATAGATATTGTCACCTGGTATTGGAAATGGGAAGATTGGACATTAAGAAAGATGATGATGAATGGGTTGATAAACTTGCTGATGCATTACCACAGCAAAAATGGGGAACTTATATGCTTGCACCCAGTTCTCAAATCGATTTTGCCTCCAGTCTTTGAGAGTTATTCCCCAAGGTAAGAAACAAAGTGTCAAGTATAACAAGTGTCCGCCTCCAGTCTTTGAGAGTTATTCCCCAAGGAATCCTAACGAGGAGCGTCTAAATAAGGCTTTCAACATCAAGTTAAAGTCCGAAATTATTGATGAGTTACCAGACAATATTGATGTAACATTCACAGCGTCTGACACTGATCATGAGTCTGAGTTGTTAAAGAAAGTGGTCGATCAGGTGTTGGATATGGATGAAGAGTCAAAGTCGGAGTTTAAATCTGAAAGTCAGAGTTCGTCAGAAAAGAGTCCGAGTTCACCGATTAAACGGGTTTACAATAAAGAATTCTTGTTATCAAAATCTAATTTGAATGATGGATCGATCAAAGTGGCATATACTTTGAATGATTCAGATAAATTATATTCTGATGAAGAATTTCCAATAAGAAGTGTCAAATCTGAAATGATCAAACATGTTTTCAAATTAACAGAAATTAATATTTCTGAAATAAAAGATTTAAATCTTCAGGAAAAACCTAAAAAGTACACTTCAAGAGTTCAACAAAGATTGAACAAGAAAAAGGGTTACAGTTCTGGTTCTGGTTATCGAAAGAAACCAAACCATAACAGTAATTTCAAAAAGAAAGGTATTGGTTTTAGTTCTTCAGAAAATTATAAAAATGAGAAAAATTATAAACCAAAAACAAAATTTGTTGCAGGAGGAAGTTCTGAAGATGAGCAGAAGAAACCATTCTAGAAACAGTCAAATCAAAAGTTTCTTGCTGAAGTAAAGAAGAATGTGAAGAAATTTGCTCAAAGAGTTGACAAAAGAACTTGTTTCAAATGTCAAAAGGTTGGACATATCGCTTAGAATTGTCAACAGTCCAACAACACAAAACAGGGAGTTTCTTTTAACTCAAAATTGAAAGAAAAATGTGTTGATGAAAAGAAACAATCAACTGAGAAATCTAAAGTGTTTGAAAATTCGACTTTCGAAACTGGTGATGTTTCAAAAAAATTTACAAAAGAAAAGTCGATTTGAACAAACAAAGATGGGTTGTAAAATCTGAGAGTAGTTCTGACAATGAATCTGATTCCATAAAATCAGAGGAGTCATTTGTTAGGAAAAAGATTGATAATTCCGTTCCAGAGTTGAACGAGGAAAACTTTCCTAAATTGTCAAAGGAAAATTTGAAGTTGAAGGTGGGTAAAACTGACATTTCAGGACAATTCTTTGCTGATAAGAAAGAATTTGATGCTAAAAAAGTGTTTAATGGAAAAGTTAAACATATTTTCGGGAAGATGGTTGATGGAAAGGTTAAAGGTGCAAAAGAATTTTACAAATCAAAATGTTGGTGGGAGAGATGTGTACTAGAATCTCCCAAGGCTGGTCAGGCTTGGGGGAAAGTACTTCCTAACTAAAAACTTGACTTGCCGGAGGTCCCAGGTTGGTAAGAGTGGAGCAGGAATCGGCATATTTCTTGAGAAATTCACGTTTTGTGATATTTCGACTTAGAAACTGGTAAATCAGGGACATTAAGTTGTACTTGATTTTCTACAAGTGATGTTTGTTGATTGATTTTAAAATTGTTAAAAATTTCAAGTGGTTAAGATAACAAGGTGATGAAGTGATCCCCTAATCTACATGTGGTTTTATTAAATCAACAAAACTAATTTTCTGGAAAAACCATTTGATTAAAACAAACTTAAGTGTTTTGAAATCATAATGGGAAAATAGTTTGTTGAAAGGGAGAGTTCTGATTGTTTATGCCAAGTGGATGGAGAATTGAAGTGATTCGATATCAGTTGTCAATCTACCTTGTATAGTTTGTTTTCAAATTTCTTTAAATAATTTTGAATTTTAGGGGGAGTAAGAATTTTCAGAAAATCCAAAAACATTTAAAAATTTGAAAAAAGCCAAAAACATGATAAAATCAAAAATGAGTTTTGTTGTGAAAAAGAGGAAATGATAGTACATCAGTGGACGATCACGGCATGCTAAAGAATTGGAAAATTAAAATGTGATAAACGGTCTCACTGATGATATGCCAGTAGGTTTTTGCAAATTTAGTAGATTGTGACGAGATATAAACCTAAATTTCAAACTTGCTTATATCGTGAGTAACATCTCTCGGATATATGGGTAACCCCCGAAATCTTGTTTGAAAGGTCCCTCTTTCTGAGATACTAGGTCTTTATACTCAGTGATATCTGGGGTATTATCCCGGGACTTCTGATTTTGCGGAAGCAATGGCCTAGTCCCCGTATAATACTTTCTGCTTGCTTGAAATATAGCCGCCCTCAGCATAAAAAAATGATGAAACATTGAAAAATGCTAATCATGTGTTGTTGTAAAAAAGATTCTCTAAAGGGAACACACCAAAAGTCGAGCCGTCATCTCTCTGTTGAACGGAAGTTCTGACCTGAGCTCTCACGGTTTTGCATTTAACCTTTACAGATATCATCTGTGGTTTACTCACCTGTAAGACTGAATATTGGGATCTGGATACAGGAGTATATTCTGAGGTGGGACACATGAATAAGTTTAAGTTCTTAAAACATTAATCTCGTATCTCGAAACAGTTGAACTTTGTGTGAAAATTTAAGTGGATCAGTATACTGACAATCTAGGTGAATCGTTTAGAACTTAAAATGTTTAAAGCTTAACGGTGTTGGTGATTTGTCTCAAAACTGATATGATCCTCTTACACAAACTCACAAAAATATTGTCTGTAAATATTTCTTTACTGCATTTCTGTTATATAAAAAATCCAAAAAGATTTTCGGAGTGTTTTAGCATAAATTTTGAAAAATTCAAAAAGATTTTAGACAGCTGATGTTGAAAAGCTGATTTTCAAAATTCCGAGTGCTGAACATGACGAACAGGTTTGGGAATGTATGTTTGAAAAGTTTTTCTTACAAGTGGTTCATCAGAGTTTTATATGTTAAATCATTTTAGTCGATACTTGAAAATTATGTGATTAGTTTGTGTCTACAAGTGGTAAGCAGAGAATAAATTTGTCAAATTATTTTTTGTGAAATTTATTGTGAGGTAGAGTTTGTGCAGGTAGGCCAGGTTACGATCCGGGAACTGCTAATGCTGATGAATTTAAGGAATCAAGAGATCTGATCAAGAGAATTAGAAGACTCAAGTGCCAGATTGTGATTCTGGAATTGAAGAATAGATGATAAAGACTGAAGACGTTGAAGACTCGACACTTAAGACTCGTCAACATTCGAGGGGGAGTCTGTTGGTGCATGCGTCTGTCGATTTCGTCTTGTATCGAGTCTTGTACTAGAATTGTTAGATCAGGGCACGTTGTACGAGAAATAGGTTTTTGGAGTGTTTGAGCTAATTCCGCTTGAAATGGACATTGACACTTTCAAGAGAAATTAACATGGCTAATTCCGCTTGAAATAGCCAGTGTCACTTTCAAGCGGAATCACCTCCACTATATATAGGGTTGGAGCGAAATCAGTTTAAAACATTCATGTTTCCGGTACCGAAGTGCTGCCGATGTGTCTGCTGATCTGAAATAGTGTTATATCAATAATACAAGACATTTTATAGTGAATTAAGCTGTTTTACAAGTCTATTTCATTGTTTCCGCCTTTGAAATAGACAAGAACTCTTCTGATCGACTCGTTTGGGTCACATAACGATCCTACAATTTTGTGAAATAATATTTTCAATATTATTTCTGTACAAGTATTCTTAGGAAAGTATACTTGTATTTTATGTGAATACTTGTGTATTTTGTATTTTTCACCAAAAATCAATACTTTGATTTTTGTTACTTTCCGAAATTAGATTTCTTAAGAATAATATATTTTTAAGGCTTGTATGAAATATATATATATTTTGTCATGCTAAAATATATATTTAGTTATTCTTGTTATACACCCGATTTTTGTATACTTGTATACTTATGTATTCTCATGTATTTGTAAGTGTATTTTTGTATTCATACTCCATGGGAGTATTTACTATATTTTCAAGTCCCTAATACACTAATATATATAATACACATAATATACACTTAGCACAAAATTTGGTGATCACTAAATATATATATTTTTCCTAAAAATATACATACTTAATATTAATTTTAACTTGAAGAAATCACCATTTCTTGACTTGTAATTTTACACAAAAATTAGGGAAACCTTGGTAAATATTTTTGGGTGAATTTTTAGGGAATAAGTTTCACCAAAACTTATATTTTTCTAAGTGTCAAAATTTTATAAAATTTTTGACATAGTTTGCCCTAAAAATGGAGGTTTCCCATGTTTTCAAAAGATGTGTTTATTTTCTTTTCAACATCAAAATCAATTTTCAACAATAATCATCAACAACATATACTAATTTTTCCATATGAAACATTACGGTGAACTTGTTTCTTGTTAAAAATGTGTAGTCTTTTAGATCTACATTTTACATATTATGATCTTTTCAAAAATAAGTGTTCTTGAGTATTTTAAACAAACTTTTATGAAACTTTATTTTATTAACCAACTCATCCATGAGTTTAATGGTCTTTAAAGTTTGTAAATCATGTTTTAAGACGACTTTTATGTTTATTAGAAAGATCATTATTTTTAACATCATGGATCTTTCAAGATCCATGCTTAATAGCTTTAAATCTTTCAAAAACAAGCTTTATGTTAAATTTTTAACAAACTTTCCATGGATTTTAGTTTCAAAAATTAGTTCTACACAGACTTTATTACTTCAAGATTACTAGTTTATGCATAAAAATTCACATTTCAAGTTCACATCATGCTTCATATATGTTCATCTTTAAGTTTAACCATGGATCCTTCAAGATCCATGCTTAAACTTGTTAGATCTAAGCTTTAACATGCTTGATATAAACATAAACACAAGATATAACATCAACAACTTCATTACATACACTAAAAATTCATGTAATCACTTATTTTCTTCATGAATATGTTAGATCACCTTCTCATTTTTAACATTAGAAGTTAAGTTGTTTAGATGGTGAAACTTGTACATAACATAAATATGACTTAAATTAGTGATCAAGAAGCTTACTAGTAGCTCTAATGGCTAGGGGAGTGGCACAAGAATGAAGAAGATGAACAAGGAAGAAAATGAGAGGTTAAAAGCTCCATAAGGTGGTCCTTCAAGTTCTAGCACCATACACATTCCTAAATGGCCTCCATACACCTTCTAGTAAGCTTGGATTGTGAGATTGAAGCTTGGAAATGGTGGTGGTAGGGTGGTGAGTTTGAGCCGAGACCAAGAAGGAATGGGAGGAAGAAGATGAAGTTTTTATGTGTTAATGGACAATGGTGTATACTTATGGTTTTTATAAAGAAAAATCCAACACATGATCTTTCTCATAGATTTTATGCCAACTAGTTAGGAGACATGGTTATATAAAATAATAAAAGCCATGTGGGGCCCTTTGTGGCCGTTTGCAACATGAGGGGGGGGGGGTAAAATGTAATATTTTGGAAGTTAAGGGTTTAAAGTGCAACGAGGGGGTTTAAGTTAGTTTAAGTGTGTTTAGGTGTTTTTATGATTTTTAAGGTGTTCTAGAATTAATACTAGTTTAATATCATAAAAACATTACTTCTAGTCAAATTTTGATGTCCCGGTTATTTTCCGGTTGTCCGGTTCATTACGGTTCGTTAAAGTGTTGAATTGCGCAGTTTCACTAAGTATGAAGCACTTTTTGTGGCAGTTTTAATTCCCGAGACTTTGTAAGTTATTTTGGACAATAAAACATAAATTCTACATGATATTAATGTGTTTAAAAGCTGATTATAGCTGAATTGTGCTGATTTATGCTGAATTCTGCATTTAAAGTGCGTTTCGGGTGCTTTTTAGTGCATAGTTTAGCTTCCGGAAAGTTTATATGTTAACCCTTGTATCCACACTTGGGTTTTAATGTATTTTAGATGTTGGACCTACTCCTAGGCCCTAATTCTATTATCTAACTGATATCTGCAGAACTGCTGACACAGTGTGTCTTACCGGTGAGTTTACTAGTCTTTTTGACGCAACGCCTAGAGTAATGTATAAAGCAATATTTGAAGTATAAAACGTGCATTAATTCACATGTATAGCATGAAATCAGACAATGTTGACATTTAAGCACATAATTGCAGATATTAAATAATAATTAGACTGTACGGAAATTACCGGTTTTGTGCCAGTTGTCACAGTCTCCCCCCGTTAAAAGAATTTCGTCCCGAAATTCAGGCTGAGTTATCTCCCGCAGGAGCTTTCTCGAACAAATGGGGGTACTTGGCTTTGAACCGGTCTTCATGTTCCCACGTGTACTCAGGTCCGTGCTTAGAGTTCCAACGTACTTTGACAAGCTTAATGTGACTTCTCCTTGTTTTATGGATCTTCCAATCCGTAACTCAACAGGTTGCTCTGTAAATCGGAGTGTGTCGTCGATATGCACCTCATCCGCAGGGATGATCACTGTCTCTTGGGTTTGACTCTTCTTGAGGTTAGACACATGAAACGTATCATGTACTCCGTTAAGTTCATCTGGTAATTCCATCTTGTACGCCACGGTACCGATCCTTTCCAAGATCTTGAATGGTCCTATATATCGTGGATTCGACTTTCCACGTTTTCCGAACCTTGCTACACCTTTCCAAGGTGAGACCTTTCAACAGAACTTTGTCTCCCACTTCGAATTCTAAAGGTTTTCGTCTTCGATCAGCGTAACTCTTTTGACGATCACGAGCCGCCTTAATGCGCTCTCGGATCTGCACGATCTTATCGGTCGTCTCTTGAACAAGTTCAGGACCAATCAACTGTTTGTCTCCCGCCTCTGCCCAACATAACGACGAGCGGCACTTACAGCCATATAGAGCTTCGAACGGTGCGGCTTTTATGATCGTATGGTAGCTGTTATTATACGAGAACTCAACTAAAGGTAGATGAGTATCCCAGCTGCCGCCTAGGTCCATAACACATGCGCGAAGCATATCTTCCAGTGTTTGTATGGTCCGTTCGCTCTGGCCGTCGGTTTGCGGATAGAAGGCCGTGCTTAGATCAAGCTGAGATCCAAATACCTCCTGGAAGGATTTCTAGATCCTTGAGACAAAACGTCCATCTCTATCTGAAATAATCGAAATTGGCACTCCATGCCATGCTATAATATCCTTAAGATACAGCTCTGCAAGCTTTCCAGTGCTATCCTTCTTTCGGATTGGTAGGAAATGCGCAGACTTCGTTAACCGATCGACTATCACCCATATCATATCATGCCCTCTAGGGGTCCTGGGTAATTTGGTTATGAAGTCCATTGAGATTTGCTCCCACTTCCACATGGGTATCTCTGGTTGTTGCAGTAGGCCAGACGGTTTCTGGTATTCGGCCTTGACCTTAGCACAAGTTAGGCACTTTCCAACGTAGACAGCAACATCGCTTTTAAGCTTCGGCCAGCAGTAATATTCTTTCAAGTCTTGATACATTTTGTCCGACCCTGGGTGGATCGAGTATCTCGACTTGTGAGCTTCATCAAAGATGACCTCTCGAATACCGCCATAGAGCGGAACCTAAATACGCCCCATAAAGTATAAGGTTCCCTCTTCGTTTGGCACCAATTTTTTCTCCATACCTCGGAGATATTCAGCTCTAATATTCTCCTTCTTAAGGGCTTCTTGTTGGGCGTCATGAATGCGTGTAGTGAGATTCGTTCGAATAGTTATCTTCAATGCTCGAACCCTTAGGGTCTTACCCCTTTCTTTCCCACTTAAAGCGTCTGCTACTGCGTTCGCCTTTTCAGGATGGTACTTAATCTCACAATCATAATCGTTTAGCAACTCAACCCACTGTCGCTGCCGCATATTTAATTCTTTCTGATCAAATATGCGTTGTAGGCTTTTGTGATCTGTGAAGATTGTACATCGAGTACCATATAAATAATGTCGCCAGATCTTCAAGGCGAATACCACCGCGCCTAGCTCCAGGTCGTGTGTGGTGTAGTTCTTCTCATGAACTTTCAACTGTCTTGAAGCGTAAGCGATGACCTTTTGGCATTGCATGAGCACGCAACCCAAACCTTGACGTGAAGCGTCGCAGTAGACCACGAAGTCCTCAGTGCCTTCGGGTAAAGATAGTATTGGTGTATCGCATAGCTTGCTTTTGAGAAGTTGGAAGGCTTCTTCCTGCTTATCACCCCAGTCGTACTTCTTATCCTTCTGCGTGAGGGAAGTTAGCGGTTGAGCTATCTTGGAGAAGTTCTCGATAAATCAGCGGTAATAGCCCGCTAATCCCAAAAATTGTCGAACTTCAGTTGGAGTTTTAGGGGCTTCCGAATTCTTTATCGCTTCTATCTTGGCTGGGTCTACATAAATACCCTTCTCATTCATAACATGATCAAGGAACTGCACTTCGCGAATCCAGAATTCGCACTTTGAGAACTTTGCGTAAAGTTTCTTTTTTTTTCAGCAGTTCCAGAATGGTCCTGAGGTGTTGCTCGTGCTCTTCTTTCGATCGTGAATAAATCAGAATATCATCGATAAATACAATCACCAATTTATCGAGATACGGTTTGCAAACCTGATTCATCAGATCCATAAATACTGCAGGCGCGTTTGTTAATCCGAATGGCTTCACAAGGAAGTCGTAATGCCCATAACGCGTCCTGAATGCAGTCTTTGGTATGCTCTCTTCTTGGACCCTTAGCTGATGATATCCAGACCGAAGGTCGATCTTTGAGTAGTAGCTCGATCCTTGCAACTGATCGAATAAGTTGTCAATCCTCGGTAGTGGGTACCGATTCATGACAGTAAGCTTATTCAATTCTCTATAATTGATACACATCCGCAGTGTTCCATCCTTCTTCTTCACGAACAAAACTAGAGCTCCCCAAGGCGAGAAACTCGGCCTTATGAATCCTTTATCCAACAACTCCTTGAGTTGTGTAGATAATTCTTGCATCTCGGATGGAGCAAGTCGATAGGGTGCCTTGGCTATAGGAGCGGCTCCTGGAACCAAGTCTATATGGAATTCGACTTGTCTTTGCAGAGGTAGTCCTGGCAGATCTTCGGGAAAAACATCAGGAAATTCCTTCACCACAGGAATGTCTTCGAGTTTCGGCTCCTCAGCCTTCTTATCTACGACGTGCGCCAGGAATGCAACTCATCCTTTCCTTAAGCACTTTTGCGCCTTCATACAATTGATGATTCGCAGAGGCGTGTCTCGCTTCTTTCCATGCACGATGATTGTTTCATCATTCGCAAGAGGGATGCGAATGATTTTCTCGTGACAAACAACTTCAGCCTTATTCTTGGACAACCAGTCCATTCCGACCACCACATCGAAGCTACCCAATTGAACAGGTAAGAGGTCGATGCTAAATCTCTGCTCACCGAGTTCTAACGTACAACCCCTAACAACTTCGCCTGATTCAACAAGTTTACCATCGGCTAGTTCTATGGATTAAGGAATATCTAATCTACTAGATTCTATTCCAAGCATACGTTTAAATTCCATAGACACGAAACTAAAATCGGCACCAGTATCAAATAGTATGGATGCAAAGTGATTGTTAACGAGAAACGTACCGGTGACCACATTAGGGTCCTCGCTTGCGTTCCTTGCTCCAATCACAAATGCTCAAGCCTGAGCGTTGTTCTCCCTTGGGCAATCTTTCTTGAAATGGTCCTTGCTACCACATCCAAAACATCCTTGGTTCTGCCTAGCTCCATTACCATTCCGGTTACAATTACCATTGCCGTTACCGTTCCCATTACCAGCACCATTTCGGTTTCCATTCCCGTTTCTGTTACCACCTCCATTTCCTTTTCCCCAATAGTTCTCCGTACGGTGACCCAGTTTTCCACACTTGTCACATTTTGGGATGCGACAAACTCCTTCATGGTGACGCTTGCACCGATTGCACTTGGGCAGAGTGCCCTGGTATCCTCTGGTAGGAGCGTCATTCATAGCTGCAAGGGCTTTCGCCTCCTTGGTTGGATTGGGTTCACGTTTCTTATTGCTGGCACTCTTGTTGTTGTTACGTGTTGCTTGACTCAGATTCAAGTGCTTCCTCTTCTTGTCACCAGACGACTCAACATGTGTCTCGTTCTTCTTAGTTGGGTTCAGCGATAACTTCTTCATACGGACAGCATCTTTAGTAAGGCTGACAGCCAGAGTTACAGCCTGAGTGATCGTTTCAGGTTTAGCCGAGGTTACCATGCTGCAAAACTCGGGAGCCAATCCCCATATGTAGCGCTCGATGCGCTTAAATTCGGGAGTCACCAGATAGGGGATCACTCTTGACAGGTCATGGAACCTTCGAGTATAACCAACAATGTCAGCACCTTCCATAGACAAGTTCCAGAACTCAGTCTCCAACCTTTGGAGTTCAGCAATAGGGCAATACTTCTCTATCATTCTTTCCTTCAACTCATCCCAAGACATACCATACACAGCATCATCACCCAAAGTTTGGACTTGCAAATTCCACCAAGTAACAAAAGTGACTTGCTAGTCCACGGTACACTTGCTCATGCGGATAGTAGAATTAGTCTTCTCCGTCCAGCACACAAAAGCCACTGCCCCTCCAGTGCCGTCGTAGTTCAGTGGCTTGCAGTCGAGAAACTGCTTGAAGGTGCAGCCTGGAATTGATCCAACCAATTCACACGTGAGCAATCAATGAAACAATGAAACAAAGACCGTTCATAAATTTCATCATGTTTTAGCAAATCAGCTTAAGGTTACCTTGGGTTGTGTTTCCTTCAGACGAATCTCCATGTCCATTACGTCTAGTACCGCTTGGTCCTCCACTGTGTTCAGTACGGTTTGCCTCGTACTGGGCGATAGCTTCGGAAATTCTTTCTTCTAATAGGGAGTTCAGTTCCTCAGCAGTCCTCGGCAGTGGGGGAGGAGGTTGATCACGAGCGTCCACAGCTCTCCTGGGTGCCATGTTCTTCCAAAACACAACACAACAGAGTTAGTCATTTGTTTGATATACGAGATAGTGGTAGTATATATACACATGCATATACCCACATAAGTAACATCAAACAATCCACCAAACATATAAATCATTTCATACAGCAACAAGCATGCATAAACAGATAAATACTGATGTGTCATAAGATATTCACCGAGTCTTTATACATATTAGGACAACTTGTTACATCATTGTTTGCGAAGAAAACAACATGCATAAGGGTTACATCAACCCATAGTACAAGTTTAATATATATAAAGGACAAAATATCTTTCTTCACATTGGTGGTTCTTGTCTTCAAGTTGTACCCAAGATTGGTTTTAGTTTTTATACCCAAAATACTACTCCAACAGAGTACTTAATAGGCTGGGGGAGGGGGTGGGGGTGTAGGGAAGATCAAACTATGAAGATGGGTCACTTCATCCTCAAGCTCATGAATTCGATGGATGAGGGAGTTGGTCTGAGTAGGAGTGTGGGAAGGTGTGGGAACACGGGTAGGAGTGGATGGCACCACAGACACAGTGTCATCACCATCACCAGTCGGATATGCTCCCAATCCAGCAACAAAAAGGGCCGAAGATATCACTGAATCGAAGGAATCGGCATCAGTCTCAAGGTCAGAATCAGAAGGAACATCGGCAATGAACACAACAGGAGAGGCCACACCATACTCCAGGTCATCTACTAGTGACCAGTCCTCGACAGGGATGGCAGCAAAAGGAACAGCATGGATGGGAATAGGTTCAACGAGATGTCCACCATCTGGATGTCCTACGATCTGCTGGCCAAGAAGAGGTAAAGGTAAGGCTAAGATATCGTCGGGATCATCGTCGGTTACTATCGCAGGGTCGGCCTCAAAGTCGGATGTGAACGTCTCCAGTGCTGAAGAAATCTCGTCGTCGGAGACAATCATCATCGGGTCACTTCCTTCAGATAGGCCACTTCTCTCAAACGAAGACATGTGTACCTGTGATATTTTATTCCTAGTATATGTATATATTAATTATTACTTAATTAATATACAAATATTTATACACATTGTTGCAAGTAATTCTCAGTCAAAGACAAGTGCTACTCCAGTGCACCCTAAGTCTTGTAGTGTCCTTACTTGACTCTTTGAAAACAGTTTCAGGTAGTGGATGTCAATGAAAGTTTTATGCAATGAAAACTTTTGAAAAATTGTTTTCGTGAGAGGATCCTAAAGATTGTAGTCTAGACTCGAGAAGGAATCCTGTTTCACTACAACCTGGCTCTGATACCCATCTGTCACACCCCTTTCTAAGGCAGAATCACGAGGTGTGATCCTTAAAGGTTATCATTGCATACGAATGGTAAACATACTACATGCTCGTAAAATAACTCCAAAATGCCATTGTCATTACATAAATAAAAACATAACATAAGTTAAGTGTTTACATCACAAGATGACATATTTTCTGAAAAGTTTACAACTTTATTTAAAAGACAAACACAAAGGTTTTGATCCTTATATCACCACACAAAATGGGACATAACAACCAAATCCCGCAAAATGGGCATATGAGTCTTGACACATAGTAACTAAAAACAGAAACGACATCCAAGAGCAAGAATGAGACTACGCGTACATCCACTTTAGTTACCTGAAATACATGTGAGTTTTGGAAAATCGTCAACATAATGTTGGTGTGAATTCATGCAGTTTTGTGTAAAAACAGTTAAGCATTTGCTGTAGAAAACATGGTACGTAATTGTATGAAACAAGTATTTATGTAAATGTAAGGAATACAAGATCACTAATGGTTAGCTAAGCCATCAACATATGTAACGACATAGAAAGCATCCAAACCATAGGCATTTTTAGTTGTCGATTCCCGACTGTCGATTCACGACTAGAGACACAAAAGCACTGCTTGGCAAAAGAGTGGCCAAGCGTGTGGTTGCCTGAAACCCATTAGATCTAACCTTTTGTTCTGCAGTCTTGGTATGTAACTGATTAATGGTGCTTATGGCACCCTATTCGTGACATGATCTAAAGTATCATTCCTTAGTTTTTGTATTCAACATACCATAACACATGTATTTTCCCCAAGTTTAGAAAACAAGTAAAAGTTTAAAAGTGGGGAATGAACTCACAACTTTGTGTTTCCTGCGTCGTAAACTTCACCGGTTGTTTAGAGCGTCGTGACCTATACGTGTTCTATTAATGTAAGTCACTAGACTTTTATCACACAAGTACAAGTCACCATCTTTTGTTTATGTATACTTTTCGAGGTAATAGGTTGTTAAAAATAATTTATATTTTTAACTCTTCATGTATGTTACTTATATTATTTTCCCAAAAATAAATATAAGTATTTTGTGAAATAATATTTTCAATATTATTTTTGTACAAGTATTCTTAGGAAAGTATACTTGTATTTTATGTGAATACTTGTGTATTTTGTATTTTTCACCAAAAATCAATACTTTGATTTTTATTACTTTCAGGAATTAGATTTCTTAAGAATAATATATTTTTAAGACTTGTATGAAATATATATATTTTGTCATGCTAAAATATATATATAGTTATTCTTGTTATACAACTGATTTTTATATACTTGTATACTTATGTATTCTCATGTATTTGTAAGTGTATTTTTGTATTCATACTCCATGGGAGTATTTAGTGTATTTTCAAGTCCCTAACACACTAATCTATTATATATAATAAATGTGTTAATTTTTTGCTGATGTGTCAAGCTAGGAGGCCTCTAAATTTTGGTTTTTGGCGGGAAAATGTGAGAAAGCTGTAATTTTTACACGGGATCCGAATGGCAACAACCATACCCGGTGTTTTGACCCGGGGTATATAAAGTATCTAACAAACCTAAATCACTCATTCGCCTCATTTCACGCTTACAGAACCCTAAATCCCTCACTCTTTTCCTTCACGCTTCCTATAACAATTGGATGCCACCATCAAATCTTCTTTTTGTTCGTAGATTATCTTCAAGTAAGTTTCAATTTGAGTTCCCGATCTATTTGTATATATCAGCGATTTTTCAATCTCCCTTTGTTAATCGGTTCGACTACAAAATTCCCTAGATGCCGCCTCTGGCGATGACATCTAGGGTTTCGACGAGTTGATCTGAACCGACAGGCGTTGACGGTGGTTATTCCATTGAAACCCTATACATGATTTTAAAAATTATGACAGACAAAAAATATCAAGCTTGGTTTATAACA
The DNA here is from genome assembly GCA_030545235.1 of Helianthus tuberosus. NCBI lineage: Eukaryota > Viridiplantae > Streptophyta > Magnoliopsida > Asterales > Asteraceae > Helianthus > Helianthus tuberosus. The sequence goes on from CM060388.1 coordinate 67,558,821, forward strand.
AAGTGTCGCTAATTGGCCTCCACGTTCGATCGGTTAAAAACTCCAATTTAAAAGTGATCGCATCCTTTAACTTCATGATTATATATTTATTTCTGGAGATCACAAAACCAATTAAATAATTATGTTTTAAATTTTTTATGAGATAATTTACTTTTGTTGTTTGGTTTCTAAAGTGACAATTTAATGTTCTGTTCTGTTTGGTTGATTTATTTTAGCAAGATGAATTCTAATCTTAAAATATGAATTCTAATCATAATTTATTCGCTGCACATATTGAATTCAGAAAAGATGGTCTTATATGCGAGGAAGGAAAGCTAGAGGCTGGTGTTCATCTACTCGGAAAGGTATGCTATGCACATCTTTTATCCAAAGTTAAAAAGTTTAGTTGTATTTTACTATTTTGCATATTTATGTTTGACAATACTATTTTTTTCTATATATTTTTATTAGCAGTGGTGGAAGAGGGTTAAATAAAAAAATTTGTCTTTGGGACTTTATATTACCTACTAATATATTCGTTTTTTGTATGGATGACAGTCTTACGGAATCAAGGTTGGATATGGTGGCATTCCTGGTCCTTCGTATGGAAGAGACGCATCGGCTTCTCAAGCAGGCGAGATATTGGTAACTATTTGTCTTTGGGTCTTTTTGTTGTTTTATAGTCTGTTTTGTTTCTAGGTTTTGCTTTTCTTTTTTATTTTCTCTGTCGTCGTTCGTCGTACATAGCTTTTTTTTATTTTTAGGGCAAGTCTGATCGGCGGATAGTTGGTCGTCACGATGTCGTTTCTACTTTTTAAGGTGGAAAGTTGGAACCAAAAAAGTTAGAAACACGCATAGTTGTTGAATTTGCTGATTACTATATTTATTATTATCGTATAAATACAAATACATGTCTTTTGATCAACTGTATGACGATGGAAATAATTTGTATATGGTTAGGCATTCAATATACCCTGAACACCTGTGCATACCGTGTAGAGGCCCTCCATGTTTTATAAATAAGATACAAAATTATAACCAAGAATCCAAGGGGTTACACTAAGACTGTTGGGATTGAACCCTATCAGAGGAACAGATAATGTAAAGCCAAAACTGGATCAAAGCAGTGGATCCAGAATAAGCAGACGTTTACAGTTGGTTCATGCAAATCTCTCCCCTTGAAAGTGGTTTCATATCTGCTGACCTCCTATCTGCTGATCATACTAAGTGCTGACCTACAACTGCTGCTTTATATCTACTGACCAAAGTCAAAGACTGATGGAAGACCAAAGCTCTGTTGACTCTATCTACTGCCTTGGGTCAAGTACTGCTGATCCGGACAAGCACTGCTGGGTTCACAGCAGTGGAAGGATGCAGCAGCAGTTTAAGTGTCTTTTATGTAATGTAATGTAATAGCAGTAGTTTAGTACATCAGTGTTTATAGATCAGTAGTTAGAGTTTGTTAGGAGGTTAGATGTCACTTTCATGGTGACGTCAGCTAAGATGCTCAGTGGTTTGCAAGTGCCTATAAATAGTTCAGTACTTTGTACTGTTCTATTAGCTCTTTTGATCAATCGTCTTCTTTGCACGAACAAACTACTGAGCTCTGGCTGAGGGGGAGTTTGCATTCTTACATCAATCATTGTAAACGTTGTTGAAACAAATTCAATCATTCGGTTCTTTGTGAAAAGATGTTTGATAAAAGTATTACTCTCGTTTGATTGTATGCAAAGTTTGCTTTCATCTTATTTCCGCTGCACAACTCTTTCATTTCCATCTTAATTACAAACGAAAATACAATAAAAAAGAAACTCAGATCCAACAATTGGTATCAGAGTCTGGACAGTCAAATTTGATTTAACAATCATTTTGACGTAAATAGTTCAGCCCATAACAGTTGATACTGATCGTTTGTTCGTCCGTTGAAAAACAGAGCAAGGATAAATCACCATTAAAGTTGATTTCTCAGTGTCTGTAAAACAACAAGAATGACGTCACAATCTCAGGATGATAAAAACAACATCGGCTCACTTTTTAAACCACCTATGCTAAAAAGAAATGAGTACAACATCTGGCAGAGGAGGATGGGTCACATCCTCGCTCAACAAAGCACAGGTTGTTGGAGGTCTGTCACCTTTGGTCCTCATGTTCCTTCAGTGCCAAGCGCTGAAGATGCTAAAAAGTTCGTTCCAAAACCAGTTGAAAATTACACCGAAACTGATTTTCAAAAGATCGAACTAGATGCTAAAGCGTTTAGCATCATAGCATCAGCGCTGCCCAATGAAATATATGCTGGACTGTTACACTGTAACAGTGCCAAAGAATTGTGGGACGCACTTAAGGAACAGTTTGGAGGTACTGAAGAAGTTATAGAAAACAATAGGGAAATCCTGAACCAACAGTACGAAACGTTTTGTCATGTTAGAGGTGAATCACTGACTCAACAATCTGAGCGGTTTAGTTGTCTCATCAGTGAACTGAGGCTTGTTAATACCACTTTTACAAACTCAACTCAAAACAGCAGGTTCCTCAGGTCACTGCCCGAAAAATGGGACACTATAGCCTTTGTCACCAGAAATTCACCTGAGTTCAAGGATCTGACCTTGACCCAACTCCATGGTCGACTCCTGACCTACGAAAGGGAGTTGAACCGGAAAAGGAAGTTACAAGAGTCAGGAAAAGCCGTTGATGATTATACATTCGGTAACACTGCTCTTTTGGGTCAAGAAGAATCTGGGAGCAGTGGTAAGGACCAGGGTTATGACCATTTCATTGACATAACTGCTGGAGCTAACTTTAACAACCCTGATCCTCACTCTGCAAGTTATGCATTCACTGCAAACGAAAACCAGATGTCAGATAATTTAAGCTTTGAACTAAATGATTTGCAACATTTTGACCCCACTGATTTAGAGGAAATGGACATCCTGCACCAACTGGCTTTGCTAAGTGTTAGAACTAGCAAGTTCTACAAAAGAACAGGGAGAAAATTCCCAGGTTTGCATGGGAATCTAAGGGTTGGGTTGGATAAATCGAAAATCAAGTGCTACAAGTGTAATAGGTTGGGACATTTCGCTAGGGAATGTAGGAGTCAAAATACTGGTCCCATAATTACTCATCCTAGCTCAAATCCTAGACCTCAAAATCAAAACACTGTGCATTATGCCCAATATGCCCCAGCAGCTCAAGTGAACACTGCTCACTATGCTGCTGCCCCTGTGCCAGTACATTATGTTCAAACTACTGTTCCACAAATCCAATATGTTCAAACCCCTGTTACACAGGTACAAGTGCAACCTGTTGCACCTCAAACCACTGCTCCAGCAGCAACACAACCAGATCAACAAAGCTTTTTCACTCAAGGGTTTGTTGACTGGAGCAGTATGCCTGATGATCTTTGTGATGAAAATTTTGCACTCTATGCTTCTAATGATTCTTCACATGATGAGTTTTGTTTGATGGCACTAGAGTCAATACAGGAGGGGGTTGAAGCTGAGGAGGAACAGCAGTACTCTGAAACAGTGGAAGAGGTGATTGAAGCAGTGATTACTGCTGTGGCTGATGAAGTACTGTTGGAAGAAAGTTCAGGTACTCTGATTGAACCAATGATAGATCCATGGTCCATAGAGGACAAAGAAGAAGAGAAAGAAGAAAAGGCTGGTGAAAAGAAGGTAAGAGCTGATGATGATAAAGATCATCAATGTGATTGTGCAATGATGGCAGCTGCCAAGGTATCTCCTCAAGTTCTTGAAAAACTGTGTTCAGACAATTGCATAATTGCTTTTGCTAACATCAAAGAGGTGAATGAAAACCTTCGGGATAAAATCTTAACTGATGAGGTCAAATTTGAAAGCTCTTTAAAAGAACTTAAAAACAAATTGACTGAAAAAGAAAAAGAAATCAGCTGTTTAAAAGAAGAGCAAAGCATAACCAAAACCCAACTTCAAACTATGGTAGAAAAATACCAAGTTTGCAAAAAGGAGTTGGAGTCTGCCCAGATTACTTGTGAAAGATGGGTGGAATCCTGCAAAGGATATGAGGTTATGCTTGAAAAACAGAGAAAAAGCAATGTGAAGTTTGGGGTTGGGTATAGAAAATATGATGATGAAAACACTGCTTTTGAAAACTCTGTTCAAACCACTGATGAAGCTACTGAGCTTATCCCCACAAACAAGAATGGCCAAGAAGTGAAAATCACTGACAAACTTGGTAACAAAATCACACTTAACAGACCAATGGGTTCCTCCACTTTCAAAGAACTTGAAGATCATCAGTTTAAACCAAAATGGTCTGATGAGTGTGATATTCTTGAAAATTTCAAGCCAATGGACTTTACATCAATTAATGGTGCTAAAGCTCCAAAAGCTAAAGTCATACCTCTCAAAGATATCCCAGCAGTGGTTAAAACCTCTGCTGCAAAGGAATCTGAAAAGAGAAAGAAGAAAGAAAAAATTGATAACTTGTTTTGTGAATTCTGTGAGAAAAGGAATCATCTAACAAAAGACTGTTTCCACTTAAAAGCTTATGATCTAAACAAAACAAGTGTCATTGTTTCAGCAGAAAGCTGCATTGTCTGTGGGAAAACAAACCACAAAACTCAAGCATGTGTGTATCTCAAAAACTTTGATATGAAAAAGAATGAGTACATGGCTAAAACATCCTTGAGTCCATCATCATCCTCATCATCTGTCAAATTCACCAAGAAACAACCACTGTTTGTGCCAGTACAAACAGCTGTTACAAAACAGCTGAACCAAACATCTGTCAAAAGAGATGTTCAGGTTACTGATGCACCCCCTGCCAATCAGTTCAAAAAAGGCAGAGAAAAACAGTCTTACCAAAGGATTCCACACGTTTATGAGGCCTACAAAAGGCCCTCTAAACCCAAAGTGAACAGGCATCCTTTTGGTTACCAGCAGATGATTGGTCAGGACCCACAACAGTGGTTAGAGAAACACTGTCCTAAAACAGTTCAAACCCCTGACCTAACCACTGTCCATCATCTTGCATCCATTCCAGACACTGTTGAGACCCCATCCAAAGCCTTGTTGGCTTTGGAGACCTTAATGAACTAATCTTTTTACTTCATGTGCAGGGAGCTTCTGCATGCTTTGATAGTCTTTGGTATGTAGATAGTGGAGGCTCCAGGCACATGACAGGATGTAAAGCCCTCCTCAAAGACTTTAAAATCCATGGTGGGGGTGATATATCCTTTGGAAATAATAGTAAAGGGAAGGTTCTGGGGTCTGGTACAGTGCAATCTGGAAATGTAAAATTTGAAAATGTCAATCTAATAGACAATCTAAAATTCAACCTTCTGAGTGTGTCCCAAATGAGTGACAAGGGATTTGGGTCATTCTTCACAAAAGACTGTTGTAGGATTGTTGGACCAGAAATGGTCAAAAAGATTGAAGCAATAATTAAATCTGGTCATACTAAACTTGTTGCTCAAAGAAGTGGCAATGTTTATGTTGTTGACATGTCAAAAGAGTGTCCCAGAGCTGATGCCTGTCTGTTCTCAGCCGCCTCTAACAAAGAGACAGAACTTTGGCACAGAAGGCTGGGACACACAAATCTTAAGACAATCACAGAAATTTCAAAAAATGGTTTGGTGAGAGGCCTACCACAAAAATTGTTTTCATGTCCTGAACATTGCATTTCCTGTTTAAAAGGAAAACTGCATAAAAGTTCTTATAAGTCCATTGAAGAGTCCAAAACAACCCAGTGTCTGCAAATGCTACACATGGATTTGTTTGGACCAGTTCAAGTCATGAGCCTTAAAAAGAAAAGATATTGTTTGGTTATTGTTGATGACTTTTCTAGGTTCACATGGACTTTCTTCTTGCACTCAAAAGATGAAACTGCAGGCATTTTGCAAAACTTTGTAATACAGGTTGAAAAGCAATTTGACCTTCCAGTAAAAAGCTTCAGGAGTGACAATGGCACAGAATTCAAAAATAGGGAGTTGGATGCCTTCTGTGTGAAGAAAGGGATTGTAAGGCAGTACAGCATCCCAAGAACACCAGAGCAGAATGGGGTAGTGGAAAGGAAGAACAGAACTCTGATTGAGGCTGCCAGAACCATGCTTGCAGATTCAGGTTTGCCTTTAACTTTCTGGGCAGAGGCAGTAAACACTGCTTGCTATGTTCAGAACAGAGTTTTAATAAACCCCAGGCACAAAAAGACTGCCTATGAAATTCTGTATAAAATTAAACCACTGATCTCATATTTCAAAGTGTTTGGCTGCCCATGCTTTATTTTGAATTTAAAAGATTCCATTTCAAAATTTGCAGCCAAAATTGATTGTGGTTATCATCTGGGATACTCAACCACTGCCAAGGCCTACAAAGTGTTTAATACACGGACCAAGGCAGTGGAGGAGACTTTGAATGTTAAGTTCAATGAACTTTCATCAATGAAAATCCCAGAAAATCCTGCAGATCTGTTTGATCTTGAAAAATTCACTTTTGAAAATACTGCTGTCAAGACTAACAGTGCAGGTCCATCAGAGGATACAACACCAGACTATGGGTATGAAATCATCATCCCTCAAAGGTCTGCCACAAAGGGAAAAGCATCAGCTGTTCAAAACAGTTGTCAAAGCTCTACCACTGCTACCTCAACAATTGTTGACCAAAGTAGCCCATCAACCACTGCTTCCACATCCTCAAACACTGCTGACAAAAGTCCTCAAACAGTGGATAAAAGCCAGCAGTTGTCCACCTCATTACCTCCTATTCCACCACCTTTTGAAACCACTGCTGGATCATCAAAGTCCCCAGCAGTGGTTAGCTCAGATGATACACATTTGCAGCCTTCACCAACCAATGCCATCATACCATACCAAGGAGATTTAATCTTCTTGAGATCTCATCCACCTGATCAAATCATTGGCAACATAAATGAAGGGGTGCTCACAAGAAGCCAAACCCAAAACATTTGTCTTTTTGCTGGTTTTCTATCACTCCATCAGCCAGTCAAGTACCAAGAGGCACTGAAAGACAACAGCTGGGTAGAAGCCATGCAAGAGGAGCTCCAACAGTTTAAAAGACAACAAGTATGGGAGCTTGTACCACTGCCAGAAGAGGTTAGTCCCATTGGCACAAAGTGGGTCTTCAAGAACAAAACTGATGAAAGGGGTATTGTTGTCAAGAATAAAGCCAGGCTTGTGGTTCAAGGTTACAGACAGGAAGAGGGGATTGATTATGATGAAACATTTGCCCCTGTTGCAAGATTAGAAGCAATTAGACTGTTCCTGGCCTTTGCTGTCAACCACAATATGAAGGTGTTTCAAATGGATATCAAAAGTGCTTTCCTCTATGGTACAATTCAAGAAGAGGTGTATGTTTGTCAACCTCCAGGTTTTGAGGATCCATTTTATCCAGATCATGTCTACAGGCTAAACAAAGCCTTGTATGGCTTGAAACAAGCACCAAGAGCCTGGTATGAAACTCTTTCCAACTTCCTACTCTCAAATGGTTTCAAAAGAGGTACCATTGATAAAACACTGTTTTTAAAATGGAGAGGGAAGGATTTAATGATTGTCCAGATTTATGTGGAAGACATTATTTTTGGAAGCACATGTAACTCAATGTGTGAAGAGTTTAGAGAACTCATGACAGCTGAGTTTGAAATGAGTGCAATGGGTGAGCTGCAATGCTTTCTTGGTCTCCAAGTACAGCAATTGCAAAATGGAACTTTCATTCATCAAAGCAAATATGCTAAAGAACTTTTAACCAAATTTGATATGAATGATTGTAAACCATGCAGCACACCCATGGCAACAAATAAGCTGGTCATGTCTGATGAAAAAGATGAGCTGATTGACCAAACACTTTATAGAAGCATGATTGGGTCTTTATTGTACCTAACTGCATCTAGACCAGACATCATGTTTGCAACATGTGTCTGTGCAAGAAGTCAATCAGCTCCCAGAAAATCAAATCTCATTGCTGTAAAAAGGATCTTCAGATACATAAAAGGTGCTCCCACACTTGGTATCTGGTATCCAGCTAATGGGAACATCAAGCTTTCAGGTTTCTCAGACAGTGACTTTGCTGGATGTCACACCACAAGGAAGTCCACATCAGGAGGGTGCCAGTTTCTAGGTGACTGCTTAGTTTCTTGGCAAAGCAAAAAGCAAGCAGCTGTTTCGACATCCACTGCTGAAGCTGAATACATTGCTGCTGCAAGCTGTACAGCCCAACTCCTGTGGCTTCAAAATCAGTTGCTGGATTTTGGTATCACTGCCTTAAAGACACCACTCATGTTGGACAGTCAGGCAGCAGAAAATATCATCAAAAATCCAGTTTCCCACTCAACCACCAAACATATTGACATCAGACATCACTTTTTGAGGGACTGCTATGAAAAAGGTTTGATTTCTCTGCATCATGTCCCAACTAAAGACCAGCTGGCTGATGTGCTCACAAAAGCACTTGATACAACCACTTTTGAAAGTTTGGTCTCTAGGATTGGGATGCTGAACATGGAATAACAAGCAACATCTTGTTTTTCTATGAATAAAAGCAACAAAATGTTTTCAGAAAATCAAAACTCCATCCTTAAAAATAGTTAAAAATGAAAATTTTTCATTAAGTCCTTAAAAGTCTGCCATTAACCACTGATTGTTCAAAAGTCTGCTATACTTCAAAAGTCTGTCCACTGCTGAAAGTCAACCCCTGCTCTCTCATTATTTTGATAAACTCTGTTGTTCAAAAGCAGTGTCTTATCCACTGATATGCTATCCACTGATAGTAAAAATCTTCCACTGCTTTCATACCACTGCCTTCATCAGTCACTTTCAACAAAAGTACTGTCCTTCACTTTCAACAGGGGTTGTCACGTGGACAGTACATATTGGTCAGACCTTTTGTAACGGCTGCCACCTCAGCATTCACTTTCTTCCCTATAAAATCCCCCACTCACCATCAAAACAGGGTTTTACTGTCGAATTGAATCCTTAAAATTCTCTTCTCAAAGCAGTTTTTTCTTCACATTTCTTCACAAATTTCTTCGATCAATCATCCTCAAAATGACAAAATCAAAGAAATCTTCAAAACCCTCATCCAAATCTTCATCGAAAACAGCCTCTCAAAAGGCAATCTCCACTGAAATTCCACACAAACCATCTCACAATCTCCTGGGTATTCTCACAAAACCAGGAACCACAAAAGATTTCGATTCCATCATTGATCTCATGGCAAAATCAAAGTACAAAACCTTGATCACTGCCGATGCACCAATCTATTTGGCGACCCAAAGGGAGTTATGGAAAAATGCAACCCTTGAAAAACAAGGCGACACTGCAACCACCATAAACTCTTCTATAAAGGGTAAAGCTGTCCAAATCACGCCACAATCCATTTCAGAGGTCTTTCAACTCGGTGATCAGGAAGGTAAAATTTCTTTCACTAAAAACGAGTTAAAAATTGACTTCATTGAGCGAGGGTATGAAGCCACAATGATGAAGAAAATAACCTTAGAAAAAGGTTATTTTCCTTCTGCAACCAGATTTTTATTTCATACCCTCCTACTATGTGTTTCAAACAAAACCACTTCTTTTAATGAAATCCCTTTAAAGATTCAAAATCTGGGATATGCTATTCTTCAAGGAGAAAATTTTAACTATTCTCGGGAAATTTTTAAAGATTTGGTTAATAATGTTGCAACAAAATCATTCTTACTGTTTCCAAGGTTTTTAAGCTACTATTTTTCAAAGAAATTCAGTAAGGATGATTTAACTGTAATAAACCAGGGTGCTCCTACTCAAATAAACAGTTTAACTACTGAAACTTTTTCAAGGATGTTAGCACCCTGCAAAACCCAAGCAGAGGTGCCTGAGCAGATTTTAGTAGTTACAACTGCTCCTCAGGTATCTGCTGCTGAGCCCACTGCTTAAGGTGATCAGAGCAGCAGCACAACTGCTTTGAAACCCACACCTACAATCACCAAAAAGCCAACAAAAAGAAAAACACAAAAACCCCCCAAAACCCTCAAAAAGGCATCTCTGGAGGATGAGATACCAGAGCTTCTGCCAGTGACAACACAAAAGTCACAAGAAACCACTGCTGCTTCTTCCTCACAGCAGTTGGTACAAATATCTCAACCCATAACCAAAACTCCTCCTGTTTCTTCACAAAAAGAACAGGTTGTACAAATAGGGTCTCCACATCATGATGCTCTGGAAACACTCGTTTCTATCATCCACAGTCCAATGCCCGGGACACATCCTACTTCTACACCAACCATCACATCCACATTTCCCTCACCAATAAAACCACTGTTGGATGCAATTGATTTGAACCAGGCATTATCCAGTCCTTCTCAATCACCTATTAATGAGAATATACCTCAAAAACTGACTGGGTCTGATGTATCAATCTTTGCTAACCCACCAACACAACCTGAGGAGGTTACACCCCTTGAGTTACAAGTAACTCTTGATGGTAATCCAAGTGAAGCAGCCACTACAACTGTTACACCCACTGGGTTACATTTGGACAGTGGTTACATTCATAAGACTTCCTTGGAGGCAATTCCTTTTATAGCACCTCTGTCAACCACCAGTGGATTTATTTATCCTACTGGCAACCTCAAAAGGTTGTCAAGTGTTGAAGGAAGAAGACCCCAGTACCAAGAAAAAGGGGCATCAGTGGTTAATGTTTGGAGTATATTCCCTACATCTACCACTAATAAAACCACTGCTTGTGGGAAATCAGATGATCCCATTAACTTGGGTGATGGTTTAAAGTACCAGAAATTGACGGATCGTATTGCAAAGCTTGATAACTCTGTTGCAGAACTCAAAGATATGCTACAACAGGTGTTACAAGTTCAGAAGGTACAAACAACTGCTGTTCCACCTCAAGCACCTGCCCCACAAAGGACACCTGCTACAAATGAGCTCTGGAATTTATTTCAATCTTTTCTCCAACACCAAGCACAACTAGCAGATCAGCAACATGAAAAACATGTACAACAGCTGAGAAATGCAATGGAGTCAAGATTCAAGAACACTCAGGCTGACTTAAAGGCTCTCAAAACTCAGATCTTGCACACCACTGGCACTGCTCCTCCAAACATACGTTTCATTTATGACCTCCCAGAAGATAATGCCAAAAAGGGGGAGAAAATTAAGGAGTGGAAAAGGAAGGGTATAAAATTTTTTTTTTTGTCTTTATCTTGAACCAGAGAATTCAAACAAGACCAAAAAGATCCCTTTGCCAGATGGTAGCAAGAAGATTGATGTGACAACAAATGCACTAGCAGAAGCAATTGCAAGTGTGAAGAGAGATAGAGAGGCCAAAAGGAAAGCCAGGGTGGACAGAATGGATCATCCAGATCAGGGTACTTCTGGGTCAAGGGATCATGAAAATCCTGTTGAGGAAAAGAAGAGGCCTACTAGAAAAGTAAGGCAACCCAAATCCATTCCAACCAGACGTTCAAAGTCTGCTCAAAAACCACCGTACAAAACAGCTGATGCAGCAGGAGTTACAAAAACCACTGCTTGCCAAACAGTTGTTCCATCAACACACACCACTTCAACACACACAACATCTACTGCTTTACCATCATCACCACCAAAAACAACACCTGCTGACACACAGCAGAAGACAGCAGATGTTATAACATCTGTTGTTATGACAGCAGTGGTTGAAACACCAGTTGTTTCAATAACTGTTAGTCAATCACAATCCACTGCCACTACATCTACAACCACTGTTCCATTCAAAACATCATCAGTCTCTCCTAAACCAAAAAGGAGAAGGCTAATTTTAAAAGATGATGACACACCTCCATCACCAACATCTTCAAAATCTTTAGCTCTTGTCACAATACCAAAACCTGTTCCTCTCTCTTCAGTTCCAATGTACAAGCCCTTACCTCCTGCAGGTGTTCAATTTCCTCTTGAACTAGCAGCTGTTAGAGATGAAATAAAATCCTTCTACTATGAGGATGACCCTGCCAAAAGGAGGTTGCCATCAATAAAAGGATATCCTTGGCCTAAAAATGTTGATGAATACTTGGAAATCAAAGCCAAGCAAGCAGAGGATATCTCAAAAAGAAACACACAAGGGAAGTCTGACAAAGAAATTTCAAGAAATTATCAATATTTGCTCACACAAGTCAGATCCCTAGAGCAATTTGCAAAAAATGTTAGTCAACAAATTTCTGAAAGAGCAGCTGAATCTCTGAAGAAAGACTACATTGAAAGCATCATGGCTCACAAAAGGTACAAAGGAGAGAGATATATGTACAAAGAGTGGACTGTTCCTGAGCTTGAAGATGAAGCTGCAAGAATTCAAGACTTGATAAAAAGGAAGGTCACTCACACTCCTCCTAACTGGGCAAAATTTAGAAAGAATGTACCTGACAAACAGGAAGAGCTGAAGAGGATGAAAGAGGAATTGGTAGCAGCTGATTATGGTAACAAAAGACAAGTTGCTAGATGGAAAGAAGATATGGTCAGGGCTACTTACAAAAAGTTGGAACAATTAAGAAAGAAAGATCCCACAGTTCCTCAAAAGCCTGACTATCCTGAAGCAGCGGTTTCAAAAAGACCTTCAAAGCTGCAAATCAGGAGATCCACAGCTCCAGTTGGTGCTACCATCTACAAAAGAAGGCCACACAAACAACTGATTGCTGAAACCATCAAAGAGTTAATGGAAGGTGAAGACCTTGGAAAAGAGGGTATAAAGAAAATGATCATGGAAACTCTTGGTTTGGATCAAACTGCAAGTACTGCTCAGCCAGTCATGTATAGGCCAGCCTCTCCAAATACTTCTGCAAATAAACATCTCCCAAGAAACCCACCAGGCTCAAAAATACAAAAGTGGGAAACTGACAAACAGACCTGCGTATTGACTTTGCTCAGGTCTGGTTGAGGAGTGGAGAAAATATCAAGGGAACAAGCTCTTGGCCTGAGTCTTGAAGATTTGCAGGATCTCCTTGATCTTCCACTCAGCAGGGATGATGAAGATACAGATGCCCTTGACTTTGAACTACAATTCAAAGGTCAGATAAGGGAGCTGTTGTTGAGGCAATAAAGATTTCCACAAATAATGAAGAGTTTTGGCATTATCTGTTCCAGGGGGAGATTGTTGGGATTGAACCCTATCAGAGGAACAGATAATGTAAAGCCAAAACTGGATCAAAGCAGTGGATCCAGAATAAGCAGACGTTTACAGTTGGTTCATGCAAATCTCTCCCCTTGAAAGTGGTTTCATATCTGCTGACCTCCTATCTGCTGATCATACTAAGTGCTGACCTACAACTGCTGCTTTATATCTACTGACCAAAGTCAAAGACTGATGGAAGACCAAAGCTCTGTTGACTCTATCTACTGCCTTGGGTCAAGTACTGCTGATCCGGACAAGCACTGCTGGGTTCACAGCAGTGGAAGGATGCAGCAGCAGTTTAAGTGTCTTTTATGTAATGTAATGTAATAGCAGTAGTTTAGTACGTCAGTGTTTATAGATCAGTAGTTAGAGTTTGTTAGGAGGTTAGATGTCACTTTCATGGTGACGTCAGCTAAGATGCTCAGTGGTTTGCAAGTGCCTATAAATAGTTCAGTACTTTGTACTGTTCTATTAGCTCTTTTGATCAATCGTCTTCTTTGCACGAACAAACTACTGAGCTCTGGCTGAGGGGGAGTTTGCATTCTTACATCAATCATTGTAATCGTTGTTGAAACAAATTCAATCATTCGGTTCTTTGTGAAAAGATGTTTGATAAAAGTATTACTCTCGTTTGATTGTATGCAAAGTTTGCTTTCATCTTATTTCCGCTGCACAACTCTTTCATTTCCATCTTAATTACAAACGAAAATACAATCAAAAAGAAACTCAGATCCAACAAAGACAATCGAAGTTGGTTAATCTAATTTGGTGTTGTCTTCACATAAACAAAGTGCCCATTTTTACCCTTTTTAGTCGACCTATATTGTGCCCACCCTCCTAAAAGTTTATGAATTCGCCAATGTATGTATGTGTATGGGTTAACATTCTTTTCAACCGGAGATGGAAGTGGCCATTGATGAACTCTGTTAGGTCTCTTTCTCTAACGTTGTCACGTTCCATTATAAGTTGGCCATCTTAGATCACGCAAGGTTAGGTAACATAATGCTCATATCTATTCATACAATCTCTTACTTCGATTTATGTAGTTAGACTTCTGCTTGATAATTACCTGTTAAATGAATCCGTTGTGATGTTGATTTTGTAGCTATGGAGATGGTGAGCTAAGAGATTATGCTGCCACATTGTATAAATGGTTCCGAGGTAAATATCCATCAATAAGTTTGAATATTTATACAAGTATTTGGGTATGAGTTTTGAATTTTTTTTTATTTAACAATAATCCCTATAAAACGAGAAGGCAAAGGTTAACTTTTTCAATTACTATTAGGGCTATTCAACGGTTCAGAACCTGACTAAACTGAACCGAGAACTGTTACACGTTGTATATAAGAATCGGAACCGAACCGTTTAAAACCCGCGTCAGTTCGGTTGAGAAGAACAATAAGCTTTGAACAAAAAAATATCTTTAGAGCTCAGGCTACCATGAAATATGCAACAATTTTGATTATGAGATATTGCATATTATAGTATCTATTGAAGTAAATGACTAATGAAGTATCGCTTTTTTTTATTCCAGGTTCTTGAAACAGGTAACAATTTGATATGTACTTTCCTCCGCAATTCGCTCTCATTCCATCCGCCTCTCATAGTTCCATCATTAAGATGACGATTTCGAATAGTAGGCTACATCCCCCGGGTAACAATCGATTGTCGTATTATTTTAACACTTTTTGTATTTTGTTAAACTGGTCTATCTGTTCATGATTATAATCTGTAGTTGGCTGTTCTTTTATCTACCATCTTCAATGTGACATGTTTTTTGGTCAATTCCGTTCAACCGCTTATGAAAGCAAGGCTGATATGGATGAAAGCAAACCGGTATATTTATATTTAGTTTTTGATGCTATCATTTATGCTTCAAAAATTGGAAATTAAAGGGTTACAATCCTTTTTTGATAGGTTGCACCTGCTGCTTTGGGGGAAGCACTTGCAAATGAATACGACATTAAATTCTTTGAAACCATACCTAAATTGCCAAATATATAATTTTTCTTAAGGATCCAATTACTTGTCCAAGTTGAATAAACAGGAGCACATATTAGTTTGTCATACCGTTTTTTTAGAGTGCAAATACTAATCTAAATGTGGAGCACCTTTTCTTTTCAATTGCAAATGGATATAAAGCAGAGGCTTTTCGCCACCACATAATAGCTGAGGTAAATAATAGTCCATGTTTTTTTATAATGAATTGTGGTCTGCTAAAAGGGAAAAAAGAGTTTGTGCTGTTAACCACACTTTTAGACATAATAGGTGGCAATTTCAACCTATCTACGTATTATGGTGGTTTTGGATTGTTAAAAAAAGGGTAGATGCACGGTACCCTTGACCGCGGAAGGGATCCCCCTTCCCAAGCTAGCGACCCGACAACGCTGCCTGGCGGTGAAACCCCTGCCAACCCGAGGGTCTGAAACATGTTTCGAACCCGTGACCTGTCCTCGGGCCGATTTAAGGTGGGGGTCGGTGGCCACTGGGCTCACACCCAATGGTTAGGTCTAATAAAATAATTTAGCTGAAGAGAGGAACAAGTTATATGGGTAAAAATGAATCTAAACGATATATTTTTTTAGTTGCATAACTGCTCCATACAAAGGTTAGTAACTGAATTACCTGAAGGAAGAACTATCATGCAAATCTTGGAAACAAAAGTAATTAGAGTTAAATGGTATTGGCAAATGTTATTTTTTATATACTCTATTTTGTCTGATGAATTCACACTTAAGAGCAACTTGATTTTCCCGTTTTTATTTTTGCTCAAATGGGTTTTCTTTTGCAGTGTTTTTTAGGTGAGTTAAAGAGTTGCTGTCAAGAAGGCAAAACCATAGGCAGGCGACGTTGAATATCAACTACAAATCTATTGTAATTATACATGTCGTGGCCGTAATGTTTTGTAATAGGTATCAAATTCCCAACGCATGCGCGGCATGAAAAATTTAACACACATCTGGTCTTATCAATTGTATTCTTTTAGTGATTCAACTTGCGACTTATATAATTTAAATTGATATAGAAACAATCGGTATGGATTCTTTATACGTATAACTTTTGAAAACATGTCTTTATATTTTATTTAACGACATAATGTAATTAGTATAACTGATGATGATTAATTGCAGGGTATTAGATGAGAGTTTCCAGCCTAATGTTGTTTGAAAGTTTAAAGACATACAGGTATGTATAGGGCCCCACTTGCATACATATAGTTTTTATTTTTTAACTTACTAGAAACTTATTATAAATTACAGGTTACAAGTGTTAAATTTATAAATAATGATGGGACATAATAGATTGATTGTTCTGCAGTTGATTTCTGTTCGTTTTATTCTCAATTTATGTGGCGGATACATCAGTTGATTAAGAAATGTGTGACTAATCTTGCATTTTGTAACATCAGTTATCTCTTTTTGTCTTGAATATTGCTATTAATCTTCAGGATAGGAGAAGCGAGGATTGTCATAAATTGGATGTATTTACTTCGACGATTCCAAGGGAGCCTTGAAATTGAAGAAACACAATTGCTTAAAAAGCGAAATTAAATAGATGGAAACCATGACAGGAAAAAAAGTTGAGCTAGAAGCTATGCAGAAATATTTTGACACCAGCGAAGCTGAGATGCGAATAAATCTATAGTAAGCCCAATCATGTGTAGACATTATCTACATAAGTAACGGAACGTTTCTTTTATTTCAGGGTTTATGTTTAAATGTATTTTTTTTCAAAAAATAAAAAAACATATCATTTCTCAACAAACATATTCATAAAAAAGATTTAAGGGTGTGTTGATGACTATTAAACCCGTATATTATTGTTGCTTTTGATTGTAATTTAAATTTTCCTACCCGGGTATCTACCCGGGGAATAACCTAATATATATAATACACATAATATACACTTAGCACAAAATTTGGTGATCACTATATATATATATTTTTCCTAAAAATATACATACTTAATATTAATGTTAACTTGAAGAAATCACCATTTCTTGACTTGTAATTTTACACAAAAATTAGGGAAACCTTGGTAAAAAATTTTAGGTGAATTTTTAGGGAATAAGTTTCACCAAAACTTATATTTTTCTAAGTGTCAAAATTTTATAAAAATTTTGACATAGTTTCCCCTAAAAATGGAGGTTTCCCATGTTTTCAAAAGATGTGTTTATTTTCTTTTCAACATCAAAAGCAATTTTCAACAATAATCATCAACAACATATACTAATTTTTCCATATGAAACATTACGGTGAACTTGTTTCTTATTAAAAATGTGTAGTCTTTTAGATCTACACTTTACATATTATGATATTTCCAAAAATAAGTGTTCTTGAGTATTTTAAACAAACTTTTATGAAACTTTATTTTATTAACCAACTCATCCATGAGTTTAATGGTCTTTAAAGTTTGTAAATCATGTTTTAAGACCACTTTTATGTTTATTAGAAAGATCATTATTTTTAACATCATGGATCTTTCAAGATCCATGCTTAATAGCTTTAAATCTTTCAAAAACAAGCTTTATGTTAAATTTTTAACAAACTTTCCATGGATTTTAGTTTCAAAAATTAGTTCTACACACACTTTATTACTTCAAGATTACTAGTTTATGCATAAAAATTCACATTTCAAGTTCACATCATGCTTCATATGTTCATCTTTAAGTTTAACCATGGATCCTTCAAGATCCATGCTTAAACTTGTTAGATCTAAGCTTTAACATGCTTGATCTAAACATAAACACAAGATATAACATCAACAACTTCATTACATACACTAAAAATTCATGTAATCACTTATTTTATTCATGAATATGTTAGATCTTCTCATTTTTAACATTAGAAGTTAAGTTGTTTAGATGGTGAAACTTGTACATAACATAAACATGACTTAAATTAGTGATCAAGAAGCTTACTAGTAGCTCTAATGGCAAGGGGAGTGGCACAAGAATGAAGAAGATGAACAAGGAAGAAAATGAGAGGTTAAAAGCTCCACAAGGTAGTCCTTCAAGTTCTAGCACCATACACCTTCCTAAATGGCCTCCACACACCTTCTAGTAAGCTTGGATTGTGAGATTGAAGCTTGGAAATGGTGGTGGTAGGGTGGTGAGTATGAGCCGAGACCAAGAAGGAATGGGAGGAAGAAGATGAAGGTTTTATGTGTTAATGGTCAACGGTGAATACTTATGGTTTTTATAAAGAAAAATCCAACACATGTTCTTTCTCATAGATTTTATGCCAACTAGTTAGGAGACATGGTTATATAAAATAATAAAAGCCATGTGGGGCCCTTTGTGGTCGTTTGCAACTTGAGGGGGGGGGGTGTTCTAGTATTAACACCAGTTTAATATCATAGAAACATTACTTCTAGTCAAATTTTGATGTCCCGGTTATTGTCCGGTTGTTCGGTTCGTTACGGTTCGTTAAAGTGCTGAATTGCGCAGTTTCACTAAGTATGAAGCACTTTTTGTGGCAGTTTTAAATCTCGACACTTTGTAAGTTATTTTGGACAATAAAAACATAAATTCTACATGATATTAATGTGTTTAAAAGCTGATTATAGCTGAATTGTGCTGATTTATGCTGAATTCTGCATTTAAAGTGCGTTTCGGGTGCTTTTTAGTGCATAGTTTAGCTTCCGGAAAGTTTATATGTTAACCCTTGTATCCACACTTGGGTTTTAATGTATTTTAGATGTTGGACCTACTCCTAGGCCCTAATTCTATTATCTGACTGATTTCTGCAGAATTGCTGACACAGTGTGTCTTACCGGTGAGTTTACTAGTCTTTTTGACGCAACGCCTATAGTAATGCATAAAGCAATATTTGAAGTATAAAACGTGCATGAATTCACATGTATAACATGAAATCAGACAATGTTGACATTTAAGCACATAATTGCAGATATTAAATAATAATTAGACTGTACGAAAATTACCGGTTTTGTGCCAATTGTCACATAATCATCATTTAATTTGATTTTTTAATCAATTGTGTTACGTGTTTGTTTTTTTTTTCAACACTAAGATAAATTTTATTGAAAACAAACATTGTTTTATTTGGTATCTGTATTCATTTTTTATAGTTTAATGTTTGATGATGGATGCCGTGTAGCTACTGTAGTGACCCGAAGTAAAACCAACTGAATAGCATCAATATCGGTATCGGTACCGGTATTTATTTTTTGTTTTTGATTTTGAATAACTGAACCGTATCTCTATCGTATCATACCGAACAACATTGATATTGGGACCTGTATTCACCTAATAATTTATGTTTAATAATATTTTAAAAAAGTTGCATGCATAGCTTTGTTTTTTTTTCTCTTTTGAGATTCCGGCATAAATTTGGTTAAAATGGAGTTTTATTCAAAATAAAGTGTTATTTTTGGTATTATCATAAGCTATAAAAGTCCATATACGAATCGATACCGTGATGAACTTAATCAAACCAATTCTGACCGAACACTAACGGTACCGGTATCGATATAACCGAAACCAATATGTGCTTATATAGTTTTTGATAGAGGTAAACTATTTTTGGACATGTCACGACTTTATTTTTTTCGGTTTTCCTTTTCGATTACTATAGCGAGTGTCTATATCGTATGTCGATCGATTTCCCGCCGCGTAGCGCGGGGAAAATAACGCTAGTTTATATGATTATAAATCTATTTTATTATAACTAGAATTGATTATCCCGCGTTACGGTGTCGGTTTTTTAATGTGATTTGAGCATACTGATTTTTTTTGTAATTGCTTATCGATCAAACGTATACCAATTGAAAACACCCGTAAAAATAAGCACAAACATATTATATTTGACATGACCCGTTTTCAAAATAAATTACGTCAAAACGTAAACCAACTTTAATTTATACCGAAATGTACATAAAAACACGTAGAACTCTAGGGGGTCAAAATGTCATTACGTCAAAACATAAACAACTTGAATTTATACCGAGACGTACATAAACGCTAAAACGTAGACCAACTGAAAACGTAAATAAAAATAAGCACTAAAACGTATCATATTTGACATGACTCATGAAGCGTAAAAAAACCCGAATTTATATTGTTCAATGAAAAACGTATTATATTTGACATGACTAATTTTAAAAATAAATCAATTATGTCGAAACGTAAACCAACCTGAAATCATACTAACACGCAAATAAAAAAAAAGCATGTAAAACTCAAGGGGGGGGGGGTAAAAGTGACATTTCACAAAATTTTTAAAAGTTGAGAGGCATAACTATCAATGTTAAAAGTTGAGAGGGTGAGGTTAAAAAACAAAACGAAAAATAATTAAGAATAATAAAAAATTAAAGGGACAACTACATATATCCCCCTATAAACTTTATAAAGTAAATATTTACCCAACCCAAAAATTAAAATACATATTTCCCCTTTCTAAAAAATAAAAATTTCAAATATACCTGTTTTATCAGTGGTGGATCTAGCCCAAAAATTTAGTGGTATCCCAATTTTTTTTTGGATCAGAGGTATCTTTTGGTTAAAACCGAAAAAAAGAATAAAAATTTTATACTACGTAGACGGAGTTGATTGATATATATTTACACTACGAATACGGGGTTGAGCCATAGCCCGTGCTACCCCTACTATAACACTACCTCCGCCACCGGTCTTCATCATCCTCGTCATTTATCTCTGCGAATTTTCCATCCCAAATGGTTGAGATGCACTTTATCATATGAATCAAACACAAATAAAAACACGATGGTTGGGCCCTGCTTGTCTTCGGTTTCGGTAGGGGTTCCAAACAAGACGATGTGTCACTGGTTCTCGTTGTCGGGCCTCTTCTCGTAGTGGAGTATGTCGAGGGGTTGTGGAATCGCCATACCTCTTCTTGTCTTTGGTACACTTCTCGTCCCAGTTATCTTCTTCGGTTTGCCGGTGGAGTGTAAGTTGAGGAGTCGTGGAATTGTTAATAGAAAGTCTGTAGGATTTTATTTTTATTTTAGGGGCTGTTTGTTTAACTCTTAATGATACTCTTAATGGTTCGGACCTCTTACTGATTCAGCACTTAATGGTTCAGACTGTTTGTTTCGTGAGCAAATGTCTGAATGATTCAGACATTTACCTCTAAATGGTTAAGCATTATACTAAGTCTGAATGGTTAAGACCTCTAATTTGAATTGGTTAGACATTTGTCTCTAAACGGTTAAGCATTATATTGGCTCTTAATGATTCAGATCTCTTACTGGTTCAGCACTTAATGGTTCAAACCTCTTATTGGTTAAGCATGTGACAATTGTCAAATTTGCATGTATCCGTACAATTATTAAACAGTAATTAGAGCTTAATGACTGTGCTGATGTATAATTAATGACATGAATTGCTTTCTGATTATTGCCATATACATACATGTGCATCATATATTGCATAATGTCATATCATTATTGCATGCAACACTTATTGATTCAAATGATGCACGAAACAAAGATAACACATTTATCAGACAAATCAGAAAATGCTGACGGAGTTCAGTACATAGACAGACATGGTACTGAGACACAGAATGTGCCAGAAACCAAGAGTTACACTAGTATAGTGTGTAGGAAAGTAAGGATCATAAAACTGTCTTACTAGTGATAGTTTCAGGTGCCAGAAAGTGCCTAAAACTCACATAAACCGCAGAATTCAGCAAAATTCAGCTTTTAAACACTTAAATATCATGTAGAAATATGGTTAAATGGTCCAGAATGCTTTCCTAAGTGTCGGGAATCGAAATTGTCACAAAGGTAACATAAAGCACACTAAACTGCATAGTTTAGCACCTTAACGAACCGGTAACCAACCGAACAACCAGACACTAACCGAAACACCAAATTTTCACTAGAAGCATTGTTTTATCATTTCTGAGCTAGTTATGGTCCCCGAACATCATAACACACTATATAACATCCTAATAACTAAACACCTAACTAATTCACTTAGATTCCAACCATTAAACCTAACTATCTTTACAAACTAAATCTAGACCCCCCTCCTATTCACGGCCATGATGTGACCCCCATTATTGATTTTATTTTGTTATTTTAATAGATCATGTATACAACTTTAGAAGACATAAGAACCCATGGATTACAAAGTGTTGGAGTGTTATAACTTAAACCAATAGAACTTAACTCTTCATTTCCTCATAACACATTCACCATCATTCTTCTCCCTCTCCTTCTCTAGTCTCGGCCGAGAACCACACACCACACAACCACCTTCATTATTCAATCTTCATCCAATCTCTTGATATACAAAGGTGTAAGAAGCAATACAAAGAAGCTAGGAGCTCTTGGAAGTTGAAGGACCTCTCACAAGTGCTATTAACCACCTCATCTTCATCTTGTGATCACCCCTAGCCTTGAGCTAGTAGTAAGATCATCTACATCCATTTTTACATCTTATTTAGTTGGTTAAATAATGATACAAGTAACTTAACATGAAGAACACTAATGATCAAGAACATGAAACTTAACCATAAGCTTAAAAATCATAAGAATACATGTTGTTAAGTGTTATTATGCTTCTTGATTGTTGATTGTTTGTGTTTATGATGTTAAACATCATATGATCTTGCTAGATGGTGATTACAGACATAATCTAGCAAGATGAGAGGATGATTATGTTGTAGATCAAAGTGATCATCCTTATGTGAAACATGAACTTGAAAGATTTAATGTTATTCTTGAAGTATGATGATGAAAGTGTGATATAAGTCTTGTAAACATATGGTTTTAAGAATGATTTTACAAGAAACCAAGTTAAAATACAAGATTTACATAAACTTGGTTTTTAAAGAAATTAACCACATTTTTAGTGATTAATCAAGTGTAGAATCATGTCTTTAACAAGAAAAATTCAAGAAGAAATATTTTTAGAAAAATGATTTACAAGTTGTAAACACCTAATTCTTCAAGAATGATGTTTTTAAATAAATAACCACACTTTAAAGGGTAACTGAGCTTAGGTGCTGTTTGTTTTTTCAGATGTAAAATGTCTGCAGTCTGCGGACCATATTTGCAGACATCTGTAGCAGAAGAGGTGGACCAAACCTCTGCAATCTGCAAGAAGAAGACTGTTTGTTTTTTTTTTAACTTCTGCAAGCTGTCGAAGTAAACGAAAATTAAACAAATTTATCAAAATAGTTGGGTAATGAAAATTTAATGATAAATATCTGAATACAATATAATAAAATATTCAAATGTAATATAAAGTAATGACAACATTTTTCAGACCGAATTCAACACCTACAGACGAAAATAGAAAAATTCACCAAAACCCTTTTCAATTTCTTCAAAACCCAAATCAAAAAGTTACTTTATACAACCTTACCAATTGAATAAAGAATTAAACTTTCAAGCTAGAACCCCAACAATTTCAGACATAAATAAACGACAACAGGAACAGGTGGCTAACAAATAAGAGGTGAATGACAACTGTATATCTCTGAACCGATCATCATCCTCCAGTGACGGCGGGACAGGGGGAGGACGGTGATGGTGGCGGGGCTGGGGGAGGAGGGTGATGGCGGCGGGGCTGGTGGTGGAGGGTGCCGGCGGCGCTGGGGATGAGGGTGAAGGCGGCGGGGCTAGGGGAGGAGGGTGACGGCGGCGGTGGTGGAGGTGGAGGAGAGGGGTGGAGATGATATGCTGGGGTTTTGGAAGAAAAATGTATGGTTTTGTGTTTGTGATATTAGGGCAAGAAGAAGAGGGAAGAAGAGTTTAGAAGAGGCTATCCCACATCCGGATCAAGAAGAGGATGCGCAGAGGTTTTTTAATGAAATGTCTTCGAGAAAACAAACACTCTGCAGACTTAAACGTCTGCGCGTGGTCTGCGCGGTGCAGACATAAGAGGACAAGAAGAGCTTTAAAAAAAACACCACCTTACTAAACACACTAGTAAGATACTACAAACTTTTATAAACTTTCAAGTTCTTGAAGTAGTGATTATGGCTAGATTTTGGCAAATTGGTAAGTATTGTTTGATTTGTTGTTGATTGTGATGATTTATAAAAGAAAATGATATGCTTGAAAGCATGGAAACCTCCATTTTAAGGGGAAACTATGGCAAAATTTTTCTAAAAATTTAACACTTACAAAAATATTTCTAAACAAATATTTACAAGTATATTTTAACCATGAACTTTTCATATAAAGTTTGCCATAATTTTTGTTACAAAAATTATAAATATTGGAGGCTGGTTTTTTATATTAAAAGTGACTAAATATGTATTTAGGAAGAATATATATTTAGATGTCACCATGTGTGTGATTATTTGTATATTATGTGCATTAGTTATATTATTTTAGGACTTGAAATAATATAACTCACCAAAATACCAAGAAAATACAATACAAAATATTACCAAAATTCCAAGAAATGAATATATAATTTATACCAAAAATATTGGAGAAACCGAACGAGGAATATAACTTACAAAATATTCCGGAATTTAATTCATAAGTATATTTTGGTAAACGGTATTTTGGACACCAAGAAAACAAAAATATGATTTTTATAATTATTACAAAAATATATCATATTTTTGACAAGAAGAAAATATATTATTTTTGGGTAAATAAAAATTTATATGTTTTCTTGAAATTATTAGAAGATATATTATTTTTGGGAGAAAATATACATTTTCTTAAATAAACATAGAATACATTATTTTTGGGTGAAAAATAGATTTATAAATATTTTCTAGAGATAATCTTGAAAATATATTATTTTTGAGACTTATATGAAAATACAATTATTTTTGCCAAGGGAAAAATTATAAATAATTTTTCTATGTAAGTTTTCTTAAAATATATATTATTTTAAGAATATATTTTGGTGAATTTTATTAGAAATATTATTCCGGAAAAATCAATACAAAAAAATTAAGTGTAAGGATACTTAATTAACACAATAAGAATACGTATTCTCGTACGTATAAATATACACCGGAATACGCCACAAATATTTGGCAAAAATATACAAGTTAAAGAATACGAGTATAAATACATCCATCCTTGGAAAGTTATACGTGTGCAAATACATAAATATGTCAAGTTAAAATATATTATTTTAACTAATATTCTAAAATTTAATAAATATAATTTAAGTTAAAATATTTATTATTTTAACAAATAATTATAACTTGGAATAATATTGATGACACAAAGCAACGTAACTCAAAGACACTAATAAAGACTATGGTCAAGGCACGACCCACCCGTCTAATAAACCGTAGTACGTTGTAGGTAGTCGTGCACACTAGAAGAAGCTTTGGGTTACATTGGATTCGAAGAACGCAAGATTGTGAGTTCATGTCCCCCTCTTCTCTTAACTGTTTTCGGTTTTATAACTTCGGGGGTGAAGTACATGTTACAAAATGTTTACAAACGTTTACAAATGGAATGGTTAGCTAAGGAATGAACTGTTAGATCATGTGAATGGGTAGGCGCACACTTAAGACCATTAATCCTCGTATAAGGACCGATGGACATGAGTGATAAATCTATTTGGGTGTAGCGAGCCCCACCCATGAGGACCGGAATTTGGCCCATGAGGTGACTATGTCTTACAGCCAGAAGCCCGGTACAAAATCTGCTAGGTTTGAGCCTTCCTACGCCATTAATGGCCTTGCAAACCATTAATTGATCTGCTTCCTTGTTGCTTTCATACCGGATTTACAAATACATACATACTTACATTGATTACAAAGTTTATTCGAGCTCTCATACAAAACACATGAACTCGCTCAACTTTTGTAGATGTTTTCCAAACTACATGTATTTCAGGAAACTAAATTTGGATCTGGTGGGCGCTAAGGTTTTCAAGTCACGTCATAATAAAAGATGTCATCCGAAGTCGAAGGGTTTGAGTTATGTATATTATCTTGGATAAGATACATGGCTCAAAACCTAGTTTGTTTATGTCTTTTGTGAAGTCTTGTTTGGAACTTAAAACTTTGTTGGTGTTGTATTTTGAACATGAAGTCTGTGTTTGGGATTTAAAACACTGTCGTTTGTAATGTTTTAAAACTATCTATGGATGAACATCTTGGGTTTTATCATATAGTTGTTTTTTATGGTTGAATGCAATGATATTAAGCAAGTCACACATAATCACGCTTCCGCAAAAGTCAGGGTGTGACTGTTTGGTATCAAAGCTTCGATTGTTGCGAACTAGGATTATTTCTCGAGTCTAGACTACAATCATTAGGGCTCTCACAAAAATACTTTTACAACATGTTTTCATTGCATACACAAAACACCCAGATCCATGGAACATACGTTTTACGGAAAAGAAAGACAAGAAACACGATTGCAAGTTCACATTGGTGGTTTTAGAAAAGTTTCATGAAGGATAATGTGAATACATGATTGAGTGACAACTGTCTTGATTGCATACTAAGTGTTAGTGGTTAATATATGTGCACATGTTATGATTGTTATGTTACAGGCATCATGTCTTCTTCAGAGAGCAGATTATTAGACGTTGATGACCCTATGGCTATCGTCTCAGATGATGAGATTGCACCAGAGCCAGAGATACTTACGTCACACACTGAGAGTGATCTTGACATGCTATCAGATGACGAGGACGACTTCCAGCCGTTCGCATTGCCCGACTTTGGCGATGATTTACCCCTTGCTGATGGTTTTCCTGACGATGATCCTTTTGTCATTCCTATTCCAGTCCATGATCATCTTATCATTGGTCATCCCGATGGTGAGCACATTGTGGCTCCGATCCTCGATCCTATTCCTCTTGTGGTCATCCCTCCCGAGGATTGGCCTTTCGATGATTTTTTTGATGATGATATCGATCTGTTTGTTGATGGTCCTCCTGTTGACGCCCAGGGTGATGGAGAGATAGATGAGGATGTTGTTGCTATCCCACCTCCTAAGATTCCTGTTGTTGAGATATCCTCTGATTCCAGCTTGCACTCCGTTTCAGACTCCTTTCAGTCTGTGACATCTTCAGCTTTACAGGCGGTCGGATTATAGCGTTACGCTACTGATTCTGATGATGACACTGCTATGTCAGCTGCACCATCTCCTCCACACGACCCCGAGCCTGATCCTGAGCCAGATCTTGCTCCTTTTGATCAGCCTGATGATGCACCTGTTGATCCTGAGCCGATACCTAATCATGACCCTGTCCCTTTTGGTTTACCAGACATTGCACCTCTTATTCCTGACCCAGTTCCTGCACCTATTGATCTTCTAGTTGTTGAGCCATTTATTCCTCCACACGCACCCGTTGATGTTGCTCCTTTCCCTCCTGTAGAGTCTGATGTCCATCGCACTGACTTACTGATCGTTTTCCTTCAGGACATCCCTGCACCCCGTCCAGGGGAAGGTACTTCAGGACAGCACTCGCGTGACGATCCTTTTGCTTCAGTAGCTTTTCCACAGATCCCTCAGACTGCACTGTTTGCTCCCTTTACTTCTTCACCGCTTGATGAGCCACTCCGATGGTTCCCACCATACTCTATGCCGATTTCAGACCCCTATCATCCCTCTCATTTTGTTGGTTATACACGGGATGAGTTGCTTTTATCACTTCAGCTTCAGTTTGAGATTATGAGTCGTAGAGTTTTGGAGCTTAAGCTGACTCCGTGTCTCCCACCGTGTCCTTGTCAGTCTACTTTTGTTCCCCCACATTCATCACCGTCTCCTTTTGCACATCCACCTGCTCCTCTTACTCCTTTTCTAGGTTTTGATGCTCGATTCCTTACTGTCGAGCAGCAGATCAGTTATTTGCTTCGTCATGTATACGAGCTCGAGGAGGAGCTTGCTCATGTTCGCAGCTTGCTTTTCTTCCCTCCTCCTCCTCCACCATCAGCATAGTTGGTTTTTGGTCTTATGCAGATTGCATTACTTTTGGTGCGAGCACCACTATTGAGCCGAGGTTATGAAGACTTTTGAAGACCGCTTTTTGACCATGTGATTTTTGTATGATGACAGACTTATTGGACAAGGGTAGTGTGACCCTGTGTCCCTTTTGATGAGATACACCTTGTAAACAATGTAACTGTGGTCGATGATTAATGAAAGCTCAATCGTCATGTTCTCACTAAACACATTGTTGGAATTATTTGCTTATGTTGTGATTGTGTTGTTGCATGATTGCTTGCTATGATGAATGCTATTATATATACGTACTATATATTTATTTAATAAATAAGGCCTGACCTATCCGATCTTCTTCTTAGAAGATGCCGCCGCGAAGGAACACCGACACCAACAATCCTCTGCCGACGACCGAGGCAGAATTACAGGAACACATCTCACAGGCCATCGCACACCACGAGGCCCTTCACTTCGAACACAGCGGGGGTACCTCAGGGAACAATCCACCTAACGGTAATGTTTAAGTCACCTAATATACATTACAATACGTTTGGACATTTCCAAAGTGTGCTTTGCTAATGCTTTCTGTGAATGATGTTGCTTGTGTACAGGCTGTACCTACAAGCAGTTTTTGGACTGCAAGCCTTTGAACTTCGATAGCACTGGGGGTGCCGTAGCTTTTGTGAGATGGGTTGAGAAGATGGATTCTGTTCTGCGGATGAGTAAGTGCGCGCCAAAGCATCAAGTCACGTACATTTCTGGACTGTTTCTAGATGGGGCTCTGTCATGGTGGAACCTTCAGGTTCAAACTCCAGGTGAGGCTGCGGCGTATGCTTTGACATGGGATGAGTTGAAAGAGCTGATGCGTAAGAAGTATTGTTCGAGGGCAGAAACTCAGAAATTGGAAATTGAATTCAGAAATTTGAAACTGGATGGTCCTAAGATAGTTGAGTATATGCAGAGGTTTCATGACCTGTCAAGAGTGGTTCCTTACTTGGTGGAACCAGTGTTCAAGAGGATCGAACGTTTCATCTGGGGTTTGGCACCTCAGATACTGAGCATGGTAACTGCCTCCAAGCCTCCAACAATTACTGAGGCCATCGACTTGAGTGTGGCACTGACTGAAGAAGCAATCCGTCTGGGAAAGTTCTCAATTTCTAAGACCAAGAAGAAAGAGACTCATGTAGAGTCGTCTAGAGAAAACAAAAGGAAGTTTTCAAATTTCAAGAAGGGTACCCAAGGGAACAACAACAGTGCTAATAAGCGGAGAGATGCTAACACACCAGCCGAGGTCAGGACTGGTGCTGCCAATGCTGAGAGCAGAGGAAAAGGGTATATGGGCACTCTGCCCAAATGTGAAGTATGTCAGTTTCATCATGCTGGTCGATGCAGAATTGGGAAATGTGAAACATGTGGAAAAGTTGGCCATTCTAAGGAAACATGTTGGTATGGAAACGGACGTGGAACCGATGGGCAAGGAGGAAATGGTAATGGTAATGGCAATGGCAACCGCAGTAGAAACGGTTATGGGAATAGAAATCAGGGAGGAAACAATAATCAGGGAGGTAATGGAAACCGGAATGGAAATGGAAACCAGGCGGGAAATGGAAACCGCGGGGGAAATAATAACAACAATCAAGGTGGAAATGGGAATGGATGCGGCCAAGGTTGTTATGGTTGCGGTGATTTAGGGCACTTTAAGCCGGACTGCCCAAAGAATAACCAAGCTCGTGGAAGAGTGTTCAACATTGGAGCTAGGGAAGCTCGCCAGGATCCGAATGTAGTCACTGGTACGTTCCCTATTAATCAACATTTTGCATATGTGCTATTTGATACCGGTGCCGACTATAGCTTCATATCTCTAGAGTTTAAGAATATACTTGGTTTAGTAGCAAGTAAGTTAGACATCCCGTACTCGATAGAACTAGCTAATGGGAAGCTAGTAGAAGCCAATGAAGTAATTAGAGGCTATGTTATAGAGCTTGGAGAGCGTCAGTTTTCGATAGATCTTTAGCCAGTTGAATTGGGAAGCTTCGACGTCGTAGTTGGGATGGATTGGTTGTCGAGTAATCGTCTAGAGATTGTATACCATGAGAAGATTATTTGCATCCCGATGGCGAATGAAAAGACGCTCGTGATTCATGGGGAGAAGCAGGATACGCCTCTGCGGATTATCAGTTGTTTGAAGGCACAAAAGTTTTTGCGTAAAGGATGTGTTGCCTTCTTAGTTCATCTCGTGGACAAAGAGGCCGAAGAACCGAAGCACGAAGATATCCCTGTGGTAAGGGAATATCCTGAAGTCTTGTTAGGATCTGAGTTTGGTTTTGATTGTGTTTTACGTTTGAATTAAAATGAAGATGAATGAATTGTGCTGCGGAATTAAGATGGAAGCAAACTTTTCACAATCAAACAGGAGAATTGCTTTTAACATACAAGTTTAACATTGAACCGAATGATTGAATTTAATTTCAACAACGATTACAATTTGCAAGTATGAAACAAACTCCCCCTCAGCCTGAGCTCACAGTATTTGTTCGTGCAGGAAGAAGATAGTGAAAGAGCTCATAGATCAGTACATAGCACTGTTCTATTTATAGGCACGAGCAAACCACTGAAGCATCTAAGCTGGCGTCACCATGAAAGTGACATCTAACCTCCTAACAAACTCTAACCTCTGATCTATACAACCTCTGCTATGCTAACTACTGTTATTACATTTCATTACATAAAGACATCTAAACTACTGTTGCATCCTTCCACTGATGTGAACCCAACAGTACTTGTCATGATCAGCAGAGCTTGACTCAAGGCAGTAGATTGAACATCAGAGCTTTAATCTTTCATCAGTCTTTTACTTGATCAACAGTTTGTAGGTCAGCAGTTTGTACGATCAGTAGATAGGAGGTCAGCAGATGTTGAAACCACTTTCAAGGGGAGAGATTTGTTTTCATAACATCTGCTTATTCTGCATCCACTGCTATGATCCAGTTTTGGCTTTAATTATTTGTTCCTTTGGTAGGGTTCAATCTCAACAATCTCCCCCTGGAACAGATAATGCCAAAACTCTTCATTATTGGTAGATCTTTATTGCCTCATCAACAGTTCCCTTATTTGCCCTTTTAGTTGTAACTCAAAGGTTAAGGCATCTGTGTCATCATCATCCCTGCTAAGTGGAAGATCAAGGAGATCCTGCAAATCTTCAAGACTTAGGCCAAGTGCTTGTTCCCATGTTAGTTTCTTCACTTCTCCACTAGACTTGAACACTGTCAGTACATGGGTCTGTTTATCAGTTTTCCACTTTAGTACTTTTGAGCCTGGTGGGTTTCTTGGGAGATTTTTATTAGATGAGGTGTTTGGTGAAGTTGGCCTATTGATGACTGACTGAACAGTACTTGCAGTTTGATCCAATCTAAGAGTTTCTACAATCATTTTCTTGATGCTTTCTTTTACAAGGTCATCTCCTTCTATTAGCTCTTGGATGGTTTCAGCACCCAACTGTTTTTGTTGCCTTCTTTTAAAGATGGCTGCACCAGCTGGAGCAGTGGATCTCCTGATTTGCAACTTTGATGGTCTTTTTGAAACCTCTGCTTCAGGATAGTCAGGCTTTTGTGGAGCAGTGGGATCTGTCTTCCTTAATTTCTCCAAACTTTTGTAGGTAGCCCTGACTCTATCTTCTTCCATCTCAACACTTGATTCAAAGACCCATAATCCGCAGCAGCTAATTCCTCTTTCATTCTCCTCAGCTTTACCTTTTTATCAGGTACATTCTTTTTGAATTTTGCCCATTCTGGAGGAGTGTGCTTGACCTTATTCTTGATCATATCTTGAATCTTGGCTGCTTCACTTTCAAGCTCACGTATGGTCCACTCTTTGTACATGTGTTTTTCTCCTTTGTACTTCTTGGTTGCCATGATGCTTTCAATGTAGTCTTTTCTCAAAGTTTCATCTGCTCTCTCTGAGATTTGCTGACAAACATTTTTTGCAAACTGCTCTAAAGATCTGACTTGTGTAAGCAAGAATTGGTAATTATGCTGAATTTCTCTATCAGATTTTCCTTGTGCATTTCCTTTTGAGATATCCTCTGCTTGTTTAGCTTTGACTTTCAAATATTCTTCAATATTGTTTGGCCTTGGATATCCTTCAACAGATGGCAACTTTCTTTTAGCAGGGTCATCCTCATAGTAGAAAGATTTGATTTCTTCTCTGACTGCTATAAGTTCAAGAGGGAATTGAACACCTGCAGGAGGTAAGGGCTTTTGAATTTGAGCTGATGAGAGAGGAACAGGCTTGGGTATTGTAACAAGTGATAGAGATTTTGAAGATGTTGGTGATGGTGATGGAGAATCATCATCTGGTATGAAAATCCTTCTCCTTTTTAATGTAGGAGAGGCAGATGATGTTTTGGGTGGATCAGTGGTGATGGTTTGAGTAGCAGTGATTTGTGATTGACTAACAGCTGTTGAAACAACTGGTGTTTCAACCACTGTTGTCATTACAATAGATGTTGTAACATCTGCTGTCTTCTGCTTTTTGGCAGGAGGCGATGGTGGTGATGTTGTTTTTGGTGGTGATGATGGTGGTGGTAAGGCAGTGGTTTTGGTGTGTGTTGAAGTGATAGCAGATGTTGAAACAACTGGAGTACCAGCAGATGTTGATACAGCAGGAGTTACAACAACTGTTTGGGTGGAGGTTTGATGTTGGGGGCTTTTAGATGGTGGTTTTGGAGTATGCTTTGTGATTCTGGATGGTGTGGACTT
The DNA here is from genome assembly GCA_030545235.1 of Helianthus tuberosus. NCBI lineage: Eukaryota > Viridiplantae > Streptophyta > Magnoliopsida > Asterales > Asteraceae > Helianthus > Helianthus tuberosus. Next base: position 67,591,555 of record CM060388.1, read on the forward strand.
GGGTTCCCTCACTTTTCTAGTGGGATTTCTTTTTGGCTCAGGATTTTGAACATCCTTTAGCCCAGAACAACCCTGCGCATTCAGCTCCATGTAAGCTCTTTTCTCCTCATTCCACCTTGACATATCCTTTGCCTCTCTATCCCTTTTTACACTTGCTACTCCTTCATCAAGTGCATTTTGGGTAACATCAACCTTCTTGCTACCATCTGGCAAAGGAATTTTTTTGGTCATAACATCCCTTTCTGGTTCAATGTAAAGACCATCACCTATTCCCTTCTTTTTCCACTCCTGAATTTTCTCCCCCTTTTTGGCATTATCTGGGGGTAGTTGATCAATAAAGAGAACAGTTGGAGGATCAGTGCCAGTGGTTTGCAATATGTGGGCCTTAAGAGCCTTGATGTCTGCTTGTGTGTTCTTGAACCTAGACTCCATTATGTTTCTCAGCTCTTGTACATGTATTGCATGTTGCTGATCAGCCATTTGTTTTTGTTGTTGGAGAAAAGGTTAAAATAGATTCCAGAGCTCATTTGTGGTGGAGTAGGTGCTTGAGGTGGAACAACGGTGGATTGTACCTTTTGTACTTTCAACAACTAATGCAACATTTCTTTAATTTCTGCAACAGAGGTATCCAGTTTTTTAACTCGTTCCGTCAATTCCAGGTACTTTAAACCATCACCCAATTTAATGGGATCATCTGATTTCCCACTAGCAGTGGTTTTATCAGTGGTTGAGGTAGGGAGTGTACTCCAAACATTAACCACTGATGCCCCTTTTTCTTGGTACTGGGGTCTTCTTCCTTCAACACTTGACAACCTTTTGATGTTGCCAGTGGTTAAAACATATCCACTGGTGGATGTCAGAGGTGCTATGGAAGGAATTGCCTCCAAGGAAGTCTTATTGATGTAACCACTGTTGAAATGCAAACCAGTGGGTTCAACACTTGTAGTGGTTGCTTCGCTTGGACTACCACCAAGAGTTACTTGTAACTCAAGGGGTGTAACCTCTCTTGTTGGTGGGTTAGCTATGATTGATTCATCAGGCCCAGTCATTTGTGGAAGTATATTCTCATTGATGGGTGATTGAGAAGGACTGGTTTGTGCCTGGTTCAGATCAATAGCATCCAACAAAAATTTAGTTGGTGGGGGAATTGTGGATGTGAAGTTGGGTGTGGAAAGAGAATTTGCCCCGGGCATTGGGCTGTGGATGATGGAAGCAAGTGATTCCAGAGCATCATATTGTGGAGTCCCTATGTGTACAACCTGTTCTTTTTTAGAAGAAGCAGGAGGAGTTTCGGTTATGGGTTGAGATATTTGTACCAACTACTGTGAGGAAGTAGCAGCAGTGGTTTCTTGTGACTTTTGTACTGTCACTGGCAGTTGCTCTGGTATCTCATCCTCCAGAGTTGCCTTTTTGATAGGTTTGGGGGGTTTTGAGTTTTCTTTTTGTTTGGCTTTTTGGTGATTATAGGTGTGGGTTTCAAAGCAGTTGTTTTGCTACTTTGATCACCTTGAGCAGTGGGCTCAGCAGCAGATACCTGAGGAGCAGTGGTAGCTGCTAAATTCTGCTCAGGCACCTCTGCTTGTGTTTTGCAAGGTGTTGACATTCTTGTGAAAGTTTCAGCAGATAAGCTGTGCATTTGAAGAGATTCACCTTGTTTTATTGCAGAAGCATCATTCTTACCAAGTTTCTTTTCAAATAATAACTTAGAAATCTTGGAAACAGTAAGAATGCCTTTGTTTCAACATTTTTAACCAGATCATTAAAGATTACCTTAGAATAATTAAAATTTTCTTCTTGAAGAATAGCATACCCCAGGTTTTGAATCTTTAATGGTATTTCATTAAAAGCAGTGGTTTTGTTTGAAACACACATTAGGAGGGTATGGAATAAAAGCCTTGTTACAGGGGGGAGAAACCTTTTTGTAAGGTATCCCTCTTCATCATTGTATCTGCATACCCTCTTTCAATAAAGTCAATTTTTAACTCGTTTTTAAGAAAGTTAGTTTTACCTTGTTAATCATCGAGCTGAAAGACTTCTGATATGGATTGTGATGTGATTTGAACTGCTTTTCCCTGTAGAGTAGAGTTAATGGCTATGACATTTTCGCCTTGTTTGTCAAGGGTACAATTTTTCCAAAACTCTCTCTGGGTTTTCAGGTAAATGGGAGCATCTGCTGTAAGCAAAGTTTTGTACTTTGACGCAGACATGAGATCAATGATAGAATCAAAAGCATCGCTGGTGCTGGGTTTTGTAAGAAGACCCAGAAGGTTGTGAGACGGTTTATGTGGGATTTCGATGGGTTTAGCCTTTTGAGAGGCCTCTTTTGAAGATGATTTGGAAGTTGGTTTTGCAGATGACTTCGATTTTGTCATTTTGGAGATGATGATCGAAGAAAGTTGTGAAGAAATTTGTGGGAATAGGATGAAAACTGCTTTGAGAAAGGAATTTTTAAGAATTCAATTCGACAGTAAAACCCTGTTTGGGGTTTTGAAAGGGGTTTTATGGAGAAAAAGTGAACGCTGACGTGGCAGCGGTTACAAAAGGTCTGACCGCTATGTACTGTCCACGTGCCAACCCCTGATGAAATGAAGGACAGTACTTTTATGAAAACTACTGATGAAAGGCAGTGGTTACAACGGTAACAAATGGAAGGAGTGGGTGATTTTCACTATCAGTAGATAGCACATCAGTGGATAAAACACTAATTTTGAGCATCAGTGCTTATCAGGAAAATGAGAGAACAGGGGTTGACTTTCAGCAGTGGACAGACTTTGTAGTAGAGCAGACTTTTGAACAATCAGTGGTTATGGCAGACTTTTAAGGATTTTAATGAAAACTTCATTTTTAGCTATTTTTAAGGATGGATTTTTTATTTTCTGAAAACATTTTAATGCTTTTATTCATAGAAAAACAAGATTTTGCTTGTTATTCCATGTTTAACATGCCAATCCTAGAGACCAAGCTTTCAAAGGTGGATGTATCTAAAGCTTTTATGAGCACATCTGCCAGCTGGTCTTTAGTTGGAACATGATGCAGAGAAATCAAACCTTTTTCATAGCAATCCCTCACAAAGTGATGTCTGATGTCGATGTGTTTGGTGGTTGAGTGGGAAACTGGATTTTTGATGATATTTTCTGCTGCCTGGCTATCCAACATGAGTGGTGTCTTTAAGGCAGTGATACCAAAATCCAATAACTGATTTTAAAGCCACAGGAGTTGGGCTGTGCAGCTTGCAGCAGCAATGTATTCAGCTTCAGTAGTGGATGTTGAAACAGCTACTTGCTTTTTGCTTTGCCATGAAACTAAGCAATCACCTAGAAACTGGCACCCTCCTGAAGTGGACTTCCTTGTGGTGTTACATCCAGCAAAATCACTGTCTGAAAATCCTGGAAGCTTGATATTCCCATTAGCTGGATACCAGATACCAAGTGTGGGAGCACTTTTTATGTATCTGAATATCCTTTTTACAGCAATAAGGTTGGATTTTCTAGGGGCTGATTGACTTCTTGCACAAACACATGTTGATAACATGATGTCTGGCCTAGATGCAGTTAGGTACAATAAAGACCCAATCATGCTTCTATAAAGTGTTTGGTCAATCAGCTCATCCTTTTCATCAGACATGACTAACTTATTGGTTGCCATGGGTGTGCTGCATGGTTTACAATCATTCATATCAAATTTGTTTAAAAGTTCTTTAGCATATTTGCTTTGATGAATGAAAGTTCCATTTTGCATTTGCTGAACTTGGAGACCAAGAAAGCATTGCAGCTCACCCATTGCACTCATTTCAAACTCAGCTGTCATGAGTTGCCTAAACTCTTCACACATTTTATGACATGTGCTTCCAAAAATAATGTCATCCACATAAATTTGGACAATCATTAAATCCCTTCCTCTCCATTTTAAAAACAGTGTTTTATCAATGGTACCTCTTTTGAAACCATTTGAGAGTAGAAAGGTGGAAAGAGTTTCATACCAGGCCCTAGGTGCTTGTTTCAAGCCATACAAGGCTTTGTTTAGCCTGTAGACATGATCTGGATAAAATGGATCCTCAAAACCTGGAGGTTGACAAACATACACCTCTTCTTGAATTGTACCATAGAGGAAAGCACTTTTGATATCCATTTGGAACACCTTAATGTTGTGGTTGACAGCAAAGGCCAGGAACAGTCTTATAGCTTCTAATCTTGCTACAGGGGCGAATGTTTCATCATAATCAATCCCCTCTTCCTGTCTGTAACCTTGAACCACAAGCCTGGCTTTATTCTTGACAACAATGCCCCTTTCATCAGTTTTGTTTTTGAAGACCCACTTTGTGCCGATGGGACTTACATCTTTTGGCAGTGGTACAAGCTCCCATACTTGTTGTCTTTTAGACTGGTGGAGCTTCTCTTGCATGGCTTCTACCCAGCTGTTGTCTTTCAGTGCCTCTTGGTACTTGACTGGCTGATGGAGTGTTAGAAAACCAGCAAGAAGACAAATGTTTTGGGTTTGGCTTCTTGTGAGCACCCCTTCATTTATGTTGCCAATGATTTGATCAGGTGGATGAGATCTCAAGAAGATTAAATCTCCTTGGTATGGTATGATGGCATTTGTTGGTGAAGGCTGCAAATGTGTATCATCTGAGCTAACCATTGCTGGTGACTTTGATGATCCAGCAGTGGCTTCAAAAGGTGGTGGAATAGGAGGTAATGGTGTGGACACATGCTGAATTTTATCCACTATTTGGGGACTTTTATCAGCAGTGTTTGATGATGTGGAAGCAGAGGTTGATGGGCTACTTTGGTCAACAACTGTTGAGGTAGCAGTGGTAGAGCTTTGACAGTTGTTTTGTACAACTGCTGCTTTTCCCATTGAAACAGACTTTTGTTGAGGAATGATGATCTCATACCCATAGTCTGGTGGTGAATCCTCTGATGGACCTGCACTGTTAGTCTTGACAGCAGTGTTTTCAAGAGTGAATTTATCAAGATTAAACAAATCTGCAGGATTTGCTGGGATTTTCATTGATGAAAGTTCATTGAACTTTACATTCAAGGTCTCCTCCACTGCTTTGGTCCGTGTATTAAACACTTTGTAGGCCTTGGCAGTGGTTGAGTATCCCAGATGATAACCACAATCTATTTTGGCTGCAAATTTTGAAATGGAATCTTTTAAATTCAAAATAAAGCATGGGCAGCCAAATACTTTAAAATATGAGATCAGTGGTTTGATTTTATACAGAATTTCATAAGCAGTCTTTTTGTGCCTGGGGTTTATTAAAACTCTGTTTTGGACATAGCAAGCAGTGTTTACTGCCTCTGCCCAAAAAGTTAATGGCAAACCTGAATCAGCAAGCATGGTTCTGACAGCCTCAATCAAAGTTCTGTTTTTTCTTTCAACTACCCCATTTTGCTCTGGTGTTCTAGGGATGCTGTACTGCCTTACAATCCCTTTCTTTACACAGAAGGCATCCAACTCCTTATTTTTGAATTCTGTTCCATTGTCACTCGTGAAGACTTTTACTGGAAGGTCAAATTGCTTTTCAACCTGTGTCACAAAGTCTTGCAAAATGCCTGCAGTCTCATCTTTTGAGTGTAAAAAGAAAGTCCATGTAAACCTAGAGAAGTCATCAATAATAACTAAACAATATCTCTTCTTCTTGAGACTCATGACTTGAATTGGGCCAAACAAATCCATGTGCAGCATTTGCAAACACTGGGTTGTTTTGGACTCTTCAATGGACTTAAAGGAGCTTTTATGTTGTTTTCCTTTTAAACAGGAAACACAATGCTCAGGACATGAAAACAATTTTTGAAGTAAGCCTCTTACCAAGCCATTTTTTGAAATTTCAGTGATTGTCTTGAGATTTGTGTGCCCCAATCTTCTGTGCCAAAGTTTTGTCTCTTTGTTAGAGGCAGCTGAGAACAGACAGGCATCAGTTCTGGGACACTCTTTTGACATATCAACAACATAAACATTGCCACTTCTTTGAGCAACAAGTTTTATTTTTCCAATTTTTATTATTGCTTCAATCTTTTCAACCATTTCTGGTCCAACGATCCTACAACACTCCTTTGTGAAGAATGACCCATACCCCTTATCACTCATTTGTGAAACACTCAGGAGGTTGAATTTCAGATTGTCTATCAGATTGACATTTTCAAATTTTACATTTCCAGACTGTACTGTACCAGACCCCAGAACTTTCCCTTTACTGTTATTCCCAAAGGATATATCACCCCCTCCATGGATTTTGAAATATTTGAGTAGGGCTTTACATCCTGTCATATGCCTGGAGCCTCCACTATCTCCATACCAAAGGCTATCTAAGCATGCAGAAGCTCCCTGCACATGAAGTAAAAGGGTTAGTTCATTAGGGTTTCCAAAGCCAATAAGGCTTTGGATGGGGTCTCAACAGTGTCTGGGATGGATGCAGATTGATGGACAATGGTTAGGTCAGGGGTTTGGACAGTTTTAGGACTGTTTCTTTCTAACCACTATTGTGGGTTTTGACCAATCACCTGTTGATACCCAAAATGATGCCTGTTCACTCTAGGTTTAGAGGGCCTTTTGTAGGTCCCATAAACGTGTGGAATCCTTTGGTAAGATGATTGTCCCTTGCCTTTTCTGAATTGGGTGGCAGGGGGTGCATCAGTCACTTGAACATCTCTTTGGACAGATGTTTGATTCAGCTGTTTTGTAATAGTTGTTTGGACTGGCACAAACAGAGGTTGATTTTTGGTGAATTTGACAGATGATGTTGATGGACTCAAGGATGTTTTAGCAGTGTACTCATTCTTTTTTACATCAAAGTTTTTAAGATACACACATTCTTGAGTTTTGTGGTTTGGTTTACCACAGATGATGCAGCTTTCAGCAGGTACAATGACACTTTTTTTGTTTAAGTCATATGCTTTTAAATGGAAACAATCTTTTGTTAGATGATTCCTTTTTTCACAAAATTCACAAAACAAGTTTTTGATTTTTTCTCTCTTCTTTCTCTTTTCAGACTCCTTTGCAAGAGAGTTTTTAACCTCTGTTGGGATGTCCTTGAGAGGAATGACTTTTGCCTTTGGAGCTTTAACACCATCAGTGGTTATGAAATCCATGGGTTTAAAATTTTCAAGAATGTCACACTCATCAGACCATGTGGGTTTAAATTGGTATTTCTCAATTTCCTCAAAAGTAGATGATCCCACTGGTCTCTCAAGTGTGATTTTGTTACCAAGTTTATCAGTGATTTTCACTTCTTGGCCATTCTTGTTTGTTGGTTTAATTTTAGATGAACCAGCTTGTTTTCCAGCAGTGTTTACAAGATCATCATATTTTCTATATCCTACACCAAACTTGACATTGCTTTCAAGCTGTTTCTCAAGCATAACCTCATACCCTTTACAAGATTCCACCCATCTTTCACAGGTGATCTGGGTGGACTCCAACTCCTTTTTGCAAACTTGGTATTTTTCTACCATAGTTTGAAGTTGAGTCTTGGTTATGCTTTGCTCTTCTTGGAGACTGCTGATTTCTTTATCTTTTTCAGCCAATTTGTTTCTAAGTTCTTTTAATGACTTCTCAAATTTGACTTCATCAGATAAGACTTTATCCCTAAGTTTTTCATTTACCTCTTTGATGTTAGCAAATGCAATAATGCATTGGTCTGAACACAGTTTTTCAAGAACTTGAGGTGTTACCTTAGCAGCAGCCATCATGGCACAATCACATTTATAATCACCTTCTTCATCAGCTCTATCTTCTTTCTCATCTGCTTTCTTCTCTTCCTTTTCTTCTTTGTCATCTTCGGACCAGGGGTCAGACAGTGGTTCAATCAGGGTTTCTGAATTTTCTCCCAGCAGTAGTTCACCAGCAACTGCAGTAACCACTACTTCAGCCACTTTATCCACTGTTTCATCACTTAGCTGTTCACCTTCAATTTCTACCCTTTCTGGTATTGACTCTAATGCCATCAAACAAAATTCATCATTAGAAGGATCATTAAAAGCATTGAGTGCAAAATTTCCATCACCAAGCTCATCAGGCATGCTGCTCCAGTCAACAAAACCTTGGGTGAAAAAGCTTTGTTGATCTGGTTGTACCACTGTTGGTGCAGCTTGTTGAGGTGCAACAGGTTGCACTTGTGCCTGAGGGGCAGGGGTTTGAACATACTGAATTTGTGGAACAGTGGTTTGAACATAATGCACAGGCACAGGGGTTGCAGCATAGTGAGCAGTGTTAACATGGCAGCAGGGGTATATTGGGTATAGTGCACAGTGCTTTGGTGTTGTGGTCTAGGGTTTGAGCTGGGATGAGTGATTATTGGACCAGTGGTTTGACTCCTGCATTCCCTAGCAAAATGACCTAGCCTATTGCACTTGTAGCACTTAATTTTTGACTTATCCAACCCCACTTTTAAATTCCCATGTAACCCTGGGAATTTTCTCACTGTTCTTTTATAGAATTTGCTTGTTCTTACACTAAGCAAAGCCAATTGATGCAAAATGTCCATTTCTTCTAAGTCAGTGGGATCAAAGTGTTGCAAATCATTGAGTTCAAAACACAAGTTATCTGACATCTGGTTTTCACAATTTGCAGTAAAAGCATAATTGGCAGAGTGAGAATCAGGGTTGTTGAAATTTCCACCAGCAGTTATATCGATAAAGTGATCATAACCCTGATCCTTACTACTGCTACCAGATTCTTCCTGGCCAAAAAGAGCTGTGCTACCAAATGAATAATCATCAGCAACTTTGCCAGACTCTTGCAACTTCTTTTTCTGGTTTAACTCCCTTTCATAGGTCAGGAGTCTACCATGAAGTTGGGTCAGGGTCAGATCTTTGAACTCAGCAGAGTTTCTAGTAACAAATGCAATGGTATCCCATTTTTCTGGTAGTGATCTAAGGAACCTGCTATTTTGAGTTGAATTTGGAAATGTTACTTTAACAAGCCTTAGTTCACTAATGAGACAACTGAACCGTTCAAACTACTGAGTCAATGATTCACCCTTGATGTGACAAAATGTTTCATACTGCTGATTCAGAATTTCCCTATTGTTTTCAATGACTTCTTCTATTGCCCCAAACTGTTCCTTCAGTGCATCCCATAGCTCTTTGGCACTGTTACAATGTAACAGTCCAGGATAGATCTCATTGGGTAATGCGGATGCTATGATGCTAAATGCTTTGGCATCGAGTTCAAACTTTTGAAAATCAGTTTCAGTATAGTTTTCAGATGGTTTAGGTACGAACTTCTTTGCATCCTTAGCACTTGGCACCATAGGAACATGGGGACCAAAAACAACAGACCTCCAACATCCAGTGTTCTGTTGAGCAAGGATGTGACCCATCCTTCTCTGCCAGATGTTGTATTCATTTCGTTTAAGCATAGGTGGTTTGAAAAGAGAGCCAATGTTATTATTATCATCTTGTGATTGTGACGTCATCCTGGTTGTTTTACAGGTACTGATTAATCAACTTTGATGGTGATTAAACCTTACTCTGTTTTTCAACAAACGAACAAACTATCAGTATCAACGATTATGAGCTGAACCATTTATGTCAAAATGATTGTTAAATCAAATTTGACTGTCCAAGCTCTGATACCAATTGTTAGGATCTGAGTTTGGTTTTGATTGTGTTTTACGTTTGAATTAAAATGAAGATGAATGAATTGTGCTGCGGAATTAAGATGGAAGCAAACTTTTCACAATCAAACAGGAGAATTGCTTTTAACATACAAGTTTAACATTGAACCGAATGATTGAATTTAATTTCAACAACGATTACAATTTGCAAGTATGAAACAAACTCCCCCTCAGCCTGAGCTCACAGTATTTGTTCGTGCAGGAAGAAGATAGTGAAAGAGCTCATAGATCAGTACATAGCACTGTTCTATTTATAGGCACGAGCAAACCACTGAAGCATCTAAGCTGACGTCACCATGAAAGTGACATCTAACCTCCTAACAAACTCTAACCTCTGATCTATACAACCTCTACTATGCTAACTACTGTTATTACATTTCATTACATAAAGACATCTAAACTACTGCTGCATCCTTCCATTGATGTGAACCCAACAGTACTTGTCATGATCAGCAGAGCTTGACTCAAGGCAGTAGATTGAACAGCAGAGCTTTAATCTTTCATCAGTCTTTTACTTGATCAGCAGTTTGTAGGTCAGCAGTTTGTACGATCAGTAGATAGGAGGTCAGCAGATGTTGAAACCACTTTCAAGGGGAGAGATTTGTTTACATAACATCTGCTTATTCTGGATCCACTGCTCTGATCCAGTTTTGGCTTTAATTATCTGTTCCTTTGGTAGGGTTCAATCCCAACAAGTCTTCCCCGAAGACTTGCCAGGATTACCTCCTCAACGACAAGTCGAATTCCACATTGACTTTGTTCCAGGCGTCGCGCCTGTAGCTAAGGCACCTTATCGACTTGTGCCTTCAGAGATGCAAGAGTTGTCAGCGTAGCTTCAGGAGCTACTGGACAAGAGATTTATAAGACCAAGCTTCTCACCTTGGGGAGCTCCAATACAGTTCGTCAAGAAGAAGGACGGTAGTTTTCTTATGTGCATCGACTACTGAGAGTTGAACAAGTTAACCATCAAGAATCAGTATCGCTTACCGAGGATTGATGATATATTCGACCAACTTCAGGGATCAAGTTATTATTACAAGATCGATCTTCGATCAGGTTATCACCAGCTGCGGATTCAGGAAGAAAGTATACCGAAGACTGCCTTCAGAACTCGTTATGGATATTACGAGTTTCTAGTGATGCCGTTTGGGTTGATAAATGCGCCGGCAGTGTTTATGGATTTGATGAACCGGGTTTGCAAGCCATATCTCGATAAATTCATGATCGTATTTATCGATGATATTTTGATCTATTCGCGGACAAAGGAAGATCATGAGCAACACCTCAGAGCCATCTTAGAGCTGCTAAAGAAGGAGAAGCTCTACGCTAAGTTTTCGAAGTGCGGGTTTTAGATACGTGAGGTACAGTTCCTCGGTCACGTGGTAAACGAGGATGGTATTCATGTGGATCCCACCAAGATCAAGGCGATTAAGAATTGGGAAACTCCGAAGATGCCAACCGAGATCCGACAGTTTTTGGGTTTAGCGGGCTACTATTGCAGGTTCATTGAGGATACTCCAAGATCGCTCAACCGTTGACCTCCCTCACTCAAAAGGATAAGAAGTATGAATGGGGAGACATACAAGAAGAAGCTTTTCAATTGCATAAGAATAAGCTTTGCGATGCACCTATATTATCCCTACCCGAAGGCACCGATGACTTCGTGGTCTATTGGGACACCTCGGGTCAGGGTTTGGGTTGTGTGCTAATGCAACGCCAAAAGGTTATCGCTTATGCTTCACGCCAATTAAAGGTCCATGAGAAGAACTACACCACGCATGATTTGGAGTTAGGCGCAGTGGTGTTTGCTTTAAAGATTTGGCGATATTATCTATATGGTACTCGATGTACTATTTTACATATCACAAAAGCCTTCAGCACATATTTGATCAGAAAGAGCTCAATATGAGACAGCGAAGATGGGTTGAGTTGTTAAATGATTATGACTGCGGGATTAAATATCATCCAGGAAAGGTGAATGTGGTAGCAGACGCCTTAAGCCGAAAGGAAAGGATCAAGCCCATAAGGGTTAGGGCTTTAGAGATGATTATTCAAACAGACCTCTCGTTGCGTATTCGTACTGCACAGAAAGAAGCTCTTAAGAAAGAGAACATTAAAGATGAATATCTCCGAGGAATAGAGAAAAAGTTGGTACCCAACGAGGAAGGAACCTTGTATTTTATGGGACTTATTTGGGTTCCGCTTTTTGGTGGTCTTAGAGAGGTTATTTTTTATGAAGCTCATAAATCAAGGTACTCGATCCATCCAGGATCGGACAAGATGTACCAAGATTTGAAAGATTACTACTAGTGGCCAAGACTTAAAGGTGATGTTGCTACTTATGTTGGGAAGTGCTTAACTTGTGCCAAGGATTACTACATGTGGAAGTGGGAGCAGATTTCTATGGACTTCATAACCAAGTTACCTAGAACTCCCAGAGGTCATGATACGATTTGGGTAATCTTGAACCGATTGACGAAGTCTGCGCACTTCTTGCCGATTAGAGAGAAGGATAACACTGGTAAGCTAGCTGAGCTTTACCTAAGGGAGATAGTTGCACGTCATGGAGTGCCTATCTCGATTATATCGGACAGAGATGGACGGTTTGTGTCAAGGATTTGGCAATCCTTTCAAGAAGCTTTTGGTTCTCAGTTGAATCTGAGTACAGCTTTTCACCCGTAGACGGACGGATAGAGTGAGAGAACGGTTCAAACGTTAGAAGATATGCTATGTGCTTATGTAATGGATTTAGGTGGCAGTTGGGATACTTGTGCCACTATGTGTTGGATGGCACTATTATCCACTTGGTTTCCATTGTTATTGTTGTTCGGATTTTCATTATTCAGATTATCGTTATTTGGGTGGTTATCACTCTGGTTTTCATTGTTCAGGTTTTCCTGGTTCACTTCGTTGTCCATCTGAATTTTAAACATTTACCACGCATTAATAATCACAAAATAATATTTAATATAGCCAATCACATGACACGCACTTTGGTCAAAAGCGTCGATCATTGCGACTTTACTCTATTTTTATATAATATGCATCTACTACAAACCAGTACTGAATTTAAAATTACAATACCGACTGAAATTTAAATTACACTACTAGTAGTAGGCATCCGTAGTTTTTTTTTCATACACATACACACATATTTTATTATTATATTATATTTATTATTATAACCTTCTCCACCATCACTTCTACAGATATGGATTCATTCAGAAATCCATATTGCGCTCGTCGTACTTCCAGACGAGTCGCTCTCCCACCTGTCTCATCCTTTCACTATTCTCTAAAATTTCCTCACCAAATGTCCTAAGTTCTTGTACGTTTTCTGCACTCATTGGGGGTGCAGGTTCTAGGACTGGGTTCGGAATCTGGGGTGCGGGTTCCTGGTATGGAGGTGTAGGGGCCTGGTATGGGTAAGGATTCTCTAAAATCTCCCTAATGAATACATCGTTATCGTAATAGGGATCTAGAGGGCCCAACCCTAGGTAGGCTCCTAGGTTTTGCAAGGGCATGTCTTCGTGTATCGGGTAACGTTGCACATAGTCCCTATTGTCGTTCCACCATGGGTCGTAATTTGGGTCTAAGGGATTTGGTGCGGTTACCCTAGGTATCTCCTCCGGATTAAAATCATGCATTTCTACTTGATTTTTAGGGTTTTCTATTTCCATCGGTTGGTCAGGAAATGGTGGTTGTGGTTTGGGTGCTAACAGTTGTTCCAGGTTAGGGTTAGCTGCAGTGGTTGCTAAGATGTGGATGTTGGCTATACCCCTATTAATCATTTCCTGGGCATAGGCATCGGTTTCTCTTTTGGCTGCTGCTAGTGCTCTCTAGTCTTGTAACTTTTTCATACGCTTTCTACGCTCATGTGCTCCCCTACTGAACCATCCTCTCTTTTTCTGAGGGAATGGCTCTTCAGACTGAGCCTTAAACACGAATATTCCTTCTTCAGTATCAGCAGAGTACCCTGAGAGGGCAGGCTGAGAAGAGGCATCTTCGCTTCTAGGGGAACCAGACAATTGATGGTACGCGTCAGATGGTCCATGGTCGCTCATACTGTAAACTAACAAATAGTCAAATAACATATAACAAGAAAATACAATTATGCATGTATTCTCATAATTTATTTCCTAACGAATTGAATTTTGGGTGTCAGCAGAACACTTATGCGGCTGAATCAGTGGCTTAGCTCTGATACCACCTTCTGTCGCAACCCCCGTCCCCTAACAACCCGGGAACGGGTGGCCACTGCCAGTTTCGATGGTATCTGTTGTTTTATTCAATTTTGGCAGCGGAAATTACATCAGGATCGTAGTTAGGAAATATTTTATCAGAGTAAAATACCACACTTTCATAACATTAAACTCATGGGAATAAACCCAAGTTTTAAGTACACACATTTTCATAGGAATAAATCCTATTTTTATTTAATAAAAACATCTATTTATTTTAGGTAACTTTATGGCCACTTTTTCAAGCCTTCAGTGCTGTCCAGCTGGCTTCTATTTGGCTTTCACATTTTGTTACCTGAAACACGTTTAAAAACATTTTGTCAGTAGGAAATACTGGTGAGTGAATCCCAGTTCAATCAAGTTTTAATAAAATCCATTGTACAGTATTGAGGGCGGTCTCGTAATTACATTTGTTTCCAAGTCATACCAATTACCACCCACGGTACTGTCAAACCCGACTTGTGGAAATGTTACCCCTCGCAAGGCAGTAACAAATTTTGTATACAAAACCCCAACATATCGACGAGAATTGTATCCTTACAAATACTCAATAACTGCTTAATATATAATTAATTAAGTGAGGTTTTGTAAAAACAGTTTGCAAAAAGGAGATTACTCACATTGCTGTCTTAGATTTTCTGTAAGGATTTCCTGGAAATAATCTATAAATTACACAAATGCACGCGTGTTAGTATAATAACCCATTTTAACATTAGTAATACCCTCCCCGGGACGGCATTCCAACGACTACGTCGGGCAGAACCACGACAGCCGTTACGGAACCCTAGATCAATCGGGCAGAGTATCTAATACGTATCTAGGGGTTATGATACTTACAACGGAGCAGAACTTCGTTATTTAGGGGGTTATTATGCCCGAGTATAGTGCCTACTATAAGAAATTTTGAGAGAGAAAGTCGAATTTTGAACGATCAGACTGAAGGCTCAAGCTCCAGCTTTATAGGGGCTGATTCTGGGTTCGTTGTGCCCCGCATAGCCCACAGCCAGGGCCTTCGCGGCCCGCGACTAGGTGCGTAGGGCCTAGCTCTGATTCGTCACCCTGTATAGCTTCGCTACGTGGCGGCTTCCGGAGGAGGGCGGGTAGCTAGCCCCGTCGCGGCCCGCGTTGACTAAAGACAAGGGGCGTCGCTCCCCGCGACGACCCAATTATTTATGTTTTTACTTTATTTTTAATGTTAAATCATATTTTGGGCTCGGTTTTCACATACGGGGTGTATTTAGAGACATATAGGGATATTCTAATATATTTTAGAGGTGTCGAAAATATTTCGAGGGTGTTGGTTTAATTTAGTGTTGTTATATCCTCCCACCTTGTTTTAGAGCTCGTCCTCGAGGTCTACTGGAACAAGTGTGGATATTTACTTTGCATTTCTGATTCAAGCTCCCATGTGTATTATGGTCCTCTTTTGGAGTCCCACTTCACTTTGACCAGAACTAATCTCTTATGCTTGAGGTTCTTGACTTTCCTGTCTTCAATCTGTAGAGGTCTCTCTACAAACTTAAGTTGTTCATTTACCTCTATATCCTTAAGAGGCACTACAAGTGATTCATCAGTTAGGCATTTCTTGAGATTAGATACATGAAATACATCATGTATTCCTGCCATTTCCTCTGGCAGTTGTAGCTGATAGGCTACAGGTCCTAGTCTTCTAATAATCTCAAAAGGTCCAACATACCTGGGACTTAGCTTTCCTCTTTTGATGAATCTTACCACTCCTTTCCAAGGAGAGACTTTTAACAATACTTTATCTCCTACTTGAAATTCCAACGGTTTGCATCGGTTATCATCATAGCTTTCTGTCGATCACGCGCTGCTTTCAGTCGTTCCTTGACTTGAATAATCTTGTCGGTTGTTTCTTTTACTATCTCAGGTCCAGATAGTTGCTTTTCTCCAATTTCTGCCCAACAGACTGGGGTTCGGCACTTTCGTCCATAAAGTGCTTCGAATGGTGCAACATTGATACTTGTGTGATAACTGTTATTATAAGAAATTCTATTAAAGGTAAGTGATCGTCCCAGTTACCTCCGAAATCAATTACACAAGCTCTAAGCATGTCTTCCATTGTCTTAATTGTCCTTTCGCTTTGTCCGTCTGTTTGAGGATGATAAGTTGTGCTTAGATTTAGCTTGGTTCCCATTGCTTTTTGGAAACTTGTCCAAAAATGAGAGGTAAAACGACTGTCCCTATCAGAAACAATTGATAAAGGAATTCCATGTAATGAAACTATTTCATTTACATACAATTTAGCTAACTGTTCCATACTGATAGTTTCTTTCATTGGTAGGAAATGAGCTGACTTGGTTAGCCTATCTACAATCACCCAGATTGTATCATTAACTTTGCTTGTTTTTGGTAATTTGGTAACAAAATCCATTGTTATCAATTCCCATTTCCATACAGGCATTTCTAACTGTTGCAGCAATCCTGAGGGTTTCTGATGTTCAGCTTTAACTTGTGAACAAGTTAAACATTTGGAAACATAGGCTGCTATATCCTTTTTCATTCCTATCCACCAAAAATTCTTTCTTAAATCCTGATACATCTTATCACTTCCAGGATGCATCGTATATTTGGACTTATGGGCTTCTTCTAATATACTATGACGCAGGTTCCCTAGTTTAGGTATCCACATTCTTTTCTTATGGAATCTCCAAATTCCATCTGTTCCTTGTTCTAATTCCTTAATCATCCTTTTTAATTTTGCAGTATCATCCTTGATTACTGATTCTTGTGCTTTTCTAATTTGATCATTTAAATCTACTTGTAGATTTAATTTAAGAGAATGTACCCTTTTTGGCTTTTCGTGATATTTCCGGCTTAAAGCATCAGCCACTACATTTTCCTTTCCCGCATGATACTGGATATTACAATCATACTCACTAAGAATCTCCATCCAGCGTCTTTGTCTCATATTTAACTCTTTTTGCCCGAAAACATACCTTAAACTTTTATGATTAGTGAATATGGTAAACTTACTACCATAAAGGTAATGTCTCCAAATTTTAAGGGCAAAAATTATAGCTCCTAATTCCAAGTCATGAGTTGAATAATTCTCTTAATGATTCTTAAGTTGTCTAGATGCGTAGGCTATAACCTTTTGACGTTGCATTAACACACATCCATAACCTAACTTAGAAGCGTCACAATAGACTACAAGATCTTCAGTTCCTTCTGGTAACGCTAGTATGGGTGCATGGGTTAGTCTTTGCTTAAGAATTCTAAATGCTTCTTCTTGTTTTGGTCCCCATTCAAACTTAATGGATTTACAGGTTAACTTAGTTAAGGGAATGGCTATTCTAGAAAAATCTTGAATAAATCTTCTATAATAACCAGTCAATCCTAAGAAACTTCTAACCTCGGTTGGCGACTAAGGGGTTTTCCATTTGGTAATCGCCTCGATCTTGGTTGGATCTACATGAATTCCTTCATGGTTGACTAAATGTCCAAGAAACTGTACCTGTTCTAACCAAAACTCGCACTTTGAAAACTTAGCATAAAGCTTTTCTTTTCTTAGTAAGCTTAGAAGTGCGTGCAAATGCTTTGCATGATCTTCTTTATTTTTAGAATATATAAGAATATCATCTATAAAGACAATTATGAATTTATCCAAATATGGCTTACATATTCGGTTCATCATGTCCATAAATGCAGCTGGGGCATTGGTTAAACCAAATGGCATGACAGTAAATTCATAATGGCCATACCTTGTTCTGAATGCGGTCTTAGGAATGTCCTCTTCCTGTACCTTTAATTGATGATATCCTAACCTTAAATCGATTTTAGAGAAAAATCGAGCTCCTTGCAACTGATCGAACAGATCATCGATTCTCGGTAATGGGTACCGATTCTTAATTGTGACCTTGTTCAATTCACGATAATCAATGCACATAAAATTGGTGCTCCCCATGGCGATGAGCTTGGCTGTATAAATCCTTTCTCCAACAACTCGTCTAACTGTTTCTTCAGTTCTTTCATTTCTGCGGGTGCCAAACGGTAGGGTGCTTTGGCAATTGGTGTTGTTCCTGGCAGTAGGTGGATTCTAAATTCAACTTCCCTGTCTAGCGGTAGTCCTGGCAATTCTTCTGGAAATATATCTGAAAACTGAGACACTACTAGAATATCTTTTAGTTCTTTTCCTTTAGTGTTAGTGATTATAGAAATCAAATACACTATAGATCATTTTCTTATACAATTTGCAGTTTTCATTAAAGAGATGAATTTCGTGGATCTAGATGGTTTATCTCCTTTCATTGTGATCTTTTCACCCCTTGGTGAATTTACTTGGATTGACTTTTGATCACATAAAATACTAGCTTTATTGGCTATTAACCAATCCATTCCTAATACGATATCAAATCCTGCCAGATTCATTGGGTAAAGATTTGCAATAAACTTTTGATTTAAAAATTCTATTCTTGCTCCTTGCAAGATTTCAGAAATCCTAACCGTTTCTCCATTTGTTGTCTCTACTAGACATTCTCGGGAGAGTTTAGTTAATGGTTGATTTAGAAGTTTGCAAAATGAAGTATTAATAAAACTTTGGTTCGCACCAGAGTCAAATAATACTTTAGCAAAAACATCATTAACTAAAAACGTACCGGCTATCACGTCTGGAATCATCTTGGCTTCATCTGCAGTCAGAACAAATGCTCTAGCATTTTTAGTGTTCTTATTGTTCGCAGCTGGAGCCAATTTCGGACAATTTGGCTTGATGTGACCTTTTTCTCCACAGTTGAAGCACAGTCCATTACTGGATTTCCTCCTGCAATCTTCTTCCTTGTGTCCTGGCATTTTGCAGAAATTGCAGTGAGTGGAGCATTTTCCTGAATGCTTCTTTTTGCAGGCCTTGCAGTATGGTGCAGAGGTAGAACCTACATTCCTACTGTTGGAATTCCAAAAACGAAATTCTTGGGTAAGCCTTTGAGCTAGGTTTCTCCTTTGTTCTTCTTCTCGTGTACGGATTAATTCATCTGTCAAGGTATTTGCTAGTTCTACAGCTTCTTCTATGGTTTGCGGTCTAGCTGCCTTGACTACATGCCTAATTTCTCCAATTAATCCCCAGATGTATCGGGAGATTAATACCGGTTCTGGTGATGCAAGGGTTGGTACTATTCTAGCATATTCAAAGAATGTGGTAGTATAACCCTTATTATCTACCCCGGTCATTCTAAGGTTCAGAAACTTATTCGCTATCTGTTCCTTTTCATTGAGGGGGCAGAATTTCCTTTCTACCATATTTTTAAATTCCTCCCATTCCATATTGTATACCCTATCACTTCCTCTTGACTGGAGGATAGTGTTCCACCATTCCAAGGCTGAGTTTTTAAATAGATTTGAAGCAAACATTATCTTGTCTTCTTCAGCACACTTGCTTATCTTTAAAACAACCTCAGTCTTTTCTATCCAGCATAGAGCTGCAATGGGTCCTTCATTGCCCGAGAATTCTATTGGTTTGCAGGACCAGAATTCTTTATAAGAACAACCATAAGGCATGGTTCTTCTTCTTTTGGGAATGGGCACTTGAAGTACAGGTCCATTGTTTACGCTGTGTTCTGGTTCAGTTGGTCGCTTACTGCTATGCTTACTTTTATTTTCCGCGTCCTTAACAGTTTGAATAATAAATGGCATTGCATCTATGATTCCTTGTGCCACTATGTGTTGGATGGCACTATTATCCACTTGGTTTCCATTGTTATTGTTGTTCGGATTCTCATTATTCATATTATCGTTATTTGGGTGGTTATCACTCTGATTTTCATTGTTCAGGTTTTCCTGGTTCACTTTGTTGTCCATCTGAATTTTAAACATTTACCACGCATTAATAATCACAAAAAAATATTTAATATAGCCAATCACATGACACGCACTTTGGTCAAAAGCGTCGATCATTGCGACTTTACTCTATTTTTATATAATATGCATCTACTACAAACTAGTACTGAATTTAAAATTAAAATACCGACTGAAATTTAAAATTACACTACTAGTAGTAGGCATCCGTAGTTTTTTTTTCATACACATACACACATATTTTATTATTATATTATATTATTATTATTATTATTATTATTATAACCTTCTCCACCATCACTTCTACGGATATGGATTCATCCAGAAATCCATATTGCGCTCGTCGTACTTCCAGACGAGTCGCTCTCCCACCTCTCATCCTTTCACTATTATCTAAAATTTCCTCACCAAATGTCCTAAGTTCTAGTACGTTTTCTGCACTCATTGGGGGTGCAGGTTCTAGGACTGGGTTCGGAATATGGGGTGCGGGTTCCTGGTATGCAGGTGTAGGGGCCTGGTATGGGTAAGGATTCTCTAAAATCTCCCTAATGAATACATCGTTATCGTAATAGGTGTAACACCCCGTGTTTCGAAAGTCAAAGTCAAAGTCAAGATTGAAATCAAAGGAAGACAAGATTGCTAATTGTGATCTGTCTCTCCTTGCTCAATTCCTGTTTTGACTTCTTTGACCTGTAATTAGTCTATTTTGTTTTCACTTTAGTTGTATTATGTGGAGTAAGTGTCAATAATCACAATAATCGACGTGTGTTATTCGCTATTTAATCGATGTACGACTGTGAACTATAGGAAGTAACAATGCGATAAAGTCAACTAAACGCTAATCAATCTAACTTAATCAACATCGAATCGCAATCGAACTCGAAACTCGAATTACGCATTTTGGTTATTGTTATACGTGTGTGTGTGCCTTATGCGTTACTTGTGCATGTTTATTTATGTTATGTGTGGTAATCAATCGAAACGCAATCGCAATCGAACTCAATCGCAATCGAAACAGTATGGTAATTGGTGGAGAAGAGACATTGCGAGATATGAGTAGTTGGGATTAAAAGTAATTTGAATAGGAAACTCTATCGCATTCGCAACGCTCGCCATCGAAATCGAAACATCAAAACTAGTCCCACCGAACACTCGAACGAGGTGACTGATCGACCAGGCGACAAGCCGATCGACCAGCCGACCGATCGGACTGCTGTCCGATCGGACAGGCTGTCCGCACGGGCTGCCTAGCCAATCGACCAGCCCTTTCCTCTTTGGGTAACCCTATAAATACCCCTTGTCACTCTCAAACTTTCTACTTTTGGCAACTGACGTCCGACCAGCTCGTGCTCCCCACCTTTTCTTCGATTTCTCTCAATTCTGGTAAGATCTCGTCCTAAATCTTGTACTTCCTTAATCTACACGCACTCCTACACCTTTCTATCTTTTGAATCTTAACTTTTAACCGTGAAATCATCAAGATTCATGGTGTTCTAGGATGACGTCATCATGTGTTCTTGAAGAACTTCATGTTTTGACCTTAACTTAGATCTAACCGATTTCCACACAAACAAACAAAGATCTTTTATAGATCTAGACATATTCATGGTGAAAAGGATTGAGAGAAGGTTTTCCAACTTTCTTCCAACTCTTTTACACTCAATGCACTCAAAACCGATAGAATCGGAGCTCGTGCCGACTTACTACTCATTCATGCGGTTGGGTTGGCTCAAGATCCGTATTCTATCAACGAGGTTAACGATTTCGGGTTAAACATGGAACACCGTCTCGAACCATCCACTGATCGGGTTTGGGTGATTCCTATCCGGTCAGGAGCACCAAGTATGGACGAGGTTTCTGTTGCTTAACACGCTATCAAAATATCTCGATAAAACGACAAATCATCAAAACAACCAAGTGTAAGACGAACAGGTCGACCAGGACGGAGTGCCGTCCGAACGGACTGCCATCCGAACGGACAGCCAAACTGAACGACTGGCCACCCGTACGACTTGCACCTTGGTCCCACACTTAACCATTTTTGCCAACCCTTGAAGTCTGAATGTTGAACGAATTGCTGTCCGATCGGACTACCATCCGATCGAACTGCCATCCGAATCATGAGACATTTAAACTTAAACAATTTTCAACATGTTCAATGCACAAAGGATGCCACCCGATCGAACAACCGTCCGATCGAGTGACAACCTGCTGTGAACTTGTTCTCACTGAGGTGCCCAACCAAACAAGTTCACTGCTGTGAACTTGTTCATCTGGACCCCATCACCCACGACTCTCTCGTCAAGAACAGAGCGACAAACGCCTTGCTGCCATCCTCGCGAAACAAGTGGCCAAGGTTGTGCCTCAGATCATGAGTGAAAGTTACGAGAATGTTAGCAAATCGTCTGAGGAGTCTAGAACCGAAGCTCCTAAAGTTGCCACCAAGACTGCTTTCAGCTTCAAGCAGTTCAAGGCTTGAGGTCCGAAGGAATTCACTGGAGAAGATGGCCCGACGGCTATGTTTTAATGGTTTGATTCCATCGAAGTCACTCTACGCCAGAGTGGATGTCCGGAAAATCTCCGCACTCTAAACGCTACCGGCGTCTTCCAGTCCCGCGCACAAGACTGGTGGACGGCCGAGAGAAACAAACGCGGGAACGATGCAGCTTATGAGCTGACGTGGGAAGAGTTGAAGGCCATCATGATGGATGAGTTCTGTCCTCCCCATGAACGCCAAAAGCTGGAGGACGAATTCGGGAACATTAAGCAGAAGGAAGGTGACAACGCTGCCATGACTGCTCGCTTTAAGCAGCTCAGCATCATCTGTCCCGATCAAGTGAAGACGTCCGGCATGGCGATCAAGAAGTACATCCGAGCCCTACCCGACTGTGTTGCGGATTTTGTGCATGCTGCAAAGACCGCAACAATCGAAGAAACTTACTTGCTTACCGCCGAAATCAATGACAAGCGGGTAAAAGCTGGTTTTTGGGATAAACTTCGAATAACCTGCATCAAGCTACCACCGCACCAACTGTTGAAACCGCCACCGCTCAATCGTCAAAATCCTCACGCCGCAAGAAGAAGAACAACAACAGCAGTTCCAGCAACAAGAATTGTGCTGTCACTACCACTGCTGCTCCACTTCAAGTCGTATCGGCTCAACAGAAGCACCACCACCGTCCAACACCAGCTACTTATGCACTGCCAGCAAAGCATGCATACACAGGCCCCCACCCTGCTTGCCCGACATGCTCTTATCATGACCCGGTGGGTCTTGCCTGTCGTTTCTGCGCTCACTGCAATATGTACGGCCACTTCACTGTCAACTGCCGTACTGGTCCCCATCAAGCACTAGCTCAAGCTACTGCTCATCAAGCTCTACTCCCAGCCCTGCAAGGCCAACAAGCGGCTCAGGCACCCACGGTCAACGCCCGAGTTTGCTTCGCATGTGGTGATCCCAACCACTTCGCGAATATATGCCCGAACAGGGTTGTGAAACAAGAGCCACAGCAGCAGCAACAACATCAGCAGCAACAGCCTCAGCAGCAGCAACAAGCCGCACGCGCCAGAACATTCAACATCAATGTGCGCCAAGCCCAGACTAACAACAACGTAGTCAATGGTACGTTCCTTGTGAATGGTATTTATGCATCGTGTTTGTTTGATACTGGAGCCGATAATTGCTTTGTGTCATTTGAGTTCGAAAAACTCCTTAGTCGTAAGCGCTCCCAACTCTCCTCGACGTTCGATGTTGAAGTCGCCACTGGAAGAACTGTCGCCGTAAATTCTGTTCTTCGTGATTGTACCCTTGAGCTCAACAATCACATTTTCCCAATCGACCTTATTCCAATGCAACTCGGAAGTTTTGACGTCATAGTAGGCATGGACTTTCTTCGTGAAAACCATGCTGAAGTTGTGTGCTTCGATAAGATGATTCGATTCTCGCTCGCGAATGGTGATTTATTGTGTGTCTACGGTGAAACTGCTTCGAAAGGTCTCAAGCTCATGTCATGTGTCCAAGCTAGCAAGTATCTCCGTAAGGAATACAGAGCTTTCTTCACTAACATTGCAGTAGCGGAGAAGGAAAAGAAAGGAAAGACAGAAGTGAAAGACGTTCCTGTGGTTCGTGAATTTCCTAATGTGTTCCCTGACGATCTTTCTGGACTTCCGCCAAGTCGTGATATCGACTTTCGTATTGACCACATTCCTGGAGCCAATCCTGTTGCCAAAGCTCCTTACCGACTCGCACCATCCGAAATGCTTGAACTCTCAAACCAACTCCAGGAATTACTTGAGAAATGCTTCATTCGCCCGAGCACCTCTCCTTGGGGCGCGCCAGTCCTCTTCGTCAAAAAGAAGGATGGGTCGTTCCGGATGTGCATCGACTATCGGGAACTGAATAAGTTAACTATCAAGAACCGCTATCCCCTGCCTCGCATTGACGATTTGTTTGATCAGCTACAAGGTGCTACATGCTTCTCGAAGATCGATCTAATCTCAGGCTATCACCAACTACGCATTCAGGAGGATGATATACCCAAAACCGCTTTTCGCACCCGATATGGCCATTACGAATTCGTTGTTATGCCTTTTGGATTAACCAACCCACCCGCGGTCTTTATGGACCTGATGAATTGCGTGTGTAAACCATATCTCGATCGCTTCGTCATCGTGTTCATCGACGATGTCTTGATCTATTCCAAAACGAAAGCCGAACACGCACAACATCTACGTTTGGTTCTCGAGCTACTCCAGGGGAATCGACTCTATGCCAAGTTCTCTAAGTGTGAATTTTGGCTGGAGGAGGTTCAGTTTCTGGCTCACATTGTAAATAGTCAAGGTATTCACGTTGATCCCGCGAAGATTGAAGCCGTTAAGAGTTGGATTACACCTAAGAACCCGTCTGAAGTCCGTTCTTTTCTCGGACTAGCGGGCTATTATCGACGATTTATCGATGGATTCTCAAAGATCGTTGTGCCGCTTACCGCTCTCACGCATAAAGACAAGCCTTTTGTTTGGGGAACTGAACAAGAGTCTGCTTTCCAAACCCTCAAGCACATGCTTTGCAATGCTCTTGTTCTCACATTGCCCGACGGAAACGACGACTTCATTGTCTATTATGATGCTTCCAACCTTGGTCTTGGTTGTGTTCTTATGCAGCGAGACAAGGTTATAGCTTACGCGTCTCATCAGCTCAAAATCCACGAGAAGAACTATACAACCCATGATCTCGAGCTAGGCGCAGTTGTTTTTGCGTTAAAGATTTGGCGACACTACCTGTATGGTACCAAGTGTACGATCTTCACCGATCATAGGAGCCTACAACATATCTTTGATCAGAAAGAACTTAATATGCGTCAACGTCGATGGGTAGAACTTCTCAACGATTACGACTGTGAGATTCGCTATCACCCAGGCAAAGCAAATGTCGTTGCCGACGCTCTCAGTAGACGGAGTTATTTGCTCAGCATTCGTGATACTCAAGCCCAATACGACCTTGAAACTCTCATCCGCGAAGCCCAGCATGCTTGTTTTAATGAACGCACTCTGAAGAAGGAACGAATCTACCACGATGGAGCCCAGCTTGTGAATAAGCCGAATGGGATATTCCACTATCTGGATCGAATTTGGATCCCTAAACGGACTGAATTGCGAAAGATATTGATGGATGAAGCCCATAAATCTCGGTATTCTATTCATCCCGGTGCCGATAAAATGTACCAGGACCTTCGCTACAAGTACTGGTGGCCGGGCATGAAAAGGGATATTCCTCTCTACGTTGGGAAGTGCCTGACTTGTGCAAGGGTCAAGGCTGAACACCAAAGACCCTCTGGCTTACTCGAACAACCGCCAATCCCTATGTGGAAGTGGGAGAGTATAGCTATGGACTTCATAACAAAGCTTCCGCACACGTCATCAGGTCACGACAGCATCTGGGTTGTTGTTGACCGTCTAACCAAATCAACTCACTTTCTTCCCATACGAGAATACTACAAGGTAGAACGATTAGCCCGAATCTACACCAACGAGATCATTTGTAATCATGGGACGCCTCGCGACATCATCTCTGATCGTGATGCTCAGTTTACCTCGCGATTGTGGGAAACGTTTCAAACGGCTCTCGGTACTACGCTTAACTTAAGTACCGCATTCCACCCTCAAACCGACGGCCAGACTGAAAGAATGATCCGTACTCTTGAAGACATGCTCCGTTCGTGTGTCATAGACTTTGGTGGTAATTGGGATGCATACCTACCGTTAGTTGAATTCTCGTACAACAACAGTTATCATTCCAGCATTCAAATGGCACCATTTAAGGCTCTATACAGAAGAAAATGTCGATCGCCTATTGTGTGGCACGAGATCGGTCACTCGCAATTAACCGGTCCCGAGCTATTGCAAGAAACGACTGACAAAGTCCTCTAAATACGAGACAACTTGTTGAAAGCTCGAAGTCGACAAAAAAGTTACGCCGATAGACGACGCAAGCCCCTTGAATTTGACATTGGCGACTACGTACTCCTAAAGGTATCACCTTGGAAGGGTGTGGTCAGATTCGGCAAGAAAGGGAAACTAGCGCCTCGATATGTTGGACCTTTTAAGATTCTGGAAAGAATCGGAAAAGTCGCCTACAGACTCGAACTACCGGAGGAACTCAGTAATGTTCACCCGACTTTCAATGTGTCAAACCTCCGAAAATGCATGGCTGAGCATGATTTAATTATACCTCTCGATGACCTCCAAGTAAACGAAACACTACACTTCGTGGAGAAGCCTATCGAAATCATGGATCGCCAAACCAAGCAGCTCAGACGCTCGCGCATTCCTATTGTGAAAGTCCGATGGGAAGGCAAACGAGGCGCAGAGTTCACTTGGGAACTCGAAAGCGACATGAAGGCGAAGTACCCGCAGTTGTTTGTTATAGCTTCGGCCTAATTTCGGGACGAAATTCCCTCAACTAGGGGAGGCTGTAACACCTCGTGTTTCGAAAGTCAAAGTCAAAGTCAAGATTGAAGTCAAAGGAAGACAAGATTGCTAATTGCGATCTGTCTCTCCTTGCTCAATTCCTGTTTTGACTTATTTTACCTGTAATTAATCTATTTTGTTTTCACTTTAGTTGTATTATGTGGATTAAGTGTCAATAATCACAATAATCGATGTGTGTTATTCGCTATTTAATCGATGTACGACTGTGAACTATAGGAAGTAACAATGCGATAAAGTCAACTAAACGCTAATCAATCTAACTTAATCAACATCGAATCGCAATCGAACTCGCAACTCGAATTACGCATTTTGGTTATTGTTATACGTGTGTGTGTGCCTTATGGGTTACTTGTGCATGTTTATTTATGTTATGTGTGGTAATCAATCGAAACGCAATCGAAACTCAATCGCAATCGAACTCAATCGCAATCGAAACAGTATGGTAATTGGTGGAGAAGAGAAAGTGCGAGATATGAGTAGTTGGGATTAAAAGTAATTTGAATAGGAAACTCTATCGCATTCGCAACGCTCGCCATCGCAATCGAAACATCAAAACTCGTCGCACTGAACACTCGAACGAGGTGACTGATCGACCAGGCGACCGATCGGACTGCTGTCCGATCGGACAGGCTGTCCGCACGGGCTGCCTAGCCGATCGACCAGCCCTTTCCTCTTTGGGTAACCCTATAAATACCCCTTGTCACTCTCAAACTTTCTACTTTTGGCAACTGACGTCCGACCAGCTCGTGCTCCCCACCTTTTCTTCGATTTCTCTCAATTCCGGTAAGATCTCATCCTAAATCTTGTACTTCCTTAATCTACACGGACTCCTACACCTTTCTATCTTTTGAATCTTAACTTTTAACCATGAAATCATCAAGATTCAAGGTGTTCTAGGATGACGTCATCATGTGTTCTTGAAGAACTTCATGTTTTGACCTCAATCCACCAAGAATAACTTAGATCTAACCGATTTCCACACAAACAAACAAAGATCTTTTATAGATCTAGACATATTCACGGTGAAAAGGATTGAGAGAAGGTTTTCCAACTTTCTTCCAACTCTTTTACACTCAATGCACTCAAAACCGATAGAATCGGAGCTCGTGCCGACTTACTACTCATTCATGCGGTTGGGTTGGCTCAAGATCCGTATTCTATCAACGAGGTTAACGATTTCGGGTTAAACATGGAACATCGTCTCGAACCGTCCACTGATCGAGTTTGGGTGATTCCTGTCCGGTCAGGAGCACCAAGAATGGATGAGGTTTCTGTTGCTTAACACGTTATCAAAATATCTCGATAAAACGACAAATCATCAAAACAACCAAGTGTAAGACGAACAGGTTGACCAGGACGGAGTGCCGTCCGAACGGACTGCTGTCCGAACGGACAGCCAAACCGAACGACTGGCCACCCGTACGACTTGCACCTTGGTCCCACACTTAATCATTTTTGCCAACCCTTGAAGTTTGAATGTTGAACGAATTGCTGTCCGACCGGACTACCATCCGATCAAACTGCCATCCGAATCATGAGACATTTAAACTTAAACAATTTTCAACATGTTCAATGCACAAAGGATGCCACCCGATCGAACAACCTTCCGATCGAGTGACAACCTGCTGCGAACTTGTTCTCACTGAGGTACCCAACCGAACGGGTTGCCATCCGATCGAACGACCGTCCGATCGACCGGCCCGAAAGGTAGAGGTACTTCAATGTTTTCAAAATGCTACAATGAAAACTTCAAAAGTCAAACCATTGTACACAAACACATCTTTCCCAATGGAAGAAACAATCCACTCGAACAGTCCTCCGACCGGATGACCGTCCGAACGGACTACCAACCGCACGACTGGCTGTCTGATCGGACTACCATCCGATGGAACTGCTGTCCGATCCACATACACTTTGTATCGTTTTGCGCGCCACTTATCGTTATGCTATCTTACTGTTCAGGCTAACTCTACTCTCTAGCGCTCCCTTTAATCCATCAATCGCTGTGAGTATACTCGATCCCTTTTTGCTTTACGCACTTTTGGGTGTTACATACGTTACTTAATCTAAATCACATCGAACACACTACGCAATACTTTTAACGCTAACCGTTACCGCATGTTATACGTGACTTAATAAATTCTTGTTTGTTATGTTTACACATGGAATGCTGTCTACATGCCTTAGCAACGATAGTACTATAGTTTGGACTCAGCACCCGCTCACGCGGGGGTTGTTAAGGACAATTATTTGCATGGATTACAATGGTGATCATGTATTACGAACTGCCTTGGGCAGTCAACCCACAGTCATTGGTATCGATAGGTTCATGTCGATAACTAACATGCTTCGTTTCACTCAGTGTACGTGTTGGTTATGCGTAAACTATTTCGAACACTATATGCTATTATCAAACTTGTATGCTCACCTTTACACTATGTGTATTGACTTTTATTTTAACGTATTTGACAGGTGCTTAAGATGTCTATTTGCTTGGAAATCAAAGCTAGGAAAGAGTCCTAGAAACCAACAAATAGTTGTCTGTACTAATGAAACCGAGGCTAGGGAAGGTCTAGAAACAATGAACAATTGTCTGTAATAAAAATCTAAGTTGTCGGAACAGAACAATTTGCCTAGATCTTTTCTGTAATAATTGTATTAGCTTATATGACATGGTATGGGACATGTGCTTTAAATATTTGGTAAATATAGTCGTTATGAAAACTTCTGGACAATCTGTTTCGCTCAGTGCCGTGCCCCGATGTTTCCGCCATCAGTTAGGGTGTGACAATAGGGATCTAGAGGGTCCAACCCTGGGTAGGCTCCTAGGTTTTGCATGGGCATGTCTTCGTTTATCGGGTAACGTTGTACATAGTCCCTATTGTCGTTCTACCATGGGTCGTAATTTGGGTCTAAGGGATTTGGTGCGGGTACCCTAGGTATCTCCTCCGGATTAAAATCATGCATTTCTACTTGATTTTCAGGATTTTCTATTTCCATCGGTTGGTTAGGAAATGGTAGTTGTGGTTTGGGTGCTAACAGTTGTTCCAGGTTAGGGTCAGCTGCAGTGGTTACTAAGATGTGGATGTTGGCTATACCCCTATTAATCATAACCTGGCATAGGCATCGGTTTCTCTTTTGGCTGCTGCTAGTGCTCTCTGGTCTTGTAACTTTTTCATACGCTTTCTACGCTCATGTGCTCCCCTACTGAACCATCATCTCTTTTTCTGAGGGAATGGCTCTTTAGACTGAGCCTTAAATACAAATATTCCTTCTTCGGTATCAGCAGAGTACCCTGAGAGGGCAGGCTGAGAAGAGGCACCTTCGCTTCTAGGCGAACTAGACAATTGACGGTACGCGTCAGATGGTCCTTGGTCGCTCATACTGTAAACTAACAAATAGATAAATAATACATAACAAGAAAATACAATTATGCACGTATTCCCATAATTTATTTCCTAACGAATTGAATTTTGGGTGTCAGCAGAACACTTCTGTGGCTGAATCAATGGCTTAGCTCTGATACCACCTTCTGTCGCAACCCCCATCCCCTAACAACCCGGGAACGGGCGGCCGCGGCCAGTTTCGGTGGTATCAGTTGTTTTATTCAATTTTGGCAGCGGAAATTACATCAGGATCGTAGTTAGGAAATATTTTATCAGAGTAAAATACCACACTTTCATAACATTAAACTCATGGGGATAAAACCCAAGTTTTAAGTACACATATTTTCATAGGAATAAATCCTATTTTTATTTAATAAAAACATCTATTTATTTTAGGTAACTTTATGGCCACTTTTTCAAGCCTTCAGTGCTGTCCAGCTGGCTTCTATTTGGCTTTCATATTTTGTTACCTGAAACGCGTTTAAAAACATTTTGTCAGTGGGAAATACTGGTGAGTGAATCCCAGTTCAATCAAGTTTTAATAAAATCCATTGTACAGTATTGAGGGCGGTCTCGCAATTACATTTGTTTCCAAGTCATACCAATTACCACCTACGGTACTGTCAAACCCGACTTGTGGAAATGTTACCCCTCGCAAGGCTGTAACAAATTTTGTATACAAAACCCCAACATACCGACGATAATTGTATCCTTACAAATACTCAATAACTGCTTAATATATAATTAATTAAGTGAGGTTTTGTAAAAACAGTTTGCAAAAAGGAGATTACTCACATTGTTGTCTTAGATTTTCTGTAAAGATTTCCTGGGAATAATATATAAATTACATAAATGCACGCGTGTTAGTATATAACCCATTTTAACATTAGTAATACCCTCCCCGAGACGGCATTCCAACGACTACGTCGGCCAGAACCACGACAGCCGTTACGGAACCCTAGATCAATCGGGCAGAGTATCTCATACGTATCCAGGGGTTATGATACTTACAACGGAGCAGAACTTCGTTATTTAGGGGGTATTATGCCCAAGTATAGTGCCTACTATAAGAAATTTTGAGAGAGAAAGTCGAATTTTGAACGATCAGACTGAAGGCCCGAGCTCCAGCTTTATAGGGGCTAATTCTGGGTTCGTCGCGCCCCGCGTAGCCCACAGCCAGGGCCTTCGCGGCCCGCGACTAGGTGCGTAGGGCCTAGCTCTGATTCGTCACCCTGTATAGCTTGTCCACGTGTCGCCACGTGGCGGCTTCCGGATGAGGGCGGGTGGCCAGCCCCGTCGCGGCCCGCGTTGACTAAAGACAAGGGGCGTCGCACCCCGCGACGACCCAATTATTTTTGTTTTTATTTTATTTTTAATGTTAAATCATATTTTGGGCTCGGTTTTCACATACGGGGTGTATTTAGAGACATAAAGGGATATTCTAATATATTTTAGAGGTGTCAAAAATATTTCGAGGGTGTTGGTTTAATTTAGGGTTGTTATCGTGTGGCACGCTTTGGGAAGCGTGGTAAGATAAACCCACGATATATCAGGCCATTCAGAATTTTCGAAAGGATTGGTTCAGTAGCATACAAGTTGGAGTTGCCAGCAGAACTAAATGGTGTTCATGAGACATTTCATGTATCTAATCTGAAGAAAAGTCCAACACAAGAGACAGTGGTCATCCATGCAGATGAAGTACACATCGACGACACACTCCACTTCACCGAAGAACCCGTTGAGGTTACAGATTGGAAGGTTAACAAGACTCGGAGGAGTAGTGTTAAGCTTGTCAAGGTTAGATGGAATGGACGTCACGGCCCAGAGTTTACCTGGGAGCATGAAGACCATATGAAAACAAAGTACCCACATTTGTTCCCCAACTCCCCTGCAGCTAATAGTGAAGCTTAAAATTTCGGGACGAAATTTTCTTAACAGGGGGAGAATGTGACAATTGTCAAATTTGCATGTATCCGTACAATTATTAAACAGTAATTAGAGCTTAATTACTATGCTGATTTATAATTAATGACATGAACTACTTTCTGATTATTGCCATATACATACATGTGTATCATATATTGCATAATGTCATATCATTATTGCATGCAACACTTATCGATTCAAATGATGCACAAAACAAAGATAGCATAGTTATCAGACAAATCAGAATATGCTGACGGAGTTCAGTACATAGACAGACATGGTACTGAGACACAGAATGTGCCAGAAAGAAAGAGTTACACTAGTATAGTGTGTAGGAAAGTAAGGATCATAAAACTACCTTCCTAGTAATAGTTTAAGTGCCAGAAAGTGCCTAAAACTCACACAAACTGCAGAATTCTGCAGAATTCAACAAAATTCAGCACAATTCAGCTTTTAAACACTTAAATATCATGCAGAAATATGATTAAATGGTCCAGAATGCTTTCCTAAGTGTCGGGAATCGATACTGTCACAAAAGGTAACATAAAGCACACTAAACTGCATAGTTTAGCACCTTAACGAACCGGTAACCCACCGAACAACCAGACACTAACCAAAACACCAAATTTTCACTAGAAGCATTGTTATATCATTTCTGAGCTAGTTATGGTCCCCGAACATCATAACACACTATATAACATCCTAATAACTAAACACCTAACTAATTCACTTAGATTCTAACCATTAAACTTAACTATCTTTACAAACTAAATCTAGACCCCCCTCCTATTCACGGCCATGATGTGGCCCCCACTATTGATTTTATTTTGTTATTTTAATAGATCATGTATACAACTTTAGAAGACATAAGAACCCATGGATTACAAAGTGTTGGAGTGTTATAACTTAAACCAATAGAACTTAACTCTTCATTTCCTCACAACACATTCACCATCATTCTTCTCCCTCTCCTTCTCTAGTCTCGGCCGAGAACCACACACCACACACCACACAACCACCTTCATCATTCAATCTTCATCCAATCTCTTGATATACAAAGGTGTAAGAAGCAATACAAAGAAGCTAGGAGCTCTTGGAAGTTGAAGGACCTCTCACAAGTGCTATTAACCACCTCATCTTCATCTTGTGATCACCCCTAGCCTTGAGCTAGTAGTAAGATCATCTACATCCATTTTTACATCTTATTTAGCTGGTTAAAGAATGATACAAGTAACTTAACATGAAGAACACTAATGATCAAGAACATGAAACTTAAACATAAGCTTAAAAATCATAAGAATACATGTTGTTAAGTGTTATTATGCTTCTTGATTGTTGATTGTTTGTGTTTATGATGTTAAACATCATATGATCTTGCTAGATGGTGATTAAAGACATAATCTAGCAAGATGAGAGGATGATTATGTTGTAGATCAAAGTGATCATCCTTATGTGAAACATGAACTTGAAAGATTTAATGTTTTTCTTGAAGTATGATGATGAAAGTGTGATATAAGTCTTGTAAACATATGGTTTTAAGAATGATTTTACAAGAAACCAAGTTAAAATACAAGATTTACATAAACTTGGTTCTTAAAGAAATTAACCACGTTTTTAGTGATTAATCAAGTGTAGAATCATGTATTTAACAAGAAAAAATCAAGAAGAAATATTTTTAGAAAAATGATTTACAAGTTGTAAACACCTAAATTCTTCAAGAATGATGTTTTCAAATAAATAACCACACTTTAAAGGGTAACTAAGCTTACTAAACACACTAGTAAGTTACTACAAATTTTTATAAACTTTCAAGTTCATGAAGTAGTGATTATGGCTAGATTTTGGCAAATTGGTAAGTATTGTTTGATTTGTTGTTGATTGTGATGATTTATAAAAGAAAATGATATGCTTGAAAGCATGGGAACCTTCATTTTAAGGGGAAACTATGACAAAATTTTTCTAAAAATTTAACACTTAGAAAAATATTTCTAAACAAATATTGACAAGTATATTTTAACCATGAACTTTTCATATAAAGTTTGCCATAATTTTTGTTACAAAAATTATAAATATTGGAGGTTGGTTTTTGATATTAAAAGTGACTAAATATGTATTTAGGAAGAATATATATTTAGATGTCACCATGTGTGTGATTATTTTTATATTATTTGCATTAGTTATATTATTTTAGGATTTGAAATAATATAACTCACCAAAATACCAAGAAATTACAATACAAAATATTACCAAAATTCCAAGAAATGAATATATAATTTATACCCATAATATTGGAGAAACCGAACGAGCAATATAACTTACAAAATATTCCGGAATTTAATTCATAAGTATATTTTGGTAAATGGTATTTTCGTCACCAAGAAAACAAAAATATGATTTTTATAATTATTACAAAAATATATTATATTTTTGACAAGAATAAAATATATTATTTTTGGGTAAATAAAAATATATATGTTTTCTTGAAATTATTAGAAGATATATTATTTTTGGGAGAAAATATATATTTTCTTAAATAAACATAGAATACATTATTTTTGGGTGAAAATGGATTTATAAATATTTTCTATAGATAATATTGAAAATATATTATTTTTGAGACGTATATGAAAATACAATTATTTTTGCCAAGAGAAAAATTATAAATAATTTTTGTATGTAATTTTTCTTAAAATATATATTATTTTAAGAATATATTTTGGTGAATTTTATTAGAAATATTATTCCGGAAAAATCAATACAAAAAAATTAAGTATAAGGATACTTAATTAACACAATAAGAATACGTATTCTCGTACGTATAAATATACACCGGAATACGCCACTAATACTTGGCAAAAATATACAAGTTAAAGAATACGAGTATAAATACACCCATACTTGGAAAGTTATACATGTGCAAATACATAAATGTGTCAAGTTAAAATATATTATTTTAAATAATATTCCAAAATTTAATAAATATAATTTAAGTTAAAATATTTATTATTTTAACAAATAATTATAACTTGGAATAATATCGATGACACAAGGCAACGTAACTCAAAGACACTAATAAAGACTAAGATCAAGGCACGACCCACCCGTCTAATAAACCGTAGTACGTTGTAGGTAGCCGTGCACACTAGAAGAAGCTTTGGGTTACATTGGATTCGAAGAACGCAAGATTGTGAGTTCATGTCCCCCTCTTCTCTTAACTGTTTTTGGTTTTATAACTTCGGGGGTGAAGTAAATGTTACAAAATGTTTACAAATGGTATGGTTAGCTAGGGAATGAATTGTTAGATCATGTGAATGGGTAGGCGCACACTTAAGACCATTAATCCTCGTATAAGGACCGAGGGACATGAGTGATAGATCTAGTTGGGTGTAGCGAGCCCCACCCATGAGGACCGGGATTTGGCCCATGAGGTGACTATGTCTTACAGCCGGAACCCCGGTACAAAATCTGCTAAGTTTGAGCCTTCCTACGCCGTTGCACACATGTTAATGGCCTTGCAAACCATTAATTGATCTGTTTCCTTGTTGCTTTCATATCGGGTTTACAAATACATACATACTTACATTGATTACAAAGTTTATTTGAGCTCACATACAAAGCACATGAACTCGTTCAACTTTTGTTGATTTTTTCAAACTACATGTATTTCAGGAAACTAAATGTGGATTTGGCGGGCGCTGAGGTTTTCAAGTCATGTCATAATAAAAGATGTCATCCGAAGTCGAAGGGTTTGAGTTATGTATATTATGTTGGATAAGATACATGGCTCAAAACATAGTTTGTTTATGTCTTTTGTGAAGTCTTGTTTGGAACTTAAAACTTTGTTGGTGTTATATTTTGAACATGAAGTCTATGTTTGGGATTTAAAACAATGTCGTTTGTGATGTTTTAAAACTATCTATGGATGAACATCTTGGGTTTTATCATATAGTTGTTTGTTATGGTTGAATGCAATGATATTAAGCAAGTCACACATAATCACGCTTCCGTAAAAATTAGGGTGTGACAAAGCACTTAATCATTCAGAAGTTGTCAAACAGCCCCTTAGTGTTTGAAAGGGTATTGTTGTCATTTTGTTACCAGGAGGGGAAATATGTAATTAAAATGTTGAGTTGGGTAAATATGTAACTAGGAGGATATATGTAATAATCACAAAATAAAAGGAAAGAATATATTAAGAGAAATGCAAGCATTTCTAAAGATCAAGTGTGACACTTGTGCAAAATGACAGGAGACCCATGAAAACTTGGGTTTAATCCTTGAGTCAAAAGGGTTTTACCGTTAATTTCATCATCGTGCCTATGGACGGGTGGGTTACCGGGTTTTACCTGAAACTGATGGTAGACTCGGGTTACTCTCGAAGTACTCCATTGATACCCGAAAGTACTCTAGATTAAGAGAATATGTTATTGTTCCTCGGAATCTCGGATATGCTATTATTGTTCCTCGGAATCTCCAGGAATATGTTGCCGCCGAACTCCAGGAATTTCGGATATGCTATTATTGTTCCTCGGAATCTCGGATGACTAGGTAGGTACTATTGACATATTGTTACACAAACCACACTTGGCTTTTCTCCAATTACATAACTAACTACTAACTCTAAAAGCTTACAAGAACGATCCAAAACTTTATATATAATATTCGATAATATTTTCTTTTATTTCCTTTTGGCATTCTTTCTACGTAATGAATAGCATGTTTAGTATGTCCGGAATAATATTAGGATCTTTAATGGCTGATTGATTAAAGTCAAGTATGTCATCGTAGAATTTGATTGTTAATGTTAACTATAATATAGATAGGTGTTAATATTTTCAGAAATTTATTTTAGATTGTTAACCAACTAGTAATTCTTTGCTTTGGCCACCTTTGAGTATTCAAATGAAGAACTATTTATTAAGGCGCTAGAACACGAATTAGATTTTTTTTTTACTAGGATTTTTAATAGACTTTAGTGCTTGATTATTTCCACTAAGACTTATTTAAAATGAAAATCTATCCCTACATTATTGAATATCATATGAGTTTAGTGTATACAGTTGGGTGGACATTGGTTCGTCTTGTAAACGAAACTTAGCCGGCTCATTTAGATTAACAGGAACATGCGTCCTAAATTTTTTCTTTCTAGTTGGTGTTTTTTTTACTTGAGCCTTCCATAGAGTATTGTGTGTATTTTAAAGAAATAACATGTGTATAAAATAGGGTAATTGCCGAGGTATACATACGATACATATTTTTTTTAGAAAAAGCATGCCCCCAACGGTAATAATGCCGTTCAACGGCTACATTTCCACACCTCAAATGTCTATCACGCACACAATACTATCGCTTGTTTCCTCTCCATCACTCGCAATAGCTTGCTCGCGACAGTGTGGTATCTATCACGGGCTCCCATCACGGGGCGACCACGACCACTCTAACAAAATTATTTCTTTCCAACCTTTTCACATTTTTAGTCCAAAACATCTATTATATACCAAAAATTACAATTACACCGTAGAAAATTATACAAATCAAACCTACGTGATGCTTACGTCTCTAATAAATAGTAACAATATCATCTTCAAACTCACTAGAAAAATATCCTTAGTGAAAGTGTAAAATACAATATCCCTTAACGTACAATACATACGATATAGTGAAATCGCATGTTATAAAAACATGTTGGAAATCGCATGTTGGTTTTTTTGATGAAATCGCATGTTTTTTTTTTTTTTTTTTTTTTTGTAGCAATTTCACATGTTGGTAAATATGATGAAATCGCATGTTGGTATATAAAGCAATTTCGCATGTTGGTTTTTCAGCATAAATCGCATGTTCAAAATTGAATTCGCACCAGATCAGACGGATGAGATGAATGCGTACATATTGTACGATAAGAGATATTGTACGTTAACCTAATCCAATATCCTTATTTGAAAAAAATATAAGAACTACTATAATTGATGTAATCCTAATACGTAAAACAATTTTCACGTTATTCTTTTACATTTTTCTATGCAAAAAGTAGGATGTTTGGCCTTTCAACTTATTTATTATATTCTCTAACGTCTTTGAGATATCTAAACGAATAATAAAAATTAACGTGATTCCTTGCTTTGACCACCTTTGAGTATTCAAATGAAGAACTATTCATTAAGCAATTGAACGCGGACCAGATTCTGGGGTTTCGAACAGACTTTAGTCATTTACATGTTAAAACACGTTTAATGTGAAGGCAAATCTTGATCATTCCTTTGTAACTTTTAGTGCTTGATTATTTCCACTATGACGTATATAAAATGAAAATCTATCCCAACATTACTCAATATCATACGAATTTAGTAGTTTTAACAAACGTATTTTTTTTAAACTTTTTCACATTTTTAATCCAAAATATCTATTTTATACCATAAATTACATTTACATCAAAGAAGATAACCTACGTGATTCTTACGTCTCTAATAAATAGTTACAATATCATCTTCAAACTCACTCGAATAATATCCTTGTTTGTTAAAATATAAGACCTCCCATAATTTATGTAATCCTAGTTTATAATACAAATTTTACGTTATTCTTTCACATTTTATACGCAAACAGGTAGCATGTCTGGCATTTCAAGAATAATATCATGGTTTTTAACGGATCAATTTTAGTAAGGTCAAAGTTGTTACAATAAATAACTTTACCATCAAACGTACTACATAATGA
This sequence comes from Helianthus tuberosus, assembly GCA_030545235.1. Classification (NCBI taxonomy): domain Eukaryota; kingdom Viridiplantae; phylum Streptophyta; class Magnoliopsida; order Asterales; family Asteraceae; genus Helianthus; species Helianthus tuberosus. Next base: position 67,630,242 of record CM060388.1, read on the forward strand.
ACACCAACTCATTTAATGTTAAACCATGTGACCTACTTATTTATTATCATTCTCTAACGTCTTTGAGATGTCTAAACGAATAATAAAAATTAAAATTCTCCTTTGAGTCCTAGATAGAGTTTAGTATTTACACCTTTAGGTAGTGTTTAATCATGTTAAAATTTATACCTAACTATATCTTATGTATGTTATACATAATAAAACTATCTTTTTAAGATATTTTTTCACACAAAATATAAATTAACCTAAAACAATACTATAAACAGAAAACGTTGTTGGATAAAGATGTGCCAATGTGTAAATAGATGAGGTATCTTTCTTATAACTTTACTCATTCCTAGAAACCAGCAAATAAAATATATTAAAAATTAAAAATCAAAATATAAACAAACAAACACACTCACATGCATATTTCCAATTTATTAAACTAAAAAAAATTCAAAATTCAAACACACTTAATACCTATTTCATCGCTCAAATTGGGGATTAGGGTTAGGGTTCTATAAAAACATCCACCATAATCCAAAAATTCGCTTTCAAATCGCAACTTCTCCGTCTGAAACCTTCTCAAATCTGCTACAATAGTATTGATCTGCAAGGTTTGTTCATCAATTGATTCAATTCTCACACAAATCGCTCAATTTCATACGTAAATGATTTCGGATCTGAACGTTTCTGCGGTATGAATATCCGATTTGCAACAAATTCACTAACAATTTCCAGAAATTTGATTCGTTCGAAGAGTTTACACACATTATTGGTGATGTGTTTTGCTGGAAATTACTTCAGAATTCGATCGTCGATCGAGGCTTTTTACGTTGCTTGCGAAGCGTTTTCTGAACAGTACGAACTCTAGGGTTTGGTTGCGGTGTTCGTTCGATCGGAAGCTCTGTTGCTGTTGCTGAATTCTGCGTGTTTTTGGATCTGTTGTAATTGGTGGTGCTTATGGCGTCTGAAGAAGATCCTGATGTTGTTGAAAGATGCCCGAAAAATCGCTACGTTCGGGTATGATTTGGTTTCGGTTTCTGTTTGTAATTGTATTGTTATGATTATGATTCTGCATTGTTGAAGTAGTGTTAAGTTGGTTTAAGATTGTATGGATTAAAGATTTTATATGTTATGAACTGCTACAGTTTTACTATATGGATATTTGCAGTGTTTTCAGACTGGCTGGCAACCGAACAAATAACCTGTTTAGTTGTGTTATTTGAAACAGCCGATTACTGGTCGGACCAGATTTCATTAACATACCATATAATAATCAATTTACTAGTGTAAACTTGTAATTTTGTTTGTTTAATGCTTCATACTTTATTAATATTAGTTTACACAAAAAAAATTATTGTTATATTTTATTTCGAATTTGTTATATATATGTGCTTTATTTATAAATTATTTATTGAATCATCTGTTTGGTGCTAGCCGTCCAGCCAGTAGCCAGTTTGACAAGCGGGCTGGTTATGAAACATTATTATTATATTTTCTGCCATACTGAGTATGCTAAACATTATTATTAGTTTTTTGCTATAGTGAGAATACTTACCAGATTCTTCATTGTTTTCTGTTTCAGTATAATGAATTGCTGGGGAGGGGTGCCTGGAAGACAGTGTAAGCCTTCCATCTTGTTTTCTTTTGTTTAAATTTGTATATTATATTGTTTGTAATTTGTAATGCATAATGATGCTTATAATTTTTTTGGTGTTTGCAGATACAAGGGGTTTGATGAAGTTGAAGGAATTGAAGTTGCATGGAGCCAAGTGATGTTAGAGGTGGCTATTCAAAAACCTGAAAATCTGGAGCGAGTTTATTCCGAGGTTCACTTGCTAAAGACGCTTAAACATGAGAACATAATCAAGTCATATGTTTCTTGGGTAGACGACGAGAAGAAAACGGTTAACATGATTACTGAACTGTTTACCTCGGGGAATTTGAGGCAGTAAGTTGTGTTCCGTTTGTTCTTGTTCTTGCATATAAATAACTATGTTTTAATTTTTAAATAGTGTTTAATCTTTGTTTCCATTTGTGTTTAGATATCGCAAGAAGCATAAGAGTGTTGATTTAAAGGCTATCAAGAATTGGGCCAGACAGATCCTTAAAGGCTTGGTTTATCTGCACGGTCATGAGCCGCCGATTATTCATCGAGATTTAAAATGTGACAACATATTTGTTAACGGAAACCATGGGAAAGTGAAGATCGGCGATCTTGGATTAGCAACGTTAATGCTACGCCCCACTGCTAAAAGTTTGATTGGTAAGTGATTTAGTCCGTGCATTTGACGGTGTGACAACTTTGATTTATAAAAACTAAAAAGTAACGTAAGTATTAATTGTTTACTGATTGCAGGAACCCCTGAATTCATGGCTCCGGAGCTTTACGAAGAGGAATACAATGAACTTGTTGACATATATTCTTTCGGGATGTGTATATTAGAGTTGATAACTTGTGAATATCCGTACAGTGAATGCAGAAATCCCGCACACATATATAAAAAAGTTATTTCTGTAAGTGTATATTTGTTCGGCTATCTTCTATTATGAGGGTGTTTCGTTACGTGTTATTCATTTCGTCTTCCTGTTTTGCAGGGGATAAAACCCGCTGCTCTTTCAAAAGTCAAAGATCCACAAGTCAAGGAGTTCATAGAGAAGTGTTTGGTCCCGGCATCTCAAAGATTGCCCGCAAAAGAGCTTCTGAAAGATCCATTTCTTGCACCAGAAAGTACAAAAGAGCATGTACACAATCCGGTTGAAGTCAACTTGGTCAACTTGTCAACATATCCGATGGACATTGACGATAACTTCGATATGGTTTCATCTACTAGCAACACTACCAGCATTGGTTTACCTTTGCTTGAACTTCAGTGTATCAATGCGAGAAATGAAATCCGATTAAAAGGCGAAATGAATGAAGAAAACACTGTCAAGTTAACCTTGAGAATAGCCGATTTTAGTGGTAAGAACTAAGAACCATTCCTCTTGAGTCTTGTCAAATTGTTCGGGTTGGGTCCCCACTTGACCCGTTTCTCTTTTAGCTATATGTTTTCAATCAACCCGTTTTTTTTGGTTATTTATTTATGTCAACATTCGGTTGTGTTTTGTGTTAACAGGTAGTGCGAGGAATATTGACTTCCCGTTTTCACTCGATGCTGATACTGCACATACGATAGCTCAAGAAATGGTTGAAGAACTAGACCTTTTGCACGAAGATGTGATTATTATAGCAGAGCTGATCGATGACATGATTATGAAGTTCGTGCCAACATGGAAACCATCGTTCAAGAACAAATCCATATCTGGTGGAGGAGTTAGCTCAACCGAAGGTTCAATAATTGTTCAAAACAACCAAATCGCATGCGGGCCCACAAAGGAAGATCACAGTTTCAAAGGGTTTGATAAGTCATCGTTGTTTACATATTCGGGTGATTGGATGAAGAGCTCGGAAGTGTTTTCTTGCAAGAAAACCACGTCTAATGATTCAGTAGTGTGTGAAGATGATGGTGAAAAAGGTGTGTGTGAAGATTTGAAGAAAGAGCTTGATGATATTGAAGCTCAGTATCATTACTGGCAGAGTGAACTACAGAAGCGTAGAGAAGCTGCAATTGAAGACGCAAAGAGGAAATGGGATTTGAAGAACAAAGTGCAAGTTTATTGAGTTTGGTGTAGAAGCTAGCTAGCTACAGTTGTTCTAACTTGTTTAGATTTTTTATTCTTTGTACCATTTAAATTTTGAATATAATAATAGTAAGTATTTTGAGAAGAATATGAAAAGTGATAGGACATTGCCTTGCTAGAAATAGGTTGCATGCAACAACGGAACGGAAGGCCGGGGATCGGGCCTTGCTAGAATTAGTTTGTTGGAAACAGAAGACCGGCAGAAATGGAAGGCCGGGGATCGGGAACAAGATCGATAGGGATTATTAAGTTCTACGTGGCAAGGCTACCAGAGATGTGCAGCTCGAACGACTTAACGGAGGCTTTGGGGGGATTCGGGAAGATCGAAGGTGTGTACGTGGCAAGAAAGAGAGACAAAAATGGATTCCGTTTCGGTTTTGTCACCTTCACAGGGGTGAAGGACGCGACGGGGTTAGAGAGGTCGATGAAGAACGTGTGGATTGGCAGTTGCAGATTATTCATTAACATAGCTAGATTCTCCAAAGATAATGAGTTAGAAGAGGATATTAGAAACCCAAAAGGGAAACTGAAGTCTCAAATTGATAAGGAGCAGGGGGTAGACATCAAGGATTCAAGAAGCAAGTCGCTAATCTAAACACATTCGTTTCCATTGGCAAAACTTATGCTGGCTCCTTAACTGGCAACCATCAACCGAGCGGTAAATCTTTTGCCGTTTCCGTGACCGACAACAATCAACCAATCGTCAATAAGAAAGAGGTGGTGGTGTCTAAATTTGCTAAGGCATACGTGGAGCTACAAGGGAAGGCGATTATTGGAAAGGCTAAAGACCTATGGACACTCAGAAAGCTGAATGTTCTGTTGAAGGAAGCGAAATATGGCGACTCGACAATCAAATACCTGGGTGGACTAAATGCCCTGATTGTCTTTAACTTAGGCAGTGAGGCAGACAGTTTCAGGTCAGAAGCGCCAGGCTACGGGTGGTTTAGCGGCTTGGAAATTTGGCAAGGTCAAGCGACTGCTTTCGAAAGACTAGCGTGGTTAAACATCCACGGACTGGGAATGAAATTTTCGATTCAGTGGGAAGATGTTTCGGCAAAGTCATTAACGCATCCCAAAGACAACTGGAAGACAATCTCCTATCTTCGGACAGTGTATGTATTTTGACGGATTCGGTAAAGAGAATAGAAGAAGAAGTCACCCTTGTCGAGGAAGGAAAAAGGTTTAAGGTTTGGGTCGAAGAAGAGAGAGGGGAATCCGGATTTTTTAGAGAACCAGGGTAGTCAGACAGACGGTAGTATCGGTTGGGACCTCTTATCCGAGACAGATAGACCCAGGGATGTGATGGATTTTAGTAAGGGTTGTGTTAGTCCGGTAAGTCGAAATGGTGAGAAGTTAGACAGTGCAAACGACGAAGATAACACAGGGTCAGATCTGGAAAAGGAAGGAGGTGAAACGGGGATGCAGGAGTAATTTTACGAGGCATCGCCGGAGCGGATAGATGTCACGGTTGATGACAGGACGCCGGTAGAAAAAAATCGCTCCAGCACCCGAAACCATGCGGAGGTGTTTGACGTTCCCGGAGAAGGAGGAATCCAAAAGGCGGCGTTAGATGTTCCCGGAGAAGTAGAAACGGTAAACTCATTTAATGAAAACGTGTTTTCCTTGTTTTGTTTTGTTTTCTGTTTGCTTTGTCCGGATTGTTTGCTTTCCAGTTTCTATTTCTATTTTTTTTTGAACGGCCCACAAAAATTTTATTCATTGTAGCAAGATGCTGCTACTACCAAAATTACAACCAAGTTTACATATACACCAAAGACATAAAACGTTACACCATCTTAAAATAAATCACAATATTTTAACCAAAACAACTAAAACGACACCAATCTTCCCATGACAACTGCGCCTCCTTTGATCGGTTTTTGACCCATAGGTACGCCATTGCTTTAATTTCCTCCAAGACCTTAACGGTATTCGGGGATCCTTGCCTGAATATAACCTCATTCCTCATTCTCCATATTCCCCAAAAGGTGACTAATACTATCGCATGAATAGCTTTTTTCTTTTTCTTTGATACCGAACTATAACCGTGCAAATCCAAAAGATCTTTAACATCAAAGGCGATGATCAGAGGTATTTTACACCAAGATGCGATATTTTGCCAAATTATTTGCGCAAATTGACATGAAACAAATAAATGCTCACTTGACTCGTCATATTCGCTGCATAATAAACACCTCAAGTCTTGTACAGGAATGTTGCGAACCGAAAGGGCACACTTGGTCGGTAATTTTTCCATTTCTGATCTCCATGCCACGATGGCCACCTTTTTAGGAACCCAATTGTTCCACTCAAAAACTCTGTTAGGCCGCTCCCTATTCGCTGAACCGAGGAGACTTTTCAGACCCGAGACTGAAAAACAGCCCGATGGGTCATAATTCCAACGCCAGTAATCGCGTCCAGCCCCGAGATTGACACTGCCGAGAAGGGACAACAACTGTTGCAAGTGATCCGACTCCTCGGCATTAAATTGTGAACAAGACCAATTCCAATTAAGTTAAAAACTGCTTCCAATACTTCCAGCAACAACCCGATCAGCCACCACACATTGTTTTTCTTTTCCCAACTTAAATAAATCGGGGAAACGAATATACAGAGGGTCCGGTTCCAACCAACAATCCAACCAAAAAGAGATACGGTTACCATTAGAAACTGAAGCTTTCACGGCCCGATTCAAGTCGATATCTGTGACAACACTCATAATTACATGTATCCGTACGATTAATTAATATTATATTGTGCTTATTGATTGTACAGAAAATTGACTAAATGGTCCTGAATGTTTTCCTATGTGTTAGGAATTAAAAGTGTTATAAAAAGCTACATAAAAGACACTATACGGAATAACTTAGCACTTTAACGAACCGGTATCTAACCGAACAACCGGACATTATCCGGAACACCAAAATTTTACTAGAAACGTTGTTTAATTATTTTTGGGCTAGTTATGATCCCCGAACACCATAACACCCACCAGATATCTACTAACTAAAAACATGTAACTTTACACTTAAAATTGAACTACCATTTACCTACTAACCATCAAATGTTACAATTAACCCCCCCCCCCCCCCCATACCCATTTTCGGTCACAAGGGACCCACCCAAATCACCAACATATCCTACTAGATTTTACTTCAATTTTATAATGGATCTTTGCTTGTTGGAGTAAACAAAATATTGGAGGAAGAGATTATAAGTATGGAATACAAGATCTTCATCATTTCATTTCACCTTCACTCAAGATCACCCCATTCTCCCTCATCTCACTCTCTCCTCTAGGCTCACTCTCTAACCGCCACCATCACCACCTTGTCACCACCATACCCATCCATTTCAAGCTTATTCAAGTATTAGAAGGTGCCTTGTGAAGGTGGAAGCTTGAAGAACTTGAAGGAACTTCATACATTGCTTTCATTCACCATCTTCTTCATCATTCTCTTTAGTGATCTTCCCTAGCTTTAAGCTAGTTGTAAGCTTCTAGTTAATTCTTGGTTACTTCCTATTTTTAGTAGTTAAAGGATGTATTATGATGAAATAATGCTAGTATGATGTTGTCTTGTTTATGTTGGTTACTTGATGAAAACTTGTACTCTGGAAATCTGATATGAACGATGGTACTCGACATGATAAATCTGAGTTAAATAAACGATAACCTGCTTCAAGTAATGTTAACTGTCGTTGTTGATCACTAGGCATGTTAACGGAACAAATAGAACTTGCGTTAGAGCGCTATAAGCTGAAAACAGGAAGCTATCAAACTGTTACAGCCGCCTTCAGTCGGCTGTAACCGGGTCATAACTAAACGAAAAATTGATTTTCTTGAGTCTATAACGTGTCATTTCGAAATACGGTTCTAATGGCACTAGAATCATAATTTTTGGACTTCGTTTGCTATTTTTAAAGGGTCGTTTTTCACAGCAGCAAAAGCTGCGTTTTTACTGCAGAAAATGTGTGTTGTGTTTTTCGTCATAACTTGAAATCTGTGTAGAATTAGCTCATGAAATTTATACTGTAGATGACCACTGATGTCGTTGTAATGCTCCAACTGGAATTTCATCAATCGGACTTACGATGAATTTTAAATGAATTATTCCGTGGACTGCAGTTAGAAAGTGACGAATCTGATTGCAGTCCGGTAAATGATTTTTTATAAATATTGGTAATGAATTGGATCCCGAGATTTTTACACAATAATATTTGGAGTGTTTAAAACATTCTGTAAAAGTTTGGGAAGTTTTGGAATAAGTTAACTATTTTATTAAAATTCCCGAAAGCGGCCTAGTTTTGAATGTTAAAGCTGAAACGACATAAGTAGTAACTTGCGTGTCTAAATGGCGGGTAGGTTATCCGAGAATGATCTAACGTGTTATATGTCAATGAAAGTGTTATGTGCAATATCGTATGTTTGCTTTTGAATGGGTATAGATGGGATGTTTATATGGGCGTGAAATGTTAACGTGAGTGCGTGCTATGTGATAGAAGTAATGAGTAGATAAACCATACGTAGGATACGTATTATGCATGCACGTGAAACTGATTGTTATCTGTACCATGTTAGGATGTGCTTAATTCCTGATTATTAGAGTAACTAATCTAACCGAGCAAACCAAGGTGAGTTCACACTTTTCTACAAAGCATGGTAATTCCCGGTGGAAATGGGAATGGGTTAAGGAATAGGGATTCCTCGTCCTGTTGGGACGTGTTCAGGAATGTGAATTCCTCGTCCTGTTGGGACGGATTTAGATTTACTAGACTAGAACTCTATCAACGAAGTCCCTCATTTTTATATCGACTTAATAGCCGAGGCCAATGGCGAGCGGGTCATTAGTTAATAGCGCTATTAGGTTTAACAAACCTCACACCGTGCCGTTCGGACGGGCGTGTACTAATGGACTATGGCACGTCGGTGATGATAGACACCGATGCTAGGGCACAACTTATTTTCGTTAGTAGTCGATATGGTAACGAGTCTGGTAGTTTAAAAATGGGGTAGCCCCCACGGCCGGAGTGCCGGGCTGGATAGCCAGGGATTATGAACATGGGGTAGCCCCCATGGCTGAAACGGCCGAAGTAAAAATGTGTTAACTAATAAACGTTTTCGAACTATGGGGTAACCCCCACGGCTGGATAGCTGGTTAAGATTAAACTACGTTTTTGGAAACAACTCTAAAATGGACAACCAACGTTGAACTCACTCAACTTTGTTGTTGACTCGTTACTACATGCTTTGCAGGTCGTTAGATGCTTCTGGAGCTTGCACGAGGAGGAGGTCGTTGTGGGATATGGACTGTTATGTCCCGTTCTAAACATTTAAACTTTATGAACTTATTGAACTTATGTTTTGGTTTTACGTCTTATGCTTCCGCTGTTTAATTTGAACTTGGTTAACTAGTTTTTGAACACCAATTATATTGCGTGGTTGGATTTTATCTATTTTCAATACATTGTTCAATATGATTGGTGGCTGGATCCTGGTCATGTCACGCCTCCAAGCGGTGATACTCTGCGTGTGGATTTTGGGGGTGTGACAATATCAGCAAGAACAAGAACATGCCGAATGCTAATTATACTCTTCCAAGGACCTGGCACCGAAATTTTAACCGGGATATCGCTCCATGCTCTTGGGTTGTGGTGAATAGCCCAAATAACTTTCCTCCATAAACCTTCTTTTTCTGTTTTAAACCTCCACCACCATTTTGCTAATATTGCTAAATTAGCATCCCTAAGAGATCCAAAACCAAGTCCCCCAAACTCAACAGGAGCAATTGTTTTATCCCATGCAACCCAGTTCATTTTTGCTTTTTCTTCCGATCCCCCCAAAAGAATACTCTACGGATTTTATCCAGAGACTCCAAGACCTGAATGGGAGCTTTAAATAATGAGAAATAATAAGTAGGGAGATAATTCAATACCGATTTAATAAGGGTTATCCTTCCACCATACGACAACGTCTTAGCTTTCCACAGAGAGAGACGGCTCCTAAAAATATCCAAAACCGTCTTCCAATTCCGCACGAGATTCATATTAGCCCCGACAAGAATACCAAGGTGTTTAAAAGGAAAAGATCCTTCCTTTCAACTTAGGATATTCGCCATGTGAGAGATTTCTTGATCACTTACACCAATACCATAGACACTACACTTCGCAAGATTCACTTTCAACCCCGAGACAAGGAAAAAGCATCTAAGTAAATGGCGAAGATTATTAGAATTAGCTATGGACCATTCCCCAACAAACATTAGATCATCTGCATAGGCAAAATGTGATAGAGGAGCACCTTCATTAGAGAGACTAATACCATGAAATAAGCCAATAGATACTGCCTGTTTCACGAAACTAGTTAATGCTTCCATCGCCAATACAAATAAAAACGGAGACAGTGGATCACCCTGCCGAAGCCCACGAGTACAATCGAATTCCCCAGTTGGGGACCCATTTACTAGAAATGAAGCCCTTGCTGAATAAAGTGTAGCCATAACCCATGACCTCCACCGACTTAGGAAGTTCATTTGAGCCAAAATAGAGTCAGGGAACTTCCAATTCACAGAATCATATGCTTTGTGAATGTCAATTTTAAAGAACATACCTTTCTTTTTTGATTTCTTTAACCGGCTTATAATTTCATTTAGAATAAGGGGGCCATCCATAATATTCCTACCTGCCAAAAACGCCGACTGATGTTCTGAAATTAGCTTACCCATCACCCCTTTCAGTCTGTTAACTAACACCTTGGAAATAACGTTATTTATGATACAACTCTTATTCAGGGAGCCATCCGAATAAAGCTTATCAAATAACTTTAGAAAATCCTCTTTCAACGCTGCCCAACATTTCTTAACGAAGTAGAAATTGAACCCATCCGGCCCCGGAGCACGGTCCCCCTCACATTCCCAAACGGCACCTTTATTTCATTAATAGAGAAAGGTACCTCCAGGAAGTTTGCCTCTTCCTCGGATATAGAAGCCAAATTTGGACATACAAATTGCGGTCTAACATTCATAGGCTCCGAAAACTGCTGATGAAAAAATTCATACAAAGACTCCTTAACCGCCATTGGATTCGTAACCCATTCCCCACCAATCCTCAACCCATTAAGCCTATTGGTGCTAATATTGGAGTTAATGATGTGATGGAAAAAAGATGAGTTCTCGTCCCCATCAAGAGCCCATTTCGACCTAGATTTCTGCCGAAGATCCAATTGCTTCAACCTATCAAATTCCGCTATGAAGTTTCTGCAAACAGCTCTTTCCAACAACTCATTTTCTGACAACACTCTCACTTCCACCAATTTTTCAATATCGGTCATCCGAGGTTTGTTGCTGTTATATTCACCTACCTTTCTCTGATTCTCAGCTTTCAACCAGGCCTTAATGTTATCTTTTAACCATCTAAGCTTGATTACAAGAGCCAGATTTACCGGACCATCAAAATGAAACGAGCTGCACTTCTGTAAAACATAACTAAAAAAACTCATTTAATGAAAAGGAGGCTTCCAAGAATCACAACGGTACATAAGAGATGGAATATCCAAAAACAACAGAAAAAAGAGGTTATATCGAAGAGTGAGGAGGCGGTGGAATTTAATGTTGGTAGTAATGAATGGAATAAGTTAAGCACTGTGATAAATACATCAAACATATGAATTAATATACCAAATTAGTCAAACTTGGTAATGATTAAATATACTTTAGTATATTATTTTATTCCGAAGTCAAAACTAATGATTATGTTATTTTATTTTATAATATTTTTGTTAATTTTTTATATTTTGTTATACTATTATTAATATTAATATTAATATCAATATTAATAAATAAATAATCAAGACACTTTATTATAAACACGAAAGTGAAAAAGTTCATCATAAACGAGTCTTAAATAAAAAAGTAAACGTGCAAATATTAAAACAATTAATCATCTAGATCGACAAAACCACTTTCACGACAATAAAGTTGGGTATATAATTCTAGACGCCACCTATACATGGTCTCCCATCCAGCCGCAGACATGCTAATAAGGCGAAAATTCCTTTTTGGCACTTTGTTGTTGCGATTTCTTCAAGCTTGGTCGTCCACGAGTTTTTTTTTTTTGAACTTGAGGTTCCAGAATGTCGGTTTTACCTGGACCAAACATATCCTTCAGTTTTCTTAACCAAATATATCCTTCAGTTTTCTCAACAAAACTGATTGTATATACCGTTTCTCATCTAAGTCGACTTCAAAAAGATTGCTTAATCTCAAACTAATACACCAAATTATCTGATTAAAAAACATCATCTTAATTTACTAAAAAGACTTTCTTTATGAATTAAGGATCCTCAAGTCCAAAAATAAAATCACATTAAATTTTGAACCACCGATTTTTTTCCTTTTTACTTTGATTCATAGAGTTCTTTTTTTTTTTTTCATTTTTATTAAATATTGTTACTGTTACAATTAGTAATTAATATTATGATTTATAAAATTAAAGTCGTGGATATTTTTTTTTTAAATTCAAATGGTTAGTTTCAAAACTGTTAAATATTTGAAATTTAACTTTCGTTTACAAAATCTTTGATTTGGTTATATACGAACTTTTGAAAATATTCTGTATTAAATACACCCTGGTCAAAGAATTAAAAGTTAAGTCAGAGAAATTATTCGTTTATGGAAACTTGAAAAGTTGACTGGTGAGAAAAAAAATAAAAAAAAAGTTGACTTTAGGGTGTATTTAACACTACCCTAAGTTAATTGGAGAAAAAGTAGATGAGTTGAGGTGGGGTTTTCCTGATATATAGTGGGCTTTAAAGTTAATTTAAACCATAGTGGGACTAGAAATAATTTCAAAAAAGGAAGGAAGCCAAAAAAAGGATTATCAAGAGTGGAGGATATTAGTGTGCTTACTAGACTTAAGAAGAGAATGAGACAGGATGATCCTTTTGACCTGAATAAAATAATAGGAATCCAGGATGAAAGTTTTTCGAATGAAGACCAGGTGGAAACAAATGAAAAAAATTACCAGAACTTAGATGTGTTGGAGAGAGTGCAGAATGTGACAAGTGATTACAGAAAGGAGAGGGTGGAGGGGACAAGAAACGACAAGTTGATGGAGGACCTAAACGAGTAGCCAAATGAGGAGGAAAACAACATTGAGCAAGAGACACAATTCACGGCTATATTGGGGGTGCTTTGGAGTTGATCTTCAAAACCATGAACATATGATCAGAAATGCTTTAAGGGAAGAAGGAATCCCAAAAGTTTCCATATGAATTTTCTTTCTTTAAACATTAGAGGGTTAGGAGAGGGGGATAAAAATAAAGCGGGATGGGTCAAAGATTTAAAAAGAGAGAATGTGATAGATTTCATTGCTTTACAAGAAACTCAGTTTAATGATATTTTAGGTATCGTTTTCGAAAAATTTTGGGGAGCTCGAAAATTCGAGATGGATCACGTGCCTGCTAGCGGGAGATCTGGAGGGGTGGTTAGCTTGTGGGACCCAAACGTTCTTAAGGTATATGATTCTGTCAAACACCAGAATTTTCTTTTAACTGTGGGGGTTTTAAAAGGCAGTAACAAAGCGATCAATATAATTAATGTTTACGCACCGCAAAAAACACCTCAAAGAAGGCTTTATGGGATGAAATAGGAGGGATTATGGGTAATTTTTTGGGGTGGTGGGTGATCTTGGAAGACTTTAATGCGGTTCGTTCTTCGGATGAAAGAAGAAAGTCTAAATTCAATAAATACTATGCAACATCCTTTAATAACTTTATATTCGAAAACGGTTTGAAAGAATACGACATGAAGGGTAGGAAATACACTTATCTCAAGGATAATGATAATAAACAAAGCAAGATTGACAGAGTTTTGGTATGTCACGACTTCTTTTCGGAATGGCCGACGGCGTGTTTAAGGGCGATGCTGAGGTTCCTCTCGGATCACTGTCCTCTCATTCTAACCTGTGCTAATAAAAATTTTGGTCCAAAACCGTTTAGATTTTTTCAATTCTTGGTTAGACCGGAAGGACTTTGACGAGGTGGTTCGTAAGGCTTGTGATAGTTTTTCCGGTGTCGGGGAACCAGAGGTGATATTATAACAGAAATTCAAAAGGATTAGGGAGGAAATCAAGAAGTGGAAAAAGAAGGTTTTAGCTAAGGAAGGAGAAAAGGAAAGGAATCTAAAGGAGGAGTTGAAAATTTTGGAAGAATTGTTGGAAAAAGAGGGAGTTATCCGAAGAGGAGTGGATTAAAATGGAGTGCGTGAATGATCTAAAGGAGCTCGAAGAATATAAAATCAAGGATCTAAAACAAAGAGCTAGAATAAAATGGGTTTTGGAAGGAGACGAAAATTCATCCTTTTTTCATGGGTACATTAATAGTCGGAGGGCTTCCAATAATATTCCTGGTTTGATGATTGACGGAGCGTGGACTACCAAACCTTCTCTGGTCAAAAAAAGAAATAAGGGACTTTTTCAAATTGGCCTTTGAGGAAAAGTTCAAGGATAGACCAAAACTCTCTTGCCAAAATATTAGATGTCTAGCGGATGAGGAGGCGAATTCTCTGATTGTCCCTTTCACGAAAGAAGAGATCAAGAAGGCGGTTTTCGAATGTGGGGCCAACAAAGCCCCTGGGCCAGACGGTTTTAACTTCAAATTCATTAAAAAGTATCAGAATTTATTTGAAAATGATTTTTATAATTTGTTAGCTTCTTTTTACAGCAAAAGAAATCTGGTGGGGGGGGGGTGTAGTTCTTCCTTCATTACTCTAATACTGAAAATCAAGGATCCGATAGGATTGAAAGATTATAGACCGATTAACCTGATTGGGGTGATCAGTAAAACTATATCAAAGATTCTTGAGGATCGTCTCAAAAAGGTTATAGGTTCCATAATCTCGGAAAATCAGACAGCGTTTCTTAAAGGCAGGTACATTCTTGACAGCCCGTTAATGCTAAATGAGCTTATCGCTTGGAGTAAAAAAGTTAAAAATAAGGCTTTCCTGTTAAAAATTGATTTCGAAAAAGCTTATGACAATGTAAGTTGGAGTTTTCTTTTGGATATTATGAGGCAGATGGGTTTCCCTAACTTATGGTGTAAATGGGTTGGAGGGGTTTTAGCTTCTTCTAGATCCTCGGTTCTAGTAAATGGGTCGCCCACTTTTGAATTTAACTGTTATAATGGGGTCAAACAAGGAGATCCGCTATCTCCGTTTCTGTTCCTTATGGTTATGGAAGCCCTGTCGAGCATTTTTTGCAAAGCAGGGATAGAAGGGTTTTTTAAAGGGATTCAAACTCCTAATACGGGGCCGATCATTTCTCACCTTTTTTATGTCGATGACGCCTTATTAATGGGGGAATGGGACAGGGTTAATGTTATGAACGTGGCGAGATGCCTTAGAATCTTTTATCTGTGTTCTGTCTTAAAAATCAATCTACACAAATCCAACTTATACGGGATGGTGTGAGTGACGGTGAGATCAAATATATGGCTAAAGTGATTGGGTGTAACACGGATAAATTCCCGTTGACATACTTAGGGATTAAGGTGGTGGCTAACATGAATAGAATAAGTAACTGGGATCCTATAATTGAGATTTTTGATAAAAGATTGACAAATTGGAAAACAAAAACTATTTCAATGGGGGGAGGCTTACGTTGATTAACTCTGTTCTGGAGAGCTTACCTACATATTATTTTTCGTTATATAAGGCTCCAGTGGGTATTATAAAAATTCTTGAGGCAAAGATGAGAAGGTTCCTTTGGACGGGTTCAAATGATTCTAATAAAATGAACTGGGTGGCTTGGGATTGGGTAACTTGGCCCAAAAATAAGGGAGGTTTGGGGATTAATAGGCTCAAAGATGTTAATGAGGCCCTCCTTTACAAATGGGGATGGAGATTTAAGGTTGAAAAACAAAATTTATGAAGGAAAGTGGTGGAAGCTTGTCATGGTAAAAACAATAAAAGAAGTTTTCTCCCGTAGAATGGTGACACGTCAGGTTGTTGGATAAATATAGTTAAAAGTGATTTCAAAAATAAAACTTAACGGGAAGGGTTCAAACCAGATGATTGTGGGTAAAGTGGGGAACGACAAGGATATTCGATTCTGGCTAGACACCTGGGTGGGAGATTATCCTTTTATGGAAAGGTGGCCTCATCTGTTTGTTCTGGAAAGGTGTAAATTTTGCAGGGTGGCGGACATAATGGACATAGACCGAGAAATTGATGGGCTTACATGGAATTGGGTCAGACAGCCCGAAACGGACATCGAACTAAAGGAATGGCAGGAATGTCAAGGTGTTATCAACTTAGTGAGACTGTCCAACGAGATTGATTCATGGTATTGGGAAGTTGACAAACAACATGGGTTCTCGGTGAACTCGGTGAAAAAGGCTCTCGTAAAAGATAGGGGAGTTAGCCCTCTCCCAATTTTTGAGTGGTGCAAATGGATTCCTCTAAAATGTAATATAATGGCTTGGAGAGGTAACCTGGATAGACTTGATACTAGAGTTAACTTGAAAAGAAGGAATGTGGATTTATCATCGATTATGTGCCCTTTCTGCGATGAGTATGAGGAATCGGTGGATCACTTATTCACGGCATGTTCGATGGCTAGTAGGGTTTGGGCGGCTGTCAGTGCTTGGTGTAATATTTCGCCGATCTTCGCCTTCAAAGACTTACTGGATATCCATAATTCCTACCATTTTGGAAAGAAAGCTAAAAAGGTTATGCTCGGTTTGGTTATAACTTCAGTTTGGTGTATCTGGAAAGTTAGGAATGAGTTGGTGTTCCATCAAATTAGAAGAAGCCCGCAAGAGATTGTGATGGAGATTAAATCAAGGGGTTACGCTTGGGTTAAAAATAGATCTTCATGTAAATATATTAGTTGGAAGGAGTGGTGTATCTATCCGATGTATATGTTGTAATTGTTTTTTGCCCTTTGCCTGTTTGGGTCGGGGGTATTGTTTGTGTTTGACCTTTTGCCCGTTTGGGTCGGAGGTTTTGTTTTAATGAAGTTTAATTTTCAAAAAAAAAAAAATGCAACAACGGAACGATCGGGAATAAGTAGTCAACGTTTAGAGAAAACCCAAATGAGAGAATTTATTAAAGTTGTTTTAAACATTACAATAGAGTTAATATTTATAGGCTATTCTAGTAACCCCTAACTGTCACGAACCCCGAACACACCCTAGACGGGAGCCGCGAGCAGTCAAGTGGTACCGGTGGTTATTTTAAAAACATTGCAGCGGCAAATTTCATCAGGACCGCGAGTTAAGAAAATACCAGAGTTTAGAAACACCGGATTTTTTTATTTATTAAACAGATGGGAATAAACCCATGTTTTACAAAGGTAGCTTTAATATGGGATAAACCCGAATATATGAAACAATGTTTTCTTAATTTAATTGATAAAATAAGCCACTTCTTAAAGCCTTTCGGTGCCGTATCATCACTCTTATTCCAATCTACTGTAATCACCTGAAACACGTTTTAAAAACATTTGGTCAGCAGGAAATACTGGTGAGTTCATTCATTTTTGTACAAAAACACATTTGTTATAATTTACAGTATTAAGAGTGATTACAATTGTCCCTATCTTATAATTATCTGGTCCAGTTGTCACTCGACCGGATCTGTGACTATGGTCATATCACTATTGGGTCCGTTCACCCAAAAGTGACGTGTATCACTATTTAGGCCCGTTTACCTAAAAGTGATAAAACAATAGTAATGTGAACAATACCCCACTTACTGCCAGTAACTTAAGATAACAAAGACTTAATCCCTGTAAAATATAACTGGAAAACATTTAGGGTTTTACAATGCAACTTTGATAAAAAGAGAATGACTCACCTTGTTAGCATATAGTCTTGATTAAACAAGCCTCTTGATTCTAAGCACCTACTTTATAGTTCTGAATCTTCTGATGATTAAACATCTTATTTGATAGTAAGGTTTGGATCAGAGTTTTCTGATAGTTAAACATATAGTTAACTGAGTGGAATACGTTTTAGTGTAAAACCATATCAAATCTAACGATGGTTACGAGATCAGAACCTTATCGAAATTCACAAAGTATAGTCTTATTAAGACAACACTTTGGCATTCGTTAGTCGGTTCCCGAATCGATCGGACAGAATATTGTATCGGTGATTATTGGTTAGAACACCAACGTATAGAGAGAAGAATAGAAGAAATGAGCAAAGAAAAATAAATCATAAGCTTCCTATTTATAGGTAAGGAGTATGAAATTTCTAGGAAGTTTCCTATACATTTTCTAGGAAATTACATATACTTTTCTAGGAAGTTACCTATACATTTTCTAGGAAGCTTCCTACCCACATATATATATATATATATATATACTAGTGCTAATACCCGTGAATTTCACGGGACAGAGAAAATAATTTGTTTTCAAATAGATAAGAAACGATTAAAAACATGAAATAAATATGACCACAATAAACTTGAAGCAAATTGATTATTAATCCATAGTTGCATACGATAAAAAAACATTGACAATATGAGAAAAAAAATACAAAACAAAAACTACAAATTTGAGAATATCTGACTTATTTTGAAAAGTATATTATCCTATTATATTAATTGTTTCCCATTCGAAAATAATATATTCCAAATAAACACATAAACCCTAACTAATATTTTCATAATAACCAAATTACTTGATATCAATATATAGTTTAAACATTAAACCAAATTAACACATAAATGATAAAGCCTAATTAATATTTCATAATTTCATAATAACCAATAAAGCTAAACTAACATGCATTCAACCAAAACCTTAATCTTCAAAACCCCATAGATGTTCATCAAGAATAGAGTAAATCAAACTCAATAAACATAAAAACACATAAACCATAATATTTTCATAACAACCAAAAAAGCTATAATTAAACCACCAACATTCAACCAAATCCCTAATCTTCAAAAGCCCAAGGATGCTCATCCCGAAGAGCCTGTTCTTCCTCCGGTGTAAAATCATTAACTATACCAAAAATCTCTCTAACCTCCACCACCTTCTTGTCCTTGATCAAATCTGCCACCCTTTCACAAAAAGCATCCAACAAATCAGCATTCTTAACCTCATGAGCATACTTAACCACAACCAGCAACGTCGTAATCCCTATCTCTTCGCGATCAATAAAATCTCTCAGATCATTCCTCGCAGCTGTACGCACTTCCTCATTGTCCGAGCCGCTTTTTAGAATAAACTCTTCCACCACAACTTGAAGTTGCGGTCCCACATCGGCGATGGGGACCGCAACATTGATTGTGGTGATTTGTTCGGGCTTTGGTTGGGATGATGTTGTTGAATCGCCTAGGTTTGGAGTTTTGGGATCAACGGTGGGGGTTTGATCAGTTTCATAAACCGTTTTCGTCAAGAAATCATCACGCCAATTGGGAAGCATTAGTGAAGAAGTTACACGATGGCTTGAAGAAGTTTCATCACCTTCTTTGGTAAGCAAGCTATTGATATCCATAGGATCCATGAATTAACCTGTAATAAAGTAGAAATTCATGGTGAATCGAATAAAAATATGAAGTTATAAGAATATGAATGTCAACATAAAATAAAACAAACATGAAGTAAAAAAGCATTATACATGAGGATAGTGTTGTTTAACAATTAAAATTTATATAAAGAACTTACCAGTAGGCTTAAAGAGGAGAAAAGGTTGTAGTGGGCGATCAGATAAGAGGTGGTATTTGATGGTTTTTATAGTACTCTTTTAAAAACTGAATGATTTCAAATTCCAAAAATATAGGAAGTTATTTTCTTATCCCGCTTTATAGAAACCGTTTCCAAAAAAACTAATCAATTTGATCACGCTAAGATCAAATCTCAGCCGTCTAAAAAAACCATTTTGGAAAGAGAAGTTACCTTAAAACGTGGTCAATCCAACATCAAAAAGATGATTGGCCAGGTTACCAAAAATATAGGGATGTAATTTTGGTAACCCTCAAAATTTAATAAATAAAAAAAAAAAAACGTGGTAAATTTGGCATTCTAGAAATTCAAAAAGCCACGTTACCAAAAATATCGGGACATAATTTTGGGTACACTCGAAATTTGATAAATTATCCAAATAGGAATTCAAATTCTCGAAATTTGATAAATCATCAAAATAGGAATTCGTACTTTGGATTTAGGTGACTGGGCTTTTTAAAAAATTATAGATTTGGTTCCAACTTTTACAATATCAATCAAAGAGTGGTAAATTTGGGTTGGAGCTGTACCAAAAGTGGATCTGTTGCTATTTTTATGACATACCAAGTTACCAAGGTCATTTACATAATTGTTACGATGGATACACAAAATATGTGAATGTATGTGTTGTTCAGAGGACAGGAATCCCCTTCACCACCACTTCCTAGAATCACCCAAGTGTAGTTATAATACCTCACCCTTTGACATGACTAACATCCTTCCAATCTGAGGCTGCTTATGTTTATCCCTGCAGACCTGTAAAACCAAAAAAAATCACATATATATCACAATGATCTGCCCAAATTAGCAACTTTTACAATGACTAAACTTTTAAACAGCAATCTTGGTTTAAAAAAGAGGAACCATAATCAAATATTACCCGAAAAAGTCAAAAAACTTTTAGCAAAACAAATCTTTAATATTAGCTTAAACAACAAACAAACAATAACATTTCAAGAACGATAAATCAAACTAACAAATTAGGATTTAAAAAAAAAACCCACTTAAACCCTAGTTACACCAATCAAGAATCATTACTTATATATAAAAAAAAGTTAAAGATGATCACCGTAGGGAGCTTATAAGGATCAGGAGCTTTATCGAACTTCCTCCGTCTTTTCTTTTGCATATTTGTAAAAATCTTGATTCTTTACCGGTAACAATGGCAAACCCAATTGTAGTTTACACACACCAACAACACACACCGTTTTTGTCGTCAAGATCTTCAAAAGGAATGATTTTTGGGGGTGGGTTTGTTTCTCTCTCTGTTTATCTAAGGGTGAGTGAACGGAGACCCGGACGGAGAGCAGTAGAGGTTGGAGCAGAGGAGGTTGGCGATGAGCCGCCGGGATGACATGGCCGAAGAAAGTCGAGAGAGTGTGTGTGTGTGCGTGCGTGCTAGGGTTTCAAATAGAAGATTATTAGCAGATCAGCAAAGGAAGGATGAAGTAAAAGGTTTGAAGGATGATACCTCAATGAATCGTTAGGGGTGTTTGTCTTTTAGGTGATTGAGATGTGCTTCAATGGAGAGTGCAGAGAGAAGAGAGGGTGAATGTGTGTGCGGCTGGAACAAAATTGGGGTTTAGTTAAGAAAGGGTCTAGAAAAATGGGTAGGAAATGTCCTTGTGTTTTGTTTCCGGGTAAAAAAAAAGATCCGTATAACCAAGTGGGTTATGTGGGTAATGGGCGGGAAAAAAAGGTTGGGGTTGTTTGTGAGAGTGACATGTGTCCAAGTTTTTATTCCTTTATTAGAGAGGATAGATATATATATATATATCCTCTTACACTTTCCTTGCACCTTCCTCATATATATCTATTTTCATGTATATATATTTAGGTGTTTAATTTACTTAGTTAATTAATCTCACTTAGCTGATTAATTAATCTTACTTAGCTTAATTAATCTTACTTAACTGATTAATTAATCTTACTTAGGTTAATTAATCTTACTTAACTAATTAATTAATCTTACTTAGCTGTTAAGTTTTACTTATCTATTAAGGTTTCTTAACTGCTAAGTTTTACTTAATTATTAAGTTTACTTAGCTACTAAGTTTACTTAACCATTAAGTTTACTTAACTACTAAGTTTACTTAATCGCTAAGCATTCTAGTTTAACAGCTTCCTGGTTATGAGTTATATTCTAGATACAATGGAACTCGTATTAGTGTGTTAACTCGATTCAACTTTAACGATAATCGCGAGATCAAAATCCACAACGAAATGACAAAGTATAGCCATATACAGGCATCACTTAAACATCCGTTGGATCGGTTTCAATCGATCGGATTAGAGTTATCACTCTGATAACAAGCAGAGTTTTGGGATTTAGAAGTTCTGACATTAGAATGACAGAACAAGAGAGCGAAAGAAAAGAATTCTGAGCAATTTGAAATGCCCCAACCTCGTCCAATTTATAGTTGCTTTCAGGGCGGCTTGCGCCCCGCAACCAATTTAGCGATGTAACGCCCTGCGTCCCTCAACTTTAGACCTTTGGCAAGTTTAGTCCCTGAACTTTGCCTATTATCAATTTTGGCCCCTAATCTATGAAGTCATTAAAACTTTGATAGTTGGGAATTCTATGTCATATTATATACTTGGAGTGTCTAATTCTATATGTTTAGAATGCCTAATTCTATATACTTGGAAAGTCTAATTCTACATGCTTGCAATGTCTAAATCTATATACTTTGGTGCTTGACTCTTGAGGCTCGTGAAACTTGAGACTTGGTTGAACGAGGGACTGGGGTCTTGTCACTGGCGGAAACTATGAAACTTTGAAAAACTTTGGTTCTATTGCCTAAATTATACAATTTATGCTATTACCCAATAAATACGCAACACAACACTTGATCTTACACGCGAAAACGGGAACACGGAAAAGATGGATTGGCCGAGTGGCAACCCGATCGGATGACCACCCGATCGGATGACCACCCGATCCATGCGCACAACCCCTTCTCACCCTCCTTCACAGTATAAATAGGAGCTGTTACATCAGTCCTTCACTGATGTGACAGCCCTGCTCGGCTCAGACGCACGAACACCATATTTCTTCGATTTCTCGGCTATTTCGGTACGTTTTACACTAGATCCTTGTACTTTCTTGGCCTACACAACATTCTCTACAAGATTCTCCTTTGAAATCTCACTTTTCACCGTGAAATCTCTTAGATCTGAGTTCTTAAGGATGATGTCATCAATGGTGGTTTGTACAAACTACTATATGATGTCACTCCTGATGGAATCTA
Organism: Helianthus tuberosus; assembly: GCA_030545235.1. NCBI lineage: Eukaryota > Viridiplantae > Streptophyta > Magnoliopsida > Asterales > Asteraceae > Helianthus > Helianthus tuberosus. The sequence continues at coordinate 67,652,891 of CM060388.1, forward strand.
ACTTAGATCTAAGGAATTTCATGCGTTTTATACTAAATCTAAGCTAGATCTGAACTTTTCAAGCTAAAATCTATGTTTATCTTCACCTTTTCTTGAACTTTTACATAAGAACGGTAAGGACCCGATCTAAACGGACTATAGACTTGATGAATAGTCTAGGGTAGGTTTGGAAACAGATTGTTGCCGGAGGAGACGACCATGGAACGGATTCCGACATAAACTGCTGTAAATAGACGACTGATCGGATAGGGGTGATTCCCATCCGATCAGAACAGCTGTAAGATGGTGAGTTTACCATTGTCGCAGTACGACCTGTTCCGTCCTCGTTAATCTAGAAACTTAGAAAATTTTACAAAGGCATAAACGGGACAAGAATCACTCGATCGAGTGACAATCCGATTTGATGACCATCCGATCGAACAGCCACTCGATCGGGTAACAGTTGTCTAGCACTCAGGACTTAGAACTTTTCAGAAACTTGGAACTTTGGAAGTCTCAATCGAGTGGCAACCCAATCGGATGGCCATCCGATAGAGCTGCCATCCGATCGAGGTGACCAACTCACTAAACTTGATACTTGGATTGAGTGACCACCCAATTGGACAGCCATCCAATCGGGCAGCCATCTGTTCCCTCTCACATTAGCCACTCGGTCGACTGGCAATCCGATCGGACAGCCATCCGATCCAGCGACTGTTCCGACTCTTTGCGTAAACTCGTTATTCTGCCCGACTCTTATCTATTGTAATCTATCATGCTAATTCTAAAAGAGCTCCCTTTGATCCAATAACAGTCTTAACTGTTAAGCAGTCACTGTGAGTATACTCGATCCTTTTTTTTGCTTTAAACTTTGGGATGTAACATGTATTCTATAAACTACGAAACTTGAAACTTTGCAAACTAAACTCTATCCTACGTGTATGTAAAACTTGTGCATTCTAGTATTCTATTTTGTGCTAAGTGACGTTTAATCTTTGGTGTGTAGTTCCGCCTTAACAATAGTAGCGCTATAGGAGGTGCACCTCTCCCATTATTCTCGGGGGGGTGTTGTTAGGATGATTCTAGTTTACCTTGAGTCTTGGGTAAACACTAAAGCATCGGGATACTTGGGCTATCACTACGTGGACTGCGACACTAGCACGTCTGAAACTATTTTTATTACTTACATTGTGGATATGAGTTGTTTTAATCTATTATGCTATTATCCAAACTTGTATACTCACCGGTACATTTTTGTACTGACTCTATTTTAATACATGTTGCAGGCTGATAGGATGCTGAAAACATGGAATCGAGCTAGGATGAAGCTTAGAAACTCACCTAGTTAACTTAGACTATGAACAATGTTTGATACTCGATGTTTGATGGAAATTGTGGTTTTTTGATATGGTTGCGTTGTTAGACAAATTTAGCATGAAATCTATTAATCTATATTGAAACATTAGTGTTATGGAAATCTCATGAGCAATCTGAATGCCTAGTGCTCGCACCCCGATGTTTCCGCCATCGGTTGGGGTGTGACAAGCGAAGTCCCTCGCGGCCCGCGAGGGACACCCTAGCTACGGCTAGGGTTGTCGAGTCACCACCTAGGCTTGACACGTGGACGACACGTGTCATGCAACGTGTTCGGATCAGCTTGAGGCTCTAGCGCCCCGCGAAGCCCTTTCTTAACTCTGTCGCGCCCCGCGACAGACTAAATTTTCTTTTTTTCTTGGTTTTTTATAAAAGTAAGCTTTTATGGGTTCGGGTTTTTACTTAAGGAGCATTTTAGGACATTTTTGAACGAGTCGTTACACTAATTAAGTTTGATCTTTGATCAAAGTAACCAAAACATTGACTAGACTCTTAATCGAAGACATAACCGAAATATTGACTAAACTCTTAATAGGAAACATAACCGAAACATTAATTTCGGTCAACATAACCTATACTCTAGACTTAAGTCAGATATATATATAAACAAAGTAGTAATATAAAATAAACGTTAATAAAAATAGTTTTATGATTTTCTTTTTGTGAATTATGGATCGATTTTCATCTTTTCTTCGCATTCTTATTGGTTCACTTACGAGTCATTCATTGAAGTTATCAGCTTCTTATTCCAATCTAACCACATAAGAAAATTGAAACCTAGCTAAAATAGATTAAAAGTTATCATATTATTATAGATTGACATCTATAAAGGGTTTGATTTAGGTTATGGGTAAAGTATCTATATTAGGGATTGTGATCCTGAAAAGGTACCTAAAGTATCTATATCAGGATCACAATCCTTGAAACAATTCCCATAATCAAATAAAAAATATACCCCTTATGCATATTGTGTGATACAAAATTAACCACTTGGCTAACAGTGTTGTGTATGGATTTGGGCCATTATTTTCAAATGGTTAGCGGTAAAACGATTCCCATAATCAAATAAAAAATAAACCTCTTAAGCATATCCATATTGGTGGTATGGTAGTAGGAATGGAAAGTTAGTCGTTTCTTGGGTGTCGTGGATTCTGTAGGAACCGTTCGCGTAATTAAATAAAATAAAACAAATTTTATTAAACGATTACAATACAGAAATAAGAAAGCTAGAAAAACTATTACAATTACAACTGAAATAAACAGAAATACAAGAAATTAGATAAAGCAGAAAGGCTGAGTCACGTGTACACACGCTTCCCTTAAAACAAATTCCGAGTCTCCCAGGAGTACTCGTTTTGTTTCCCAGGGTACAACAGCCGAAGCAGCGTACTGCCGGAGTTGGCCTACAACCCGAAGGTTACCTTGAAACTGCAAAAGAAAGATAAGAAAAAACTGTAGAGAGAAAGTGAAGTTGCTGTTGTGTTGCTGGTGTATTCTGTAGTGACTAAGAGGCTGTATTTATACAGCCTCTGATTCGAAACAGCCAAAAACAGATTAAATGAGAGGAATAAATTGCATTAAACATCTTCAATGCAATTTAACTCGTCATTTAAAACCGTTTGACTCAGCGGTTTCAAAGCTGAAGTGTAACTACACTGTCATTCAATGTTGGAAGCTTCTGCGCGCGCGCCTCCTTGCGTGTGCAAGTCTGCACTCTCATGCGCGCATGTGCCACACTGACTCAAGTCCATGCGTGTGACAACTCGAGTTTCCAAGATTCTATCTTCGCATTTGGTGCACGCTAATTTTTTTTTATTTTATTTAGTTGTTTGTTAATACGACTCGTTGTTTCACAACGCTTACCTTTGTAATACGTTAAATAGAACTGCGATTGATCTTTTATATTTGGGATGCATAATATTTATTATATGTGAGTGTATGTTTATAAGGTTTGTATTCAGTTAACATGTTAATTAAAGTTGGAACTTACTGAGAGCAAGCATCCATGAAAACACCCAAGTGGTGAAAACACTTTAGGTGTTTTCGTCCACTAAGAACCAACGAAATCAGAAGATGGGCCTTGGCCCAGTGTTGAGATATTTTATATATAAAATCATTTTATAAACAATCTTCTCAGACAAGTTTCACATTTACCCAAACCATATCTTATCACTTTGTCTCCCTACCTCTGAAAACCCAGCAAAATAGAACTCATCTTGAAGCAAAACCTCTGTTTAAATTCTTGGTTAGTGATCTTCATGTTCAGTTGTTTAAGATGCTTATCGTATGATTATTGGATGTTTAATCATGATGTATGTATATATTTGATATATGTGATTATGTGATTGATCATTGTGTGCTTGATAGATAATTATCATCTATGAACCTTCTGTATATTTGATATTTTGATCAACAGAGGGTGTTTGTTAATGAATGATAAACTGATTAAATCGGGATCCTGGTACCATATGATGTTGGCAAATTATTAAATTACATATCAATGATTGATTTAAATGACTTATAGATGATTAAACATGTAACTGTAATGAGATTTAGTTGCTGGGTTAAGTTACAGTGAGTTTGGTGAAGATGATGATGTTCACGAAAACACCCCCACCTTATAAACTGGACGAAATCACATGAAGTGATTTCGGCCCAAACATTTCCAGCCCAAAGTGGGATTTCGGCCCACATAAGGGATTTCGCCCACTTAAGTGTTTTCGGCAACATAAGGGATTTCGGCCCATGTGTGTTTTCGGCATACATGTGTGTTTTCGGCCATAGGTGATTTCGGCTCATGGGTTTTCGGCTATAAGGGGGATTTCGGCACTTAAGTGTTTTCGGCCCATGTGTAGATTTCGGCCCAACTGTTATCTGTTAACTGGTTAAATTTATTAAGTTGTTAACTTATTAAATTACATATAATAACTCTGATTAGTTAAGTAAATCATGTGACACAGTTAGTTACCAGTTTGTTAAATGTTAATTCTGTTAACCATATATCCCTGTTTATATATGCTAACTCAGTTAAGCATACTAGCTTTATTAACTGTGATGTGGTTAACTATGTTAGAAATTATTGAGAAGACTATTATGAGGAAGATGAATTTACATAAGTTGGATTAACTGTGTACATGATACAAGATACTAAATTGCTAGATACACTGTGTGGCTTTTCGGTGATGATAGTTACATGTGAAATATATTACGAACGTAAACTGACTGAACATACGTGCACTATAGGACTTGACTGATTAACTGTGAGCACTTAACTTAGCATACCGAGCAAACAAGGTGAGTTCACACTCTTACCAAGGCATGGGATTCCCGGGGTTGGGAATGGGATTGAAGGAATGAATTTGTACTTACAATGTTACTAGACTATCTACCATCGTCCTCGGATGCGCAGGACACATACGTAAAACCTACGTATACTTGTACACATCACTGTCCTCGGTTGTGAAGGACACTTACGTAAAACCTACGTAAACTAATACTCATTACTGCCTCGGGTTGTGTCAGGCACTTACGTAAGACCTACGTAAACCCCGCGTACCCCTGTCCTCGGTTGTGAAGGACACTTACGTAAAACCTACGTAAACTTTGTACGTACTACTGTTCTCGGTAAGAAGAACACTTATGGTTGCAAATAGTCTAGTGTATATGCAAACATGGGAAGCCCCCACTAATAGAACATACTATCGGCCCAGTAGAGCCGCACGTTACGAAATGAACTTGTTTTTATGAACTTATTTACTGTGAACTCGCTCAACTAGTTGTTGACTCTCTGTTACATGCCTTGCAGGACCTTAGGTACTTTTGGAGCTTGCACGGGAGGCTCAGTCGTTGTGGACATGGATCGTGAATGTGTTGTTAAACATTATGACATTTTGTACTTAAACTTATGTTGGGTTTTACCTTAATGCTTCCGCTACACACTTGTTTATATGTGGTTTTGAAACACCTATCGTATTGATGAATGACTTTTGATATATATACTTATGTTCAATATGATTGGTGGCTTGATCCTGGTCATGTCACGCCTCCAAGCGGTGGTACTCCGCGTGTGGATTTTGGGGGTGTGACAATGCGCGCGTGCGCCACATCACCTATGAGCCTATACGAGCACGCCACACAGTCGCGCCGTTTTGGCTCACTATGGTGCGCCGCGCACGTCACATCAGGACCCATGCACCATGCGCGCAACCGCGCGCCTTCATGCCACGTGTACTCGCGCGCGGACTGCCACGTCACGCGCTTCGAACCCGCACGTCACTTCAACCACTTGGTCTTGCAGCCCCTGTGATCCACCACACACACATGGTAAAAAATACAAAGGCGGCTCTCAAGTGGCTCGCGGCGACGCGAGCATGCGAAGTGCAAAGTGCGTCATCAAAGCGCCACATTGTGCCTCATCACCCAAGCCACGTGCGCGCACGCGTGTGCGAGTTAGGGTGCTCCGCACCCTTCGCGAATACACTTAGTGTGTGCTTCCATGAAACAATAAGGATGGAGAGTTCCCACTTAAATACCCATTTAAGTTCCATCTCTCCTCCTATGTGGGACAAGGCGCAACTTTCCCTTTTGTTTCAGTATTCAATGTTTCAATCACCCAAATTTGAGCATCGATATCTCTTTCATCTTAGCTCCGTTTTGGATGTGGTTTAGTTCGTTGCGAAGCTCTTCCAACATAGAACACAAACCCACAAATAAATATATAAACCAGCTCATTTTATTATATTTATTTATAGTCTAAAATAGGAAAAAAATCATTTTCCTATATTTGTGAAAATTGCTATTTTCACCAATTTTTCCAACAATCCCCCACATGAAAAATGCTATTTTCATCAAATTTCCAACAATCCCCCACATGTATGGAAATCGATCTTTCCTTACACGTTTCAACGATATACTTTGACAGTTGAGTATTGCAAGATAGGTAGGTTGTTACCTTTGAACCTTCTTTTGTGAAGCATACTTAGCTTACTAGCGGTTTGTAGACGCGATGTCCTTGAACATACCCCCATTTGTGTAAACGACAATACACTTCACACAATACTCTCCCTAGTCTGGCCAACCCCTCATTGTCGTGTCCTATTATGGTCCTGGAACACTAGCCTGGTTCTGCGAGAGCTCTAGGATTGCGCACCCCACAAAGCCATTCAAAGCGACCCTACTTCTCTCTCACATAGGTGATTCCTATGAATCATTAAAAGCATCATGGTTATTTGATTTCCCAAAATTTTTAACCTTAATATGCTTAACCTCACTTCAATGTCACTGATTGGAATGGACTAGGAAGTATATAACTCCCTTCTATTTGGTTTATGGTACTCCCCTGCAGTGACTCCGTTTTGGTAATATGATTAAGTTGTCCTATTGAACTTAGATCTTGGGATCTCCAGTCAACTAAGATAGGTTTCCCTCATATTCCCATTTATCACGGGCTTTAGTCCCATTCCTCCTGACGACGTTTCAACTAACTCTCTGCTTAAGCCTTTTGTAAACGGGTCCGCAATGTTATCCTTTGATCTCACATAATCAATTGATGAAGAAACACTGGTTAATTGACCGGAATCAAATAAACCAGGGGGATCGGTTCTGCATAAAAGGGTTGGTTTCCCCTCGTTTGGTTCGTGGGTGACAGACCTTCTTCTCTTCACAGTAACTGCAAAACAACCACCGTTAGACTCGCCACGGGGAGAATGGGGGTTCTCTCCGTGACCCCCTCCGGCGTGAGAATAAGTACAAGTTTTATGAAGAAGAAGAAGTGTAAGTGAAGTGAATGTAACTTGAAAATTATACCTGAATTATCCTTCTATTTATAGCCGAAGTTTGGGCGGGAAAACTTGTTGGTGAAATATTGACGGAAAGTGCATTTTCCGTCAGCGGTTATTTTTCCCTCCGTTAATCTCTTAACGAGTGTGAGAGCACACGGATTGTGATCTTGATCAACGGTTGGGGTATTGCCACGTGGAAAGTGGGCAAGTGAAGATCTCTCTTCAATTCCATGCCATCATCGTGACTTCAAGGGAGCCTGGGATGATGACACGTGGCCAGACGGTTATAACCGTCTGGTGCTGCACGATAGGGCCTTCTAGAGGATTACAGTTGTAATCCTGTGTGGCTCCTTACTGTATGGTATTAGTGGAATAATATCCAAGTCTGGATATTATTTATGCGGGAGTGCTTGTCAGGATTGTTATCCTTATCTGCTATGGAGACTGGCGTGAGGATTTGCTAATCCCCTTTTAGCGCGCAGGTATTGCTTGTTGTTCTTCCTCTAAGTTCTCTTTGTAGGACCAGTGCGCGGCCGCGCAAGGTTTAAAGAGGGTTAGGAGAATGAGGTGGTGGTATAGTCCCAAGTGCTTGAAGCAAGGTTTTTGGGACCTTACCCCTTCAAGTCCCCCCAGTCTAGTGTTGCTCTTATGCAAGTAAGTGGAGCTCTTATGCTATAGAGGTTTTTTGGCGTGAAATTGGAGAATCTTTGGAGAAGATACTCTTGCTCATTATTCTTGATTTTAAAAATCTTGATTTTGAAAATCTTGATTTTGAACAAAAAATAGAAATCTTCATGAAGAAGTTTGTATTTTTAGCTTTTGCTCTTGAACTGTTTACCTGAGGGGCTTTGTAATCATGAGCTGACTGCTGTTCACGTTATTTGAGAATGGAAAAATATTTTGTATTACCGCTTCGTCTTCTCATTGAACTATAGTTTTAAGAGAACGTGCAGATTGTGTCAGAGGGTTTTTAATGTGATGTGACGCTTGCAGTGGCAGCGCCGTTTCTGAGTCGACAGATTGGACACTTAATCATCACAGTCTTTCTTTCAATGCTGACACCATCCTTTGCTGTCCTATATATTCATATTAGGTGTGAAGTTTTTTCCAATTTGGGGAAAAATGCGGACTAGACGACAGCCTCGACGCCGGAGAATTTCTGAAATTATGAGAATGTTTGATGCCGCTGACGGGCTTCTTCTTCTCTCCGGCACATTGACTGAACTGTCTGTCAGAGATGGAGGTATTTGTCACACCCCTTTCTACGGCGGAAGCACGAGGTGTGATCATGAAAGGTTCTCATTGCATACGAAAGGTAAACATACTACATGCTCATAAATTAGTTTCAAAATGCCAAACATTACATAACTGAAAACATGGCTTAAGTGTTTACATCACAAGACAGCATTTTGTCTGATAAGTTTACAACTTTATTCAAAGATAAACAAAAGCGACATCCAAGAGCATGAGTAAAACCGCGCGCACATCCATCCTAGTTACCTGAAATACATGTGAGTTTTTGGAAAAAAACGTCAACATAATGTTGGTGTGAATTCATGCAGTATTTGTATTTCACGTTTGTATACTTTGTATGAAAACATGGTATGTATTTCGTATAAATCACGTATTTCTGTACAAATCAAGTAATCTTGTATGTATTAAGGTTGTTAATGGGTTGCAAAGCCATTAACATGTGACACGACATAAGAAGTCACCAAACCATAGGCATTTTTCTAGTTGTCGATTCACGACGGAGACACAAAAACACTACTCGGTACTAGTTGTCACCAAGAGTGGGGCTGCCCTGAAACCCATTAGATCTAACCTTTTGTTCTGCGGTCTAAGTATGTACACGATTAATGGTGCTTATAGTACCCTATTCGTGACACGAATTTCTCGTATCATTTCTTGTATCATTTCTCAAAACGCGTCATACTTGGTACTAGTTATCACCAAGAGTGCTTATGGTTTTTGTATCATACCATTTATAAACATTGTAATATTTGTAACATGTATTTCACCCCTGAAGTTATAAAACTGAAAACAGTTAAGAGAAAAGGGGGAGCATGAACTCACAACTTTGCGTTCCTTGCGTCGTAAACTTCACCGGATTTGCTTAATTAACGTCGTGACCTATACGTGTTTTCTTAACGTTAGTCACTAGACTTGTATCGTACAAGTACAAGTCACTGTCTTTTGTGTACGTATTCTTGTGTTAAAAATAATTTATATTTTTAACTATATGTCTTACTTATTTTATTTTCTCAAAAATAAATATAAGTTTCTTGTATTTTGCACCCGAATTATGTATCTTGTATGTTGTATGTGTATTTTTGTTACAAAAATCATGGCGAGATTTATATTCGAAAAGCATAGTTTAGAACACACTAGCAAACATTTGTCTAGAAAATATTTACTAAGTGTTAGGATTTTCAGAAAATTTCGCCATAGTCTCCTTTGTAAATGGAGGTGTCCATGCTAAGTAGCATATCATTTTCTTTAACATATAACACGTTAGATCGTTCTCAAATAATCAACCCGACATTCTGACATGCAAGATACTACTTTTGTCGTTTCAGTTTTAATATATAAAACTGGACTGTTTTCGGACATTTTAATAAAATGGTTATCTTATTCCAAAAAATCTCAAATTTTTACAGAATGTCTTATACGGTCCAAATATTATTGTGTAAAAATTTCGGGGTCCAGTTCATTACCAATATTTTATAAAAAGTTATTTCCCGGACTGCAATCAGATTTGTCGCTTTCTGATTGCAGTTTACGAATTAATTCACCTAAAATTTATCGTGAGTCCGAATGACGAAATTCCAGTGAGAGAATTACTACGACAACAGTGGTCATCTACAGTACAATTTTCATGAGCTGATTCAACATGGGTTTCAAGTTATGACTAAAAACATATCACCCATTTACTGCAGTAAAAACTCAGCTTTACTTCCTGTTACAAAACGGGTCTTTAAAAATAGTAAACGACCTCAAAAAAATATGATTCCAGTGCCATTTGCTTCGTTTTTCAAAAATACATATTTTAGACTTCAGAAAACCAGTTTTTCGAATTATTATAGTCTGTTTACAGCCATTTGATGTTGGCTGAAAATGTAAATCAGCATGTTTCTTTATAGTTTAAACGCTACTAATTCGTATCAACAAATGTCCGAACAACGGGTTTATCAAGAAACCAACGATCAAATATCAAGCATGATTTAACCCAACCCTCATCCAACAAGATTTCATCTTCATATAATCTTTTATGTTCAAGTTTCATGTAAAGTTTCATATTCATCATCTTAGTGTTCTTGTTCTTGTGATTTAAACATAATCATCATACTACATAATTTAACTAAGAAACAAGATGAAGCAAGGTGTAACAAGACTTACTACTAGCACAAGTCTATGGTAGAATATAGTGATGAAGATGATGAGAAAAAGATGAAGAACAAGCAAGAAACAAGCCCTTTTGAAGCTCCACAAGTTGCAAGCTCCTACAACCCTTCTTCTACACTTGAATGATGCTCAAAGATGGATGAATATGGTGGTTATGTGGTGGTGATGGTGGCGGTTTGGGGTGAGCCGAAAGAGGGAGAGAGAAGGGAGTGTGAGGGTGTGATGATGAGAAATAATGAGAATGATCTTGTGCCATCCCTTTTAAAGATAGTTCATATATCTTGGTAAGATTTACAAGTAACAAATCTAATAAAATAATAAGATAAAATATTGCACAAGATTTGGGCATGATTGTGATGGTCCTTGTGACCGAGTTCGGTTGGGGGGGGGTTGGTTGTAAATATTTTGTAACTAGAGTGTAATAGTTAGTTAGTTTCCAAGTGTTACTTACATAGGGTATTTATTTGATATGTAGTGGGTGTTAGGGTGTTCGGGGATCACGACTAGCCAAGAAATAAATAAACAATGTGTTTGGCAAAATTTTGGTGTCCCGGGTAATGTCCGGTTGTTCGGTTAAGTACCGGTTCGTTAAGTGTTAAATTGCACCGTTTAGCGTCTTTCTTGTACCCTTTTGCACCCTTTTAATTACCGACACTTAGGGAAATATTCTGGACGATAGAACGTAAATTCGGCATAATACTTATATGTTTAAAAGCTGATTATAGCTGAATTTAATAAAATTTTGCACTTAAAGTGCGTTTCGGGTGCTTTTTAGTGCGTATTTTAGCTTCCGGAGTGTCTATATGTTAACCCTTGTATGTACTCTTGGGTTTTAATGTATTCTTGTCATTGGACCTACACATAGGCCTCAGTTCTAATGTCTGACTGCTTTTTGCAGTTCTGTTGACATACTGTGTCTTACCGGTGAGTTTACTAGTATTTCTGACGCAACGCTCTTGTTAATGCATAAAGCAATATTTTGTAGTATAAAACGTGCATGAATTCACTTGTATAGTATGTAATCAGAAAATGTTGACATTTAAGCACATAATTGCAGTCATTAAATAATAATTAAAGTGTACGGAAATTACCGGTTTTGTGCCAGTTGTCACAGTATTCATGATGCTGTTCTTCCCGATTCCTCAAGGAATTGAACCCTCTCTTCCCTTGTAGATGATAAAAATGGGGGAGTTACTATATTGCCGGCGTATGCTGTTACTCAATCCTTTCCGGCTGACTGGAGGGGCCGGTGCTCCATTGTGTACCAACGGCGTCGCCGTGGTTCTTATGCTGCTCCTTTGGTTGAGGCCCCGACTGGTGGGAGCATAGCTGCTGCTGCTGAAGATGATGGGGAGGGTGCTAACCTTTGGGTTGTCGATCCTCATCCTCTTTTGGAGTATGGTGAAGTTCTACATACTCCATTGGGTGTTTTAGATATGTTTCCTGGTGTGTAGTTTGTTTAATTTTGTAACTATTTTTTGATACATTGCTGGGTTTTGTAAATCTTTTGTTAAAGTGCTTTGTTGCACTAGTAACTTCTCTGATGCACTGCTGTGCATACTTGTTTTGTGGTAATCATAAGTTGTGTTTGAATTACAATATGTTACATATGTATAATTACTTTGTTTAGGTAGAGCGAATGAGAATGGTATTGTGCTCGTGTGTGAACGTGGGTCTTAGACTGTGCGCGGGGCTTATGCCTATTAGACCGTTCATGAGGCTTACAATGTTCACCATATTGTTTTCGCATATACCAAAGGAATTATATGCAATTTGTAACAAACAATAACATGTAAAGATAATTTTTGCATTAATAGGGCGCGGGGCCAATAATACAAAGTGAAGTGGAAAAAATAAATTGCCTGTATAAGTCTGGCTTTTTGAATAGCTTGGCTATATGTAGCACCTGAGCAGTTGCTGCGCGTTCCAGGTGCGAGGAACAGTTGTTCCGTCGATTCTTTTTAGGGTGTACGCCCTTTTGCCCAGGACCTCGTTGATAATGTATGGTCCTTCCCATTTGGGTGCTAATTTTCCCGGCTTCTCCGCATTGGACGCTTCGTTGTCGCGCAGGACGAAGTCTCCTGGGACGAAGGTACATACCCGGACGCGCGCGTTGTAGGATTTTTCAAGTTTGGACTTATACCTTGCCTCCGCAATGGCCGCATTTTCGTGCCTTTCCTCGAGAAGGTCTAGATCCATCCTTCGTTCTTTTTCATTGTCTTGTTTCTCCATGGCAATCATGCGCGGCGACTGAAGGCCTATTTCTGCTGGTATTACTGCCTCTGATCCGTATACCAGGCTAAATGGGGTTTCCCCCGTACTAGTTTTTGGCATGGTGCGATGAGCTCATAGGATGCTGGGGAGCTCATCTACCCATCCTCTGCGTGCAGTTCCCAATCTCACCTTGATGCCATCAACTATCTGTTTATTGATACTTTCGACCTGCCCATTTGCTTGTGGGTGCGCCACAGAGGCAAAGTTGTGCTCGATCTTCATTTCTTTAAACCACTTCTGGAGATCTTCTGAGGCAAAATTTGTGCCGTTATCTGAAATAATGCACAAGGGCAACCCGAAACGACAGATGATATGTTCCCATATAAACTTGCGGATTACCATCGTTGTTGTTGATGCCAACGCCTTAGCTTCTACCCACTTGGTGAAGTAGTCAACTGCTACAATAATGAATTTAACTGCACCTGGCAAGTCAGGGAAGGGACCGACAAGGTCTATACCCCACTATTGAAAAGGCCAGGCGGAGGTGACCGGTACTAGAGGATTTTTTGGACGGGGGGTTTTGGCGCATGGTGCTGGCATGCTGCGCATTGGCGCAATAATTCCACCTCGTCCACATGCATTCCTGGCCAATAGTAGCCTGCGCTCATTATCTTTGCCACTACCATGCGCGGTCCGGCGTGGATCCCACATAATCCTTCATGGACTTCTCTGACTAAGTACTGCGCATCTGTTTTATCGACACCGCGTAGGAGTGGACCCATAAATGATTTCTGGTATAAAATACCGTCTGCCATTTCGTAATTTAGCATTTTGTTCTGGATCTTCCTAGCTTTCGCTTTCCCTTCTGGAAGTTTGCCATGCTGTAGGTACATGATGATTGGGGACATCCAGGATGGGCTGCCGACCTCGATGATGTTTACTTGTTTTAGAGGAACAAATGGATTGGATAATACCTCAATGCGGACCTCTTTTGCTAGATGCTTGAAGCTGGTGGCAGCCAATTTGCTCAACGCGTCTGCGTGTTTATTTTCACTTCTGTTTATGTGAACTATTTTGAATGTTTGGAACTGGCTGATAAGCATTCGTGCTTGCTCCAGGTATAAAGCGATGGCTTCTTCCTTGGCATCGTAATTACCATTAACTTGTTCAGCCACTAGCTTTGAATCGACGTGAGCTTCGAGGTTTTTTGCTCCCATTTTAAGTGCCAAACGGAGGCCTGCAAGAAATGCTTCGTATTCTGCCTCGTTGTTTGTACTTTTGAAATCTAGGCGTATTGCATATGTGAGCTCGTGATCATCTGGGCTAACCAGTCGGAGGCCTGCGCCTGCACGATCATCGTTAGAAGCTCGTCTGTGTGCAACTTCCAAACCCTATCGTCAAAAACTGGAATAGGGTTTTGGATCGCCTCACATTCCTGTACTTTGTCTATGGGAACTTCTGTGGCGAAGTCTGCTAGTACTTGCCCTTTGATTGCTGGTCGAGGTCTATGTAGGATATTGTATCCTCCTAGCTCGATGGCTCATTTGGCCAATCTTCCCGCGACATCGGGTTTAGACTGAATTTGGCCTAGATGGTAATTAGTGAGTACTGTAATAACATGGCCAGAGAAATACCGGTGTAGTCTTCGTGACGCATGTACCAATGTGAGGAGGAGCTTTTCTATCATAGAGTAGCGTGTCTCTGGGCCAGTTAGCATCTTACTAATGTAGTATATCGGGGTTTGAACGCCCTCTCTTTCCACCATTAACACTGCGCCAACCGCTACCTCTACTGCAGACAGATATAAGATTAGCGGTTCTTTTTCTCGTGGTGTTGTCAACATTTGTAACTGGATTAGACATTCCTTCATTTGCTTGAAGGCTATCTCCGCTTTCGGTGTCCACTGAAAATGGCTCTTTTTGGCGCAATTGCGCAATGTGCTAATGAACGGTTAAGACTTCGCGGCATGGTTTGTCAGGAATCTGTTCAGGGCTGCTAATCGTCCTGCTAGTCGTTGCATCTCTTTAACTGTTGCTGGTGACGGCATAAGTTGGATAGCTTGTACTTTCTCCGGGTTGACCTTAAAACCGTCTCTGGTTACTATGAACCCTAGAAATTTGCCCTCCTCCATTCCGAAGGAGCATTTCGTTGGGTTAAGCTTTAAATTGACGCTGCATAATGAATCAAACGTGTGCTGAATGTTTGCGAGCATGGTCTCTTCTTCTTGGCTCATGATGATGAGGTCATCCATATAAACTTCTACAGTTTTACCAATGTCTTCCCCGAAGACTGTATCCATCAAGCGCTGGAAGTAGCTCCTACATTGCGGAGACCAAAAGGCATTTTCGTACAGCAGAAGATACCCTTATCTGTTCGGAAAGCTGTTTTGTCTTCGTCTTCCTCTTTTATTTGTACTTGATGGTAGCCTTTATAACAGTCGAGAAAACACTTCCAGCGGAAGGATGCTAGAGAGTCAACTTTCTTATCTATTTCTAGGAGTGCATAGCAATCTTTCGGGCAAGCTTTGTTGAGGTCTTTGAAGTCGACGCACATGCGCCACCCGCCATTGTGTTTTTGAACCATTACTTGGTTGGCGACCCAGGTTTGGTATTGTACTTCGCGTAGGATCCCAGCGTTGAGTAACTCTGTTACTTGCTCGTTCATTGTTGCTGCCTTTTCCGCGCTGAGACTGCGTCTTCCTTGCGCGATGGGTTCCGCTGAGGGTCGGATGTTCAAACAGTGTTGTGCTATATCTCGTGGTACCCCAGTCATTTCTGCTGGGCACCAGGCGAAGATGTCTTTATTGTTTGAAAGTAATTCCTTCAACTGTGTCCGTATTGCCGGTGAAATGGCGTGCCCTAGTAAGATGGTTTGCTCTGGGTACTCCTCGTTGAGAACCCATTTCTCCGGTTCGTTTGACATTGAAGGTTTGGCGACTTTTCTTGGTGGCTCATCGTCCACGTACATGACTTCCTTGCTGGAATACAGAATTGCTACCCCGATTTCTGTCGGAAAAACGCAAGCAGTGTGTAGTATGGAGGTAATCATGTTGAATTCTCTCTGCGACCATCTCCCCAGCAGTACATCATGGCGCGATGTAGCTGGCATAACCATGAAATTCACTGTGACAATGCGCGAATGTTCGCCATCTGAAAGAGTCACAGGGAAAGCGATTTATCCTAGTGGAAAAACAGCTTCGTTGCAGAAACCAGTGAGAGGGAAATCAACTGGTTCTAAGCGTACTTTGTCTTCCGGGTCTAGTTGCTTAAAACATTGTTCATAGATTATATCCATCGAGCTTCCTGGATCAATGAACATGTAATCGGTTCTGTAGTGACCGAAGATACCGGTGATGATTACTGGACGTTCCTCCTGAGGGCCTCTGGGGACGACAGGGAATATAACTTGTTGCTCTCTCCAATGCTGATTATGGCTTTATTTGTTCGGCCTTCATGAGGGTCCTCCTTGTACCATGTTTATCTGCTTTGGTTTGGCTACCTGGTGATTGGTATCTTCTGATTGTCGTATTATCTCCTTGTGACTACTGGATTGGATGTCCCACTGATAGGTTAACTGTGGGTCCAACACTGTAGTGCCGATTTTTTTCTGAATTACTTCTTGAGTATCAGATATGTTGTTTAACAACTCGGATCTGGTGTTTTGTGCTAAAATTTGGTTTACGGCAATCTGGAATCTGGTGAACCAGTACTTTGGAGTTTTTTCTGAGAGTAGATCTGGACGGTTATGAACTCCTATTTGTACCCAGGAGCCATTTTCTTCCAGATGACTTTTGTTGCTTCCTTTGTTACCCATGATTCCGTCGATCTGGATATCTCGGGTTGCAAAACCCTTGAATTCATATCGAGGACCTGATGGGTGAAGTGATGGGTTCTCTGCCATATGAAACAGAGGATGGAGAAAAATTGAATCGAAACGAGAAGAAATGAATGAAACTGAGAAATCAGTGGGCGCCAACGAAGAAACACTGGTTAATTGACCGGAATCAAATAAACCAGGGGGATCGGTTCTGCATAAAAGGGTTGGTTTCTCCTCGTTTGGTTCGTGGGTGACAGACCTTCTTCTCTTCACAGTAACTGCAAAACAACCACCGTTAGACTCGCCACGGGGAGAATAGGGGTTCTCTCCGTGACCACCCTCTGGCGTGAGAATAAGTACAGGTTTTATGAAGAAGAAGTGTAAGTGAAGTGAATGTAACTTGAAGATTATACCTGAATTATCCTTCTATTTATAGCCGAAGTTTGGGCGGGAAAACGTGTTGGTGAAATATTGACGGAAAGTGCATTTTCAGTCAGCGGTTATTTTTCCCTCCGTTAATCTCTTAACGAGTGTGAGAGCACACGGATTGTGATCTTGATCAACGGTTGGGGTATTGCCACGTGGAAAGTGGGCAAGTGAAGATCTCTCTTCAATTCCATGCCATCATCATGACTTCAAGGGAGCCTGGGATGATGACACGTGGCCGGACGGTTATAACCGTCTGGTGCTGCACGATAGGGCCTTCTAGAGGATTACAACTGTAATCCTATGTGGCTCCTTACTGTATGGTATTAGTGGAATAATATCCAAGTCTAGATATTATTTATGCGGGAGTGCTTGTCAGGATTGTTATCCTTATCTGCTATGGAGACTGGCACGAGGATTTGCTAATCCCCTTTTGGCGCGCAAGTATTGCTTGTTGTTCTTCCTCTAAGTTCTCTTTGTAGGACAAGTGCACGGCCGTGCAAGGTCTAAAGAGGGTTAGGAGAATGAGGTGTTGGTATGGTCCCAAGTGCTTGAAGCAAGGTTTTTGGGATCTTACCCCTTCAATTAAGATAACACCCGTTGAGAGTAGTTGTCATACCGTGTTATGTCTACGTCGCATGTGCCTTGATCTGCCATTGTACATCAAGCTTTGAGCTCTGGCAATCGCTGATTGGCTATCACAATGTATAAATATGGCTGGTAAAGGCTTTGGCCATCTTGGAATATATTCCACGAATTGACGTAGCCATTCCGCCTCCTCTCCTGACTTATCTAAGGCGATAAATTCGGATTCCATTGTGGATCTTGCTATGACCGTTTGCTTAGAAGACTTCCAAGAAATAGAAGCTCCTCCAAGTGTAAACACGTAACCACTTGTTGATTTGGAATCTTTATTATCCGATATCTAGTTTGCCTCAGTGTATCCTTCGATCACTGCTGGTTGTCGGGTATAATGCAGTCCATAATCTCTTGTGTATCTTATGTATCTAAGCACCCTCGTGATAGATTTCCAATGATCCACGCATGGATTGTTGGTGTATCTACTTAGCCTACTCACCGCGTAAGCCAAGTCGGGTCTAGTATATGTCATTAGATACATTAGACTGCCAATAATTCTTGAATACTCTAACTGAGCAACTCCATCTCCTTTATTTTTCTTGAGATGTTGGGAGGTATCAACTGGAGTTCAAGCTACACTCGTATCTCCCGAGTTGAATTTTGTCAATAATTTTATCCACATAGTGAGATTGACTTAACACAAGACCATCTTGGGTTCTTATGTTCTTTACTCCAAGAATCACATCGGCTAAACCCATGTCTTTCATATCAAATCTCGCTTTCAACATGTTTTTAGTAGCCTTGATAATTTTATCATTGCTCCCAATGATAAGCATATCATCTACGTAAAGACATAAGATTACATAACCTTCATTTGTGTCTTTGAAATAAACACATTTGTCGCACTCATTTATTTTGAAACCATTGTCAATCATGACATGATCAAACTTTTGGTGCCATTGTTTTGGTGCTTGCTTCAAGCCATACAAAGACTTGATGAGTTTACATACTTTACCCTCTTGACCTAGGGTAGAGAAACCTTTAGGTTGCTCCATGTAGATCTCTTCTTCTAAATTGCCATTTAGAAATGTGGTTTTAACGTCCATTTGGTGAACTTCCAAATTTCTTAAAGCCGCTATAGCAAGAACCAATCTAATCGAGGTTATGCGCTTCACAGGCGAGTAGGTATCAAAGTAATCTAGACCTTCCTTTTGTCTAAATCCTTTAATCACCAACCTAGCCTTGTATTTATCAATACTTCCATCAGTTTTCATCTTCCTTTTGAATATCCAATGATATCCAAGTGGTTTGCAACCAGGTGGAAGATCTACTAACTCCCAAGTATGATTTTGCAATATAGAATTAATTTCGTTCTTTATTGCTTCTTTCCATTGAGGTCCTTCTGAAGAGGAAACCGCTTCGCGATATGTATTGGGCTCGCCCTCAACCATATAGCTAACGAAGTCTAGACCGAATGATTTTTCAACCCTTAACCTTTTGCTTCGCCTACGATCACCTTCTTCAACCTCAGGTCGTTCATGTGTCTTATCATGAACTACCTCATCAACTGGTGTAGATTAGCTTTCACCTACTTCAAAATTAGGTGTTGATGATGTTGCATGTGTTTGTCTTCTCAAAGGAAACACATTTTCAAAGTAAGACACAACGTTAGGATTCACCTCCATGATAGTGTTTACGTGTACATCTGGATTCTTGGACTCATGTACAAGAAAACGATGTGCACTACTTTGATGCACATACCCAATGAATATGCAATCAACAGTTTTGGGTCCTATCCTAAGAGCCTTAGGAGGTGGTACAATCACCTTTGCTAGGCACCCCCACACTTTCAAGTATTTGTATGAAGGCTTCTTCCTTTTCCATAACTCATATGGAGTTTCGTCCCTCTTTTTGAGTGGTATCTTGTTCAAAAGATAATTAGCCGAGAGAATGGCTTCCCCCCCCCACATTTCCTGGCTCACCCAAGAACTTATCAACATGGCGTTCATCGTTTCTTTCAATGTACGGTTCTTTCGTTCCGCCACGCCATTTGATTGTGGAGAATAAGGAGGTGTACACTCATGTACAATGCCACTTTTTGCGCATAGATCGGTAAAAAGGTGCAATATATTCGCCTCCTCGGTCACTTCGCAAAGCTTTTATCTTCTTTTGAAGTTGATTCACAACTTCATTTTTATACAAGATAAATTTACTTATTGCTTCATCTTTACTTTTTAGTAAATACACATAGCAATATTTAGTACTATCATCAATGAACATGATGAAGTACTTATTTCCACCTCTTGTGGGTACCGCTTTTAAATCTCAAATATCGGTGTGAATTAAATCAAGGGGTTCGTTTATTCGTTCAACCGATTTCGATGATGATCTTGTAAGTTTGGATTCTACACATGTTTCGCATTTATAATGTGAATCAATATGGAATGTTGGTATACAATTTAAATTGATTAAACGGCGTATTGAATTAAAATTTATGTGTCCTAATCAACCATGCCATTTATTCGAATCAGAAAACTCAAGCATATAAGTAGAAGTAGTAGCAATTTTATTCATGTTCTTTTTTACAGCCATTACATTCAATTTGAACATACCATTTTGGGCATAGCCCTTACCAACATACATTCCTCGTTTAGTAAGTACAAATTGATCGCTCTCAAACACTAACCGAAACCCAAACTTATTAAGCAACC
Organism: Helianthus tuberosus; assembly: GCA_030545235.1. Classification (NCBI taxonomy): domain Eukaryota; kingdom Viridiplantae; phylum Streptophyta; class Magnoliopsida; order Asterales; family Asteraceae; genus Helianthus; species Helianthus tuberosus. The sequence goes on from CM060388.1 coordinate 67,673,175, forward strand.
ATCCCGAGACTAGGCTCTTGCGCAAGTCTGGGACGTATAACACATTGCTTAAAGTGAGCTCCTTCCCTGAAGTCCACTTCAAAATCACCGTTCCCTCACCCTTGATGTCCGCGGCGGCTGCATTTCCCATGTACAACTTCTCATCTCCCACAAGCTCTTTGAAGGTGGTAAAGAGGCTCCTGTCTGGGCACACATGACTGGTCGCGCCCGTATCAATCCACCATCCTTTTGGAGTGTTGGTCACAGCATTGACCTCATCCGACATTGTGGTTTTGTCAGAAATCAATGCCACCAAAGGCATTCCGTCTCCATCCACCATGTGCGCCCGCTCACGCTTTGGTTTCTTGCATTGGTTAGCCCGATGCCCTGGCTCGTCACAGTTGTAACAAGTCCCTTGGAACGCTTGAGGTTTCTTTTTCACAAACCCTTTCTTCGGTCCAAGTTTGCTAGCCTTTTCTTTCTCTTTGTCCTTTTTCCCCTTGCCCTTATTGCCCTTAGAGGATTGCCCATGCTCAACCAAATATGCGCTAGCACTAGTCTGCGCAAGGCTGCCTTTTTGGGCAATTCTATTGTTATCTTCAATTCGAAGACGAACAATAAGATCCTCTATAGTCATCTCCTTTCGTTTGTGTTTAAGATAATTCTTATAATCCACCCACCCAGGAGGTAACTTTTCAATCATCGCTGCCACTTGGAATGTCTCGCTAAGTGTCATGCCTTCCGCTAGGATGTCATGTAGTATAATTTGCAATTCTTGGACTTGATTCATAACTATTTTTGAATCAACCATTTTGAATTCCAAAAAACGGGCTACCACAAATTTCTTTGTGCCAGCATCCTCCGTTTTGTACTTCTTGTCCAAGACATCCCATAAATCTTTGGAAGTCTTGACATTGTAGTACACATTATACAATGCATCCGAAAGCCTGTTTAACACATAGCCTCGACAAATGAAATCCGAGTGCTTCCAAGCCTCTACCGCGCACAGCTTTTGTGCGTCGGTCTCCGCTTCCACAGGTTGGGGAGCAGTTTCAATTAAGAACCTCGCAAGGTTCATGGTGGTCAGGTAGAAGAACATCTTCTGCTGCCACCTCTTAAAGTGTAGACCCGAGAACTTCTCGGGTCGTTCAGCGTGATTTGCTACTGTGGACGCTCCCACAGTGGTAGCATTCAAGGGGGTTCCCGTCACACCATTCGTGTTGTTAACGTTGACATTTTCGTTCGACATGCTGAAAAATAAAATTACCAAGTTTAGCCAAAAAATTCTATTTTACTCAACTAAAACAGAATTAACCAGTTAATTTTATTTTACCACAAATTTACTGTTTCGGCTTCTAAGTCCAACTTTGAAGACCAGAAAACAGAAAATTTATAATTTTTAGAACTTACTGTTTGGCTTCTAAGTCCAACTTTGAAGACCAAGACAGAAAGTTTTTAGCAATTTTTAGGACAGAACTGAATGTAACCAGAAAAGTTTTCAACCAAAGTCGCTCCTTTGAAGATGAAAACAAAAAAAAATATGTTTTTAAAACACAAACGGAGTGAAACAAAACTGGTTTGAATCACAAAACAGAATGGTTTTGATTATACGAACGGTGTTTTAAAATTTGTTTTAAGATTGTAGGAACCTTTCGTGTAATTAATTAAAACAAATTTTATTAAACGATTACAATACAGAAATAAGAAAGCTAGAAAAACTATTACAATTACAACTGAAATAAACAGAAATACAAGAAATTAGATGAAGCAGAAAGGCTGAGTCATGTGCACACACGCTTCCCTTAAAACAAATTCCGAGTCTCCCAGGAGTACTCGTTTTGTTTCCCAGGGTACAACAGCCGAAGCAGCATACTGCCGGAGTTGGCCTACAACCCGAAGGTTACCTTGAAACTGCAAAAGAAAGATAAGAAAAAACTGTAGAGAGAAAGTGAATTTGCTGTTGTGTTGCTGGTGTATTGATGCGTGTGAAGTGTTATATAGTTTTTAATGTATATTTTAAGCCCTTTAACACTTTTTAGCCAAGTTTTAAATTTATAAAACACGATATTTACTAACACTAAACACACATATGGGAAAGTACACCCATCGTGAGCGTAGTATAGTGTTGGTAAGATACCGATGTCGTCCAAGGACATAAGAGCTTTTACTACCGGATTATCCTCAACGTCTAATCAAATCAAAAGTTTAGAAAAAGGTTTTAAACTAAAAAATAAAACTAACTAAAATGCTGAAAAATAAAATAAAAACAAAAACAGATAGACAAGATGAATCACTTGGATCCGACTCGTGTTTAGTGTAACCTTTGATTATTTCCGCACTTTTGCACTTTTTAAGAGATTATCTTAGTTATTGTAGTAGGCCCCTCTTCTGAAGGTGACGTTACCCTCAACCCAGTAGTTTGAGTCAGCAAGGATACAATCCTAAAGGCTTAGATTATTGAAAGATAATTAATTAAGTTATTAATGCATATTGTGGTAGGCCCCTCTTCTGGAGGTGACATTACCCTCGGCTAAGTAGTCTGAGTCAGCAGGGATACAGTCCTAAGTAGCCGGGTTAAAGTATTAATAGTAGTTTACATATGAGGGGTCAAGGAGTTCGGACCCCTGCCATCCAATACCAGTGGCTATTGAAGGAGGTCCTACTAAAGTTGACCCAGGTCCATGCATGATCTATAAACTGAACAAGGCAAGACTCTTACCAAACCGTTCCATTAACCCCCAACCAGGTAGCCAACATACCTCCATATAGACCGTGGAGGTATGAATGGTGGAAATCTTTTATTTTATATAGACAGTAAAATAATGCCAAGACACCACAGACAAACGATAAGGAAGACTCACCTTAAACATAAGAAACTAGTTATTAAAGTCATTAATACAGAACCAAATAAAAAGTGCGAAAAGATTAAAAATAAAAAGTATTACACTAGACACTTGTATTCACCAAGTGATGTAAGAGACTTAGGCAAACATGGCCTTTGATTGTCAAGAACTCTTACGATCAATCTTGGATCCCGAGACTACTCACACACTCTATGATGGATGATGGTGGTGGATGTGGGTTGTGATGGTGGTGGTGGGTGGGTGAAGTGTGAGAGAGGTGGTTTGCTGAGGGATGGTTTGCAAATGAGCCAAGCACCCCTATTTATAGCCTGCACAGAAGCCCGGACACGGCCACGTGTCCATTGGGCACGACCCCGTGTCCACCCATCTTCTCTTTCTTCATTAAATGCAGTTTGTCTGCATTAGTTGACCACTCCCCCGTGTCCATTGGGCACGAACCCGTGTGCAGAAGCGTATCTGTATTATCAAGATTTTCCTAGATTCTGCGAATCTTAGAGTTGACCACGGCCCCGTGTCCGCTTGGCACGCCCCCGTGGTGGGTGATAGAAGCTTCTACAACTTTGTCTATTCTGCAGACACTTGGGCACGCCCCCGTGCTCACTGAGCACGGGGCGTGTTCAGTCTTCTGTTCTCTTATTTTTGCTTTAGAGGATGCTGTCGAGGGGTCGGGCACGCCACGTTTATTCCTTTTCTTGTATTTATGCTGGATTTGGCTGCATTTTTGCTTCTTTTGTTCATTTAAGCTCTTTTAACCCTGAAAATACAAAAGGAAGACAAAAGCACACTTTTTCCAACATTAGTACTAAAAAAGGGTTACTTTATGCCTCATTTGATGTAATTTATATGTTGCATTTAGCAAACATCAAATACCCCCACACTTGAATCTTTGCTTGTCCTCAAGCAAAACTCTTTATTTTGTGGCTTACACTCCCAAATGGAATGGGTAGAAGAGAAGGTTTTGGGCTTGTCATAGAGTGTCGGGATTTCCAAGATTCTTATTAAGTTTTATTTTTATTTTATTTACAATCCTATTCGTCATGATTTATTTAAAACATTACATAAGATAAATTACTTAATAGGGCATAACATGCCCTTTTAAAATTCCATTTATATACAAGTTCACATACCTCACGGGGAATCACTCAACACTTGGCCGAAGGTGTATTTTTTGTGAAAACTCTCAAGAACGGCATGGAACTTATTCCTACCATAGGCTTGCCAATTAATCAATCCTTCTCCTTTTTAACTAAAAGCCTTTGTAAATATCAAGAAGACTTTTTGGGGGAAGGGTTAGGCTTGGGTTAAAGGTAGGTGGTTGGGTTAGTGGTTAGTAGAAAAAGGGCGAAAAGCGTAAAAAGTTTCGGTTTTCGTAATACTTTTTATTAATTTGATGAAGAAATTCTTCAAACAAAGTACTTTTTGATAAACTCGTTTGTTTATTTCTTTTGGCTTCATCATATATATATATATATATATATTTATTTATTTATTAAAGTCATAAGAGAAACCGAGCTTTGTTACTAAAATAAAGGGTTTAAAATGAAAAAGGGTTTTGGTGGGTAAAAGGGTGTTTGTTTTGGGTTAAGAAATGAAAAGGTTTAGGCTCAAAGGGGTTTACTAGGGGGATTTTGGGTAGGTGGTAAAAAAAAGAAAAAATAATGGTGTAGAAATAAAAAAGGTTAGTCCTAATGCCTCCATCATTTACTTACTTGGGTTTAAGTTGGTAAGGACCGGGAATGTATTGTCGTGGCAAGTTATAGAGTCGTAAGAACCAAGCAGCTATTCACACAAGAAACGAAAAATGAGCATTTAGTTTAAAGATGTGTATTTGTATGCTTAATAAAGGCTCAAAACTCACTTTTTGTGGGAATGGGTTTTTATGTGATCAAGTATATATAATTAAATTTTAACTAGATTTGTCATGCCCTTTCATAATTTTCTTATGTTGGTTCTTTTTATCACGACGCTTTCGGTTGTAAGTTTGTAAAAATATCACCTTTTTAGAACTTGTAATTCCCAATTTAAATCTAGACAAGTAAAAAAAAAGTGAAAATTTTTGAAAAATTTTTGGGGTGTTTAGCGTTTCCAATAGAGTTTTGTGTAAGGCTTGTAATTAGGACTTGCAAAATTCAAGGTTTTAGCATCCCCCCCCCCCCCACACTTAAATTACACATTTTCCTCAATGTGTCCCAAAAATAAGTTTTTAGGTTGATTAAATGTGTAAAAAGGTGTGAAAAAACAAAAAATTATGTTACTGGGTGTCCGGGCACGGCCCCGTGGTGTCCGGGCACAGCCCCGTGTTCAGATTGCCAGTAACAGAAATGAAATAGAGTAACAGAAAGCTGGACATGGGGGCGTGTTCAGTGAGCACGCCCCGTGTCCAGGTACCTGAACTGGGCATTTTTCTGCAGATGGTTGAGCACGGGGCGTGTTGGATGAGCACGGCCCCGTGCTGAACTTGCTATAATGAAGGAAAATCGTCGGGTGGCCCTGTTTTAGTGCATGGGGTGCTGGTGCAAGTTTCCCTTGGTATCCTTCACCATCCTGAGTGTGTTTTATCCATTACATCATCATCCAAACACCAAATTACTTAAAACCATCATTCATTCAAATAGAGAAAGTTACACAATATTCCTAGTAAATTAGAATTCTAGATAAATTGGTCAAAAGAAACACAAGGAGTCTAAACCAAGAAGTTCTAGCCTAAAGTTTATTCTATTAGCAAAATTTCTGAAAAGATAATTCTCTCGGTTTGATAAGGCTCGAAAAACTTCTTCCTCCAGATATGGGTTCCTCATACGTCGGCAAGCCATTCCTCTATCTCCCTTGGGAGAAGAAAGGCGGGCTCATTTGCATTAGTTTGAGGGGGTGTAATCTCCACCGGGACTTCTTGCAAATCTTCAAGAGGGGGCTCCGCGGGGATGTCATCCCATCCGGTGGGATTATTGACTCCAAGTGCTAGGTTCCAATCCTCTTGAGGGAGGATTGGCTCCATGGGAGGCGTCACAAGAATGTTCAACCTCTGGTGCAAAAGGTTGATTTCTTGAAAACTGTTTTCCAACCCCACCGTAAGATAATTTATACGGTCTATTAGGACCTCCTCTATCGATGTCATCTCATCTAGAGCTTCACGTAATGCCATCAAGTAGCGTACGAGAGTTGCTTCAATTGAGGACCTCCGATCTCTTCGACTGTTTCTGTAATGTGCCGATGAAGTTTCACTGTTTTGGCTTGACATTCTACGAAAACAAACTGAAAAGAGTTCATTTTAATGAAACAGTATCCTCAGACACGGCCCCGTGCTCAATGAGCACGGCCCCGTGTTTACATTTCTGCAGATTTTTGTCACAAGGAATCTTGGAGTTTCAAATTATTTTCCACTTAAGAAGCGTTTTTGAGCATAAATAACTTAAAACAATGTTGTAAAACTTATTTTTAACAAGAGTCCTTGAACAAAAACCTAACAAACATCACAATAAAGCTTGGAACCATGGTGATCTCAAGCTCTAATGGAGGTGTTGAGGTAAAAAAATGAAGAAGAAGGGAATGGACAAGAGAGGAAAGGACAAGATGGTTGTTGAGAACCTTCTTTTAGAAAATACATAGGATGGTATGTGTGAAGATCTCACCAAATCTCTGTCCCTGGAATGATCCAAGTGTGCAGGATTCTTGGCTGCATTTATAGAAAACGACAGCACGCTGCACACGACCCCGTGTCGGCTGGACACGGCCCCTTGTGCAGGGAGGATCCTGACACATTTTGTTCGTATTCTGACAGAAAATCAGAAAGGAATCTTTGGGTGGACACGGGGGCGTGCTGACCTGGACATGGCCCCGTGTCTAGAGGCTGTTTATGAAGTTTCGTCTATTTCTAAGGAACTTATCCGGATCGGGCGGTTCCTTACTGGACGGAACAACCCCAAAGTGCCCGAGATACCTTAATTACTCTAGATTAAGACGAGAACGCAAGAGGTTGTCGGTGAGGGTGATTCCTATGCTATATGTAGGTGGACAAGTCCAACCCTTTCCCGGGCTCTCGTTAAAGAAGGTGTATGCCGAATCGCTCAGGTCTATGTATGCACCGAACGAGGTCGATGGGGAGTCCTTCACGGCACAATCGACACAGGGACGACTATCACTCAAGTCCTCACTAGAGTTAGAGGTGATTTCGGGAACAACGAAATTGTTTTTATTCGAATGTGATCCCAATAATTCTTCTTGGGTATCTTCTTGAGGTGAATTAATGGAATCCATTTCAAGTTCCTTTACCCAATTAAGAATTAAATCCTCCAATTGAAATAATTCGTCAAGAAGCATTTCTCCTAGAAGATTCGATTGGGAGCATTCGAGGGAGAGATAGGGATTATTTTTACTTTCGCCCCTCTTAAGGCTACAGGAAAACAATGGGTCTATATAATGGGGCTTATAATTTAGAAAATAACATTCTAAATCTTTATGAGGGCCGTCACATATTTGACACCACGTACCATAAGAGTGCCGAAAGTAAAAAATATCAATATCACTCATGTTTGTGTCAGAAATTACCAACCGTCGGGGATCTTACGGTTCTGTTTTCAGTAACCGAAACTTGGGCACGGGGCGTGTTGAGTGGGCACAGCCCCGTGTTCAGCTTACTGTCTGACTTAAAATAGGATTGCTAGTTCCAAAGATTGGGCACGGGGGCGTGTTCAGCGGAAGCTGAAAAATTAAGAAAAATCCTAAAAAATAGAAAAATAAGAAAAAAAAACGATTAGGCCGCTGATTCCTAACTTTCTTAAAATCCTTGTGTCCCCGGCAACGGCGCCAAAAACTTGATGCGTATGAAGTGTTATATAGTTTTTAATGTATATTTTAAGCCCTTTAACACTTTTTAGCCAAGCTTTAAATTTATAAAACACGATATTTACTAACACTAAACACACATATGGGCAAGTGCACCCATCGTGAGCGTAGTATAGTGTTGGTAAGATACCGAGGTAGTCCAAGGACACAAGAGCTTTTAGTACCGGTTTATCCTCAACGTCTAATCAAATCAAAAGTTTAGAAAAAAGTTTTAAACTAAAAAATAAAACTAACTAAAATGCTGAAAAATAAAACAAAAATAAAAACAGATAGACAAGATGAATCACTTGGATCCAACTCGTGTTTAGTGTAACCTTTGATTATTTCTGCACTTTTTAAGAGATTATCTTAGTTATTGTAGTAGGCCCCTCTTCTGAAGGTGACGTTACCCTCAACCCAGTAGTTTGAGTTAGCAAGGATACAATCCTAAAGGGTTGGATTATTGAAGATAATTAATTAAGTTATTAATGCATATTGTGGTAGGCCCCTCTTCTGGAGGTGACGTTACCCTCGGCTAAGTAGTCTGAGTCAGCACGGATACAGTCCTAAGTAGCCGGGTTAAAGTATTAATAGTTGTTTACATATGAGGGGATCAAGGAGTTCGGACCCCCGCCATCCAATACCAGAGGGTATTGAAGGAGGTCCTACTAAAGTTGACCCAGGTCCTTGCAGGATCTATACACTGAACAAGGCAAGACTCTTACCAAATCGTTCCCTTAACCCCCGACCAGGTAGCCAACATACCTCCATATAGACCGTGGAGGTATGAATGGTGAAAATCTTTTATTTTATATAGACAGTAAAATAATGCCAAGACACCACAGACAAACGATAAGGAAGACTCACCTTCAACATAAGAAACTAGTTATTAAAGTTATTAATACAGAACCAAATAAAAAGTGCGAAAAGATTAAAAATAAAAAGTATTACACTAGACACTTGTCTTCACCAAGTGATGTAAGAGACTTAGGCAAACATGGCCTTTGATTGTCAAGAACTCTTGCGATCAATCTTGGATCCCGAGACTACTCACACACTCTATGATGGATGATGGTGGTGGATGTGGGTTGTGATGGTGGTGGTGAGTGGGTGAAATGTGAGAGAGGTGGTTTGCCAAGGGATGGTTTGCAAATGAGCCAAGCACCCCTATTTATAGCCTGCACAGAAGCCCGGACACGGCCCCGTGTCCACCCATCTTCTCTTTCTTTATTAAATGCAGTTTATCTGCATTAGTTGACCACGCCCCCGTGTCCGCTGGGCACGACCCCGTGTGCAGAAGCGTATCTGTACTATCAAGATTTTCCTAGATTCTGCGAATCTTAGAGTTGACCATGGCCCCGTGTCCGCTGGGCACGCCCCTGTGGTGGGTGATAGAAGCTTCTACAACTTTGTCTTTTCTGCAGACACTTGGGCACGCCCCCGTGCTCACTGAGCATGGGGCGTGTTCAGTCTTCTGTTCTATTGTTTTTGCTTTAGAGGATGCTGTCGAGGGGTCGGGCACACCCCGTTTATTCCTTTTCTTGTATTTATTCTGGATTTGGCTGCATTTTTGTTTCTTTTGTTCATTAGGCTCTTTTAACCCTGAAAATACAAAAGGAAGACAAAAACACACTTTTTCCAACATTAGTACTAAAAAATGGTTAGTTTTATGCCTCATTTGATGTAATTTATATGTTGCATTTTGCACACATCATGTATTCTGCAGTGACTAAAATGCTGTATTTATACAGCCTCTGATTCAAAACAGCCAAAAACAGATTAAATGAGAGGAATAAATTGCATTAAACGTCTTCAATGCAATTTAATTCGTCATTTAAAACCGTTTGACTCGACGATTTCAAAGCTGAAGTGTAACTGCACTGTCATTCAATGCTGGAAGCTTCTGCGCACGCGCGCGCCTCCTTGCGCGTGCAAGTCTGCACTCTCATGCGCGCGTGCGCCACACTGACTCAAGTCCATGCGCACCTGCGCGCGTGAGCCACGTCACCTGTGAGCCTATACGAGCACGCCACACAGTCGCGCCATTTTGGCTCACTTTGGTGCGCCGCGCACTTCACATCCGGACCCATGCACCATGCACGCAACCGCGCGCCTTCATGCCACGTGTACTCGCGCGCGGACTGCCACGTCACCAAAGCGCCATCAAAGCACCACATTGCGCCTCATCGCCCACGCCGCGCGCGCGTTTGCGTGTGCGAGTTCGAGTTAGGGGACCCTTCGCGAATACACTTAGTGTGTGCTTCCATGAAACAATAAGGATGGAGAGTTCCCACTTAAATACCAATTTAAGTTCCATCTCTCCTCCTATGTGGGACAATGTGCAACTTTCCCTTTTGTTTCAGCATTCAATGTTTCAATCACCAAACTTTGAGCATTGATATATCTTTCATTTTAGCTCCGTTTTGGACGTGGTTTAGTTCGTTGCGAAGCTCTTCCAACTTAGAACACAAACCCACAGACGCTCATTTTATTATATTTATTTCTAGTCCAAAATAGGAAAAAATCATTTTCCTATATTTGTGAAAATTGCTATTTTCATCAATTTTTCCAACAGATTCATAATCCCCTCCTTGTAATGTAATGTTTGTGTCCCTTTTGCTAGCTTGGATAGTTTTTTAAATGCAGCCATTCAAAAAAAAAAAAAAAACCCTTGTATATGATATAAAGAAATGGCCAAGAAGGTTTTCATTGTAGGAAGATAACTGTTGGCATGTAAATTACAAAATAATTTGGAAAATGAATCCATAGTTTGAGGATTACAGGATCAATAACTAGCAAATGAGTAAATGCCGACTATATACGTTTTGAAATCCTCGTCTATGCAGGTTAATCCAAACTAACATGGTAATATGATTCAATGTTCATAGTCTTTTATATTTCCATATCATGATTTCATGCTCACAATCTTTTATATTACCATAGAGACTATCCTTAGTCATTATGTATATGGACGTTTAAAAGATTTTCAAGAAGATGGGGGCATTTATATATACTCTAATTTAACAATCTTTTATATTCCTTTTTATGGAGTATTTTATTCAAGCATCCCGATAACATTGAAAAGCAAAATGTCCCAATTTTTTGAGGCCCAAGTGGTCGATCAAATGCCACAATGAAGGGTTTTTTTTTTTTTTTTTTTAGTAAACTGCCATTTTGGTCTCTGTGATTTGGCCAGTTTTGCCACTTTAGTCCAAATCTCAAACTTATTACATCTAGGTCCCTGTGGTTTGCATTTTCTTGCCATTTTAGTTCAAATCTCAAATCAGGTAAGATTTCAAAAAAAAAAACCTGGTTTTTGTCCTCTTCCTCAGGGGCGTTTTGGTCATTTTATATTTTATAAATGAAAAAAATATAACAAAATCCCAAACACCCCATATCTCTGCACTCTCTCTCTCTCTAAACAACCCCTCTCTCTCTCTCTTCTCTCTCCTCTCTCTAGAACACCACCACCACCACCTCCTCTCTGTTCATCCACCGCCGCAGCAGCAGAAACCGCCATCCGTCGTTCCAATCAAATGTCAGATCAAACAAGAATCCAAACCAAGAATCCCCACAAATCAAAACCCCTTTACTTCCAATCACTCCAAACCAAACCAAAAACCTAAACCCACAAATTCAAGAACAAGAACAAACAACCCATCTTCATAAAACCCTCAAAAGATTCGAACAAGAACAAACCACCACCGTATCATCACCCCCACCACCGCATAACCCGAACAGAACTGACCTTGCCCCAAATAGAAACAACCCGAACGGAACAGGGTTGCCGCCGCCGCTGCCGCTGAAACGCGGCTCCGTCTCTTCGATCTCCCTCTCTCTCATGCATCTCTCTCTCTTTCCGCCGCTCATGGCGGCTCTGCTGATGTCGTACCGTCCGCCACCACCAAGTGGTGGTGGTGCTGCCGCCGTTGTTTATCGGGAGGGGACGGCGAAGGGCAGGGGATAGTGGTTGATCGTTGTGGTTGCGTGTGGTGGTTCACCGGATAACCAGTCGCCGGAAAAACGAGGCGAATGAGGTTGTTTGGTGGTGTCGTTGCCGGCTGAATCGAAGAGGGAGGATGTGGGTGTCTGTATGTGTGTGTAAGAGATGGGGGAGTGGAGAGTGATGGTGGTTGCGGTGGCCGGAGATCGGTGGTGTTGGCGGCGACGGTGGCGGAGGTTGGGGATGATGTGGGGGTGGTGGTGGTGTGGTGTACGTAGTTCAGAGAGAAAGGGAGGGAGACAGAGAGCATATGTTGAGAGAGAGAGAGCAGATGAAGAGAAAGAGAGGGATGAAGATCTTTAAATAAAACCCAAAAAGACCAAAATGCCCCTGAGGAAAAGGACAAAAACCAGTTTTTTTTTTTTGAAATCTGACCTGATTTGAGATTTGGACTAAAATGACAAGAAAATGCAAACCACAAGGACCCAGATGTAATAAGTTTGAGATTTGGACTAAAGTGACAAAACTGACCAAACCATAGGGACCAAAATGGCAGTTTACTCTTTTTTTTATTTTTTTATTTTATTTTTTTAAAGGGGTTTGATTATTGTTGTTGGGTTCTTGGATTCCAGCCTAATTGTTGAAGATGGATCTCTAAAAGTTCAAAGAAGAGATCTTTTGATGCACACTATATTTTTTTTCCGTTGTTTGCACCTTCAATGGTTCCAATTGCATTTGTAGAAGAAGGTAAAGACGTGTAGAAATTGAATATGCAGTATTTTTGTTAGTTATTTATGAAGATTTATTTTTTATTATTATTTTTTAATGAATAGAAAATTTATTTATCGTGTTATGAAGATTTATAGATTTTTAAATGAAAATTCTATATGGTTTTACCATTAATATTCTTTGAAAAATGTTTGTGGTTGTATTAGCTATTCTAGAGGGTTACCGATTCATAGTTTTATACTTTTATATTTTATTCTTTAGTGAGATTAAGTTCGTATAATATTTCTGGAATATTATTACTAGCTTTCTTGGGTGTGATTTGATGATATAAATTGTGGAAAATATTCATAATGATATAGAATGATGAAAGTCGTGTACGTGTTATAAAAAAAGGATTAACTACAAAAAAACGTATAACCTCACAACTGCAAAAGAAAAAAAATTTATTAGAGATTGTGAAAAGCCAAAATATGAGTGGTGATGGAAAAAGATAAAATACAACATGTTGGACCTTGAAAGGGAAGATGAAGAAAACATGTTTTCTCTGAACTTTGAACTACAATTCAAATGACAAATCAGGGAGATGTTGATGAGAAATAAAGATCAGTAATAAAGAAGGGTTTTGGTAGCATCTGTTGTATAGGGAGATTGTTGGATCAGTAGGCGTGACATTGTCTCCAGTAGCATATGTAACCAGGAGACAACATGTAGCAAAGGAGATGTTATTTCGTAACAAACTCTTGATTGAGCTTTGATGAAAGTTGTTGAGGCAGGTGATCGTGTGTTCGTAGTTAATGTTTGTTGAAACTTAAGTTGTATTCAAATTCTATTAAGTTTGTTGGACATTTTTTATATGTACTTATGTCTATAAGCAGTTTACATTGTCAATGGGTGGATACTCCCTTTTTTTTTGGATAGGAGAATGGAAATAGTCGTATGTAACTGATATATTATCCTATGATCTATGTTTATAGTTGTCTATTAGCTATAATAGATAACACGTTTTGGTACAATATCTATATACATATCTAGGGTCGGGATTTAGAGAAAACGGTAGAAAGTGTGAAAACGGTGAGAACGCTTATGGATCGTCCGATCAAAACAATCTATGGACTAGATTGGCGCGGTGGCGTTTTCGTAAATAACATCAATTTTATTACGTGGACGCGCTTCATTAATGGTAAAATGGTGTTTTGACTTCTCCACACAAAACGCCATCTCATGAAATAAAACGCCAAAACAAAAAAACACACCATTCTAACTAAAAACACCATTAAATATAAAACGCCAAACTTAATTATAAAAAAATTCCGCCTAAAAAAACCGCCAAAAAAATCATATATATACAACATCTCAGACCTTCAATTAAAAACACACACAAAAACCCAAACGCCATATTTAATATATCCCAACTTCCATCCAATTTATAACGCCAAAACATTGAAAAACATTATTTGAGGTTTGTTGTCAATAAAGTTTAGCTGTATGAGGTGGACAACATTGTCAATTATCTTTCTTAACCGAGGATTAACAATGTTGTCCATCTCATACAGCAAAACATTATTGATTTTAACATGATCAAATTTTGAGGTTTAATGTGCTTTTATTTGGTGGCGTTCTTTTTATCGGTAAAACACCAAAAAAGTTAAAAAATCAAACATCGTTCATTGGAAAATTCAAGATTGTTACTGCATGAGATGGACAAATCTTCAAGAAAAATATGCTGATGTCAGACTTTGTGCTTCCAAACAGCCACAAAAAAACTACTTGAAAAACAAAAAAACAAAATGAATCATACGAAAATTGAACCAGCTAGTTAAGATGATTCAAAAAAGAAGAAAGAGACTGGTGACAGTGAAGATTTGGAAGATCAATTGTTTATATATTCTTTTTTTTTTAATTTTCTTTTTCAGTTGATTGTTATATAATAAAAACGCCATATATAATAAAAACGCCAAACAGCCAAAATGCTTGTTTAAACGCTATCATGCCGTAAAACGCCCCCAGAAACTCAAAACTATAATAAAATTACTTTGAAAAAGTATTATAGAAAACCCAAAAAAATAAAAAAAATAAAAAGCAAACTTGAAAATGTAACTAGAAATAGTAACTACAAAAGAATAAAAATGAAGAGACGGAAAAAATATTTTATTAGAATCTAAAACGCCAAACTTGGAAGACGGGACGTGTTACAGACTTTAGAGAAAAAAGCTTATAAAAAACAATAATTACAAACAGTAACTGAAACGACAAATACTTTATTATAATAATGCACCGCCTAACCTACGCCGCCAAAAGAAATCCTATAAAATAATAACTCTCAGCAACTTCCATTTAATCAAACCAAAAAAAAAAAAAAAAACGCCAAAATACTACTAAATACCACTCACTGCAAAACGCCAAAAAATTAAAAAAATCAAAGATGACTAATATGCTATCTTGGATATTCAGTATTGTTCTTCGTGAAGTTTCACTGAATGGAATATTAACTGAGAGGAGTAACTCAGAAAGATTTTGCTGCATGAGATGGACAAATCTTCAAGAAAAAAACACTTATGACAATCGAATGTCATTTTGTGTTCTTTGTTCTTGAATAAGGCTTGGATGAGGAAAAGAGATCAATGACACTGAAGAGTGGGATGACTATAAAGATGAAGATAACGATGAAGAAAAAAGCGAAAAACCCACCCACACGTCATAGATCTATGTACCCAAACATCCACAAAAAGCCACTTCAACAGAATGCAAAATAATCAAACCGATGGGTTTGTTAAGTTTTACATAAAACGCCATATATTTGGTGACAGTTCTTGTACTATTAAAGAAGAGAGAGACTGATGACAATGAAGATTGTGAAGAGAGATCCGATTATGATTTTTAATTTATTTTCTTCGCTTCTATTTTTTTTCCTTGTCGTTGTGATATAATCTTACATTTGTAAAATGCCAAGTTACCACAAACGTCAAAATGTATATAAAAATAATAGAACAATGGGTCATCTTGTTTAAAACGCCTTGAAAAAATGCCATTTAGATAGATTTCCTGACCACCCTGGGGTTCCAATGGCATAAGATTTGAAAAACGCCATAAACGCCAAAATGTTAATACGATGAAACCATTAAACGCCATTAATTATTGAATTTGGTTAACGCCAAAAATCTTAAACCCCAAAAAATAAAACTGTAGGATCGTTGAATCGATCAAAACGAGTCGATCAGAAGAGATCTAGACCAAATCAGAGGCGGAATTCATTGATTTGATCTTCATTCAGCTTGATTTGCATGTAGAAGTAGTTTAAATGTCTTTTGTATTGATTTGACAAGTTTACACGGGCTGGAGACACTTCAGCAGAGCTTCGCTACTGGAATTGCAAAGTTACAAATGAAATCATGAGCTCACCTATTTATAGGAGTGCCAGTCCTCATGAACTTTCATGCTTTCTGGCCAGTCCTCACGAACTCATGCTTTCTGGCCAGTCCTCACGAAACTGTTTCATGCTTTCTGGCAGTTTCGTGCTTTCTGGACTATCTATTATATTACATGACTCGATTCAAGACATAAGACGAAGTCAACAGACATATGCACCAACAAACTCCCCCTTGGATGTTGACGAGTCTTCAGTATGACGAGTCTTCAGTCTTGATCAGTCTTCTTGCTCTCTTCAAAATGTCTTTCTCTGTAAGCATCTTTCAATCTTCTCTCTTCTCTCTCTTGCTCATCAGCATCAACAACTTAGTCTGGCTCTTTTGAACTTCAAACTCCCCTTTGCTAACAGACTTCCCCTTAAGTTGTTCTGGGATCGTAATCTGTCATAGATCTTGCTCTAAGATCGTGTCCTGGCTTATCCTCTGCTCAGGCTTAGAATCGGGGATCTGCACAAATCTCTACCCAAAAGTAAATTTCACAATTTTTAAGATTTAACAAATTTAGAAACTAATTGTAGATATTATTCATTATCAACAATAGTTATATCAAGTTCAAATTAATGACCTTGATTAACTAACACTAAAAACAGCTTCAAAACATCTCAAACATTAACTTCACTTTCATTTCAAACACACTCTCCCAAACCACTATTGTTTATCATGTTTAGCACTCGGAATTTTGAAAATCAGCTTTTCAACATCAGTTGTCGAAAATAAGATGAAATAAAATCTTTTTGATTTTTCAAAAAAAATTATGCTAAAACACATTATTTTTGGGTTTTGAGAAATAAACTATATACAGACAATATTTTTTTGAGTTTGTGTAAGAGGATCATATCAGTTTATGACGAATCACTAGCACCGTTGAGCTTTAAACACTTTAAGTTCTAAACGATTCACTTAGATTGTCAGTATACTAATCCACTTAAATTTTCACACAAAGTTCAATTGATTCGAGATACGAGATTAGTGTTTTAATGGACTTAACTTATTCGCGTGTCCCACCTCAGAATATACTCTCGTATCCAGACTCCTATATTCAGTCTTACAGGTGAATGTACACTAATGATATCTGTAATGGGTTAATGCGAGGCCATGAGAGCTCAGGCTATTGCTTCCGCAAAATCAGAGAGATGATGGCTCGTCTTTCGGTGTGTCCCGTTTGGGGATCTTTTCTTCAACAGCACATGATTAGCATTTTTCAATGTTTCATCATTTTTTATGCTGGGGGCGGGCTTTATGATTAAAGTAGTGCAGAGTATTATATGAGGACTAGGCTATTGCTCCCGCAAAATCAGAAGTCCCAGTATAATACCCCAGATATCATCACGCACAAAGACCTAGTATGTCAGAAATAGAAAGCCCTTCAAACAAGATTTCAGGGGTTACCTATATATCTGAGAGATGTTCCCCACGAAATAAGCAAGTATTTGATGTTTAGGTTTATATCTCGACAACAATCTACTAAGCGTGTAAAAACCTACTGGCATATCATCAGTGAGACCGTTTATCACACTTTAACTTTCCAATTCTTTAGCGTACTGTGATTGTCTACTGATGTACTATCATTTCCTCTTTTTCTCAACAAAACTCATTTTTGATTTTTCGATGTTTTTGGCTTTTTCAAATTTTCTAATGTTTTTGGATTTTCTGAAATTTCTTACTCCCCCTAAAATTCAAAACCATTTAAAGAAAATTTGACAAACCGATGTGAATTGCTTCAATTCTCTATCCACTTGGCATAAACAATCAGAACTCCCCCTGACAACAAACTATTTTCCCATTATGATTTCAAAACACTTAAGTTTGTTTTAATCAAAAATAGTTTTTCCGAAAAATTAGTTTTGTTGATACCACATGTAAGATTGGAAGATTAGTTCATCATTTTGTTCTTTCAACCACTTGTGAATGAAAGTTAAATCAAGTTCAACTTAATGACCTTGATTAACCACTTGTAGGTTCTCATCAACCATACCACTTGTAAATCAAAATATAACATTTTTCAACTTGAGAAAGATGCCGATTCATGCTCCACGATTACCAACTTGGGAGCTCCGACAAGTCAGGATTTTTAAGCATGGAATACAGACACCCTAGCCTGACCAGCTTTGGGTGCATCCGGTTCAATTTCACTTGGCCATTGAACATTCCTTTTTTTCTTCATAAAATTCTTTTACCCCTTTGGCCTTACCATCCACCATTTTTCCAAAAATATGTTTTACTTTCCCATTGAAAGCCTTTCCGACATCGAATTCTTTCTTTTCAGAATAGAATTGATTCGAAATTTCCACTTTTCCAAATTTTGATTTTAAATTTTCAGCCCGCAATGGTGGAAAGTTGACATCATCCATTGGTGGTACTGACGTTTCTCTTTTTAGCTCAACTTGTGGCTCCTCTGACTTTGACGAGTCAGATTCATCGCCAGAAAGTAGCTCCTTTGCTTCCGAAGAAACAAATTCATCGCCAGTTTTAACATCTGATTTCTTAGCAACCCACGTTTGGTTGTTAAGATTCACTCTTCTTTTGTAAAATATTTTAGAACACTCACCAACTTCATATGTAGAATTTTTAAACATTTTGAATTTATCAGTTGGTGGTTCATTATCAACCACTTTTCCTTTGAGTTTAGAAGACACTCCCTGTTGTGTGTTGGTTGCCTTTGGAGGCACCAACTTTTTTGCATTGATAACAGGTTCTTGTCTCCTTCTTCTGAGTAGCTTCATTCTTCATTCCCTCTTGCTTCTTAGCAATGAATTCTTTGTTCGATTGCTTCTAGAATGAGCTCTTTTCCTCTTCTTCAGAGCTTGCTCCTGAAACAAAAACAGTTTTCGATTTAAAATCTTTATCATATTTTTCATTTTCTTTTGGAATAAAACCTAAACCTTTCTTTTTGAAATTATCGTTATGGTTTGGTTTCTTTTGATAACCCGAACCAGAACTGTAACCTTTTTTTCTTGTTCAATCTTTGTTGAACTCTTGAAGTGTACTTTTTAGGTTTTTCAGTAAGATTTACATCTTTTATTCAGAAATGTTAATTTCTGTTAATTTGAAAACCTTTTTAATCTGTTCAGTTTGAACACTTCTTATTGGAAATTCTTCATCAGAATATAATTTGGGGAATCATTCAAAGTATATGCTACTTTGAATGTTTCGTCATTCAAATTAGATTTTGATAACAAAAATTCTTTATTGTAAACCCTTTTGACCGATGATTTCGAAATGTCAACAAATGAACTTGAACTCTCAGATTCAGACTTTGACTCTGGCTCTTCATCCTTATCCAACACCTGATCGACCACTTTCTTTATTAACTCAGACTCATGATCAGTGTCAGACGATGTGAATGTGACATCAATGTTGTCTGGTAAATCATCAGTTGTTTCAGACTTCAACTTTATATTGAGTGCCTTTTTGACTTGTTCCGAATTTGGTTTTCTAGGAGAATATCCTTCCCAAATCGGAGGCGGACACTTGTTATAATTTGCACTTTGTTTCTTACCAGTATTAGTATCTTCCGACTTCTTATCTTGAAAGGCTTCAAAACCTGCAACTGTTGGATAGATTCTATCAATCAAGAAATCAGAATTTGAGTAACTCTGCAGCAATCGTCTGATTCTTTCATTTTCAATCTTTTCAGTCTCCAATTCCTGCTTCAACTTTGCATACTCATCAATATAGTGATTGATGGCCTTCTGCTTAGACATCATCACCGCGTTCATCATTGTCAAAGCATCTTCTCTTTCTAAGTTTGTCTTTTTCAATTGGTTGACTGTTCTGTTCAACACATCATAAGATTCTTTCACGTATTTAACATCGAACAACAATTTTTCTTTCATCTTGTCTAGCTCACTAAACTTCTTATCTTTCTTTTCACAATCTTTGCATGGTTCCAAACATTTAAGACAAGGTTTTGTGATCTCGATAATCTTCTCAATTTCAATAACCTTCTCAGCAACTTTAACTTCTTCATTCTTCTCTTTCTGAGCAACATTCTCACATTTTACCTCTTTCTTTTCTTTAGCTGCTCGTCTCTCCTTTAATTTCTCCAATTTATCTGCAAAATAAAATTTGAAACTTTCAGGAGATAGATGAGTTTTACCAATGTTTATTTGTTTAATTTCTTCATCATCATCCCTGCTATCAATTGATGATTGATCAAAGACTGGCGTCTTTTCTGAACTATCTTCTGAAGTAACAGACTCTCCATCTTGACTTTTCTCATCATTTGCAAACACATCCATCCATTCTTTCATCAACTCTGGCTCTTGAATGATCTGTGCAATAAATGCTCTAAACTTTTAGTTACTTTCAGGTGGAATATATTTATCCCAGCTAAATCCCTCTGGCAATTTTTCATCTTCTTGATGCACTAGATAAGCTTTCTTTAATGGCTCTTCGATCAGATCCTTCCTAGCATGTGAAGTTTGTGACGATTGTTGTTGATGCGGCTGTTGAGCAATTTGATGATAAATCACTATTCGATGATAATCATTGTTGCCGAATGGATTTTGAGCTCCACTTGCTTCGCGATTGGTACATTCCCTCTTGAAATGTCCTTTTTCCCTGCACCGAAAACAAGTAACTTTAGACTTATCAAAACCTAAAGTAGAAATATTAGCATCACGTAAGTCATCTCTTCCGGTAATCTGCTTAAATTTCTCAGCTCTCCTCAACACACTCGCTAAACACTACTTAATATCCATTAGCTCCAATTCCTCAGCATCAATCTGATCGTAATCCTCTTTTGTTAACATAGGATTTCCGATTCTTCCTGCAACCAAACTCTCATATGATTCTAACACGGTAACCAGTAGTGCCATATGACCTTTAGCGACTTCTTCAGAGAAATTCTGACCATTCTGAAGATGCAACGCGATGTTGCATTGTAGCACATGACCATTACCATTGTTTGAGCTTTGAGACTGATAATTTGAAGTTGAAACATTAGGATTAACACTCGGATATGAAGAAAATCCACTGTTGTTGATTGAACTTTGATTGAGTGACCCGGATGAGTTTTCTGCGCTGAAAGCGGTTTGGGTCTTTGGACTAGCTTCAACATTTTGAACACTACCTTTGAAATACATCTTGTTGACCATTTGAATTGTTCATTCTAGCAATCTTTTGTTGTTCAAGATCTTGTCCTTCAAGCTTTTCAATGAATTGAGCAATTGATAACCTATCATATTCTCCGGTATTCTTCAAAATCATAAGATATGTACCCCATTCATTTTGAGGTAAAGCATCAGCTAATTTTCCAACCCACTCCTCTCTATCTTTGTTGATATCCAACCGGGTCATTGAACGCACTAAATGAAAATATCTCTCAATTAGTTTCTTTGTAGTTTCACCCGGCAAACTTGAAAACAAATCAAATTCTTTCTTTAATAATGATTTTTTATTCTTGATCATCTCCGTACTTCCTTCAAACTTTATCCGAAGTGCATCCCAAATCGAACGTGCACTACCATCATGTTGAAGTAATATGAAAATGTCTTCTTTCACAGCTTGTTGAAGTAGACTGATCATCATTTTTTCTGCTTTGTACATGTCTCTTTCTTTATCCGAAAGTTCAGATATGATCTTTATAACCCCCTTATCAGAACGAGGTCTAACATACTTGGTTTCAATACACTCCCAAGACCTTAAATGGTTTGCTTGAACCCAATTTTCGAACCGTTCGTTCCAACTGTAATACTCTTCAATGCTCATCAACTTTGGAGGTTTTTGTAACGTTCCTGTTTCATTTTCCATGTTCACGCTCTGAGCAACGATAACCGGAGCAGTCGGAGCCGTAGCAAAAGCGTTGTAAAATTCGTTTTCCATGTTTCGGTGAAAAGATTCACAAAAACAGATTGTTCAAGCGAGCTGGAATTACACACGAGCTGAGATTAAACAATCTGGTACTTCAAACGAGTTGAGATTTCACACCGTGCGAGATGGTTCTTTAAAATCTTGATTCAAACGACCTGGTTCAAACGACTTGGCCCAAACGACTTGAGTCAAACGACTTGGCCCAAATGACTTGAACTCAAGCGACCTGGAATTCTTTGTGTGATCTGACTCAACTTCGTACGACCTGAAGTTTTCACTTCGTGCGACCTGGATATTTCGACTTCGTGCGAACTGGGAATCAAACCGCGTGAACTGAACACTTCAATTCATGTGAACTGAGTATCTTTCAAACGATTTCGTGCAAACTGAGGTGATTTTGGTGCTACCTGAGTTCAAACCATGCGAAGTGGATGTTCAAATCGTGCGAACTGCAATTGATGTCGAATAATCAGAAGGTTTTTTGAAAAATTGATCATGATTATTCTGAATTAGGGTCTGATATGTTCACGGATTGATTAAAACAGTGTTTCGCTTGTTATATGTAAAAATCAGGCCATTTTAACAGTAAAATCTCGGTTAATTTTGAAAAAAATGTGTAGAAAGTGAGTAGAAATGAGATTTTCGGATGAAAACTAGCTAAATCGGTAAGAATTCTTCCTCCTGAGCTCTGATACCACTTGTAGGATCGTTGAATCGATCAAAATGAGTCGATCAGAAGAGATCTAGACCAAATCAGAGGCGGAATTCATTGATTTGATCTTCATTCAGCTTGATTTGCATGTGGAAGTAGTTTAAATGTCTTTTGTATTGATTTGACAAGTTTACACGGGCTGGAGACACTTCAGCAGAGCTTCGCTACTGGAATTGCAAAGTTACAAATGAAATCATGAGCTCACCTATTTATATGAGTGCCAGTCCTCATGAACTTTCATGCTTTCTGGCCAGTCCTCACGAACTCATGCTTTCTGGCCAGTCCTCACGAAACTGTTTCCTGCTTTTTGGCAGTTTCGTGCTTTCTGGACTATCTATTCTATTACATGACTCGATTCAAGACATAAGACGAAGTCAACAGACATATGCACCAACAAAAACAATATTGGGAAAAGCGGAATTGGAAAAACAGAAGATAAAAGGACAAAAAATCCCCTCCGCCTTTCTCTAAGCCGCATGACACGTGTTGGGCCAGGATGCGTTCTCACCGTTCTCACACTTTTGAACTTTTTCTCCTGATCCCGTTTCTACATATCTATACTTTCTATTTTTTTTGAACGACAAACTCACTTTATATATATATATATATATAAATATATAAAGAGCCAGCAAGAAACTGGGAAAGACAAAACAAGAACAAAGCAAACCGTTTCTACATATCTATACTTTCTATTAAAATGTGTTATGCATGGTTTTCTAAAAACCACCTGTGTTTGCACACGGGTCTTACTACTAATCTATACTTTCTATAAAAGGAGAATCCCAATGACATAAGAAAAGCTGATGTGTCAGCAGGAGAGCATGTCCAACAATGCTTTTCTTATGTCATCCCCGATGAGGTGGCAGCCAAAGAGGGAGCATAGTGACATCATAATTCAAAGATCAGCCATCCAAACCACTGCCCCACTTTTCAATTTCAAAGGTCTGGCCCACATTCAATTATGAAACCACTGATGTTCATTCAAAATTCAAACCACTGATGTTTCGTTAAAATGGGAGGATAATTTGAAATTTAAAACTTTCTAGGGATATGTAATTTGCATTTAATGTCATCAGAGTTTCAATTCTTCTCTCTCTCAAATATAAATTCAAACCCAAATCCAAACTCGATCATAATTTCAAAAACCCATTTCAATCTCACTATCTACTCTCTCTCAACTCTCTATCTCTAAAACTATAGATACATAGAAGAGGATGAAGACGACAGAGGCGTTGCATTTAACATCGATTTGAATATTATGCAGACCAACGGTAGTTTAAAAATAGTCATTTTTTTATTTTTTTTCTTTTTATCACAAACTGAAGGTTTGTATGCTAAATGTTCTTCAGGTAGATCTTGCTGGATTTGTTATTTGGTGTTGAAGTCTTGAGTTCGTTGGCCGAGTTTCCGAATGTGATCAAGGTTATAAAATGGATCTCAACTTTATTGATGAAGAGGTAATGTCTCTTTGTGTTTAAAAATAGATGTATATGTGTTTAAAATAAATCAGGTAATTGTTATTTTTTTGGTAATTGTTAATAAACTTTGTAATCAGTTCTTCTTCTTCGTCTTCTTCTTCGTGGTTTCTTGAGCTTTGTTACATGGTTGACAGATTGAAGTTTCTTCAAATCGTCATCTTCTCCAATGCTTCCATCGATTCTTCTCTCGCTAAATCTGGTAACAATCCGTGACCTAATTTCTTTCATGAATGTATGAAATTTGATTGATATGTTTGTAGCTTTTGATTTTGTCTTTGATTTGTTATTGTTTATTCAGATGCTTGCATTGGTGTACCATGTGATTACGAGTAGATTGATTTTGATATATTTGTAAAAGGAGAGATCCCAATGACATAAGAAAGGCTGGTGATGTCTGTTTATTCATCATGTTTAATATCGATTTGAATATTATGCAGACCAACGGTAGTTTAAAAATAGATATTTTTTATCTTTTTCTTTTTATCACAAAGTGAAGGTTTGTATGCTAAATGTTCTTCAGGTAGATCTTGCTGGATTTGTTATTTGGTGTTGAAGTCTTGAGTTCGTTGGCGGGGCTTCCGAATGTAATCAAGGTTATAAAATGGATCTCAACTTTATTGATGAATAGGTAATGTCTGTTTGTGTTTAAAAATAGATGTATATGTGTTTAAAAATATGTTTGTAGCTTTTGATTTTTCTTTGATTTGTTATTGTTTATTAAGATGCTTGCATTGGTGTACCATGTGATTACAAGTAGATTGATTTTCAGTTGGTATATTGGGATTAAATACTCAACTGGTGGAATGACAGCAAGTCTAGGTTATGCTTCAAGCTGTCTCGATTTCTTTGGAGGCGGATAGGTGGCTTTGGGAGGTCTGAAAAACAGAATTGATAAATTTATGGAAAATGGGGTTGAAAGATGATAACCCAACAGTTGAGGATCTCATTCTACATCTTCGATAAATTCAAGGTTATTCTCAAATATCTAGGAAGCATTATTTGAGAATACCATTGAATTTATCGGAGCTGTCGAATGAGATCCTCCACTGTTGGGTTATCATCTTTCAAACCCATTTTCCCTAAATTTATTGATTCTGTTTTTCAACAGGGATGTAATGTAATGATTCATCTCAATTGAATAGACGGACACTTACTTCCTCTCAAAGGGTTATTGAGTGGTTATAACAGCTGATCCTAAAGCCAAGGACTATTATAACTAACCACTGCTCGCAATAAAGACTGATGGACTTAAAGACTGATTAGACCTATCCACTATTGAAGACAAAGTTGTTAAAGACAGACACTTATGTACCTAAGGCCTGATCAACCAAAGGAAAACCACTGCTCAGTAACAGCAGTGGTTCAGTATCTGCAGCGGATTCAACATCAGTAGTCATGTATCAATTTTTCTTATGTAACAGTGTTTAGTGTATCGGTGTTTAGATTTTGTTACAGCTTCGATGATGGTTGTTAGATTTATGAAAATGTCTAACAATTTCGGATTGGGTATATTCGTTCACAGTTTTATGATACTTCAGTGTCTATGATGAAAATTATGTTGCTTCCATGATTGACTGGTCCCCATGTTGATTCGATTAATGTTAAGTTATGTATATACAATCTCTCGAGACAAACCCTAGAGTTTATGTATTACAATCTCCCCATGTTGATTCGATTAATGGTATGTTATGTAATTGCTACAGTTTGAATATTATTGTTATTATATTATCATATGTTAATCATGGTCTGTTAAAGCATAGAGGGAGCATAGTGACATCGTAATTCAAAGATCTGCCATCCAAACCACTGCCCCACTTTTCAATTTCAAAGGTCTGGCCCACATTCAATTATGAAACCACTGCTGTTCATTCGAAATTCAAACTACTGATGTTTCATTAAAATGGGAGGGTAATTTGAAATTTAAAACTTTATAAGGATATGTAATTTGCATTTAATGTCATCAGAGCTTCAGTTTGAATATTATTGTTATTATATTATCATCTGTTAATCATGGTCTGTTAAAGCACTGCTATTAAACATTCTCTGTTGAACTGCATCATCTGTTAGTCCATAGCAGAGGTTCTCTTTGGCAGACCTTTGCTTGAACCGTGTCAGTGTTTATCAGCAGATGTTCATCATGTGGCGTGTGTAAACAGATGTTTGAAATCCTCTGTTGAAATGCATCATCTGTTAAGTCACAGCAGATGTTAGCAATCTATACTGTGGAATGATCAGGAGATGTTATGTTTGGCAGACCTTTGTTTCAACAACAGATGTGTGCTTTATGATGCTTTTGTATTCATATTCAGCAGCAGAGGTTGTTTTATCAGCAAAGGTTATTTGCTATAACAGTCTTTGTGTTTATCAGCAGAGGTTATTTGTTATAATAGTCTTTGTGTTTATCAGCAGACTTTATCTGAATAGAGGTTGAGTGCATAAATTTGTTTGTAGTCAGAGGTTTGTATGAGAGAGGTTATGACAATGATCACCCATAAATTTGTTGAAGCCTTTTAAGTGTCGATGACTGCCCATAAATTTGTTGAAGCCTTTTAAGAAAAGCCTTTTAAGTAACAGTAGATGTTAGCTTTATGATGCTTTTGTATTCATATTCAGCAGCAGAGGTTGTGTTTATCAACAGAGGTTATTTGCTATAACAGTCTTTGTGTTTATCAGTAGAGGTTATTTGGAACAACAGACTTTGCTTGAACAGATTTTCTGTTTGACAGAGCTTTTGGTTTGTCAGACTTTATCTAAATAGAAGTTGAGTGCATAAATTTGTTTGTAGTCAGAGGTTAATTCAAGTGACGTTATGACAATGATCACCCATAAATTTGTTGAAGCCCTTTAAGTGTCGATGACTGCCCATAAATTTGTTGAAGCCTTTTAAGAAAAGCCTTTTAAGTGTCGATGACTGCCCATAAATTTGTTGAAGCCTTTTAAGTATCCTTCACTGCCCGTAAATTTACAGAGTATAATTGAAGTTGTAATGTAACATGAATAGCCAATTAAAATATATGGAGAATGTACAACAAAGGTTTAAGTTAATATAAATAACAAGATAAGCATACATGATTATAATTTAAATATTCGTAAGTCGTAAGTTTTCAAAATATAGAAGTTTGATACATCACCATCCCATAATTTATCTCAAATGAGATAATACCAACAACCACAACTATCTGTAGACTTTCTTTAAGATCAGCTTGACTTTTTCTTCAGAGTAGACAAATTTGCATCTCATATTTCTGTAGATACCATTGGGCTTCGTGAACTTCTTGGTGAATTGACAAGCCGCGTATCTAAATCCCTTGCCATGGTTCTCCCGTCGAAATTCAATTACAGTGTCAACTCCATTCATATTTTCAACTGTTATCTTCAATGTCTATGAATCCTTGATAAAGACGCTACTTTCACATTCAGACGCTTAAAAATAAATATAAAATACCAATAATTAATAAGAAATACATAATGTATTTAAGTAAAGTAACAAAAAAAAACAGCTTAATTGTAACAAATATTTAACATCCAAAGAATGAGGAATAATATATTAACAGAATAAACTTACAAAATGTTTGTTGCAGTACCATACGAATTGTAAGGGGTATACATCAGGATCAGCTTCATAATCTAAGACAACGGCATCAAAATCTGCGTCGTCGATATCATTGGATGATTCATTCGATACAACATAATCACTATCAGAATCTGTGTCATTGGATTCTTCAACATCCGACTAGTGATGCAGATCCTCGGTAATTTGAGGAACTTCTAAATTGGGTGAGGAAGTATCGTCTATCGGACTGTCATTAGATTTTGGTGCAACAATCTCACATCCATTCAAATCAAAGGCAGTAAGCAGAAAGATGTAATCCGCTACGTATCTTAAAACAAGTACAATTCCTGTTTGCATACCCATGTAGTGTACAACCTTTTCCCATCCATCGGTTATAAAGTAACAATTCCGAAGAGGATCACGTTGAAGTAGTACATCAAAAGAGTCCCACTGATTCACATAGATCTTAAATGTCTCTTTAAGTTTAGCAACTCTAATACTGACGTTGACTAACTCCTTGGGTATTAGCTGAACAAAAAAATATAAAATTATGAAATCAACAAAGGTACAGTAAAATTAACAACTATATCACTAATTACTATAATAACATTTAAGTATTGGATTAAAATACCAAAACTTACCAACACGTCCTTACAAACATCAGTAAAACTATGGGAGAATGAATCCATACATCCAAACTTCCTCTCAAACGATATTGATGTGAACATAGAAATCATTGGGAGTTTTGTTGGATAATGATGAACTAATTCAAAAGGTGTCAGCAGATATGTATATAGTGCAGTTTTTTTTAAATACCAACAGACATCCTTCTTTCAATGAAAGGTCAGAGACAACTAAAGACCATCCTTCTTTTAGAGCAAAAGTTCCATTGTGTTTTGAGAATCGGTAATCCCATCTCATACCGTTTACACACTCTATAACGCCAACGTTACCAGGAACTTCTTTGAGTAAATGATTGTTTGCAAAGTTTTGTGGTATTATCTGTTGAGTTCAAGTATTTAAGTATTGGCAAGTGTTATATGTGAATTAATTGTTAACAATAAAACTGTAGAAAATGGTTTTAATGTAATAATCTTACCAAGATTTTGGAATTAAGAGAATCCAAATAATTTTAAAAAGACATCTTCAAAGATATGATGTTTCTGGTTAAAAATCAAAGAAAAAATGAGACAATGTATTTTATCAGATACTTCATTATTTATAAAGACTGTGATAACAAATGTGAACCAACAATGGTTAACATATCTATGTCATTCAGATAACGCATTTAATATTTATCGATTTTGTAACACCCCAACCCGGAAGGGCTGACGTGTCACAATAGCAGTAGTATCATAAACAAAAGTCATAATTCCATTTATTTATTTGACAAGGATACAACCACATGACAATTAAACTTAAGGTTTATATACAATCGGCACATTCGACTTGATTTACTAACATCTTCAGTTTTATTCCTAAGCTTTATTCTTCTCTCTTTTCCCCGCCCAAAGTAACCTGCGTACCTGTATATACAAAAATTTACGGAATGAGCCGAATGCTCAGTACGGAATAATAGGCTCAAATAACAATTAACGCTTTATAGAAATATTATCCGAATGGAACTTATTGTGAAAATGATATAATGCAAAAACATAATTTCATAATCATATCTTACGGATGTACCCATGAGCAAACTTAAAACGTGACAACACACAGGTAGCTACTCCTGCATAATTATCACATGAGATGGCGAATTGGCATACCCGTTATCCACCTCCTTATACTTAAATCCTAGGATCGATCCATACGCCTCCTAATAGCCTTATGTACCACACTTGTACTTAAGAGACGCCGTGAACTAATCTCTCCGTCACGGTTGGAGCACATGATGTCGATGCCGCAACAACATGCTCGTGGGACACTCCACAAGAAGCGATACTCAGGGTAACAGAGTACAAATAGTCTTATTTACATAACTTATAAAACTTATTTTAATAAAACGGAACATATATTGGAACATGCGATAATGAGTATAACTAACAGAATACTATCGCATGACATGAAAGCTTAATTCAAATGATTAGAAAAGAATTTCGAACGGACTGTCAAATGAATCGATAATCAAAGACGTGAGGAGTTTTTAAAAGATATATGAATTTAATGGGTTTATAACAATTGAATATCAAACAACAAGGAGTGGGGTAAGGATCCGTACCTTAATAATTCCAAATTGATGCTACCTTGTGATAATATTTCAGATTTATACGGACAGAGTTTAGACTACTTATTAGTCTTTTAACCTAATTTAAATAACATGCACACAAACTAGGTTAGTAACTTAATACAGCCTTTACGATAACTCACGAGATCAAATTCTCACAACGAACGACAAAGTGCGATACTTCATCCATCGAATTAACGATGATCCGTCAAATTAATGACGAACGACAAAGTACAATACTTTATCCATCGAATTAACGATGATCCGTCAAATTAATGACGAACTACAAAGTATAACCCTAATGTGGGCAGCACTTAAACATCCATTAGATATATTGATCGATCGGATAATGAATCGTAATAGCGATCGAGTTATTACCCTGTTCTGCAGCACCCCGCTATACTTAATTAGTGTTTTTGGTAGTAATCGGACGATAACTCAGCGAAATTTTGGAGTTTGATCGTCGTTTTTGTGCCCAGAATCAAGTGCCAACATCCTCTATTTATAGGGGAATTTTGACCCTTAGGCGGCCCGCGTGAGTTTTAAGCTAACTTGAGGCGGCCCACGAGAGAACTTATTTTTTTTATAGGGTTACCACGTGTGGGACTAGGCTAGCTGAGTCGACGAAATCATTAAATTCAACTTCGTCCGCAAGTTATTAAGATAATCGTTAAGTAGGGAATACCCCCCCTGAGTTTTAGGGGCCCTAATCCTGATTCTGAAAATTCTGAAAATTTTAGGGTTGGTGCAGAATCACTTGGGTGTCTTAATTAGGGTTTCCTAGTGAGTAATTTATAAATACTTAATAATAGTTTTGGTTGATATACAGAAAGATGGATTATAATATAAATATATATTATTATTATTCTTTTATTTTCTAGAATAATGATTTCTAAATTTAGGGTTATTACAGATTTATCTAGAGTATATCAATAAATAAAGATTACTCTAAAAACTGTAGAATCGAGTACCACTGTCAATAACTTTTTTTTTGCAAGCCTATAAATAAAAGATTTGTCATTTAATCATATTCTTTAGTATCAAGTAAGAAAAACAACGAAATATACCTTATCGATTGCTTTCAAGAATCCAAATGTAACACCATATCAAACAAAACTTCAAATCGGAAACATTATTAAAATAAAAAAGCTTGTAAAATTAAATTGATATATCGTCTAAAACATGCAATACATTGAGAACAGTCTTCATAACAGTTATTAATCATGTGCATATGAAACTAATGTATATACAAATTTTAATAAATATTATTATACATTGATCAAAGTTGTTGATGATGTCAAAAGTAAGAAGAATTCAAGTGGAGTGATTCAATATTGAAATGGACATCAGTGATTAAAACTTGAAGCACTTTTTATGAGATCGGACAAACAATTTTGTAAAGGGGATTTGGAGAGTCGTTAAAAAGGTAAAATATGTTTCTATCTGCCTCTATGTAAACAGGTAAACCGCCATTGGAATAATAAATTACATTTTACCGCCATTGAGATAAGGAACTTACATTTTACCCCCCTAATAATATAGCTTTCTTTTTCAAATAATTCAAATCTTTTTCAAATAATTCAAACCATTTTCAAAATACTTTGAAAGTATTTTTCTTGAGTGCTCAACAATCTTCTTCATTCAGATATTTGAAATTATGGATACAGATAACAGAATTTCAAGTAAGTATGAACTGTTCTTTCAACCAAGTCAAAGTCAAGTCTGTGCTAAAGCAAGGAAAAAAAGGAAGCGTGTTCTGCAACAAAAGTGAAACAAGAGTGGTTTTCATCGTACATCAACATCCGATTCTGTTAAAAGGATTCCATTATTAAACACTCCAAGTGGTATGTCTTATAGGTTTGTAAACAAAATTTTACAAGAAATATATTTTTACTTGTAATCTTTTGGGAATCCTTACACATGTTTCGTATTTTACAAGTTTCAACAACCAATGTTGAGAGAAGGAATGTGTATCATTTTCCTTCTTATGCTACTCCAAATATTAGCAGTAATTTGTTTCACTCATCTACAGAAGTAAAAGGTATACTTACTGCAGATATTTTTTTGGTAATTTCAAAAAAAAAATCACAATATGTTCAAAGTTCTTTCCTTGAGTGGTCAACAATCTTCTTCATTCGATTATTTTAAATTATGGATGCAAATAACACAATTTCAAGTAAGTATGAAGTTGACCTTCAAGCAAGTCAACGTCAAAGCTGTGCTGAAGAAAGAGAAAAAAGGAAGTATGTTCTTCAACAAAAGAGAAACAACAGAGGTTGTCATCCTGCATCAACATCTGATTCTGTTGAAAGGATTCCATTTTCAAATACTTCAAGTGGTATGTGTTATAGTTTTACAAACAAAATTTAAAAGAAATATATATGTATATGTTATGTTTTTGGAATCCTTACATATTTTCTATTTTACAAGTTTCAACCACCAATGTTGAAAGAAGGAATGTGTATTATCTTCCTGCTTATGCTACTCCAAATATTAGTAGTAATTTGTTTCACTCATCTACACAAGTAAAATGTATACTTACTGCAGATATTTTTTGGTAATTTCAAATAATTTTCACAATACTTTCAAAGTTCTTTTCTCGAGTTGTCAACACTTTTTTTCATTCAAGTATTTTAAAATATGGATACAGATAACACAATTTCAAGTAAGTATGAAGTTGACCTTCAAGCAATTCAACGTCAAATGTGTGCTGAAGAAAGAGAAAAAAGGAAGTATGTTCTTCAACAAAAGAGAAACAACAGAGGTTGTCATCCTGCATCAACATCTGATTCTGTTGAAAGGATTCCATTTTCAAATACTTCAAGTGGTATGTGTTATAGTTTTGCAAACAAAATTTAAAAGAAATATGTATGTATATGTTATGTTTTTGGAATCCTTACATATTTTCTATTTTACAAGCTTCAACCAACAATGTCGAAAGAAGGAATGTCCATCACACTCCTTTTGGAAGTACTAAGCAAAAATCCAATTTTGTTGAGAGGAATCCATTATCAGATATTACAAATTGTATGTTTTAAATTTTACGAAACAAAATATTTGTTTAATTTTATGTTTTATGAATTGTTATATATATATCTTATTTTACAAGCTTCAATATAGGTGGAATATCTAAAATTGAATTACAAATGAGTGATGAGTTGTTATCAGATTCTGTGGTTAAGAAGATTCATGGAATTTCTAAAGGTATAAGATACAAATGTAAATTCCTGTTAAGTTTTCAATATGTAGAAAACTTATGTTGACTTATAAATTTGCTAAGTCTGTAGATTATATTGATCATGGAGATTCCATCTTTGTGTGTTCTAAATGTGATGCAATGTTATGGGAAGATGAAATGCTTCGGGAAATCAAAAACGTAAAAAAATGTCCTATTCTCTTTGTTGTTCAAATGGAGATGTTGAGCTACCACGACCGCCTATACCTTCTCCATTACTACGTCATTTATATAAAAGTCATACCTCACAGTCTCGCAATTTCATGGATAATATTCGAGCATATAACATGATGTTTTCCTTCACATCTGTTGGTGGGAAGGTTGACAAAAGTTATCAGAGAGGTAAAGGTCCTTATGTATTTAGACTACAAGGTCAGAATTATCATCGAATGGGTAGTCTACTTCCGGACGATGGGGAAGAAACCAAATTCTCCCAGCTTTACATATATGATTCACAAAACGAAGTTGTAAATCATCAAAAAGCAGTAAGGTAATTTCTTTATGATAATTGTGGCATTTATGAATATATATTTTGCTTTTTAGTATATTTACATTCATTATCATTTGAAATGAATGTAAATTTTAACATTTTATATTTCTGGCAGTTCTCAGATAGAATGCAAAACTACAAGAAACAACCAGCTTGATAGTACAACCATAGAGGGTCTTAAAGATATGTTGGATTTTTGCAATCCTCTTGTCCAGTCCTTCAGAATGGTAAGAGATTGTTTTCAAGAAAAAGAGTTTCAAGATGTAAGCTTGAAGCTTATTGGAACAAGAGATAAGGATGGAAGAGTTCACAATTTGCCAACAGCATCAGAAATTGCTGTGTTAATACCTGGTGATTTTGATGGAGCATTTGATAAACGGGACATTGTTGTCAGAAAGAAGTCTGGTGGTCTTCAAAGAATTAATGAGCTTCATCCCTCTTACCTTGCTTTGCAATATCCACTTATTTTCCCATATGCGGAAGATGGTTATAGAGTTGGTATTAAACATAGAGGGATTGCGATTGATAATGAGGTACTTAGAACCAATCTTACAATTAGAAAATTCTTTTGTTACAAAATTCAAGATAGACAGAATCAGTTTTCATTGTTAGTTAATGCGAAAAAACTATTTCAGCAGTTTTTTGGTTGATGGATACATGATGATAGAATCTGCCAGGTTGAATTATATAAGGACACAACAACCTAAACTTAGAGTGCAAAATCTTAAGAACTTGAATGCTATTGTTGAAAGTGGAGAGAATAATGCCTCAAGTTGTGGTAAACCTATACTTTTACATTCATCATTTACTGGTGGTTCTAGATATATGATGCAAAAGTACTTGGATGCTATGGCAATTTGCAAGTCTGTTGGATATCCCAATTTATTCATAACGGTGACTTGTAATCCAAAATGGCCTGAGATTTACAGGTGTTTGCACGATAAAGCTCTTAATGCTGAAGACAGACCGGATATTTTCTCTAGATTATTCAAGTGTAAATTGGATCGTCTTATAAAAGATTTCAAGAAACATAAATTCTTTGGTGATATACAAGCAGGTACCCTTTAGTTATATTTTTTACTTTGGACATCTAATTATATTTATCTAACAACTCACTGTTCAAAAATTTCAGTTATGTATACAGTGGAATTTCAGAAGCGTGGACTCCCACATGCTCACCTATGTTTGTTCTTGGGTGCTGAAAGCAAATTTCCAAATGCATCTGATATTGAGCGTGTTATTAGTGCTGAGATACCAGATAAAGAAAGAGATCCTGAATTATATGAGCTTGTCAAGCAATTTATGATTCATGGACCATGTGGTACAGACAACCCACTTTGTCCATGTATGGTTCAGCAAAAATGTTCTAAAAAGTTTCCCAAAAAATATGTAGATGAGACTTGTGTTGATTCTGAAGGATATCATGTCTATCGTCGTCGTCAAACAAGTAATACAATAGTAAAGAATGGTGTGACACTTGATAATAGATTTGTAGTTCCTTACAATGCTCTCCTGCTCAGAAAGTATCAGTGCCACGTTAACGTTGAATGGTGCAACCAGTCAGGTTCTATCAAATATTTGTTTAAATATATTAATAAGGGGCCTGATAGAGTCACTGCTTCTGTTTTTCAAGCCAATAGCAACAAGAATGATACGGAACAGAATGTAGCTGTAGATGAGATAAAAGCATACCTTGATTGTAGATATATCTCTTCTTGTGAAGATGCTTGGAGAATATTCATGTATGATATACATTATAGATATCCAGCTATTGAAGTGTTACCTTTTCATTGTGAAGATGGTCAGAGTATTGTGTATAACGATCATGATAATTTGTGTGATATTGTTACTGATCCAACTGTGAAAATGACAATGTTTCCAGAGTGGATAAATTGTAATAAAGTCGATGAATTTTCCAGGACATTGAGGTATGTTCAGTTTCCGGGATATTATGTATGGAATGCTAAAAATCGCAAATGGAATCGAAGAAAGCATCCGTATGGATCAATTGGGAGGATACATTATGTCCCACCATCACTTGGTGATTGTTATTACCTAAGGATTTTACTGAATTATATTAACGGACCAACCTGTTTTGAAGATATAAAAATAGTTGATGGGCAGGTTTTTCAAACATTTAAAGATGCATGTTTTGCATGGGGGCTGTTGGATGATGATAAAGAATATCTTAATGTTGTCAAAGAAGCTAGCACATGGTCAACCGGAGATTTCTTGAGGACCTTTTTTGTAATGTTATTGCTGTCAAATTCGATATCTCGTCCTGGTGTTTTTTGGACGGAAACGAAGTCCCTGTTATGTGAAGACATTCTGTATCAGCAACGAAAGATAACTGGTATTGTAGTTAATGTTATTATTTTATTAAAGTTATATGCAACTACATTAAAATTATGCAATAGCTCTATTATTGGGAAAAAAACTATTACTTTTTTCAACATTTGTTTTAGATTTGGATCTTCAACAAGAAGAACTTGAAAATATTTGTCTATCTGAAATTGAAAAGTTGCTACTTACCAATGGAAGTACAGTGAGAAATTTTGATGATTGCCAAGTGTTCCGGACAATTATGTTTCATCGTCGAACAATCAATTGATAATGAAAGAATTATCGTATGACAGACTAGCTCTTCAAAGGGAACATAATGGTTATGTAAAGTGTTTAACTGCCGAACATGAAAGGATATATAAAATTGTTATGGAAGCGATTTAAAAAGGTGATGGAGGTGTGTTTTTTGTATATGGTTATAGTGGAACTGGAAAGACGTTTCTTTGGAAGACATTCTCAGCTGCATTACGATCAAAAGGTGAAGTTGTATTGAATGTTGCATCCAGTGGAATTGCTTCACTTTTGCTGGATGGTGGTAAAACTGCTAATTCAAGGTTTGTAATTCCAATCAACATTAATGAGAATTCAATATGTTCGATAGAGCCTAATACTGAGTTAGGTGATTTAATTAAAAGAGCAACATTGATTATTTGGGATGAAGCACCTATGACTCACAAGCATTGTTTCGAGACTCTTGATAGAACAATGAGAGACATATCGCGTTCCAGTCAATCGAACATGCAATCCAAGCCATTTGGGGGAAAGGTCATTCTATTTGGTGGTGATTTTAGAAAAATTCTTATGGTCATTCCTAAAGGTACCAGAACAATGATAGTCAATGCTTCTTTGAATTCTTCTTATATATGGCGGCACTGTCAAGTACTAAAGCTAACTGAGAATATGAGATTAAGAGTTGGTCGTCAGGAAGCAGATTTGAAAGAAATAAAGGAATTTGGAGAATGGATTTTAAAGCTTGGTGATGGTCTGCTTGGTGAAGAAAATGATGGTGAGATTGATATTGAAATACCAGATGATTTACTTATTCATGACCAAGTCCATCCTATTTCTTCTCTCATTTAATTTATATATCCGGACATGAATAAGTCTTTGTGGGATTTAACGTATTTCCAACAAAGAGCGATTCTTGCTCCAACTAATGAAGTAGTGGATTCAATAAATAAAGAGTTGTTAGAGAGTCTGCCCGGTGAAGAAAAGGTTTATTTTAGTTCAGATAGTTTACGCCAATCGGAGGAAGAATCAGAGCTTAATATGGCATTGTTTCCTCCTGATGTGTTAAACAATCTTCGTTTTTTTGGTTTACCTAACCATAAATTAGTACTGAAACTTGGTGCTCCAGTGATGTTACTCAGAAACATTGATCAGGCAAATGGATTGTGTAATGGTACACGTTTACAAGTCACGAGGCTCGGAAAAATTGTGATTGAAGCAAAAATTATCACAGTGACTAATATAGGTCATCATACTTTGATTTCAAGACTGAAGATGACACCTTCAGATAAAAGAATACCAGTGAAGATTTCTCGAAGACAATTCCCACTTTCACTGTGTTTTGCTATGACAATAAATAAAAGTCAAGGACAATCATTGGAGCATGTTGGTTTATATCTTCCACGTCCAGTGTTTAGTTATGGCCAGCTCTATATTGCTGTATCTAGAGTAAAAAGTAGGAAGGGGTTGAAAATTTTGATTTGTGATAAAGAGAAACGAGTCTGTACAACCACTACTAATGTGGTTTTACAAAGAAGTTTTACAAAATCTATGATGATACTAAACATCTATCAACCTTGCAACGTCTGTTGGGTATAATGGATGAACTGTTGTTAGGAAATGTTTGTTGGAAAGCAATACAACTTTTTGAAAGCATCTGATACTTGCTCTGCATTAAGCTTATCCTGAGAACACATGTTGTTAATAACATTATTCTCTTAACATCTGTTTACTAACCTTTGTAATTTCTGTTGGCTGACCTTTTTAACATGGGTCGATTAACATCTGATAGTTACTATCTATCCATCTGGCAAGCTCTGTTGGAGATAATGGATGACAGTTCTTAGTAAAGTCTGTTGGAAAGCAACAGAAGTTTTTAACAGTTAATAGAAAACAGTGGTTTTCTATCAACATAATGGAATTGCTGTTGATTAAACCTATTGATCATTAATTTATATCAATTTTGTAAATCTGCAGTAATTATTTTTTTACTCTCTGTCAATATGTGTTATGCATGGTTTTCTAAGAAACGACGGGTATTTGCACACGGGTCTTACCGCTAGTATTAATTAATAATATTATTGTTATGCTAAATGAGAGAATGCCACGTGTTGGAATCTTTTGGATTTGATTAATCAATTTACATATATTAAAAATAGAATCGAATGAACAGTGACTTAAATATTATCATAATATATAGTTTTTTTTAATAATTTTATTATCTTCTTTACTTTTAAGTTGGATAAGCTTGTGTCAACCGGCATTGGTATCGAAAATACCGGTACAATTATCGGTACATTAAGGTAAAAACCGACACCAGCCTTGTACAGAAAACGCCAAAAGTCGGTATCGAATAGATTTTGAAAATCTTTTAGTTCGGAAATTCGGTACTACTACCCGGTACCATTTGCTCATCCCTGATCACGGGCACCGTACGAACAACAACGGTATAATGGAACTTTTTTTTGTTGATTTTCTTCAACTTTTAATGATTTCTTTTTTTTGTTTCAGGGGTAGGGATGAGCTCGGTGCCAACCAATATCGAATCGGTATTGGTACCGAAAATACCAGTTACGGTACCAGTATATGATGGTAAAAACCAGTAAAAGTCGTACCGAATTGGTACTTAAGATCTTTTGGTTCAGGAAATTCGGTACCGGTACCCAGTATTTGCTCATCTCTGACCACAGGTTTCATACGAACATCATTCCATATAACTTTTTTTGTTGATTTTCTTTTGGTTATCTTTTAGTGTTTTTTTCTATATTTTCTTTTTATTTTTGTCAGCGGTTACTTTCGCAATGTGCTTGTAGTGATTTCAAAACATTGGTACTGGTACCGAAAATACCAGTTACGGCAGTTACAGTACCGGTATATGAAGGTAAAACCAGTAGCGAACCGGTACAAGGAACACCAAAAGTCGTACCGAATTGGTACTTAAGATCTTTCAGTTCGGGAAATTCGGTACTGGTACCCAGTATCATTTGCTCATTTTTTACCACAGGTTTCATACGAACAACATCATTATCATACAACTTTTTTTGTTGATTTTCTTTTGGTTATCTTTAAATGTTTTTTTTCTATATTTTCTTTTTATTCTTGTGAGTGGTTCCGTGCGCAACGCTTTTGTGGTGATTTCAAAACACATGTAAAATAGACTAAACAATAGTTATACATGAATGGAATTTCTCCTTTTGGATTTCTAGATAGATTTTCGGTATTTAAAAAATATAGCTAACTATATTTATTAATATTTTAACATAAACAACATATAAAGAATGAAATCCAAGGTTTGTTAAAAGAAAACAGATCGTTAAGGATGATAAGTTTTATATAAAACCATTTTGAATAGAAATAAATCCAAGGTTTGTTAAAAGAATATAGATCGTTAAGGATGATAAATATTATATAAAAACCATTTTGAAAAAAAAAAATACTATGAACGTCTCATTCCAAAAAATCAGCAACTTAATTGAAATATTGAGATTATTAATAATAGGGTGGTTATAAATATGTGACACTAAATCCCCAAAAAATCAGCAACGTTTCTACTACGTACACTTACACACATTATTGTTCGTGAAGAATAACACAAAAAAAAAGATATTTGGAGAAGAGTTTACACACATCATTGTTCGTGATGTGTTTTGCTGGAAATTACTTCAGAATTAGATCACTGATCGAGTCTTTTTACGTTGCTTGCGAAGAGTTTTCTGAGCATTGTTCACTCTAGAATTTGTGTTGCTGTTGATACTAATGGAGTCTGTTGATGATGATCCTGATGTTGTAGAAAGATGCCCAAAAAGTCGTTACGTTCGGGTATGATTCGGTTTTAGTTCATTACCGTCTGTTGATTATTATTAAATTTTTTTCGTAGTTTGAATACTGACCAGATTGTTCATTGTTTTCTGTTTTAGTATAATGAGTTGCTGGGAAGAGGTGCATGGAAGACAGTGTAAGACTTCCATTCCATCCTGTTTTCTTACATTAAATTTGTATATTATGTTGATTTTCAATGCGTAATGATGCTTGTTTTTTTGTTATTTATTTATAAATTTTTTGGTATTTGCAGATACAAGGGGTTTGATGAAGTTGAAGGAATCGAAGTTGCATGGAGCCAAGTGATGTTAGATGATACTATGCAAAAACCTGAATATCTGGAGAGAATTTACACCGAGGTTCAGTTACTAAAGACGCTAAAACATGAGAACATAATCAAGTCATATGTTTCTTGGGTGGACAACGAGAAGAAAAGGGTTAACATGATTACTGAACTGTTTATCTCGGGGGATCTGAGGCAGTAAGTTGTTTTCCGTTTGTTCTTGTTCTTGCGTTTAAATAGCGTGTCTGATCTTTGTTTTCATTTGCGTTTAGATATCGCGAGAAGCACAGGAGTGTTGATTTGAAGGCTATCAAGAACTGGGCCAGACAGATCCTTCAAGGCTTGGTTTATCTGCATGGTCACCACCCGCCTATTATTCATAGAGATTTGAAATGTAACAACATATTTGTTAACGGAAACCATGGACAAGTGAAGATTGGCGATCTTGGATTCGCAACGTTAATGTTCCGCCCCACTGCCAAAAGTTTGATTGGTAAGCCATTAGATCATGCATGCATATGGAACTGGAAGCTTTAATTTATTATAAGCATAATCTAAATGGTTTACTGGATTGCAGGAACCCCTGAATTCATGGCTCCGGAGCTTTACGAAGAGGAATATAATGAACTTGTTGACATTTATTCATTTGGGATGTGTATATTGGAGCTGATAACTTGTGAATATCCATACAGCGAATGCAAAAATCATGTGCAAATATATAAAAAAGTTATATCTGTAAGTTAATCTTTGATGGACTATTTTCTATAATTATGAGGGTGTTTTGGAACTAATAATTTATTATTGGTCTTCCTGTTTTGCAGGGGATAAAACCCGCTGCTCTTTCAAAAGTCAAAGATCTACAAGCCAAGGAGTTGATAGAGAAGTGTTTGGTCCCGGCATCTCAAAGATTGCCCGCAAAAGAGCTTCTGAAAGATCCGTTTCTCGCCCCAGAAAGTATAAAAGACAATCCGGTTGAAGTCGACTTGTCAACATATCCAATGGACATTGACGATAACTACAATATGGTTTTGTCGGGTAGCTCATGTGTGAAGAGCAAAACTACTAGCACCTGTTTACCTTCACTTGAACTTCAGCGTGTCAATGAGAGAAATGACATCCGATTAAAAGGCGAAATGAGTGAAGATAACACTGTCACGTTAACCTTGAGAATAGCCGATTTTAGTGGTAAGAACCATTCCTCTTGTCAACATGTAGACCCGTTTCTCTTTTACTTAAATGTTTTCAATCACCCCATTTATTGGTTATTTATGTTAAATTCGGCTGTGTTTTGTCTTTACAGGTGCTGTAAGGAATATCGACTTTCCGTTTTCACTGGATGATGATACTTCAAATACAATAGCTCAAGAAATGGTTGAACAACTCGACCTGTTGCACGAAGATGTGATTATTATAGCAGAGCTGATTGATGACATGATTATGAAATTCGTGCCAACATGGAAACCATCCTTGAGGAAAAAATCCATACCCGTTGGAGGAGTTAGCTTAACAGAAGGTTCTCTAATTGTTCAAAACAGTCACATTGCATGCCGGCCCACAAAGGTTCCTGAACCGGAAGATCCCAGTTTCAAAGGGTCTGACAAGTCATCGTTGTTTACATATTTGGGTGACTCGATGAAGAGCTCGGAAGTGTTTTGTTACAAGAAGATCGCTTCTAATGATTCGGTACTGTGTGAAGATAATGGTGAAAAAGATGCGTTTGACGATTTGAAGAAGGAGCTTGATAATATTGAAGCTCAGTATCTTTGCTGGCACAGTGAACTACAAAAGTTTAGAGAAGTAGCAATTGAAGATGCAAAGAGGAAATGGAATTTGAAGAACAAAGGTGCAAGTTTATTGAGTTTGGTCTACACTAACTAGCTACAGTTGTTCTAACTTGCTGTTTAGATTTGTATTTTATATTATTTTTCAATGCATAATAATGATACTTAGTTTTCTGTTATTTATTTCTTATTTTTTGGTTTATGCAGATGCAAGGAGTTTGTTTGAACTTCAGAGTCCTGATGAGAAAAACGACATCCGATTTAAAGGTGAAAGGAACGAAGAGAACACCGTCACGTTACCCTTGAGAATAGCCGATTTTCATGGTAAGAACTAAGAACCATTCCTCTTGACCCGCTTGGCCCGTTTCTCTTTTTGCTAAATGTTTTCAATCAACACATTTTTGGTTCTTTTGTGTTAATATTCGGTTTTGTTTTTGTGTTAACAGGTGGCGCAAAGCGGAAATGAGATTTGAAGAACAAATGTCAAAGTTTGGTATAGAAACTAACTAGCTACATTCTGTTTGATTTTTGTTGTATTTTTTGTACCTACCATTTACATTCAAGAATGATAGTAGGAAAGTACTGTGAGAAGTACATGGAAAATGATAGTACATTGCCATGTTAGCGATAAGTTGCGTGCTAGAAGGGAACGATAGGAATAAGTGATCACATAGGCTCCGTTATGCTAGTGCCCTCGACTCTTGGATTCACAAATAAAAAAAAACATCAGAATAAGCGCTTTTAAAGCCAAGCATGCTTAATACTAATCCGACCACAAGAAAACCGAGACCTAGCAAAAATAGGTTGAAAGGTATTCATTCCTTCATAGATTGACATCTACAATGGGATTGACTTAAGTTATTGGGAAAGTATCAAATCAAAATAAAAATAAAAAAAAAAATAAAAAAAAATATAATCAACCCTTGTGCAAATAGGTTTATGATTTAGTGAAACCTTAATAAACTTTGAGGCTAGGAAGGTTTTCTTTGTGTGAAGAAAAGTGTTAGCATGCAAGTCACATAATAAAACTAAAAAAAGTGAATCCAGAGTTTAAGGGTTAGAGGATCAATAACTAGCAAACTTGAGTAAATGTTGACAAAAAATCTTGAAAGCCCTATCTATGCATGTCAATTGACATTATCATGGTAATATGATTTCATGCTCACAAAACTTTCATATTCCCCTGTTACTATACAAATGCTATCAATACATATACATATGAGGTTCTGTTACTTGTGTATGCTTTTTTTTGTTTGTTTTTTTTCATGAAGACTTTGAACACTACTTAAATCATCAGGGGCGTAACCAGAGGGGCGTCAAGAGGGTCCGTTGACCCTCCGGTCACCGGAACTTTTTGAAGAACAAACTTAGAGATGGACCCCCTAATTTGAACCAGTATAGAATATAAGTTTATGATGACCACCTAACTAAATCATTCTGGTTCCACCACTGAAAAATCATGATCAACAAAATCAAACAAAAGTATAAAAATCAACTCAATATAACCCCAGCAAGTCTCTAAAATCTACATATATACAAAATATTTAAAGATTATTTACACCAATTAATTTACAGAAAACCTGAACACCCAACAACAAAAGTTCATAAATCCCATCATCTTAAATACAGATTTCCATGAGATAGAAGAATCGACGATGAATTGATACGAGCTTATTGGATATCATGAACACTAAAGAAACATATATTTTTCAGGCACTTATGAAACGAGAAATTAGTTACATATGTCTATTAGTTAAGTAATTAGTTACCAATTTTCTTTGACGATTTTGGACTTCTCAAGAATGAACTTGCCTTCCTTGTACTTTTGTGATTCCTCGTAAGCGCGTTCATATTTCCAACCCAAAACCTCGCGACAATCGGAGCAGTACACGTCAGCAACCGTGTGGAGCCCAGTCATCAGGTTCCGATCTTCTTTTGCTCCCATAGAAACATTCATTGCATGAGAGAACAAAAACGCTCTACCGTTTCTCCCCTAACATCAAAACATAACAATCATAATTCAAAACCATTATAATCTCGGTTAAAAGATGGGCATATAAAATGACATAAAGGGCATTTTGGGAAAAAAAACATTGTGAAATGAAGATATAAGTCTTCCAAATTTGATTAAAAGAAGGGGTTGACAAGTAATTTTACAATACCATTACCGCCTTCGATAACAGTTGTATGAAACTGATTAACTAAAATAATTATTTAACCCCAGCATAATCAGATAATCACGAGTAGAGTCTGTTATCCAAACACTAAACACTCATTATTGCAACTTCAGTCACAATTATATGATAATCATAATCGATTCTAAAACCCAAATCAAAACACCCCTTAAATGGAAAAACTTATATTATGTCACATTAAATCTCATATTTCAATAAGGAAGCATGATAT
This sequence comes from Helianthus tuberosus, assembly GCA_030545235.1. Classification (NCBI taxonomy): domain Eukaryota; kingdom Viridiplantae; phylum Streptophyta; class Magnoliopsida; order Asterales; family Asteraceae; genus Helianthus; species Helianthus tuberosus. The sequence continues at coordinate 67,717,302 of CM060388.1, forward strand.
ATACGATAATTGAATAAAGATGAAAAAATTAGTTAAAAAGTAGAACTCTCAAAACGCAATCGTATTCACAAAGTTCATCTGCTACTTAACATTTCATCCCTATTTTTATCTATGAAACGTTTTTCTACTCCATTCCAGTATACACACACACAGGGGTGCATCGGTTCAATACAGAACTAACCATAGTTATTAAAGCGAGCGCCCAGGCGCGCCTAGGCGCAAATAAAGCCCCAGGCCCAACAAATCGCTCTGAGTGCGCCTCGCGCCAATAATAACTATGGTTCATGTCATAGTTATTAAAGCGAGCGCCTAGGCGCAAATAAAGCCCTGGGCCCAACAAATCGCCCTGAATGCGCCTCGCGCCTTTAATAACTATGGAACTAACTTTAAGTAGAGTACCGTATTAGCACTTGTACGCAGTGCTGGCCAAATTGGTTAGATATAGCGGCAGAGAAAGAGCGTATTCACGGTTACATAACTGCCTTATGCATCATACTAAAACAAAGCAACATGTACATGTGTTTATCGGTTTATCACAGTTGTATATATTTCTTGAACTATATTTTGCCCAACACGAAATATCAACATAAAGAATACAAATATATTCAAACAGTTCTAATTATATGGTCATAACAGCCGCTATTGATCATCAAAGAAGCAAAATCAACAATTTCATCACACACTTAAAAGAACTCACTTCAACAACCACAAAATCTATAAAAAAAAAAAAAACATTTTTTCTCACCTGAAAAGCTTTAGAAATAATATCATCATGAAGGGCAACATGATTCCTACAATTACAGCAACTGTACAACCTGGGACCCACCATTTCCGCCATTAATGATCAAATCAAACACCCAATACTTTCAAGATCAAATCTGTTAGCACAATCAGATGAACAAAACACCCAAATTAGATGATCCTTGCACAAAAAGAAAAACAGTTATTTGACCAAAGAAGTTTAATTTATAACACAAAACGATGAAAATTGAAATGGGTAATTAATAAATATGAAATTAAGCTCAAGAACAATAAGAAAAATGGAATCTTGGATGAAAGAAAGCGTACCCAGTAAGTGAAATAAGCTGAAGAACATAAGGATCTGAAGAGTGAATTCATTGGTATGAAACTAAAAATAATAATAAGAATATAATAATAATATTAAAATGTCTATTATCTACACGGAAACTTTCAAATCTGTGACGTGGCTGTTGTGAAATTCAGAAGTATAAACTAAGAGATTGTAGGGTTTTCTTGTTTCTGGTTGTGTCATTCTAATCAATTTTTGTTTGCCTACCGACCCCTTTTGAATTATCCATTGTTTTTCCCACATTCATTTTCTTTTTTGGTCTATTTTTCGGTTGTTATCATCATTGGGGTTTCTTAAACATGTCGGTAGGTGAATAAGGGGCTAAAGGGAGTGTACCTTCTTTTCGAACGGGCCTACGGTTAGAATATCGCTAACGAGGTTAATAGTTAGTATCACCAAGTTAAACGACCATATAGAAGGAACCGCTATGGGTAAACGATAGTATTGAAGAAACCGTCATGCGTGAAACGGGCGCATAGAAGGAATCGCCATGGGTTAAACAACTGTATAAAAGGAACCACCATGGGTTAAACAGCCATACAAAAGGAATTGTCATGAGTTAGATGACCATATAGAAGGAATTGTCATGGTTAAACGCCCGTATAGTAGATCTATATGCATGTATACCTAATCTATATGCATGTATACTCGATACATATGCATGTATACTAGATGAAATGACTGATGTGACAAAGGGAGGGAGTGTGCATTCTATAAATCCATCTTTTTGGGGGTGTACGTATTGTAGCAACCTTTATGGATACATAAAAGGAATCAGGTTCAAAAGACACATTTCAATCCAATTGCTTTGAATCTTGTTTAGTTTAACCTAAATCGACTTAGACCACACGGTGTAGGCGTGGATTTGTGGCGTTTTTAGTTACCATCTCATGTATAAATCACCCCATTTCTACCTTTTTTTACAAACTCTCTCAAATTCTCACCTTTCTTTAACAAATTCTCACAAAATTTTCAAAAAAATGGCAACGATTCCATGGACTGAAGAAGAAGATATTGCGTTATGCGAGTTGTGGGTCGAAGCGCTTAGCCACTACATGCCGCGTAATCGCTCGAGTGGTCCGTTTTAGGGAGAATTTTCCAACACTTTTGCGTCCATAGGGGTGACACCACCGAACCGTGGACACGCTTTCTTCTCGCTTTTATCCGTTTGGATAGTGAAAGATCCAAACACGTTTCGGCGTGATAGATAATTAGATTTTTTATTTAATAATGTTTAATTTTTAGGCTTTATATTAATTATGTAATCTTTTTTCTTATTTTATTTCGTGTATGTGTTTTTTTAAATTATATAATGTTTTAATAATGTTATTTGTTTAATTAGTTATTAATGTTTTTTTTTAAATTAAATAGATTTTATATCATTTTTAAATATAATTTAACAATTAAAAAACTATGCCACGTGTCGAAGAACGCCACACTTCCACACCCCGCCCACACCTCCCGTTTTGGCACCACGCCCCATTTCTGACGTGTGCTTACGTGTCGTCCACATGTCGCATAACGCCCCATTTGTAAGCCCCTCCACACTGTATAGTCTTAGGTTAATCAGTTTGTTTGATAAACTAACTGAATTTGTATGAGTTATTTTAAGTTTTACTACAATCAAGAAGCATAATCATAAACCTTTCACGTACAGCGATTTTGTATGCATAATCATCAAAATTGCTTTCCAACGAAATATAATCCTTCAAGCGACATCACAAGACGAGAAAATATGAATTATAAAAATTTAACGCACGTTATATACCTTACATGTGTTAGAAAGATTTAGTACGCGTAATATATCTTGCATGAGTTATAAATATTTAGCGCGTCTAACACATCTAACATGAGTCGTAAAGATTTAGTGCACACAATATATCTAACATAAGTTGTAAGGATTTAGTGCGCATAATATATCTCACAGGAATTGTAAAGATCTAGCGCGTGTAATATATCTAACATGAGCTTTAAAGATTTAACGCACATAATATATCTAACAAGTTGTTCGAGCCGGGGGTCTCACTGGAAGCAGCCTCTCTATTTCTACGGGGTAGAGGTAAGGCTGTCTACATCTTACCCTCCTCAGACCCTACCTTAGCTTTGCTATTGGTGGGATTTACTGAGTATGATTAATATATCTAACAAGTTGTAATAATTTAGCATGCATAATATATCTAACCCATTTGGGGAACTAGAAATACAGATCAAACAATGAACATAATGCTTAATCCAACTATGGAAACTGCAGGATACTCTCATCTTAATGGTATACAAAATTCCTTATTTTCAAAAAGAAGTACTAAATCTATCCTTCATTTTCTTCATCACCACCACCACCAATTGCCTCTGAAATTATCTGATATCCAAGAGACAAAATATATTGCACATTACACACACCTTTAAAGAAGAACATTTGGTTGACTTTGACCTCTTCTGTATAAAACCGAATATGTAACTTAATGCATTATATATTGAGCGGTTCTGCCTCCAATTCCCGCACTTTATCTTGTCCTGAAACCATACAAAAAAATTCAATAATTTACCAACAAAGCCGCCTTTAGATTTTAGAAACGAAAGAATTGTGGAATGTAGATTATAGAACATACTAGATCTTTCTGCAACGCCTGCAAGGCGTTTTTGCAGCATAGATGCAAGGAAGAGGAAAGCAGAGCACATTCCAAACATTACAGCGATCGGGAACGCATCAACCTTAAGAAAAAGAAAACAAAACACAAAAATTTTAGTAATGGTTTGGATGTATATGCGTGCTTATATAGAGGGATAGAGAACACTCACGTTATAAAGCACGATGCATACAAAAACGTTGAGGGGAATTCGGAAAAAGTTCATAATCGTGCTTCTAGCCTCTTCCGGAATGTATTGGGACCTCATTTTCATTATTGATGGCCAAAATAAACCAACACAAGCTTCAAATACACAGAATCCGATCAGCTGGATACACCCTGCAAATTTTATGCTTCCACCCTTTTCTTGAGAAGGAGCCACCAAAAACTGTTGAAAACAAACAAATTTAAACCGGGTTGATGTTGACCTAGCTAAAAATGGGTTGACCAGGGTCAATAGTTTATATCTAAAAGGATAAAGAAAGTGTCACATACACTTGTGATGACAGGAAGCAAGAGGGATGCAGAAGAAATGACAAAAACAATTTGCATGTAGCTTTCAACTTTAACTGTTGCTTGGGACAAAAGCCGAGAAGCCAAAGAACTTCCCAACATTGAGGATAACATGAAAGTAGCAAAAATAAAACCATGTGGTATATCTTCGTCATTTGGGCTCAAAGCAGGAGTCCACAAGAACACAAAAGTGTACATTGAACCTTCGAATAGAGATTGAATTGCACCCAGTAATGCTATCTTTTCATCTGATATCACAAGTAATGAAACAATATTATCAGAAAATTTAGTAGTTACTATATATATATATATAGTGAAAGGTTTAAATACAAAAGGCTCTTAACGTGTGACGGTACGCAACCATCAATATAACGTGCGTAATTATGCAAGTAACATGCGTAATTAGGGTTAACAACCCATGTGTAATTAGGCAAACAACGTGTGTGATTATGTATTATAACATGCGTATTTTAAAAATGAAGTCGACGTACCGTCGCATGTTAAGGAGCTATTGTACGTTAACCTTCCCCATACACACACACACACACTATAGGATTCATTTCCTATGAGAACCCCTTCGAGTTGTGAGAACTCCTACTTCCCGTGTGAGTTTGTCAACCAAATTTTGCACACACATAATTTAACACATAACTAGGAGATATGTGAAAAAAAATTGGAAAAAGATTGTCGAGACGACGTTTATTCAACACGCAAGTTTCATTTACACCAGTGTAAATTGCTGGTTATGTCAGCAGCCCCAGAACGTTATTTTTTACACCGACGTAAGAAGTCGCATACAATATTTTTTTTGGAAATGTTTCATAAAAGAAAAAGATTTTCGTCAAAAAAAAATTGCAAAAATCCTTTGGATCAAAAAGTTCTCTAGGTCTCACAACTCAAGTTTGTTCCCTTCAATATATTTACACACACACATATATATGTATGTATTTATGGTGAGGGTGAGAGAGAGAGAGACCGGATGCAATTGCTACAGCAGCTCCCTTGAATTGGGTCATTAAATCCTTGCTTTCTGACGGGTCACCGTAATTTTCGGTCCAAGTTGATATAATGACAGCCATGCCAATTGCAAGAAAGATGGAAGCTGCATCAAAAGGAGCCACGGGCCCAAGAGCCAATGTACCCACTAATAGATTCCCAAATAAACCTGCCAATATGGCAACGAGCCCGTTTCCAAGAAATATTGCTTTGGAGAATGTTATTGATAGCCATTGTTGCTCAAAACCTCTCTACAATGTGACAAAAATAAGTTAGAACCGAAAACCATAATAATGACATTGAGCATCTACATTATGGTCACCCTTGTCTTTCATATAATATTATCTTGAGTAAAGTACACGAATAGTCCCTATGATTTACCAAAATTTTGGATTTGGTCCTTAGCTTTCCAAAAGTACACAGATAGTCCATGTGGTTTGCACTTTGTAATGCATTTGGTCTCTAACTTGGGCATGCTAACACCTTTGATTTGTTGGCTAGGGACTAAATGCGTTAGAAAAGTTAGGGACTAAATCCGAAATTTTGGTAAACCACGGGGACCATTCATGTACTGTACTCTATTATCTTACAGCATAAATCATGTATCTATACATACAAGGGGTGTTTGGATTTGAGTTCTGAAACCGGCTAACGTAATAATTGCAAAATGAAATTATGACAATCAGTTTTTATTGTTTGGATAAACAAATTCAGCTAATGACGATGTGAAATAACAACTTTTATTTATTAAGGGTAATAAAATTACCCTTTTGCCTTGGTTTAGAAAAGCAGGAAGCGCACAAAAGTGACGAGGTCTAAAACCGAGGCGCAAAGCGCAAAAGCGGTGAGCTTTTTGTATGCAAGGCGCAAAGTGATTATATAAATTACTTTATATATCCCATAGGTTTTTAGCATCCCCTACCTATGATTTAGCTATAATTAAGCTTTATATATGTTTTAAAATGGAAAAAAAAACATAAGTGTACAGCACAAAAAGCTTGTTGTACAACACTCAGCTGCACAAAAACATCCCATGTACAAAAGGCTCGCGCCTCACCTGCGCCTCAAGTCAAATTTTAGCCTAAAAAGTGCGCCTCACCTGCACCTTTTGTACACTCTGCGCCTTATGTGACACAAGGCTTTTTGGTTTTGCGCCTTAAGTCGCCTCGCGCCTAAGGCGCGCTTTTATAAACCAAGCCATTTGCCTTTTCTTTTAACACAATTTGAGTACTTTAACTCTTTTTTTATCACAAAAATGTAATTTCGAACATTTCATCTAATTCGTTAGATAATCCAAATTTTCCAAACACTCAAACATCTTATTATTACAACTTCAAACAACAAAAAGCCACATTTAAACACACATCTCACCTTGTTGTGTTCAGCAACGAGCCATGATTCAAAGGCCGAAAACAGAAGAGAAGTTGCAATCCCTCCCAATATACGCCCCACCATCAGAACTCTGTACTCAGGTGAATGCTTGGTGATGCAACTCAAAATGTAAGTTATGCAGTAAGTAACCGAAGCTCTTTTTCGACCACTGTGTTCAGAAGAATACATTTTGAGTTAGAATAAAAATAAAAATCACATAAACTTAAAAACAAAATAGTGAAAATAGATCAACTGAAATGGAAAATTACTGTTTATCAGCTAAAGATCCAACAATTGTCCCAAACAGCATGGAAGATCCAAATCCAGCAATAAATAGCTGCCCGATATCCCCTTTCCCAAAACCGTATGTGGTGTAGAGGTAGTACACATACGGCCCCTGCAACCAATCACCAGCTACAACCACCATAAAATTTGCCCCAAATAAGCTTAATATTATCAATAAGAGAATTCAAAAGAACTAAAAGCTGTATTGATGAATAACTGAGCTTACAATTAAAAGTGTAATTAATTAGTGATAAATCAAATAATAATAATAGCTATAATAGAATAATGACTAACAAACAAACTTAAAGCTCAATGATAAATCAAATAATAACAGCTATAATAGATAATGAACTCGATGAACATGCCACCTCAAGCTCGATGACGTTCGAAAAAACATGTAACTTGAAACAAAGTGTAGCAAATTGAGCATATGAGATATCTTGATTAGAGTAAATATTGTCAACAAGAACATTGTATTACCATACATAATTACTAGCCACACATTATGGATCCAAAGAATAAATATCACTAACTTACTAAATTAAACAAAGGCTCATAAAGATTCACTGTAAATTTCAACATCAACAGCCTAGATCCAATAAAGTTACAAACTTTATCACCACCCAACTCAAATCTTGGAAAACCCAGATCAATTTCAACCTCATTAACCCCAAAACCACAAAAAAAGCCCAAATCAAGAACAATTAGTGACATAAAAACAACAATGTAGAACAAATAAAAATGTAATAATAAAGATACCCATCATGAGCGAGTACACAAGAAGATAATTGTTCTTGAAAGAATTGAAAGCCGAAGAAGTATTGATTCGATCTTTGTTGTTCTTGCTGAGCTCCATTGTTGCAACAACAGCAGCTAATCCCCCAAACACTATCCAGTAGAAAATCTCCATGATTCTTGATCTCAATTTCGATCTCAATTTGGATCTGGGTGTGTGTGTGTGAATGGAAAATTGGAAGACCCACAAACCAGAGATCGAGCAAAAATCTGTATTTATATATCAACAGCCGGCAATGAGCAATGCGATCCAAATCTATGGGTCAGGAACCACCCAACATTCTATTCTAGCCAAAGGGTGTCGGTGAGGGGTATACGTGTAGGGCCGTACACCACTCCACCCGATCTCATCTTGGGCTTGTTTATTTTTTTTAACGACAAATTACTTTTATACCCTGTTATATAACTGTGACTTGAACTCAAAACTTATTAACTGCATCTTAATAAAAGCTTGAGTTCGGACTCTAGCTCATTTAAGCTCGACTAGACTCTATTAAAACATGTAGTATTATGGTATATAGCGTTTATGTTTATTAGCATCTGATTTATGAGCCCGGTTAATTTTATCAGCTATAAACCAGGCCCATTAGTGATAAATCGGGCTCATGGGCATGATATTAACAAACACTGAATACCATAAAACTACATTTTCTAATGGATTCAAGTTTTCAGTGAGCTGTTCTTCAGTCGCAGGCAAACCATAAAATTGTCTGTTCTAATTCAACGAGCTGTTCTTCAGTAACTGCAAGCTTGTTTACACCCGTAAGGGGGTAGGGGCATTCCACTAGTGATGAAATTAGATCACTCACAACATCCAATCAAGTTCCGCCACGAGCTTCATTCCATTACTAGTGATGAATTTTAGTGGAAATGTCCATCACTCACCACACACTCATCTCCATCATCGAACATGTGCAGCACCTTCAATTCTTCGTGCGTGATCATGGCCACGCGTTATCCAGTTCACGCGTGGTAAGACATGATGGCGGTTGTGTATTACGGAGGTCGATGCGTGGCCAGCCCTTCATAACGGGGCGCTCCATCTCCTCTTATTCATGGTTTGAATTATTTTTGTTTTTACTTTTTCTTTTCTTCAGTGGGATGATTGCGAAATAGTAAACGCGTATAAGTTTTTTTTTCAAGAAACAAATGATTAGTGTTTGTTGGTAATTGAACTAACTGGATTTCTTTATTCTTGTAATTCTTTTGTAAAATAATATTGGTTTGACTTTGACAGTGAACAAATGGCAATTGGTTGTAAAAGCACTAAAATAAAGAAAACAGTATATTATGTCCCGACAAATGAAAAATATCGCTAAATTTTGATTTAAAAAAACAAAAACGTGTACGTCACGTCGTGGTCGATGGCATTCAATCTAGGGTGTGAGTGTTACGTAATAACTATAATAGTGTTTAAGCCCCGAGTTGTGGGGCAGGTTCATAAAACCGTGCCAAGTAATAAGCAAACAATGACCAAAACCGGAAAAATCGTATAAAAAACGCGAATTCATACCGTCAGGTGACGTAAAACGTAGGCGAAGATAAACACGAACTTATACCGGAAGCTGACATAAAACATAGACAAACTCGAATTTATACGAAGAAAGCTTTATCTTAAAAATAAAAACCCATAAAAAACAAAAAACGCTAAAACTTTAAGAGCCTAAATGAAACCATAGAAACTTGAGGGACTAAAAATGTAAATAACCGTAATAGAACACTAAAAGACAAAAATACACACTGCTCTGCTTGTAAGAACCTACCCTAGTTGTTACATTAGTACAATACAATGTGTTTTAATAGTTTTAAATAAAAAGGAAAGTATTTATCTAAGGTTTTAGGGTAAATTACAATTTCGTTTTTTTATGTTTGTAACAAATTGCTATTGATGCCCTTTAACTTCAATAATTATAATAACAATCTTTTATTTGTAAAATCATTACACTTTACGTCCTTTGGTTCTAACATGGTTAAAATTTTCAGCTAAGTATGACATGGGTCTTGCACATGAGGGTAAATTGGTAATTTTACTAATATATTTAAACAAATAAACAAAACCAACTTTTAAAAACCAACAACCCACCACCACCACCTTCACCAAACCAACAACCTGTGACAACCCTCATAATTACATGTATCCGTACGATTTATTAATGATAATTAAAGTGCTTGATGACTGTGCTGAATTACTTAACTGCTTTCTGATTTACTGCGTCATACTTAGATGTGCTTGTTAACATACTAGCCTTGTGCAGAAAATTGACTAAATGGTCATGTATGCTTTCCTAAGTGTTGGGAATTAAAAGTGTTACAAAAAGATATTTATAGGACACTATATGGAATAACTTAGCACTTTAACGGAACGGTATCTAACCAAACAACCGGACATTACCAAGAACACTAAAATATTACCAGAAACATTGTTTCACTTTTTCTGAGCTAGTTATTGTTCCCGAACACTTAAACACATTACAAAATACATGGTACACACTAAACATTAGATCTTACACTTTAACCTTCCACTAATTAATTTATTTACCAAGTAATTTTCATTTTACCCCCCCCCCCCCCTTGTGCCATAACCGGCCCCTAGTGGCCCCACTGCAAGATTTTTATAAATCTTCTAAAATCCCCTAAATGATCCTTTCTTGGAAATTGAAAGATCATGTTGGTACTTGTTGGAACATCTTACCCATTGGATAAAACTCAAGAGACTTGATTATATGTGCCATACACCTTCATCATCTTCATCACAACTTCACAAACTCCTTCTCCCCTCTCCATGTCACACCCCCAAAATCCACATGCGGAGTATCACCGCTTGGAGGCGTGACTGACCAGGATCAAGCCATCAATCATATCAAACATAGTACTTAAGTATAAAAATAGGAAAATGTAATTCATCTTGACATGACTGATGTCCATAACCAAACATTGTTTAAGTAGCGGAAGCATAATAATGTAAACCCAAAGTAAAATCGTAAATTCAAACGTTTAGATAATTAACATGGCATCATCGATCCATGTCCCACAACGACCTGCTCCTCCCTGTGCAAGCTCCATATGTACCTAAGGTCCTGCAAGGCATGTGAGAGAGAGTCAACAACTAGTTGAGCGAGTTCACAGTTAACAGTTCAGTAATAGTATAGCGTGAGTAGTAGTATGTTCGTTCGTTACAATGTATCATATTAGTTTCCATCGCGGCCAATGTCCTTGGCAGGTGTGCGAAGATGTTGGGGAAGGTCTTTCCCCAAGTTTTCTAGACTAGGTTTGTTCGTATCGCGGCCAATGTCCTTGGCAGGTGTGCGATGATGTTGTAAGTTCAGTTCGCGGCCAATGTCCTTGGCAGGTGTGCGAAGGCAGTCATAATATCGCGGCCAATGTCCTTGGCAGGTGTGCGATGATCGTTCAATAAGTGTTACTAGTCTAGCAGTCGGTTCCGTTATCTATGTACATGCAGTAATCATCAAATCCCCATTCCCCCCTGGGAACCCCATGCCTTGGCTTGTGTGAACTCACCTTGGTTTGCTCGGCAGATTACACAGAAAAGTCAAGTCTATCAGCTCGTGGTCAACCACGTCCTAACATGGTTACCATACAAAGTCAGGTTTTGGTTCCAAGTAATGCACATAGATTTCACATAAATTGCATATAAAAGAAACACATACTGATCATGGCATCATGCAGCTTCACGTTCAACAAATAAAACATATTGACATTAAGTGATTTTGGGCTCGCACAAGTCTAATGACCTTGTGCGAGTCATTCGTTGATGCCCACTAATACCCGGCCCAAAATCAAAAGCCCAAACAAAATACACGATCCAAATCAATTAACTTAACACTTGTGCGATCAGGACCCCTTGTACGATCCGGTTACTAGCCCAGCCCAACATAAACATTCGGCCCAACAGTTTAATAAGCCTACATCATGTGCGACTGGTTGGGGCCTTGTGCGACTGGTAACATATTGTGCGACCAGAAGTCTTGTGTGAATGGACTCCTTGTGCGAGTAGGCCTCTTGTGCGATCAAGAGGTCTTGTGCGACCAGTTTAAACATCCGAGAATTTTGTTAATTAGTTACAACCATTCAATTGTTTCCTTATTTACATTTTATCAATTAACAAGTTTCCAGCCATCCATATCACATACAATCGATCAAACCAAACATTTTTAAATAAATTTCCATAACCCTATCATAACATAATCATGAACAATAATCAAGACACCTACACATAATCATCTAAGGGTTTCAAACCATCACATAACACTTCATACTCGACTCTACAACCAACCCGATTTTCACATACATGCAGCCGATAATAACAATCAGATTCTTAGAAAAATAATATGCAATCCGACTCACATGAACAATATCTAATGCACACATGTAAACCGATTTCATGAACACTATAATTCAGCCCTTCGGATTCGAATCAGATACATGTATAGCCGATTACATTCATCTATACTTAATCACATATTATTCAAACTAATCATAACAATACATCATCCATCATGTCGAGCATATATAGCAAACATCATAAAATCATCAAACAATAGTTAACATACTAACCGATTAGAGAATGAACAAAGATGATTCGGAAGCTAAAGTCTTCGATGATAAGGGATTGCTTGCCGTCGAGTTTGAGAGAGAGAATGAGAGCTCCTAGGGTTTGTGAACTTGTGTGTGTTATGTTTTGCAACAAATGAGAATACAAGTCCCTAGGGTGTTTGTTTGCGTATAAGGGGAGTGGGCCGAGCCCAACTCGGCTGCCCTAAGGTGTCCGATTGCAAGGTGTGGCCCAAATGGGCTTGTGCGATCGAGTGGTGTTGTGCGTTTGGTTTTATTCGTGAAAGAAAGCATATAAACATATACTAGCACAACGCATATTCCCATAACATAACATTCCATTTAATCATTCAATTCACATAGTCACATAGTGTTTACATCACATCAAGGTACAAGATAGGTTCGAAATACGAGTTGTCACATTATCCCCAACTAAAAAGAAATTTCGTCCCGAAATTTGGTACGCACTCACTGAGGAAGCTAGGTAAGTTGTATTGTTCACTGGTTTTCCTGGGGTGTCACATCCTCCCCCCGTTGATCTGGAATTTCGTCCCGAAATTCCGCAGTAGTAGCTTCAGCCTCAGTAGTGGTTGCATTGGTTCCGAATAACTGGGGATATTTGAGTTCCATTTGATCTTCGCGCTCCCAGGTGAACTCTGGGCCGCGGCGGGAGTTCCAACGAACTCGTACAAGAGGGATTCTCGTGTTCTTGAGGACCTTAACATCCCGGTCTGTGATTTCAACAGGTTCCTCGACGAAGTTCAACCGTTCGTCGATAGTGAGTTCCTTCAAGGGAACTACGTGGGTCTCATCCGACGTACATTTCTTCAGATTCGACACGTGAAAGACATTGTGAACTGCGCTGAGTTCAGGTGGTAAGTTCAATCTGTAGGCCACTTTGCCTATTTTCTCGATGACTTCGAAAGGTCCGACGTATCGTGGATTTAGTTTGCCGCGTTTGCCAAAACGAACCACACCCTTCCAGGGTGAAACTTTAAGTAGCGCTCGATCCCCAACTTGGAATTCGAGTAGTTTCCTGTCTAAATCAGCGTATGCTTTCTGACGGTCGCGTGCTGCCGCCATGCGTTGTCGTATTTGTGCAATCTTTTCTGTAGTATCGACTACCATTTCTGGACCTGTGATTTGACTTTCCCCCACCTCTGCCCAACAGAGAGGTGACCGGCACTTACGCCCGTACAGTGCCTCGAATGGTGCAGCCTTAATGCTCGTGTGGTAGCTGTTATTGTATGAGAATTCCACAAGTGGCAAATGTTTTTCCCAACCATTGCCAAAGTCAATTACGCACGCCCGAAGCATGTCTTCTAGAGTCTGGATAGTGCGCTCAGACTGCCCATCTGTCTGAGGATGATACGCCATGCTCATGTCTAGACGAGAGCCAAACGATTTATGCATTGCTTGCCACAGTTCTGAAGTAAAACGTGCGTCACGATCAGAGATAATAGAGGTTGGCACACCGTGCCTCGAGACCACTTCTTTCAAGTAAATGTCTGCCAAAGTAGAGAACTTGTCTGTTTCTTTGATTGCCAGGAAGTGAGCAGACTTTGTGAGTCGATCCACGATCACCCAAATAGTATCATTTCCGCGCTGAGATCTAGGTAAACCGGTAACAAAGTCCATGGAAATTTGTTCCCATTTCCATTGTGGTATCTCAGGTTGCTGTAGTGGTCCTGACGGTTTCTGGTATTCTGCCTTGACTCTCGCACAAGTCAAGCATTTACTAACGTATGTGGCTATGTGGGCCTTCATGCTAGGCCACCAATATGTAGTCTTAATATCGTGGTACATTTTATCCGCACCTGGATGTACCGAGTAGCGAGACTTATGAGCTTCATCCATCACTAGCTCACGTAAGTTGCCATAAAGTGGGACCCAAATGCGTCCTGTAACGTAGTAAGCACCATCTTCCTTCTGTTCTAAGCGTTGCCTTGAGCCGCGTAGAGCTTCAGCCCTGACATTTTCTGGTTTCAAGGCTTCTATCTGAGCATCTCGTATCTGGGAAGGAAAGCTAGACTGTATGGTGAGTTGTAAAGCTCGTACGCGCTTAGGCGCGGTGTCCTTCCGACTTAGGGCATCAGCCACAACATTGGCTTTGCCCGGGTGATACCTGATCGAGCATTCGTAATCGTTCAGCAGTTCGACCCATCGTCGTTGTCTCATGTTTAGTTCCTTCTGTTTAAAGATGTGCTCGAGACTTCTGTGATCAGTGTAGATAGCACATTTGGTACCGTACAAGTAGTGTCGCCATATCTTAAGTGCAAAGACGTCCGCTCCCAGCTCTAGGTCGTGTGTAGTGTAATTCCGTTCGTGAACCTTAAGTTGGCGCGAAGCATAAGCAATAACTTTATCCCTCTTCATCAATACACATCCAAGACCTTGGATAGATGCGTCGCAGTAGACTACGAAATCGTCCGTGCCTTCAGGCAGCGAGAGGATAGGTGCGCTACAGAGTCTATCCTTTAAGTGTTGGAACGCTGTTTCCTGTGCATTACCCCAACGGTAAACAACACCTTTCTGTGTCAGTAGTGTAAGCGGCTGAGCAATCTTTGAGAAGTCTTTGATGAACCTTCTGTAGTAACCTGCCAAACCTAAGAATTGGCGTATTTCTGTTGGTGTGCGAGGCGCAGGCCAGTTCTTGATCGAATCTACCTTGGATGGATCGACATGAATCCCATCCTTGTTTACCACGTGGCCTAAGAAGTGGACTTCACGAAGCCAGAAGTCACATTTAGAAAACTTAGCGTATAGCTGTTCCGTTCGTAGAAGTTCCAGTATGAGTCGTAGGTGCTGCTCGTGTTCCTCCTGACTCTTCGAATAAATCAGTATGTCGTCGATGAAAACAATGACGAACTTGTCGAGATAGGGTTTGCACACCCTGTTCATAAGATCCATAAATACGGCAGGCGCGTTCGTTAGCCCGAATGGCATGACCATAAACTCGTAGTGGCCGTAGCGAGTTCTAAACGCTGTTTTAGAGACGTCCTCATCCCGGACTCTCAGCTGGTGATATCCTGACCTTAAGTCTATCTTGGAGTAGTAGCTCGACCCTTGCAGCTGGTCGAATAAATCATCTATGCGCGGAAGAGGATAACGATTCTTGATCGTCACTTTGTTGAGTTCACGGTAGTCTATACACATCCTGAACGTACCGTCTTTCTTCTTCACGAATAACACTGGAGCTCCCCAAGGCGAAGAGCTAGGACGTATAAAACCCTTTTCCAAGAGTTCTTGTAGTTGCTTCGACAGTTCTTCCAATTCAGTTGGAGCTAAACGGTAAGGTGCTCGAGCTATAAGTGCTGCTCCTGGAGCGAGCTCGATCTGAAATTCGACTTGACGATGAGGCGGTAACCCAGGTAATTCCTCAGGGAACACTTGAGGAAAGTCACGTACTACAGGAATATCTTCAATCTTTTTCTCTTTCTTCGAGGTATCTGTAACGAGTGCTAATATAGCAGTGTGCCCCTTGCGTAAACACTTCTGAGCCTTCAAAAAGGAGATGATGCCACTCACGACACCACTCTTGTCGCCTTGAACTTCGAGAGGTTCTTTACCAGAACGTGGGATACGAATGATCTTCTCTATGTATAGGATCTCTGCTTGTTGTTGGGATAACTAATCCATACCAATGTCGATGTCGAAACTATCGCAACGCTGGGGTCATTCCTAGTATCACCCTGACCAATCACGAACACTCGACCCCTGGCACCATTGCCGTCGTTATTACCCCCGTTGTCTTCCCTAGTTCCCGTTTCCTTGGTTGTGGTTCTGATTCTGGTTCTGGTTCAACCGTGGGCAGTGTCTTTTGAAGTGACCTTCAGCACCATCTGGTAACATCCCTTGTTACCATGCTGTTGTCGCCAATTCTATAGATCTTGTGGCTGTTGTTGTTGGTTCTGTTTTGCAGGACGTGAGTTTCTACCCTCTTTGGTTCCATGACCAAGCTTGTTGCCTTATTGACAATGATTGCGTTTGCCCTGCCCGCTGTGGTGCAGGTTACATCGTTTGCGCTTAGGGTGGTTTCCCTTGTATCCACCCTGCCCTTGACTACTAAAAGGTTGCTGACCAGGACTTTGGTTATCATCGATCTTTCGCTGTTGTGCCTGGGACGGAATCGTAGTCGAACCCTTGCTAGAGGTTCCATCCCACTTTCATTTGTTGTCACTGGGGATAGCAGAAGTAGTAGTAGTAGCACCAATACGTCCAGTCTATGAGACGATGAGCAAGATGAGTAACATCTTGAATAGTAGCAAGATTAGCAGTCATTTCATGACTTTGAATTTCTGGTACTAAGCCTTTGAGGTACCGCTCTCGATGCGCTTGATGGGAGGTTCCACCATAGTAGGGCACAAAGTTGCCAGTTCGTTAGATCGCTTCGTATACGCCTCTATCTCTGACCCCGTCAACTTCAGGTTAAAGAACTCCACTTCCAGTTTGTGAATGTCATCATAGTTACAGCATTCTAGTTTGATTAGTTCCTTGAATTCGTCCCAAGGGGTGGCATTAGTAGCCGCCAGCCCCAGCATCTGAACTTGCGCGTTCCGCCAAGTTAACGCAGTGCCTTCGAGAGTATCAGTGGCATATTTCACCTTACGAGCCTCAGGTCATTCGCACATTCGAAGACCGATTCGAGTTCCTCGAACTAATGGAGGAGTCCAACAGCTCCTTCAGTGTCGCTGAAAGTAGTAGGACGACAGTCCATAAAAGTCGTGTATGTGCATACAGGTGGCTGAGCGTGTTGACTTGTCGTGTGCATAAGAGTAAGCATACTTGAGCACGAGTGTTGGTTTACGAGAGTAGGATCTAAAAATCCTAGAGTAAGTGGTGATGGCAGGTTACACCTCCTGCCTGGGCAGCTGCGGGTGCTGCAGTAACTTGTTCAGTGATCGAAGCCGCCAACTGGGCTTGAGTTAGGTTAACGCGTACACCCATGATCTTGACATCAAGGAGAACATGTGGGTGAGAGGTTCGCGAATAGTGCGAAGAGAGTGAGCACACAAGTATTCTCAAGCAATAACATATAGTAGGTTCTGAAACCTAAGCATACCACGAGCAAAGTTCTACGTAGTTCTAGCATGTAGGTAATGTAACATAAATAGTAATACCTATGGTGTTGAGCCTTGCACGTGGAGCGAAGCGTCGTTGTGGATCGTTGAGAGCACTGTTCTGGTTATAGTCTGGTTTTAACAAAATCGTTTTCCCCTTATTAAAACCGAGTTCTCTATAACCAATGGCTCTGATACCAATCTGTCACACCCCCAAAATCCACATGCGGAGTATCACCGCTTGGAGGCGTGACTGACCAGGATCAAGCCATCAATCATATCAAACATAGTACTTAAGTATAAAAATAGGAAAATGTAATTCATCTTGACATGACTGATGTCCATAACCAAACATTTTTTAAGTAGCGGAAGCATAATAATGTAAACCCAAAGTAAAATCGTAAATTCAAACGTTTAGATAATTAACATGGCATCATCGATCCATGTCCCACAACGACCTGCTCCTCCCTGTGCAAGCTCCATATGTACCTAAGGTCCTGCAAGGCATGTGAGAGAGAGTCAACAACTAGTTGAGCGAGTTCACAGTTAACAGTTCAGTAATAGTATAGCGTGAGTAGTAGTATGTTCGTTCGTTACAATGTATCATATTAGTTTCCATCGCGGCCAATGTCCTTGGCAGGTGTGCGAAGATGTTGGGGAAGGTCTTTCCCCAAGTTTTCTAGACTAGGTTTGTTCGTATCGCGGCCAATGTCCTTGGCAGGTGTGCGATGATGTTGTAAGTTCAGTTCGCGGCCAATGTCCTTGGCAGGTGTGCGAAGGCAGTCATAATATCGCGGCCAATGTCCTTGGCAGGTGTGCGATGATCGTTCAATAAGTGTTACTAGTCTAGCAGTCGGTTCCGTTATCTATGTACATGCAGTAATCATCAAATCCCCATTCCCCCCCTGGGAACCCCATGCCTTGGCTTGTGTGAACTCACCTTGGTTTGCTCGGCAGATTACACAGAAAAGTCAAGTCTATCAGCTCGTGGTCAACCACGTCCTAACATGGTTACCATACAAAGTCAGGTTTTGGTTCCAAGTAATGCACATAGATTTCACATAAATTGCATATAAAAGAAACACATACTGATCATGGCATCATGCAGCTTCACGTTCAACAAATAAAACATATTGACATTAAGTGATTTTGGGCTCGCACAAGTCTAATGACCTTGTGCGAGTCATTCGTTGATGCCCACTAATACCCGGCCCAAAATCAAAAGCCCAAACAAAATACACGATCCAAATCAATTAACTTAACACTTGTGCGATCAGGACCCCTTGTACGATCCGGTTACTAGCCCAGCCCAACATAAACATTCGGCCCAACAGTTTAATAAGCCTACATCATGTGCGACTGGTTGGGGCCTTGTGCGACTGGTAACATATTGTGCGACCAGAAGTCTTGTGTGAATGGACTCCTTGTGCGAGTAGGCCTCTTGTGCGATCAAGAGGTCTTGTGCGACCAGTTTAAACATCCGAGAATTTTGTTAATTAGTTACAACCATTCAATTGTTTCCTTATTTACATTTCATCAATTAACAAGTTTCCAGCCATCCATATCACATACAATCGATCAAACCAAACATTTTTAAATAAATTTCCATAACCCTATCATAACATAATCATGAACAATAATCAAGACACCTACACATAATCATCTAAGGGTTTCAAACCATCACATAACACTTCATACTCGACTCTACAACCAACCCGATTTTCACATACATGCAGCCGATAATAACAATCAGATTCTTAGAAAAATAATATGCAATCCGACTCACATGAACAATATCTAATGCACACATGTAAACCGATTTCATGAACACTATAATTCAGCCCTTCGGATTCGAATCAGATACATGTATAGCCGATTACATTCATCTATACTTAATCACATATTATTCAAACTAATCATAACAATACATCATCCATCATGTCGAGCATATATAGCAAACATCATAAAATCATCAAACAATAGTTAACATACTAACCGATTAGAGAATGAACAAAGATGATTCGGAAGCTAAAGTCTTCGATGATAAGGGATTGCTTGCCGTCGAGTTTGAGAGAGAGAATGAGAGCTCCTAGGGTTTGTGAACTTGTGTGTGTTATGTTTTGCAACAAATGAGAATACAAGTCCCTAGGGTGTTTGTTTGCGTATAAGGGGAGTGGGCCGAGCCCAACTCGGCTGCCCTAAGGTGTCCGATTGCAAGGTGTGGCCCAAATGGGCTTGTGCGATCGAGTGGTGTTGTGCGTTTGGTTTTATTCGTGAAAGAAAGCATATAAACATATACTAGCACAACGCATATTCCCATAACATAACATTCCATTTAATCATTCAATTCACATAGTCACATAGTGTTTACATCACATCAAGGTACAAGATAGGTTCGAAATACGAGTTGTCACATAAGCTCACGGCCGAAACCCCCTATATCTTCACCACCATTTTTGATCAAGCTTCATCCAATCCAAGTATATTACAAGGTGTATCAAGGTGTTCAACGAAGCTCGGTGTTCACGGATCATCTAGGACCTCCTTCACAAGCTTTTATCCATCACTTTTTCAGTTGTGATCTTCCCTAACTTTAAGCTAGTTGTAAGATTTCTTTAAACTCTTGTTTACTTCATGTTTTTAGTGGTTAATAGATATATTATGATGAAACATATGAACGCTAAAAGACTTGAATCTTGAATCATGAAACATAAGCTTAAAGAAGATGAAACATGATGAAACAAGATGAAATAATGTTAGTATGAAGTTGTTTTGATTTTTTGTTGTTGATTACTTTATGATTGCTTGATCATAACATAAAACTTGCTAGATTATGATTATGAACATGGTTTAGCAAGTTAGGAGATGATTATGTGCTTAGATGAAATAATCATCTTCTAGTCTAAACATGAACTTGAAAGAAAGATGATTTTCTTGCAAAATAATAAACCTAGTGAACTAGTAAACTTGTAAACCCAAGACTTGTGAATGATTTTCCTATATAAACCAAGTTTAAAAGACGGTTTTCGAAAGATCATGATCCTTACACTATTTTGGAAATAAAGTAAGTATATGGATACTAGTGACACATGATAATGTTGTAAATAAATATTTTTGTAAAAAATGTTCACAAGTTGTGAACATCTAAAAAACCCGAGAATGAGATTTTAAATAAAGTAAACACACTTTGGAGGGTAACTAAGACCACTAAATACCTTACCAAGTTACTACGCGTTTTTACGAAAACTCAAGTTCATGTTACTACGTAGGGTGCATTGTTTTTACACTTGGTGAATATAATATTGTTTAGTGAATGATTGTTGATTGTTTGAATGATTTTTGGAAAAAGAAAAAAGATATGCTTATTAGCATGGACACTTCCATTTACAAAGGAAACTATGGCGAAATTTTCTAAAATTCCAACACATAGAAAATATTTTCTAACAAGTGTTACAAGTGTATTTTTAACTATGATCCTTCCACAAAAGTCAGAGTGTGACATTTGAATTGTGTGGTATGTGATAAAAGTAGTGAGTAGATAAACTGTACGTAGGATACGTGTTATGCATGCACGAGAAACTGATTGTTATCTGTACCTTATTAGGACGTTCTTGATTTCTGATTATTAGAGTAACTAATCTAACCGAGCAAACCAAGGTGAGTTCACACTTTCTACAAGGCATGGGATTCCCGGTGGTTTGGGAATGGGTTAAGGAACTAAAACGGAACCTGCATATCCTCCTTGGGTAGGATATGTACCACCATCCTCCATGGGTAGGATACCAATATTAATCCTGCGTATTCTCCTTAGGTAGAATACGTACGTTCGTCCTCCTTAGGTAGGACAACAACCTTAAAACTTACTAGACAAAAAAACTCTATCATTAAATCCCTCATTTTTATATCGACTTAATCGCCGGGCCAATGGCGAGCGGGTCATTAGTTAATAGCGCTATTAGGGTTGACAAGCCTCACACCGTGCCGGTAGGACGGGCGTGTACTAACGGATCTGGGCACTCAGTCAATGATGATAGACATTGACTTAGGGCACAACTTACTTTCTTCAGTTGTCGATATGGTAACGATCTAGTGGTTCACATGGGGAAGCCCCCATTGATTATGGGTATGGTTTGGGAAAAACAAAGATACTGGTTACGAAACAACTTATGGTTTTCAAAACAAACTTTTAACACTAAACAACCAAGCGGAAATTCTTTGCAACGAGAAGATTGTCCGCATCCCTCGTGCTGGTGAAGGACCCATTGTCCGCATCCCTCGTGCTGGTGAAGAACCCCTCGTGATTCGTGGCGACAAGAGTGGTGTTGTTGTGGGCATCATCTCTTTCCTTAAGGCCCATAAGTGTTTGCGAAAGGGCCACACTGCTATCCTAGCCCTCGTTTCTGATACATCTTCGAAGGAAAAGAAGATAGAAGACATTCCTATTGTACGTGATTTTCCTGAGGTATTTCCTGAGGAATTACCTGGTCTTCCGCCTCATCGTCAAGTTGAATTTCAAATCGAGCTAGCTCCTGGAGCAGCGCCTATAGCTCGAGCACCTTATCGTCTAGCTCCATCAGAACTTGAGGAACTGTCCATGCAACTACAAGAACTCTTGGAAAGGGTTTCATACATCCTAGCTCTTCGCCTTGGGGAGCTCCAGTGTTATTCGTGAAGAAGAAAGACGGTACCTTCAGAATGTGTATTGACTACCGCGAACTCAACAAGGTGACCGTGAAGAATCGTTATCCTCTCCCACGCATAGATGACTTATTCGACCAGTTGCAAGGGTCGAGTTTCTACTCAAAGATTGACCTGAGATCGGGCTATCATCAGCTGAGAGTCCGAGATGAGGACATCTCCAAGACAACATTCAGAACTCGCTACGGGCACTATGAGTTTCTGGTCATGCCTTTTGGATTAACGAATGCACCTGCGGTCTTCATGGATCTCATGAACAGAGTGTGCAAGCCTTACCTGGATAAGTTTGTCATTGTATTCATCGACGACATCCTGATCGATTCTAAGAGTCAGGAGGAACACGAGCGACACCTGAGACTTATTTTGGAACTCCTTCGAACAGAGAAGTTGTATGCCAAATTTTCGAAATGTGACTTCTGGCTTCGCGAAGTCCATTTTCTAGGCCACGTGGTAAACAAGGATGGGATTCATGTGGATCTATCCAAGGTCTACTCGATCAAGAACTGGCCTACACCCCGTACACCAACAGAAATCCTCTAATTCTTGGGTTTGGCAGGATATTACAGAAGGTTTGTCAAGGATTTCTCAAAGATTGCGCAACCTCTCACTTCACTGACTCGGAAGGGTGTCACCTATCGTTGGGGTGCTGCACAGGAGTCCGCATTTCAGCACTTAAAAGATAGACTTTGTAGCATGCCTATCCTCTCATTTCCTGAAGGCACAGATGATTTTGTGGTTTATTGCGACGCTTCCATTCAAGGACTTGGTTGCGTGTTAATGCAACGTGACAAGGTCATTGCCTACGCATCGCGCCAACTTAAGGTTCACGAAAGGAACTACACTACGCACGACTTGGAATTGGGAGCAGTTGTTTTCGCACTTAAGATATGGAGACATTACCTGTACGGTACCAAGTGCACCATTTACACCGATCACAGGAGTCTCGAGCATATCTTCAAGCAAAAGGAGTTAAACATGCGACAACGCCAATGGGTCGAGCTCTTGAATGATTATGAATGCGCTATCAAGTACCATCCGGGCAAAGCCAATGTTGTGGTCAACGCCCTCAGTCGAAAGGATACTACACCTAAGCGTGTACGTGCGTTACAACTTACCATCCAATCTAGTCTTCCTACCCAGATACGAGATGCTCAGGTTGAAGCGTTGAAAGCAGAGAACATCAGGGTTGTGTAACACCCGTTCTTATAAACCAAGGTTTAGCGTATTATTTACGAAAACAATCATGTAATTAAGATTACATATCCATCGGAAAAACGGGTTTACTAAAACCTTTTACAATTTAAAAGTTTAGAACATAATGTAATTAAGTTCGTCACTTAAAAGAAACAATGAAACGACATTCGTCATTTAACATAATAACGATACATAGTGCGGAAGCTTATTTCGTGATCGTGTTCGGTTCTTGCTCGTCGCTTGATCTTCATCCGGGCACTCATGGCAATCACCTATGATCAAAACCAACTTAAAAGTTAGTTTTGATAGTCAAATATGAAGTTCAAACAAGTACAGGGGTTAAATATGAAGTTCAAACAAGTACAGGGGTTAAATATGAAGTTCAAACAAGTACAGGGGTTAAATATGACAAAAAATAACATTTTTCCGAGTTTGGGGGCGTCGCGTGACGCCAAGGGGAGTCGCGTGACGCTAGGCCCCCTTTTCAGCAGAATGTTGCTGCATATTCCATGTACGATCTGATTTCACGGAAACGGCCATAACTTCTTCGTTATTGATCCGTTTTACCCGATTCTTTTTCCTACGCGTCCGTAATTTAATTATCCATCTAATGGTGTTAAAATCCAAGATCTTACATAATAAAATTTCAGACTTTAATTCTTCGGCTTATTACCCTTTTTACCGACTTTTGACCCATTCGTGATTTTATCACACCAACATGTTTTATTGACCTTTAAACTCATAAAATTCATTAATACAATATCTCATATCATATTAATCTCAAATCACGGGTTTCTCACTTAATAAAATCCCGTTTACACTTAAATGCTTGTTTTGACCCGTTAAGGGTATTTACGCATTTTAGTCTAGAATTTGTACCTTTCTTTTGTCGCTACAAAAGTTCCATATCTAGTTAACTACAATTATTCCACCACAACTAATTTGTGGTGGATTTATCATAACGAACCCCTTTTTCCCAAATTTTACCCATCGGTTGATCATTTTACGCAAATGACCACTTTTGAGCATTTGACTCGCGAATGTGCATTCCTATGACCTTTATACATGTCTAATGATTCCATAATCTTAATGTAAGTTTCTAAGCAACCCCTATGAGTCGTTTGCCCAATATACCCTTCAAGGGTATTTTAGTCAACTTTAGTCCCTCACTAATCGACGAAGGACTTTCGCTAAATATTTGACCAAATTGTATGTTTAACTAAAAGCTTGATTATACATACCTGGCTCGGGTCAAAGTATTGACCCGATTACATAACTTTTGCTTTAAATCTTTCTAGTTAAAGCGATGCAAGCTTATGTTATTTCCTGTGATTACAAAACTCAACAAGTGATTGTCAAATGTTATTGTCAAATGGTGTTAACAACACCATTTGACCCATCTAGTCTAATCGACTATTTGTCCGTATGAGATGGTATTTAATTACCATTTCATCCCCTTAAACCCTTTTTCCGGTTTTCCTTTGAACTTGTTTCACTTAAGCCTTTTTTATTTATTCGTCATTACATGACCAATTTACCATTTTACTCCTTTTATTATAGTCATGATTTCTTACCATTTTCCATTATTCCGACTCTCATTGAATCATGTCGGAATATCATGTACTAACCATTTAGTAGCATCAATATTAATACTTGAAATTTAGTAACTTCGCAAATAGTGAAAAAGGGGCGTAAGTTCTACTTACCTCGCATCCGAACTACGCTTTTCCTTTCCTTCTTGATTCGTTTGACCCGCTCCCTCATCAAGCTTCCACCTAGCTTGTCAAGAGTCAAACTATCATCATGATTCGTAAGACGGTTAGATTAGTCATCATTATTATGACTATTTCATCTTACGGATTCTATGTCGAAACTACTATTCGACTTCATCAATTAGTTAACTTAACTTATCAAAGTCAACTACTTTCAATCACATGATTTACAACATTAAGTCTAAATCAACATGATATTTAGAACTCTTACCGTTTTATATTTCGCATAATTTGCCATATTATTCGAATGTGCTTTTCACTCGAAAATTCAACATATAAACATTCACTTAGGCATTTTAACAAACACCTTGTGGGCATATTCTATAAAATCAAAAATCAATTTTTCATAACTAGTTATTTACCCAAGTTTTAACATCATTCACAAGTTCTTATGTCTAGCATGCATATCAACACCTAGACTTACTTCATGAAAGTCGAATAACACCAATTTGATGATCATGAATCTAGTGTTCATCATCTTCCCCCCAAAACCCACTTAGCGCTTACATAACTAGTTAACCGAAACACTAATTTATGGTGCTAAATTAACGAGTTTACATCTAGGGTTTGTTCCCAAGCATAAATTTAACACATATCACTCATACACTCCATTTTCATTCACGAATTTTGATCATGAGTGTTCATAAGAAATTCTAAAACATCACCATATTACAAAATTTAACATACCTTATGATCCCCTTGACTTGGTGATCGTTTATATGTAATCATGCATTCGATTTCAGCTACTTTTGCCCTCCAATTTGGTGAAATTGAGATGAGCTAGGGTTTATCCCTTCTTGGTCGCCCCTGTAGATCGATCCACACACACAGCTTGTGTGTGTGGTGTGTTTTTTTTTATTAAATTAAACTTGTTTCCTGTTTAACGGTTTTGGTCCCTCAAGTTTAATTTTAATTATTAGGGACTAGAACTCCATGTTTTATTACTTATTTGCACCTCAATAGCTAGGTTAATTATTCCTAGTTAACTTAATGGGTTCGGGTAACTATAACTCGTTATATTTTAAGTCCCGTTAACTCGGGCTCTTATAAACTCAATTCCTTAAAACTTTGATTCGCGTGTATTTATTATTAGGATTTCTTATTTAAATCCAAACATTCACCTGATTATTTTTACTACTAACGGTACTTTACCCGTCTTTTAGTATTAATGGAGTTTGATTACCAAACCCATTTTCGGGGTGTTACAGGTTGAATCCTTACGAGGATCAAGGAAACGGTTAGAACAAAAGGAAGACGGCGCCTACTATGTTAACGGGCGCATCTGGGTTCCACTTTATGGAAACTTACGCGAGCTTGTGATGGATGAAGCACATAAGTCTCGTTATTCAGTACATCCTGGTTCGAATAAGATGTACCACGACTTAAAGACTACATACTGGTGGCCTAGCATGAAAGCCAACATAGCAACCTACGTCAGTAAATGTTTGACTTGTGCGAGAGTCAAGATTGAATACCAGAAACCATCAGGCCTACTTCAACAACCAGAGATACCTAAATGGAAATGGGAGCAAATATCAATGGATTTCGTTACCGGCCTGCCTAGATCTCAACGCGGAAATGATACCATTTGGGTGATCGAGGATCGACTGACCAAGTCTGCACATTTTCTGGCTATCAAGGAAACCGACAAGTTTTCTACCCTAGCAGACATCTACCTAAAGGAAGTAGTATCAAGGCACGGAGTGCCAACCTCCATCATTTCTGATAGTGACTCACGTTTTACATCTGAATTGTGGCAAGCTATGCACAAGTCCTTTGGTTCTCGATTAGACATGAGCACGGCATATCACCCACAGACAGATGGGCAATCTGAACGCACCATCCAAACCCTTGAAGACATGCTTAGGGCATGTGTAATCGACTTTGGTAATGGCTAGGAAAAACACCTCCCGTTAGTGGAGTTTTCGTATAACAACAGTTACCACACCAGTATCCAGGCCGCTCCGTTCGAGGCATTGTACAGACGGAAGTGCCGATCACCTCTTTGTTGGGCAGAGGATGGCGACAGTCAAATCACTGGCCCAGAACTTGTAGTAGATACAACCGAGAAGATTGCTCAGATACGACAACGAATGGCGGCAACTCGTGACCGTCAGAAAAGCTATGCTGATAAGCGAAGAAAGCCACTCGAGTTCCAAGTTGGGGATCGGGTGCTACTCAAAGTCTCACCTTGGAAAGGTGTAGTTCGTTTTGGCAAACGAGGCAAACTCAATCCGCGTTATGTCGGACCGTTCGAAATCATTGAGAAAATTGGCAAGGTCGCTTACAAGTTGAATCTACCTGAAGAACTCAGCGGAGTTCACAACGTATTCCACGTGTCAAATCTGAAAAAGTGTCTGTCAGATGAGACCCTCATAGTTCCCTTAAAGGAGCTCACAATCGATGACCAATTGTGATTCGTCAAGGAACCAGTTGAAATCACAGACCGAGACGTTAAGATTCTCAAGCGTACCAGAATACCTCTTGTTCGAGTTCGTTGGAATTCCCGTCGTGGCCCAGAGTACACCTGGGAACGAGAAAACCAAATGAAACTCAAGTATCCCCAGTTGTTTAGGAAAAGTGCAACCACTACTGAGGCTGAAGCTACTGCAGAATTTTGGGACGAAATTCCAAACCAACGGGGGGATGATGTGACACCCCAGGAAAACCAGGAAAACCACGCAACTTAACTAGCTTCCTCAGTAACCATGCGCTAAATTTCGGGACGAAATTCTCTTAACAGGGGGAGAATGTGACAACCCTCATAATTACAAGTATCTGTACGATTTATTAATGATAATTAAAGTGCTTGATGACTGTGCTGAATTACTTAACTGCTTTCTGATTTACTGCGTCATACTTACATGTGCTTGTTAACATACTAGCCTTGTGCAGAAAATTGACTAAATGGTCCTGTATGCTTTCCTAAGAGTTGGGATTAAAAGTGTTACAAAAAGATATATATAGGACACTATATGGAATAACTTAGCACTTTAACGAAACGGTATCTAACCAAACAACCGGACATTACCCGGAACACTAAAATATTACCAGAAACATTGTTTCACTTTTTCTGAGCTAGTTATGGTTCCCAAACACTTAAACACATTACAAAATACATGGTACACACTAAACATTAGATCTTACACTTTAACCTTCCCTTAATTGATTTATTTACCAAGTAATTTTCATTTTACCCCCCCCCCCCTTGTGCCTTAACCGGCCCCTAGTGGCCCCACTCCAAGATTTTTATAAATCTTCTAAAATCCCCTAAATGATCCTTTCTTGGAAGTTGAAAGATCATGTTGGTACTTGTTGGAACATCTTACCCATTGGATAAAACTCAAGAGACTTGATTATATGTGCCATACACCTTCATCATCTTCGTCATAACTTCACAAACTCCTTCTCCCCTCTCCATAAGCTCACGGCCGAAACCCCCTATATCTTCACCACCATTTTTAATCAAGCTTCATCCAATCCAAGTATATTACAAGGTGTTCAACGAAGTTCGGTGTTCACGGATCATCTAGGACCTCCTTCACAAGCTTTTATCCATCACTTTTTCAGTTGTGATCTTCCCTAGCTTTAAGCTAGTTGTAAGATTTCTTTAAACTTTTGTTTACTTCATGTTTTTAGTGGTTAATAGATATATTATGATGAAAAATATGAACGCTAAAAGACTTGAATCTTGAATCATGAAACATAAGCTTAAAGAAGATGAAACATGATGAAACAAGATGAAATAATGTTAGTATGAAGTTGTTTTGATTTTTTGTTGTTGATTGCTTAATCATAACATAAAACTTGCTAGATTATGATTATGAACATGGTTTAGCAAGTTAGGAGATGATTATGTTCTTACATGAAATAATCATCTTCTAGTCTAAACATGAACTTGAAAGAAAGATGATTTTCTTGCAAAATAATAAACCTAGTGAACTAGTAAACTTGTAAACCCAAGACTTGTGAATGATTTTCCTAAATAAACCAAGTTTAAAAGACGGTTTTCGAAAGATCATGATCCTTACACTATTTTGGAAATAAAGTAAGTATATGGATACTAGTGACACATGATAATGTTGTAAATAAATATTTTTGTAAAATATGTTCACAAGTTGTGAACATCTAAAAATCCCGAGAATGAGATTTTAAATAAAGTAAACACACTTTGGAGGGTAACTAAGACCACTAAATACCTTACCAAGTTACTACGCGTTTTTACGAAAACTCAAGTTCATGTTACTACGTAGGGTGCATTGTTTTTACACTTGGTGAATATAATATTGTTTAGTGAATGATTTTTAATTGTTTGAATGATTTTTGGAAAAGAAAAAAGATACGCTTATTAGCATGGACACTTCCATTTACAAAGGAAACTATGGCGAAATTGTCTAAAATTCCCACATAGAAAATATTTTCTAACAAGTGTTACAAGTGTATTTTTAACTATGATCCTTCCACAAAAGTCAGAGTGTGACATTTGAATTGTGTGGTATGTGATAAAAGTAGTGAGTAGATAAACTGTACGTAGGATACGTGTTATGCATGCACGAGAAACTGATTGTTATCTGTACCTTATTAGGACGTGCTTGATTTATGATTATTAGAGTAACTAATCTAACCGAGCAAACCAAGGTGAGTTCACACTTTCTACACGGCATGGGATTCCCGGTGGTTTGGGAATGGGTTAAGGAACTAAAACGGAACCTGCATATCCTCCTTGGGTAGGATATGTACCGCCATCCTCCATGGGTAGGATACCAATATTAATCTTGCGTATTCTCCTTGGGTAGAATACGTACGTTCGTCCTCCTTAGGTAGGACAACAACCTTAAAACTCACTAGACAAAAAAACTCTATCATTAAGTCCCTCATTTTTATATCGACTTAATCGTCGGGCCAATGGCGAGCGGGTCATTAGTTAATAGCGCTCTTAGGGTTGACAAGCCTCACACCGTGCCGGTAGGACGGGCGTGTACTAACGGATCTGGGCACTCAGTCAATGATGATAGACATTGACTTAGGGCACAACTTACTTTCTTCAGTTGTCGATATGGTAACGGTCTAGTGGTTCACATGGGGAAGCCCCCATTGATTATGGGTATGGTTTGGGAAAAACAAAGATACTGGTTTACGAAACAACTTATGGTTTTCAAAACAAACTTTTAACACTAAACAACCAACTGTGAACTCGCTCAACTTTGTTGTTGACTCCCTGTTATATGCCTTGCAGGTCGTTAGATGCCTATGGAGTTTGCACGTGGAAATGTGGTCATTGTGGGACATCGACTGTTGAGTTCCATGTTAAACGCTTAAACTTTATGAACTTATCGAACTTATTACTTATGTCTTGGTCTTACGTTTTATGCTTCCGCTGTTTAATTTGAACTTGGTTAACTAGCTTTTGAACACCAATTATATTGCGTGGTTGGATTTTTATCTATCTTAAACCCATTGTTCAATATGATTGGTGGCTCGATCCTGGTCATGTCACGCCTCCAAGCGGTGATACTCCGCATGGTGGATTTTGGGGGTGTGACACAACCCACCAGCCACCATCACCCACTACCACTTGTGCCATCATCCTATGCCTTTCGCCACCACTAGATCCGTGGAATTCAAAATTGGGTAACCGATTTTCAGCTTTTTGTTCAAATCTTTGAATAAATTTTGATTCATAGCCAATGATGTTTTGAACATAGAAATAATTGCCTTGAAAATGATGCAACAATAAATAAGATTCAATATGTCTACTAGTAAAACGGTGCTTTGTATCAAGATTCATTGGATTCTCATTTTTTCTTGAATGGCCATTTCTTTCGTCTGTGGGACTTGACCCAAGACCTTCCCCTTCCCAACATATGTGTTTTTAAAGGCTTTAGCTTTGCCAATGGACCACCACCCCATTGGTCTCTCACAATTAAATATGAAAATCTCAAGATAATTAAAGTCAAATTACAAGATAAATGATTCAATAACACTAATTTGGATTAAATCGGTGCTTATTATCAATTTACAACATCAAATTACAAATTCAAGTGCACAAAGGTCCGAAAACAGTAAAAATCAATACAGAGATTGATATCAAAGAAAATGAGTTTAAGATCAATTTTAACCGGTGAGCTCGTCTTTTATCCATAATAGATTTGAAGTTCTAGTTAACAATTTTATGCGCTGCATAAATCTTTTAGTTTTGCTCTGTCATGTTTTCAACTTGTTCTTCAAGAGTACACACTAAGTGTGTGTGAGAGAGAGAGAGAGGTGAACAAATCCGAGCTCATACTATGTGAACCAGGCGTGAACTTCCGAAAATTTTCGAACCAAGCACATACTTTTATTTGTTCCGCTTTCACCTAACATCTTGGTCAAAACCTTCAATCGATTTGGGGGCTAGGGTTTGTTGATATTTTGGGAGTTAGGGATTCAGAAAAATAACAAAGATGATGTTGATGTTGTCACCAGATTTGGTGGTGGTAACAAGCGATGGTGAATAGGTACTGAGAGATGGGTGAGAAATGGATGGTGGTTTTATGGTAGTGGTGGTGGGCACTAGAACTTAGAGAGGCAGAGAGAGTTGTGAGAATGAAAGTGATGAGAGAGAGGGGGTGGTTTATTTATCATATATATATATATATATGGGACCGCTAAAATGAAAACCACCTCCAGTTGTAAGAACCGCGAGAACCAGTTCCTAGCCATTAGATCAACAAATTCAATGGATGAGATTAAAAGTAACTAAAAATAATATTAAATGCTTTTTGTCTTATTATGTCTTTAATATTTTAATCCAAAAGGGTAATATAGTAAAATGACACTATTTCGTCTTTATTGTTTTTTATTAGTTTTTGTATTATTATATTACTTTTTATTTTTTAAACATAACTTTTTTATTAAAAGCATTTTTAAATTCAGATTTTTTTAAAGGATTTTTTATACTTTTTACAATTTAAGTTTTAGGTTAAACTTTTTACGTTTTACGTTTTTTTAACGCGCCGTTTTTACGCCCGGCTTTTTCAAGCGTCGTTTTTTTAACGCGCCGTCTTTTACGCGCCGTTTTTTCAAGCGCCGTTCTTTCAAGCGTCGTTTTTTTAACGCGCCGATTTTACACGTTTTTTAACACGCCTATTTTTACACTTTTTACGTTTTATGTTTTACGTTAAAATTTTTAAACTTTTTACGTTTTTACGTTTTACGTAAAACTTTTTACGTTTTTACGTTTTACGTAAAACTTTTTACGTTTTATATAAAACTTTTTACATTTTACGTTTTGCGTAAAACTTTTTACGTTTTACGTTAAAAAGTTTACGTTTTACGTTAAAAGTTTTACGGTTTAACTTTTTTTTTTTTACAAAAACTTCTTTACGTAAAAACGAACGCACCCAGAAATCGCAAACTCGGGAGATGTCTCAGATATATCGTTATCATCATCGACTCGGGGGGGGAAAATAAAAAAAAACCAACAACATCAAAACAAAGTGTATCTCGAAAAAAAATGGGGTTGCAGGTTTAAAAAACCTACCCTCCGCCGTCCTTGCCGCGCCATCGTCATCAAAATCAACGTTTTTTTTTCATCATCGCCACCCAATCGACCATATCAAAACCTACAGACTCAAAAGGAACACAAATCAAAACCCACGAAACCCACCGCCACACCACCAAACCCACTGCCACACCACCACACCCACCAAACCCACCGCCACACCACCACACCCACCGCACATCGGAGCCGTCGGCCTCAAAACCCAACATCGGAGCCGTCGACATCAACCACTGCCACACCACCAAAACCACCGCCACACCACCAAACCCACCGCCACACCACCAAACCCACCGCACCCACCTCCGTTGCAACATCATAGACCCACCGAAACCCGAGCCGCTACTCCAACCTACAGCCCCAAAATTACTTGTTTTAAAACATCTCTATACGAAAAATCGATACCCACATAACCAAAATTACTTGTTTTAGAACATCTTTACACTCCAACATCTTTTTTCAATAACCAAATCAATACCCACATAACAATCTTTAAAAATTCAGTAAAAAAACTAAACATCTTCATTTAACAACTTAAAAATCCAAACTTTCATACCTGGATTCACGAGTCAACTGAAATTTAAAAGAAACTATGAACTTGGGGGTTAATCGGTGCCCCACGGTGGTCGGGCGGCAGTGGTGTAACAGAGAGGTGAGTTAGGTGGTTGC
Source organism: Helianthus tuberosus (assembly GCA_030545235.1). Classification (NCBI taxonomy): domain Eukaryota; kingdom Viridiplantae; phylum Streptophyta; class Magnoliopsida; order Asterales; family Asteraceae; genus Helianthus; species Helianthus tuberosus. Next base: position 67,750,484 of record CM060388.1, read on the forward strand.
CGTGATGGAGGTTAATCGGAGATGGTCAGTGGTAGGTGGTAGTCGGTGGGTTTATGTGACCGGTGGTGGGTGCGGCGGCGAGGTGATCGGAAATCAGAGGTGTCGGCGGTAATGAAGAAGGAGGTGGGAGAGGGGATAAGCGGTGGTGGTCAGTCGGGATGGGTATGGTCATCATCATCATCGACGGCTGGTGGGTGGCCGGCGATTACTGTAGAGACGGAGGGGGGAGTGTTTGGCTGGTGGTTGCTGCTCGAAACACCATCATCATCAGAGAACCGGGGTGGGTACTGGTCATCATCATCATCGGCCAACCACCATCAACTTCACAGGTTTGTGTGTCTCTTGATGACATAGGGTGAAGACACAAATGAGGAAGAAGACAAAGGGTGAAGATTTAAAAGGAAGAGAGAGACGGTAATATTAAAATGAAGAGAGAGATGGTTAGATTTAAAAGGAAGAGAGAGAGAGAGAGAGAGAGAGAGAGAGAGAGAGAGAGTGAGATTTAAATGAAGAGAGATGATGAGATTTGACATTTGGGGTAAATGACCAAACTATCATTTTTGTTGGCAAAATATGATTGGTAGAGAGTGGTTCTCATGGTTCTTACAACTGGATGTGGTTCCTATTTTAGCGGCTCCAAATATATATATATATATATATATAAAGACTAAACTGCCCCTATGTTTCTTGCACATGACTTTACTTAACGTTTAAATTTAACTTGGTTAGGGTCAAAGGATGTTGGGTGTAATGAGTTTTACAAATAAAGGATTGTGACTGTAAGTATTGAAGTTAAAGGGCATCCATTGCAATCCGATTCAAACATAAAGGACGAAAAGTGTAATTTACCCAAGGTTTTAAAAACCGGTTTATATTGGTCGGCTGAACCGGTTAAACCGGTTGCTGGAAGCTTGGCCGGCAAGAATCATACCGGTAAACTGAGGAAACGACAAAAAAGTTGTACCACCAGTTGGGTGATACTGGTTTAAACCGGTATCCAAGTACCGGGCCAAAGGTTAAAATTTGGGCTTTTAATCTTTTATTGTAACGCTCCGCGTTTTCTTACTTTCCTTACTTAGAAATTTTATTCGTATTTCTATTTTTGGAAACTTGCAACCGTATCGTATTCGTATTTCATTTCCAATCTTGAAATCCGAGACCTTGATCTTAACGAAATTCCATACTTTATACATACGTGTTATACATACAATCAATAGTTAATAACATGTTTACTTACAATTTAATACTTGTTATACATTCAAAACGCTATTCACGCATTCATGATACGAAATTTGTGCATACATCTGCATCAACAACTGCTGGTAACAACTTGTTTGGTAGGTTGGGTTATAATTACAAACATAATATTAATAAGATATTTGCAAAATGCTATGACTCTTTTTTATTTATCATTATCACTAGGTATGATCAAAGCTCAAATGGGAGTCGTTTTTAACTTCCTCGGTCTGTGCGCTTTGTTCTTGATTCTTGACAATAAGCTCAAATGGGACTGCCGATTAGCGGATTCATTCATAATTAAACTCACTCTTATATAAAGTGGTCCTGTTTGAGCATTATTGAATCAAGATTTCTGCAATCTTATCAGCTTTTCAATTAATGCATGCATAGGTAGAAAACCTCAAGTGAAACGAAAGCGCCTTTGTGAGGATCTTAGTGAAAGTTCATTAGCAACTGCTGCTGCTTCTGGTAAGCACTCGTTTGGTTGGGTCGTTTTGGTCAACTGATTTTTTATTTATTTTGTGCAATACTACAATTTATTTTTATCTAATACGTACCGAAGCTCAAGTGACAGAAGAAGAAGAAGCCATTCCAAAGAACCGACATCCGTATGATGTATATCCATATCCTGGTACAGTTAACACTCGTTTGAGTTCTAAAACTAATTAAGATATTCACCTTTTCACTTGAAAGAAAATAAATGTGATATTTGTCACTAGTTGATAGTGTAATCTAACAATTATGAAAAAAGTATGGATTTGTAATGAAATTTACGCTATAAAAAATATCCTATTCATGAAATATATCAATTTTCCTTGCTAATTATGATATTTTGTTATCCAAATCTTAGAGATTAAGTACCAATACGAGGGAACTCACTTAGTTGCAAAAATCAGATTTCCTCCCTCTCGCAACAATTACGTACGGCTTTTAAAAAGAGGACCTATAACTCCTGAGGAAGTCACTATAAAGGATCCATACTATCTGTAACGCCTCGCTTTTGTAATTTTCCTTAATTAGAAAGCTTGTATTGAATTTCTATTTTCGGAAACTTGTTCCTCTTGTAATCGTATTTTCTGTTTCGAATCATTGTAATCCGAGACTTCGATCGTAATAAAATTGATCATTTATTAAGAATATTACATGGTTTTATTCATACTTGTTTATACGTTTAAATTCATAAAAACGCTTGATACATATTTAGTTTACGAACAAACGATCGGAACTTATACGCTTTACGCTTGCAAATACTTGATTTTATATTCACCATACTTAATCTATACTCGTATACATGTTTACTACTTAATACAATGTTAATTATACAAGTTATAACTCAATTTATTGCCCGGAGGCTAGTCCAGGCCACACGCGCATGGGGTCACTCCCCCTTCCTTTCGCGACGCGCGATGAATGTTGATCCGCAGCCAGCTTAATGCTGGTTGCGATTGGTCCGTTTTTGGAACTCAACTCCCACCTAACTCACTTAATTACATTCTTAATCACTAACCCTAATGTAAGACCCTTACTTTAATTATCTGTTTTACATATCAGTCTCGCATATAAAAACGTTTATACGATTACACATCCATATGAAAATACGAGTTTCTTAAAACTTCTTGAAATTTAAAACATTTTAAATATAATATTTCCGTTTATGCATGACGATAAAACATAAAGCGGAAGCTTGAAACTTGATAGTGTTCGGTTCTTCGTTGAGCTTGATCGTCATCCGGTACTGCACGGTACACCTAGATTTCATAAAACATGAAATGCTTTAGTCATTCGGGGTTTATAACAAGTCTAAACAAGTTCGTGGGTCAAAACAAGTGAGAAAACAAGTTTTGCCAGCATTTATGCCCGTCGCGTGCCGCGACGGGTTTTAATTATGCCATCGCGCGCCGCGAAGGCTGTCGCGTCGCGCGAAGCTGAATGCCCTCCCTCGTCACGTGGCGCAACGGTCTCTTTTTCACTGAAAGTTTACTGCTGGGTCTGCATTTTGCCCAGCACAACCAAATTTCACTCAAACGCTCATAACTTTCTAAGTTTTGCCCGTTTTACGGTCCATTTCTTCCTACGTGATCGTAATTCGATTCTCTATTATATGGAGACATAATCTGACATCTGAAGTAACAAAATTCTAGATTTTAAGCCCTCGACTTAAAATTCAATTATTAAACTTTTGACCCATTTCATGTTTTATTAAACAAACTTGTTTCCAAATCATCATAAAGCCACGGACTACTTATTTAACTCAAAACTTTAACTCGTGAACATATTTTTTATGAATTACGCAGCCATTACCCAAGTTATGCGCATAATTCATTTTGACCCGTCTAGAGAATTTAAGCATTTAAGCTTAAATCTCGCTCTTTCTTTTCACACATCCCATTTCCACATTAAGATATCTACTTATCTTCCACCACAACTATATTTGTGGTGGATTTAATATAATGAACTATTTATTCCAAATTCTACCCTTTGGTTAGTCATTTTATGGAAAAGACTGTCACACCCCGATATTTCCACGTATTACCGGTGGCCCGATGGGGAGTATCGTGACGTAGTTGATATCATCATAGTCAAACAACACAATTTAAATGCACAGCGGAAGCAAAAGATGAATCACATTACAAACCGAATAAATAGTAATATCAAAGTATCACAACGGACTGTAATGGATCTACAGGTGGATCGAAAGGTAAATAGATTATTGTTCAACAGACTTTAACATCTAGAGCTTGCAAGACTTGATTAATGATGCCAGGAGTAGCCAGCCTATTTCGTCTAGTACCTGCACTTAGCCTTTTTAGAAAATACGTCAGTTTACACTGGTAAATACAATTAACCGACTCATTTTGAAAACATTAAGAAAATTGATTTGAATGCACAAGGCACAAAATATCTTTTATAACTTGGGACAATTATTAAAAAATAATCTTGTATACAGTTTTACTTATTTGTCGTCCATTATTGCCGGTTAGAAGAACCGGTTAAGATAATTGACATGCCACAGGTATAATGCCCACAAGGTTGATTCCTTTAAGTGGATTACCAGTTTTTAAATATGCAACTGTCAGGTGTATGCCTACACCCCGTGCTTAGGTCGTGGCCATTTCTTTGAATGATGCCAAGGATATCCGGGACATGGTCATTTAACCCCCAAAGGCCATACACCAAATAATACAGATTAAAACGAGTTATGTAAATACATTAATCACAATCCGATTTAAATGACTACACACCCGACCAAGCGATATTATTATAATACCGTATCCCAAGCCCGTATAGGGAAAATAAGTTAAAAGTATTTACTTGAGCAAGTATAATTCACAAACAGCAAGTGCATGTAGCTTTTACCGGGCTCCTAATCTGGAACGAAGGTTTTTAATAACCTATTAGATTCCTAACGGGTCTTAATTAAGCCTAGACTTAGACCGGTTAGTTTTTAAAGAAAGATACAGTTCAAAACGCACGATTAAGCGATGACCGGATTAGAGTGTGGTTTAGACCCGACAAGTTTGTATACTTGTGTAATATGGGTAAACTAACCACATTCTGGATTTTGAGATAAAAACGATAAGGTTTGACCCGTTTCGGCTAATTTATGCAAACTAGTTACATAAACCGCACCGAACGCGAATAATGCGTTACGGGTAACCAAAAGAGTCATGTACAGGTTTCCTGAGTTAATATGCCTTAAATATGTTGTGATATCAGTAGGATACCTTCCATTATGCCCAAAATGAATTTAAACTCAAATTATGCCTCGTAGGGGTATTTTGGTCATTTTAATGCTTATAAGAGAGTTTAAATATTATTCTGAGTTTCAGGTCTGATATAACCAGTAAAAATACTTATTTTTATAAGTCATAACAGTAGGGTATGGCATATATGTGAAATTTACCTTTTATAATTAAACTATGCACCGTAGGGGCATTTTGGTAATTTCACATAGGCTTTAAAGGTCAAAATAGGGAATCTGAGTTTAAAACTTTTCTTTACTGTTAAAATATATAAATTTACTTAAAACATCAGTAGGTATCAAACCTTATATGTTAAAAATAGTTTTAACTTATACTATGCGTTAAAAACGCGTAAAAAGGCGATTTTAAAGGATTTTCGGATTTTATATGAAAAGCTGATATTTTTATCATTCCAGAAAGATTAAAATGTTTTATTTATCATATCAAATCAGTAGCAAAAGGTTGGCTGTCAAAATGTTTTGTAAAACTCATTTTATAGGCCAAAAGGGCAAAACCGACAATTACCGAGTCAAAGCTATAACCCTATGTTATGCTCAGCCTAAAAATAAATAAAAATCTTCAAAAATCCCAAAATATTATTTTACATCAGTAGGTAAAAAGTTTGGTATCAAAAATTGGGTTTAGATAGGATTTATGCTAATTACGCCGTTTAATTAATAAAAAGCTTTCAAATTACGCTATTGAGCATAATTCTTAATCTAGACCTCCAACTGATGTGAAAATTTGGGGACATGTTTATATATCAGTAATTTTTGTCCTCTCAGATTTTCAAAAATATCATTATAAGGTCAAGAGGGCATTATGGTCAACATTTAGGCATATAACGGAAACATGCATATGAATCGGATAACTAATGAACCAAGTTCTATAATCACAGAGGGTTATACTAACATGTAACCTGGTCCTATTAAATCTCTAAGGCATTTTTAAACTATGCTCTAATGGGTCAGAACTGAAAGTCAAAGCAAAAGTCTACTTTTGCGACTTTCGGTTCCGAACCGAGCTTAAACTGAAAATTGTCGGGTTGAACATGTTTAGTCATGTTCTTACATTAATTACCAAGTTATATGAGTGATAAAACAGGTTGCATGGCTTCTACATTGTTAATTATGCGTTTATGCGAAAATTAGCTTTCTGTTGACTTTTTAAATTTAACTTTGACCCGACAATTGACCTAGTTAGAGTGGGAATCAGGGGTGCCCTTTTAAGGGTTTATTACCCACATAATTACCAACTCATAGGTACTTTCAATTCGAGATTTGACTGGACAAATTTTAATTAATCACGAAGTCAAACCTTAATTACGACGGTTTGACTTTAGGCTAATAAACTAAGTAAAACTGAATTAAGGAAGGTTAAGGAAGCTTACAATAGTCATATGCACGACTAATGACCTCTAGGAAGTGGCCTTGAGCTCCAACAATCTCAAGAAAAGAAGTTGTGAAAGTTTTCAAGTGAGTGTGAAATGTTGCAACAAAGAGGGTGCTTATATATGAAATTTGATGCAACAAGATCACTCCAAATAAGTCTATGCATGATCCCTGATCAAAACAAGTGTCCCTAGTGCATGAAATACCATTGGGGCAGCCCCTGGTATGTAAAACAAGCCATTTGAGTCAGTTACACAGCCTTTACAGGCAGCTGCCAAGCTTTTCTGTCGCTGGCAGTCCCAGGCGGCCCGCGTAAGAGTCCCCAGGGGGCTTATGCGGCCGGTATGAGGCCCAGCTTCAGGTCAACAAGTTTCAGCAAATTGCATTTTGGCCCCTGGTCCTTTTAAACATGGTTTTAACTTTATTTCTTGCACTTTTAACCCTCTAAATTGATTTCTAAGGACCTTAAGACATAACCAAACTTTGTTAAGTCCTTGGTTAACTTTATGATCACCCGAAAAGCCTTAATTTCAACATTGATGCTTTTAACCCCTCATATACGAATGTTATCATAACTTTCTCATACGATAACGAAACCTTGTGAAATTTTTATCACTTATTCTAGTGAGCATAATTAATCGTTACAAAGCTTCGGGTTCGCTAAAAGGTCACTCAGAGGTATAAATTAAACATGTTGACACTTTTAACCCTTGCGGTTTGTAAACTCTCACTTTCTTCCACAAATGGCTTCATACGCTTCATGTTTCATTCGTTTAAGGTTATAAACATCGTGTAGGGTTGTTGGAAGGTATAATTATCCATTGTTGACACTTTGAATCCTTTTATACACATACTTTCTTTTTTTATCAACTTTAGTCCCTCATAAGTAATCTTTTACACGTTTAAAGCTCATGACACGTGTCGATATTATATTGGACATGAAATTACAAGGTGTTACAAAGACCCATTTTGAGGCGTTTGACCCAAAAAGGCTTATGCCTATAACTTTTTACACTTATCAAAGACTTACTTGATCACAATACTTATTTCTAAACAACCCTTAAGGGTCGTTTGTCTGGTTTATCGATCAAGGGCGTTTTGGTCGACTTTAGTCCCTCTTTTTACGACGAAGGACTTTCAATAACATGTTTGACCAAAATCGCACCTTCTAGGCATAATCTAATTTACACATACCTGGCTCGGGTCAAAGTATTGACCCATTTTAATACCTCATCAAATAAGTTGCTAATTAATAGCAACGCATATTCCACGTGCTATTCACCCCTGTGATCATAATACTCGAAAAACAATCATTAGTCGATATCGTCAGATGGTGATAACATCACCGTTCGACCCGTTTGGCCTAAATGACCAAACATTTTGTATTAATAGTTGAATGGTATTTATTTACCATTTCACTCATTTGTCCCATTACATATTTTCACCATATGGTCATATTTTTAAATCCGTGTCTTACGCAATCAACCCAACATGGCTTACGCCATATGATGTCATTAAGCTTCAACCTTTATCCGTCTACACGTGACTAAATTACTGTTTTACCCTTATTGTTCATTTTGGCCTACCTTATAGGGTAGCCATTCTAAACTCATTATATGTTTGTCATTTCATGACCAATTTACCGTTTTGCCCCTTTTTACCATTAAACATGGTTTTCATCATTTTCACTTGTTCCGACCCGTATCATTTCGCGTCGGAACCCCATATTTCGAATATTACCTTATCGTATTCATAACCTATAAAATAAATAAGTATTCTACAAAAAGGGAGTAAGCTTTACTTACCTTGCATCCAAAAAACGTTTTTCCTTCATACTTGATTCGTTTGACCCGCTTCCTTCCCAAGCTTCCACCTAGCTTGTCTAGCGTCAAACTATCATTATAATTGGTAAGATGATTAGATTATTCATTATCAGTCACGACTATTCCACTTTGCGGGTTTTACGTCGAATTTATTATTCGATCTTATCATTGTCAGTTTGACTTTTAAAAAGTCAATTGACTTATTAACATATACAAATGCATTGTTGGTTCATCGAACTGACTTAGGCATTCCATTCGATTACTTAATGAAATCAAAATTTACATACTAACTAGTAGGTAACATGATTTCAAGCATCTATAACATGATTTAACATCAATTTCTTTATATTATACAAACACCCATCTTATGACAAGTATGATCATATACTCGAATTCATAGATTATTCAAACACTTTCTAATCACCATCATGTATGATGATTCTAAACATGTTTATATCATCAATTTCATCATATTACTAAAACCCACTTATCTAAGTGTGGTAAATCATCTAAACTCTTAAATCATAGCAACATATGTATAATTTTCACTTAGGGTTTTTTTCCTAAGCAAGTATACATCACTAATTCTGCCATAACCTCTACGATTCATACATAAATCGCTACTCGTGTTGTTCACCAAAATTTCACAACTTCATTAAACATCAAAATTCGACATACCTTATGATCCCCTAGCTTGGGTGATCGTTAATTAACGTTCATTCATGAATTTGAGCCCCAAATTGCCCTTCAATTTGATGTTATTTGATGAACTAGGGTTTTGGCTCTTTGAAGCCTTCTCCTGATCGATCTAGAACACACTCTTAGTGTGTGCGTTTTGTTTTGATTTTTATTTAATAATTAAACTTCCAAGTTATCCCACTTTGGTCCCTCATGTTTGATCAGTTATTAAGTAGGCTAAAACCTACTTACTTCAAACAATATTTTCTCTTATTAACTAGGTTAAACATTCCTAGTTATATTAGTGGGTTCGGGGAGGTTATAACCCGTTTTATTTTAAGTCCCGTTAACTCGGGCCTCTTGTAAACCTTTATTTTCTCAAAAGCCTTCTTTCACCTTTTATTTAATATTAGGTTTATTTATTTAAATCCTAATATTCACCGGGTTAATTTTTTTTACCACTAACGGTATTTTACCCGTTTATTATTATTAACGTGGTTTAATTACCAAACCCGTTTTTGGGGTGTTACACCTAATCCCTCATTATATATGGACCCATTCTAACTCTCTGTTCCACTTTCTAAACCTCTCTAACACTCTCAAATTCTCACTAAAACTCTCCAAAATATTAAGATTTGAGCAGACAGTTCTAAGGGTTCAAAGTGAGTTCTAGCTCACTTCCTCATCCATTTTCTTCTTGTTTCTTCTTCCATTTGTAACGCCCGTCTTAATAAATTAAGATTTTAATAATTAAGACACATTTTAATGCTAAAATGTGACTTTACAAAAACTTGTCATACTTACATTCCCATAGGTTTACAATATTTCAAAACATATTTGTAAGTGTTTACATAATTCACTTATAACAAAACAAATCCAGATTTGACGCGGAAGCTTCATTTAACGTGTGTTCGGTTCTTGCTCGATGCTTGATCTTCATCCGGGACTCTCGACATTCACCTATGATCAAAACCAACTTAGAAGTCAGTTTTGATAGTTAAATAACAAGTACAACAACGTAATTGGATAAAATAATCAAAATAAACAAAATTTTCAATATTTTAGCCCGTCGCCGCGCGCCACGACAAATGCCTTTGGCCGTGGCGTGACGCCACGGCTTCAATTCGATAGAATGTGTGATGCTGGTGCTGCATATTTGCCCAGCTAAGTTTTAACCAAAACCTAACTTCAAAATGGCATAACTTTTGATCTAGACCTCCGTTTTACGCGATTCTTTTTCCCACGTGACCGTAATTCGATTATCCATCATATGGAGTTATAATTCAACATTCAAACTAATAAAATTCCAATTTTTTAAGCATTCGATTTATTATTCAAAATCAACATTTTGACCCGTTTGTATTTAAAACCACCAACTTGTTTCTTAAACAACCAAATACATACATCAATGTATTTAACTCAAGATCTCTAGCTCGGATTTATAATTCTTATGAATTATGCTATTAGTACGCAAGCTATGCGCATAAATCCGTTTTGACCCGTTTAGGGGATTTAAGCAATTTAGTAAAAGACTATCTCATTTCTTTTCACACTTCGCGATTTCATATTTGAAGTATCTACCTAATATTCCATAATCGACATACAAGTTCCTAAATAAACCATATGGATCATTTGCCTAATTTACCCATCAAGGGCTTTTTGGTCAATTTTAGTCATTCATTTAAGACTGAGGACTTTCACTAATATTTGACCAAAATATCGCTTTTAAGTATAATTCTAAATATGCGTACCTGGCCCGGGTCAACAAATAGACCCGATTTATACCTTGCTTTTATTATCACAAATTCTATGGCGACGCAAATCATCCGAATTGCTAATCGTTCCTGTTAATCATAAGACTCGACAACCACATTAGTCGATATTGTCAAATGGTGTTACCACCACTATTTGACCCGTTTGGCCTATATGGCCAAACCTTTACATGTGTAGCAAAAAAAAGGTTTTTAGTTACCAATTTGCCCATCCGACCCATTTCGGATTTTCCTTTCGTTAGATCCCTCTCCTTACTTATTTAGCCCATTATGGCTTATGCCATGAGTACCTTTTTAACTTTGGTTTACATTAGTCAACACTTGACCAAATTCCATTTTTACCCCCTTTTTCTTAATGTTAGATTACACTACAAGGTAATCTTATCGAAAACTCATAATTCCTTAGTCCTTTCATGACCAATTTACCATTTCACCCTTTTTACCATAACCCATGGTTTTTATTGTTTATATTAGTCCAACCCGCATCAGTTGCGTCGGAAATCGATGTTTCCCATATTATCTTTATCGTATTTATACTCATAAAATAAACAAATATTCTACAAGGGGGTGTAAGTTTCACTTACCTTGCATTCCGAAACATGCTTTTCCTTCATACGTGATTCGTTTGACCCGCTTCCTTTCCAAGCTTCCACCTAGCTTGTTAAGCGTCAAACTATCATTATAATTCGTAAGATGGTTAGATTGGTCATCATCAATTATGACTACCCCACCTTACGGGTTTTATGTCAAATTTATCACTCGATCTAATCATTGGTCGGTTTGACTTTTTAAAGGTCAATTGACTTATCAACATATTCAAATGCACATTTGTTTCATTGAACTCACTTAGGAATTTAATCCGATTACTTAATGGAATCAAATTTTACTTACTAACTAGTAGGTAACATGATTTCAAATATCCACGACATGAATTTAGCACCAAATTTATTTTTGTTATACGAAAACCCATCTTATGACAAGTATGTTTACATACTCGAATTCATAATTGTTTAAGTACTTCTCTATTACTACCATCCATGATGGTTTCAAACCCTAGTCTATTATAAACTTACTCAAATTGTCAACTTTATCACCAATTTATCACTCTAATTCAAGACTTCATCATATTTTCATAAACCCATTTACCTCATACAAGGTAAATACTTCAATTACAAGTTGGATAAATTACACTTTTCGTCCTTTATGTTTGTAGCTAGTTGCAATGGATGACCTTTACCTTTAATAATTACAGTCACAGTCCTTTATTTTGAAAACTCATTACACCATTCGTCCTTTAGTGCTAACCAGGTTAAAAATTTTGAGTTAAATCTAGTCATATGAGGGTATTATGGTCATTTCATGTTTTTATTTAATAATAAAACTAAAACATAACATATATACATAATACAACTTATTTAATCTACTCAAAGATCTTGTATCTATATCTGTACATCTGAATCTCTCTTGTATCTACTCAACCACCGCCTAAGTCCACCACCGCCACCGCCTAAGTCCACCGCCACCGCCTGTAACATCACCACCACCATCATCGGAGCTATTTAAAACCCAGAAAAACCCTCTGTATATAGATCGATGCACACCCCTATTTAAAACCTAGAAAAACCCCCAAACAACATCCCACAATCCATGGTTTCAACTCTCATTAATAGTTGAGTACCTGTGATTATTCTCAATCGGTTCCAACTCTAATACCCCCATTTTCTTCTTCCTTAACTTTTACCCTTATATTATAAATAAAACAAACAGAGACTCTTTCAACTCTCTCTATCCGGCCACCGCCTCCTCCGCTCTCAACACAACATCAAGCAACGCCGCCAGAGGTCCGATCTTATTCTTCAACAGCTTCACAAACCATTCAGGCACCATAATCTCTTTCTATAACCCCTGAAACATACACACGCACACCAGATCTAGCATATATGATCTGCAACCTTAGCCGAACACATACCAGATTTGGATCCCTTCTTCTCCATCTCTGACCATAAAGGTCGCCGCCACCATACACACACCAGATCCGGAACCCAGATTTGGACCAGAGAGCTTCGATTCCTGGCCAAGAACCATCAAATCTGTGAGTCTTCACAACCGGAGAGCTTCAATTCCAAGCCAAGAACCATCGATTCTAGTCTACCATCTGAAATCACTTTAGTTTCTTTGCAGGAATCGAAATCCACCAGATTTGTGTTTAGGGTTTGACAAAATCCCACCAGATCTGCGGCTGTGATGTTATGAGATAATGAGTTTAGGGTTTGACAAAATCCCACCAGATCTGCGACGATGTAGCTCCGATGATGATGGTGGTAGTGATGTATCAGGTGGCGGTGGTGGTGGGCTTATGCTGCTATCTTAGAGAGAGCTTAAATGGGGATGAGTGAGAGTTTAATGGGGGATGAAATTATATATCTGATGAATTTTTGGTTTTATTTATTAAAAATAATTAAAATAAAAGCATGAAATGACCATAATACCCTCCTGTGACTAGACTTAACTCAAAATTTTAACCTGGTTAGTGGTAAAGGACGAAAGATGTAATGAGTTTTCAAAATAAAGGACTGTGGCTGTAATTATTAAAGGTAAAGGTCATCCATTGCAACTCGCTACAAACATAAAGGACGAAAAGTGTAATTTATCCTTACAAGTTTATGGCACAATTTAACAAGTTTGCACCTAGGGTTTTGTTTCTAGACTTAAACCCACATCAATTTCACTAAAACATTAAATTTTTATACAAGAATTTCATTCATGCATGATTATCAAAATTCCAAAATATCACCAAATCATAATTTTCGATATACCTTACGATCCCCTTGTCTTGGTGATCGCGAATTTAGTAAAAGCCCCAAATTCCTAGCTTGTTTTCCCTCTGATTTTGATCAAATTGTGAGTTTAGGGTTCAAAGAAGGAACCCCTTTCTTGCTCTGTGTAAACATCGACTAGAACACACACACCTTGTGTGTGTTTTGAGTTAAATTTTCTTTTATTAATTTCACTTTCAGTTTTGTCCATTATAGCCCCTCTATTTTCCAAAGTTTATAAAAGAAAGGTTAATTAGTCAAGTTCCTTTATTGTCTACAACATATAATTAACTAGGTTAATTATTCCTAGTTACCGAATGGGTTCGGGAAGTTATAACCCATTTTACTTTAAGTCCCGTTAACTCGGGACTTCTATATACTTTGTTTTTCCCAAAGTATTTACCCTCCATTTAATTAACATCAAGTTTATTTATTCAAATTCTAATATTTACCGGGTTAATAATTTTTTTACCACTAACGGTATTTTACCCATCTTTACTATTAATGTGGTTTGATTACCAAACCCGTTTTTGGGGTGTTACACCATTTCACTTGGATAACCTCTAGGAAGGTTTTCACAAGTTTGCCATGGCAAACTAAGGTGAAACCTCACCATATTTAAGGTCCAAAGTGAGATGTATTTTCTGATTTTGTTCATGTTATTGTAACTTCATTTTCTTCTACTTTTTCTCACCATTTCTTCTTCTACAAAACTTGGAACACCTCTAGGAGTGTTTCCACAAGATTACCATGGTAATCTAAGGTGGAACATCACCATTTTGAGGTCCAAACTTTATGTTTTGAAGAAAGTTGGTTAACTTTTAAAAAACTTAACTTTTTCTATTTGAATCTTGTACCTAACAATCTCCTAAACCCATCAATGGTTGTGGAACTTGTTAGAGACGATTCTTACAAGTTTAGAGGTAAAAACAACCTATAAACTTTCTGATTTATTAGGGTTCAATACAACCCACAAGTGTTGAAGTCACATAAGTTTACCATAGTTCATATGGTGTGACTTATGTTTGATGCAAGTGTGAACTTTAGATGCTTAGGCAATCCTAACTTGATTCCACACCTCACTTGATGATTTACTTGATAATATACTAGTTAGTACTTTATTTCTTGTAATTCAAGACTCTTCGAATCATCCTTGTGATGATTTTGTGTAGTGGTGAATCATATAAAGAGGTTAAACCTCCATGCTTAACTTACATGATAATATATGACAATCTATGATGGACGTAGTTTTAGGTGAATATTATCACTATGTAAATATATATATCTACATAAACATGGCTGAATTTGTGATGATAATCGAGCCATGATTATTCATCATAAACATAGGCTATCATATCTAAGAATCTAAGACTCTTGTTATTGATTCTAATGGGCAAATTAGGACCCATGAAATCACACCTAACTTAGTGTCAAGAACGAGTACTTAGAACTAGATAATACTTTTGCGAATACATACTTTTTGTACTTTAAATTCCTAATCCGCATCTTCCATCTTAAATCCATTACTTATACACCTTCGTTTTCCCCTTGTAGGGTGACTTTGATGTTCCATCCTCCAACTTACAAAACTCTTCATGGAATTACAAAGGAAGCTTTGCAAAACCGTGAGTACACTTGACCCTTTTTACGCTTTAACGCACTTTTGGGTGTAACATGTTTTTACTTATCAAAATACACAATTCACACAAACATATTCAATCACTCAATCCACCAAACATGCTATTTGTTATGCTTAGGTTGTTCATGCTAGAATACATACATGCACTCTATTTTTCATTAACTTAGCTAGCCCACCTTAACAAATATAGTGCTATAGGAGTAGCATGCCACCCGTCGGGGTATTGTTAAGTTAGTATACTTTACGATCTCGTTCACTTCGGTGGCGAGGGATGCACATTATTCTTGTGGACACTCGGGTTTGACCTATAGTTATGCATGCTAGTTCAACCTTGTATATGAATTGCCATGTTGGATTTAAGACAATCTTTTATACTTATGCTATGTATTTAAGTTTGTGTACTCGCCAATGCTTTTTTGTTGAACTATACTTTTAAACATGTTGCAGGTTGATTATGATGAACATAATGAAATCTAGTAGGGGACGACCTTTGAAATTCATATCAAATTACTAGATTTTGTTATCATATGATGATTAAACTTTGTTGAATTTCCTTTCCTTTGATGTACTTTATTTCCTTTTGATGTAATTTGACAATTTTATGATATAAATGAAATCGGTTTTGAATTAATTATTGTCACATTAGTGTTATGTGTAATGAGTAATCTATTTCGTCTCACTCCGATGTTTCCGCCATCGATTGGGGTGTAACACTATCATCACCTTGTCGCTTGCGGTATTTACCTTTTCTTTTTTTTTAAATGTCATTGGGTCTTATGGTGGATATTACAAGTAGCTAAGTTAATGTTGGTTGTTAGGTCACAAAGTTAAACCGATGGGAAAACAATGGTTGGCCAAGCTTAGTTGAAGCTCTGCAGCAGCAGATTCTTAAATCCACTCAAGATCCTTTTGGGTTGTAAATAAACGGTATTAACATCTTAAATGTTTTGGTGTATTATCACTTTTGACTTTTAGTTATGTATGGTATGGGCAATATTACTAGGTTTGAAGGTGACTGTTTGATTTTTCATATTCCATCATGCTTTTAATGTTAGTGCAAATATGTTAATGCTGATGCTTTTACTTTTGTATTTCGCTCTTCCCTCACCGGGCGAAACCAGAGAGGGTCAAGAGGGTTGGTTTTTTAAATAAAAATCTGAGTGTTCTTTTAACAAAAACACAAAGATGGACCCCCTAGTTGTCCTAATTCTAGCCTGTAGGAAAACAACCTTGCACACAACCATGACTTCTAACTAGTTGAAATGATATGTAATTAAATTTATAAAGTTATCAATTCAAAAATACGATTTTAGGCTCCTAACAGCACCAAGGTATATTCATACGAAATTGGTTTTAGTTCCTTAGAATGTACAAATAGACCTGATGATATGCCAGCTCAATCGTTATGAACACTTTTTTTTTGAACGGTAACTTTCTTAAGATATTTACATCCCCAAGACGGGGACCCTAACCAAGTTTGTCCCAGACTTACGTTGTCTTAACCGGGTCCGCGCTGGGAGTGGTCAGACTTGGCTACGGCGTTCGCCCTTTTAAACAAAAATAAATGACAACATAAAACCATCTACCAAAATTCAAAGCCATCAACTAATAAATTTAGCCATAAGAGGAGTTGTATACACTATACATCAACGAGCTTTAAGGTACCACTTTAGTCTAGGGATGAGCAATCGGTATTAGGTATCAAAAATACATATTAAAACGTACCGTTCCAAACAAATTTTGGTACTAATTGGTACCCATTTTTGGCGTTTTTCAAGATTGGTACTTTAGGTATAATACAATACGGTAATTTACCTACTATTTACCTTTGAATATTGTATCCTGCCGTACCGAGCACTTTGAGTACTGATGCCCTTTTTGACGATTTTCCTAATCAGTCCCTTTTAGTACCGATATGGTACCGAGCTCATCCCTACTTTATTGTTACTAATTCAGCTTTTCATTTAAGTTACTAATAATTTAGTGTTAATATGAATCTGTATTAATTAAGTTACCATTTATATTTATTTGTTGTTTATTCTTTTCTAATTATTGTATAATCTATCTACTATAATAAAAGAAACCCATAAGTGACACGTGTCGTTCATTGAAGGCGTCTACATTTGTAATTTCCTGCATTTTCATACTTATCTTATATCAATTAATTAAATAATAAATAATCAATTAATATTAAATCTTATCTTATCTTACTTTGAATATCGGATATAATCATTCTATTTTTTCTAATAATATATTATCTTCAAATTTAAGTTATAAATTAAAGATATTTTTTAAATAATAACACAAAACAATAATCTTAAACTTAAAAAAACAATAACACACTGATATAAAAAATTTAAAGTACAAACAAAATATACAAAATAACTTATTAGACATTAGATCAAACTTAAAAAAAAAACACTAATTAGGAAGAGAAGCTAATAATATAATTCTATTTTTGTTTTTTCAAATTGGGGTTCTAATCAATTCAAATTAAACTTAACCAAGTTTGTGATTTGATTCGAATTAAACCGAACCAAATTTATGATTTTTTAAACGAACCCAATAACATATTATTTACTATACAAAATTACATTTATTTAACCCGTGTAATACATAGTGTTTTAAAGATATAACTTTTTTTATTATTTAGTATATATTCGCCCCCGCTTGCGGTATACAAGGTTACAAAATTACATTTATTTAACCCGTGTAATACATAGTGTTTTTAAAGATATAATTTTTTTCATTATTTAGTATATATAATTAGATTTATTCAACCCGTACAATACACAGATTTTTATTATTTGGTATATAAAATTACATTTATTCAGTACAATACATGGGGTTCTTAGAGATATATTTTTTTTTATTATTTAATATATAAAATTATATTTGTTCAACTCGTGTAATAAAAGAGATTTTTAAAGAATAATTGTTTTAATTTAGTATATAAAATTACATTTATTCAACCCGTGTAATACACGGGGTTCTAACCTAGTTAAAGAATATATAAGAATTTTATTTGCTAAATTGTTCACATCATTGTATGAATAATAGTTGTATTATAATTTTTAACAGTCCTTCATCATTAATATCCAGCAACATGTCTTAACACATAAAACATGCATAATCACTTTAATTATAAATATAGTTTGTTATATTGATAGACAAACAAGATGGATTATGGCCTTTGTGTTAGTAACATATATTAATTTATATAACACAATGTATGTAGACGGTGGTTATGTTAAGATGGTTTTGACTGCGATTTGGATTAAAATAAACCAAACCGGCTAGGATGATTGGACCATCCAAAACCGATTTTGCTTATTCTGTACATGTATACCAACTTTTATTCATTTGGTATTTAGTACTGTTACGTAACAGTACTGTTAGTACTTACTGATACTTTTATTGACAAAAGAGGTATTGGTACCAAATTTATATATGGAATATCAAGAGTTTTTCTTTTTATATATACCTCTTCTACTTTTATGCATATCTCTTCGATCACTTCAAAATTTAAATATGATGCTAAGTTTGTTGACCCTATATCCCTAAGTCCTAACCATCGACATACCAAGAACAACCTCGAGTCCTCAATAATCCAAGAACAACCATCGGTATGTTTTCTTGATCAACCTTCGGTAATTTTTGAGTGATGATGGGTTGTTGCATGCATTTGCTTATTGAATTATAGCCTGTGTTTTCATTGAATTATGAAGATTACCGATTAAGTGGGTTTAAGTAAGGGCACTTAATGCTTTCATATTTGAAATGGGACAAAATTTAGTACAAGTACTCCCATGTTCTCCTATACATCTTTTGATTTTTTAACATGGTAGACATCTCTTGTTTTTTTATTGTAAAATATGATTTGGTTTATGAGTTAATTGTGTTTTATGTACCTTCTTTGATATATGTTAACCATTGATTATAATGATAAAAGTGTGGGTCATATTAATCAAAGTATCAGGGTTTATAAGGCTATAGGGTGTGGTCATGACCCTCATGACCACCATGACCTTTCACGTCAGTGCCATGTTTGACAAACCTCACACCGTGCTAGGAGCCGGGCGTGAACTATTGACCTTTTCTATTGCATCAATGCGGATAGACATTGATGGAGGGTACAAAAACTTACTACGTCAGTTTTCGGTATCTACACAGTTTAGTCATGTGACGAGGGTTAGCTACCCGAGTCATACTTATAATGCTTTTACATGTGAACTTACGCTTACACTCTACGCTTAACTAAAACTGTGAACCCACCAACTTTATGTTGACACACTACTGCATGCTTTGCTGGTTGTTAGGTACAGCATGGGAGCTTGCAACATTTGGAGTGTCGTGGCTGAAATAAACTATTGGTTTTAATTTTACTAAACATTGTGGTTTTTAACTGTTGTCTGGATTTTTACATTTTGTTTCCGCTGTTGATTTGAACTGTGTTTTAGACATTTAAAAACCTAATCGCTAATCGTGTTGATTGTGATGAATTTTAATAACTTTAATAAGTGTTCAACATGGTTAGTGGCTTGATCCTTGTCAGTCGCACGCCTCGCGGTAAAACTCCGCATGTGGATTTTGAGGGTGTGACACCTTTGCTCGTGCTTGGCTCGTTTACAAACCGAACCGAGCCAATCGGCTAGTTTATAATCGAGTGAGCATTTTCTAAACAATTTTCGAGCCAGCAGCGAGCGACGACCCCTTTGCCCAGCCTTACAATCAATGTCGTTTCTGGATTAAAAAAAATTGCCCTACACAAAAAACTCCACTTTCCCTTTTGTTCACGTTTACACTCCATTTTTCCTCTATATTCGTTGATCATCTCTTCTTTTGTAATAGGGCTTTTTCCACGGAACAATTGGAGCAATTTCAAATCTAGGTGATGATTTCTTATGTAATATATATTTTTTTTTCAATTGGATTTTGAGAGTTGACTTCCATTAGAGGTACTTGTCCTTGCTTTAGAAATAACGTTTTAAACAACTATTTCAACAGATAATACAATAGGTGAGGCCCCGGATCTCTATGGAATTTTACATATTCTACCAACTCGAACACTGACGTTCCCCTCCATGAGGAGGTTCTACCTTAGCATTGGGTTGTTGGAACAAGTGAAAATGATGGGGTGCAAGTTACCAATACGTTTAACAATTTTGGTGTAAAGTTTAAACATTATTCTATTGGGTTAATTGGTGTATGGCGATCAATACCCTTGTTCTGTCTCTGATGCCATGGTTTCTTACTTTGTAACTTGTGTACGATGAGATCCACATGAATACGGAGTCCATATCATGAGAGCATATATGATGAAACTTTGCATATGGGTATTAAACTTACCAAGGACCCCTTCTTGTTGGTCAAAATCGATTTGAGAGAAAAAGAAAAATGGGGAGAGGATGAGAAAATGAGAAATACGTCAATTAGAAGCTAGAGAATCAAGTATATTGATTGACCATGATCACTATAATTAGACAATCTTGGTAAGTGTTTCTTAAACCAATAACTTGTGGATTTGAGATGTTTATTGATTCACCATGATCACTATAATTAGATCAAGGGCTACAAACACTCATCACCCAATATCTAAATTTGTGCCGATGGATTGTGCTAAAAAATGATGATGTGAGCCCCGATTTTATACTCGATATCAAGTTGCCGAAGCAGATCTTAATGTAGCACATATGAGGCTAGAAGATGGATTAGCCCTTTTTTCTTAAGATTGATAATCCCATATCCATCACCCATGAAAGTGAGGTCTGTTTTGCTAACGTTCTAATCAGTTGTGAGTATATATATAATCATCGGGTTCTTATGGACGACATGAAGATGGACGAACTAGATGGAGCTGGAGTAGAATTGAGAATGCACATGTGTTTCATTTCAACACACAACGTGCTTCAAGCTGACTATAGACTTATTGTCACCGAATGTGGGGTACAACCTCATTATAACCTGAACTCTGCAAAGACTTTTCCAAATCTAGATTACACAATAAACGCTAAGGAGTTGCTCCAACCACATTCACGTGCTTTCTCTAGGAGTTGGATGAGGATTATTATAAAAGGTTTCGATCCAGGAATTCGGAATAAGGGTGGTTGGAGCGAAGAGAGATTGGGACCTTTTCGCTGCTATAAAGGACTATTTCAAATCGCCAGATGTGGATGGTTTCAATTTCATTTTATGATACAATGCAGTAGATGTTGTTGAATACACAGTGACCACTAGAAGTGCATCTAAATCCAAGCTTCCAGAAGTGTGTGCTCGTACAAAGGCAAAAAGTTTAACACCATCACACTCGACATCATCGTTGCTGATGATAATCCAATCACAAGTCTTTGATCCTTTAAAAAGCTTCTTGTTGAGGAGGCTGGTAAGATTGTTTTCCAAGGTTTATAGAATAAACCTTGGAAATAACATAGAGTTCATATCGGTTGCAACTTCAATTAACATCAACTCCATCAGAGACATGTCAAGTCCCTTAGATGGTAGCAGTATTTGGAGCAAGGTGAAGCCTTAATTGCCACTTGATTTTCTTATTATAGTAGGAAACGGTGACCCCGGAACCACCCGCCAACATGCATGATCCAATTGTGGATCATTAAGATCTTGAATGGAAATATGAGACTTTTGAGGAACTTGAAATTCCAATTGTGCCTTTTTATTTATCTTTATTTCCTTGAGACTTACGGGTTTGATGTTTATCTTTTAGTTGGCTATTTAAAACGGATATGAGTATTATCTAGGGAGATGAAAATGGCTATGATTTTCTTTTAGCAATTTTCATAAAATAAAATAACCAGGAATGAAAACCTAATTGATGACTGTTGTATAATCGTTGATCATTACTGAGCTCGTGTTTTCATATTATCGAATGTTTTTGTAATGAAGTTGGTTATTTGTTATTGACTAGCAAAGGATTGAACCTTTATTATATGACGATTCAAATAATGATGTCTAATTAATCGGGAGGGTCTTACTTTGAGTGGGAGATCTTAAATAAATGAATTATGTTTATCAGTCCAGATATGAAGACACATGACAAAGACAAACACACTTGATATCACTAGTTAAGGGGGGAGTCTGTTGGTACATAGTATGTGATTATCAATCATTGACAAATTTGATATCACTAGTTAAGGGGGAGTCTGTTGGTGCATGTTTGTGATTATTGCTATGCAAATCAAGTTTAAGGTTAGGGTTTATGTAAAACCTTACGAGAGGTTTCATGCAAAACCTTAAAAAAAATCACTAGAGGCGGCTAGTTTGATTTCATGACTTATCCAAGCTACATACTTTTGTAATTATTATTTGGGTTGCCTAGCTTTCTAAGGGATTAAGTTAGAAAGCTCATTAGAAACCGCCTAGCACTATAAATAGGATAGTTTTCCTTACTTGTATGGGTAGTTCTTGGTGTGAGATACCAACCCTAGAAGGAGCTCACTAGGGTTGAGCATGGGGCTTAATAGGATAAAGATTTAAACTCTTTCGGTACTTGTAATTTGTGATGATTAACAGAATCTATTTTTTTACATATCTATATTCTTTAATCAGAGGGATTCCCCTACCATGCGAGAAGGAATATTGGTACTAATTCCGATTTTGATAGCACAGATACCAGTACCGGTTAATGTTTAGGCTTTTGGTCGGTATCGGCTAAGTCCTTTACAAAATTGGTATGAAACCTACACTTGGTATAGAAATCGACATGTGTTTGACATGAAATGAAAATCATTAAAATGAATATCGGTGTGGTACCGATGTTGAGACGATATCGGTTCGTTTATTCACGGTATCGATACGGTACTGCACTTTCTATAGCTTACGCTAAAAAATATAATCTATTGCGATTACAACCCAGTCCACAACAAATATATACCTAATCATCGAGAAAACTATAAAAACTAATATGGGTACCGATGTTATTCGGATGACGTTCGATCTTAAACTAAAACTTTTATAGATGTGTAGGTAAAAGTAAACACGTTGCAATGATATATTCAGAATTTTATAGTGCGTTACATCATAAGATTAGAATGGCAAAAGGATAAACAACATCTTTTTATAACAAGCTCCCCACTTACCCGTAGGACTTCTTTTTTCAAATAAAAATATATAGAAGTCACAAGAAAAAAATGTGTGTGAGAGAGAGATCTAATGAGTGTTTTTCAGTGAAAGGTCATTATTGGTGGAATGCAATTGGAGGGCAAGGGGTTAAGATACGATCAAAGTCAAATTTTATGAAACCAACTTACAACTTAGTCAATTGTATGTTGCGTATTGACCAATACGTGGCGTATATGGGTTATGCATCAAATTATGTGCAAGCCATATGCACTGGTAAAAAGGTGTTTTTTATAAAAATTTCCTTGTACATCATGTTTTGACCAATATGCAACATATAGAGACTGCGTATATCGGGGAGGTTAGTCACACGACCCCCATACGCACACTACGATACAAGATGAGACGATAGGATACTATACTATAGTATGATGGTATAACATTATATCTTATTATATCGTATTGTATAGTATCGTATCTTACAGTATAGTATAGTTGTCACAGCCCCCGACCCCACCCTGACAGGAGTTGTGAGTAGATACAGTAGTGGTACCGATGTTTATTAAATTCGCAATGGAAAATTTCATCAGGATCGTAGTTAGGAAAATTTCAGAGTTTTAAAACACCAAAGTTTAATATTACACAACTGGGATAAAATCCATATTACAAATAAAGGTTTTTATAGGGATAAACCCTATTTTGTCAAAACATAATTTCTTTTCTTTAATATGGTAACATAGCCACTTTATTTAAGCCTTCAGTGCTTCATAGCATGTTTCTTTTATTTTCACAGTAAGTTACCTGAAACGCGTTTAAAAACATTTTATTAGCGAAAAATACTGGTGAGTTCATTCATTTGTATGAAAAGACACATTGTCATACTTTACAACATTAAGGGTTTTTACATTTGTTTATATCTTTCAATTACTCAAATCAGTATTTGTCACGGTGGCAGTTCCTGTGACAGTGGTCATATCACTATTGATCGTTCTTTCAACTAGTGACGCTGGACTAGAGTGTATACAAAACCCCATATACCGACAGTAATTTCAGAATACAAAGACTTAATCACTGTAGTTATCACTAGTATAAACATTTAGGGTTTTGGAATCATTTAATAAAAAGAAAATGACTCACTTTGTATATTTTGGGTTTTGATTACTATAGCCTCCTGGTATTAAGCCTGGGTTCCTAATAAACACACAATGCAACATATATTAGTGTATTAACCCAATTCAAACATTAACGATAATCACGAGATCAAAACCCCAACGTAGTTAACAAAGTATAGTCTTAACCAGGTAGCACTTTGACATCCGTTGATGGGTTTCAGATCGAACGGACAGGGTATCATACCAGTGATCGGGGTCTAATACACGTTTACGGCACAGAGTTTTGAATATAATACTTTTAAGTGTTTGCAGAGAGTTTGAAAGATCAAAAGAAGTGAACGGTATTAAATGAGCAGGCTCTGCTCAATTTATAGCTAAATTTAGGGCTTTCACGCCCCGCGATAGGACAAGGCTTCCCGGTCGCGGCCCGCATGGGTGTCAATCTTATCTAGACAGAATCTAGGCCTCTCGCGACCCACAAATGGTTTCTTAAGGGTCGCTCATGGCCCGCGATGAAGTCATGCTAGGGCATAGGTGGCATGACTCAGTGGGCTAGGCATGACACGTGGATGACATGTGGCCTACACGTGTCTCTGGCGAATCTCAGTCCTCTCGCGCCCCGCGGAGAACCCTTATGGGTCTGTCGTTGCCCGCGAGAAGCAAATTTTTTTTAACTCTTTTCGTTTCAGATTTGAATTTGTCAGTATGGGTTCGGTTGTTGTGGGATTATTTTTAGAGTTGTTGCATTCTCCCCACCTTGTTTTAAATCTCGTCCTCGAGATTCACTGAAACAAGTATGGGTATTTTCTCCTCATCTCTGATTCTAACTTCCAAGTGTATTCTAGTCCTCTTTTTGAATCCCAGTTTACTTGACTAGAATTAATCTCTTGTGCTTGAGATTCTTGATTTTCCTATCTTCAATTTGTAGAGGCTTCTCAAAATATTTTCGTTTCTCATTTACCTCTATGTCTTGAAGGGGTACTATCAATGATTCATCAACTAAACATTTCTTTAGGTTACATACATGAAACTCGTCATGTACACCCGCCCTTTCTTCGGGTAACTGTAGCTAATAAGCTACTGGGCTAATTCGCTTGAGAATTTTAAATGGTCCAACATAACTTGGGCTTAACTTTCCTTTCTTACCAAATTTGACGATTCCTTTCCAAGGTGAAATTTTTAGTGACACTTTGTCTCAAACTTGAAATTTTAATGGCTTTCGTCGATTATCTGCATAACTCTTTTGACAATCTCGGGCTGTTTTCAGTCTTTCCCTGACTTGAATTATTTTGTCAGTCATTTCTTGTACAATTTCAGGTCATGACAATTGCTTTTCTCCTATTTCGGCCCAACACACAGATGTTATGCATTTTCGTCCTTAGAGTGCTTCACATGGGCCAAAATTAATGCTTGTATGATAACTATTGTCATAAGAGAATTCTATTAATGACAAGTGATCATCCCAATTTCCTCCAAAATCTATTACACAGGCTCTGAGCATGTCTTCCAAAATCTGAATTGTCCTTTCACTTTGTCTATCTGTTTGATGGTGATAAGCTGTACATAAATTTAGTCGGGTTCCCATGGCTTTTTGGAAACTTGCCAAAAAATGAGAAGTAAAACGACTATCTCTGTCGGACACAATGAATAAATGGACTCCATGTAATGAGACTATTTCATTCACATAAAGTTTAGCTAAACGTTCCATACTGAAGGTTTCTTTCATTGGTAAGAAATATGTAGATTTAGTCAATCTATCCACAATCACCCAGATTGTGTCATTACCTTTTCGTGTTTTGGGTAGTTTGGTAACAATATCCATAGTTATCAATTCTCATTTCCAAACTGGCATCTCCAATTGCTGAAGTAAACCTAAAGGTTTCTGATGTTCAGCTTTAACTTATGAACAAGTTAAACCTTTAGAAACATAACTTGCTATGTCCTTTTTCATTCTATCCACCAGAAATTTTTCTTCAGACCTTGATACATCTTGTTACTTTCAGGATGCATCGTATACTTGGATTTATGAGCTTCTTCTAGAATCGGTTTCGTAAATTTCTTGGATAGGTACCCAAATTCTTTTCAAAGGGAATTCCCAAATTCCAACGATTTCGTAACTTGCTATACAGGACAAAGCTTCCCGGTCGCGGCCAGCGAGGGTGTCAATCTTATCTAGACGGAATCTAGGCCTCTCGCGACCCACGGAGGGTTTCTTAAGGATCACTCGCGGCCCGCGAGGAAGTCATGCTAGGGCATAGGTAGCATGACTCAATGGGCTAGGCATGGCACGTGGATGACACATGGTCTACACGTGTCTCTGGAGAATCTCAGTCCTCTCACGCCCCGCGGAGAACCCTTATGGGTTTGTTGCGGCCCGCGAGAAGTGAATTTTTTTAACTCTTTTCGTTTCAGATTTGAATTTTGTCAGTATGGGTTCCATTTGTTGTGGGATTATTTTTAGATTTGTTACATTCTCCCCACCTTGTTTTAAATCTCATCCTCGAGATTCACTGAAACAAGTATGGGTATTTTCTCCTCATCTCTGATTCTAACTCCCAAGTGTATTCTGGTCCTCTTTTTGAATCCCAAATTACTTTGACCAGAACTAATATCTTGTGCTTGAGATTCTTGATTTTCCTATCTTCAATTTGTAGAGGCTTCTAAAAAAATTTCAGTTTCTCATTTACCTCTATGTCTTGAAGGGGTACAATCAACGATTCATCAGCTAAACATTTCTTTAGGTTACATACATGAAATACATCATGTACACCTGCCATTTCTACGGGTAACTGTAGATGATAAGCTACTGGGCCAATTCGCTTGAGAATTTTCAATGGTCCAACATACCTTGGGCTTAACTTTCCTTTCTTACCAAATCTGACGATTCCTTTAGAAGGTGAAATTTTTAGTAACAGTTTGTCTCCAACTTGAAATTTTATTGGCTTTCGTAGATTATCTGCATAACTCTGTTGACGATCTCTGACTGTCTTAAGTCTTTCCCTGACTTGAATTATTTTGTCAGCCATTCTTGTACAATTTTTAGGTCCTGACAATTGCTTTTCTCCTATTTCAGCCCAACACACAGATGTTATGCATTTTTGTCCTTAGAGTGCTTCAAATGGGGCAAAATTAATGCTTGTAAGATAACTATTGTTATATGAGAATTCTATTAATGATCGTCCCAATTTCCTCCAAAATCTATTACATAGGCTCTGAGCATGTCTTCCAAAGTCTGAGTCGTCCTTTCACTTTGTTCATCTGTTTGATGGTGATAAGTTGTACTTAAATTTAGTCGGGTTCCCATGGCTTTTTGGAAACTTGCCCAAAAATGAGAAGTAAAACGACTATCTCTGTCGGACATAATGGATAAAGGGACTCCATGTAATGAGATTATTTCATCCACATATAGTTTAGCTAAACGTTCCATACTGAAGGTTTCCTTCATTGGTAAGAAATGTGCAGATTTAGTCAATCTATCCACAATCACTCAGATTGTGTCATTACCTTTTCGTGTTTTGGGTAGTTTGGTAACAAAATCAATTGTTATCAATTCTCATTTCCAAACTGGCATCTCCAATTGCTGAAGTAAACCTAAAGGTTTCTGATACGTGGTCAAAAACCGGTGTTCGTAATTGTGTAACTTAATTTTTTACATAAGTTTTAATCCCGAATAGCCCACTTTTAATTAAAAATGTATTTTGCAGGGTTAATGAAGTTAAAGGTGCTTTTTGGGAGCTTTATCGACTACCGGGAGGAAAAACGGATCACCGAAACATCAAACGGGTCAACCGGGAGCGTAAGACGCGAAAAACGGAGAGGAAGAGTTTTAGAGGTCGTCGGCGATGCCCTTGGGGTCGTCGGTGACGCCCCTTGGAAAAACCCGTTGCCCAAATATGCCGTATATAGGAAAATAGCACTTTGGAGGGTTTCAGGTTTTGCAGACCCCATCGGCGACGGGCCTCCGTTTGCTGAGTCGCGAAATTTTGTTTCTTGTTGATCTTTGACGAGTTATAACATGTGGTTTGACCATTTTTCGGTAGTTACCCTTTATTGGGAAGTTTGAATTCATCTTGGAGCCATTCTCACCAACCAACTTCATCTCTAATCCATCTATTCCATCAAGCTTCATCCGAATCACCCGAATCATCATCCAATTCACTTTCATCACCAATCCACAAACCCTAGTTCATTCATCCATCTCACCATCATCACCCACCAAAACCCTAATCCTCGTTGTTCCACTATTCCACAAGTTTCGAGATGATTCAAGTCAAGTTTCCAATATCCGGTGATCAAGTTCCTTCAACCATGAGCGGCTAATCACCTTGGTTTTACCCTGGTGTAGGTAGTTGTATTATCTAGCATTTCGATTTGTGTTTAGTTTTGACTTGTGTGACAAATTGTGTTTTGATTTTGAACACCTTTGATAATTTTCGTGTATTTGAATTGGATTTGCAAATTGTCGAACAATGATAAAGTTATGACTTTGTGAAATGAATTTGTGCACTTATGCGTTATCTTGGTTAGGATTTACTTGTGTTGATTACAAAGTGCATTCTTGTCCATTCTTAGGAATGTTGATAGTTATTGTCACCGAAGTCACGGTACACTAAATCCGTTAATCATTTATCCAATTAGGTCAATTCTAAAACTTGTAGGAACCTAGGTGTGCAATTACCGAAACCGGGTGTGAACCCTTTTTCTTTATCATTGTTTAAACAATCAATTACCTTTCTTGCAATTTGTTAATCATTAGTAATTTAATCAATTCCATTAGTGTAATTCACATCTTTTCAACCAAACAAAAATACAAAAAAAAAATTTCTAGCAAGCTTCATAAATTGTGACATTCATTTTAGTTCAATCGAATCCATTCGCAAACAACATACTCTTCGTGGTTCGACCCCTTGCTACCACTAACTATTTGTTAAGGGTAATTAGGGCTTATAAATATTATCTTTGACCAGAGCGCGACACTCCGATCAAATTTTGGCACCGTTGCCGGGGAGTGCGTGCGCTTTGTGTGTGGATTATTGTTGAATTTCGTGATTAACTGTTTAATTTGTTTAGTTTCTTTTTGTACTTTGTCTTTTTCCTTGTTACGCGGGTTGTGTTACTTGTGCAGATTACAGGTAGTGCATGCATACAAGGAACTCCGGGAGGACTTCACCATTAGTCTACGAACCGGAGATTGAAAGAGTCGCAAGAAGAAATCTAGCAAGCCGGTTAGAAGCAACTCTTGTTTCTAACCAAGTCACCCAAACACCACAATTTGCACCATCCATTGAAACCGATTCAATGGCAAACCAAAATTCCAACCAAAACCTCAATTACCCAAACCTCAATCAAAACCAATTCCAAACTCGAGGAAACTTCAATCCCGCCCAAAATGTCAAACCTATACCTCAAGAGCAACCGGGTGGTAATAACAACTCTGGACCACCCACACCACCTTTCCGAAACCAAAATCCCAACAACAAAACCTTCACCGACATAACTCCTTACCCAATGTGACACCTGGGTCACTGCGACCATCAAACAAATACCAAACCAATGAAATAGTGTATTTCATACTTGGGATTTGTACAAATATGTGTATCATTTGCACATATCAATTCTTGTTCGATTTCGGGCTCTAAATCGCTTTCTAGAAGGTTATACGCGCACTGATGCGTAAATATAACCAGTTTAATGCAACGAACACTCCGGGATAGTGAAATAGGCTTCACATACCTTAAATAACCTTTACATAACTTAGAAATAAGTTTTGAAGGCTTTGGTATGGCAAAATCAAGTTAAATCGCTTACAGGGACTAAATTCGACAAACTGCGAAAGTATGCCGATTTGAACTGTAACAGACATTCCGGAACATGACCATGAGTTAAACATACCATAAATATCCTTTACATAGCTTAGAAATAGGCTTTGAGAAGTTCGGTGTGCTAAAATAAACTTTGGGTCATTCAGGGACTAAAAGCGTCAAAAAGTGCACAAGTTTGCACTTTCGCGCATATCTTGCGTTCTGAATACATCCGGACATCCAAAAATTTATGTAAGCACTAACATATTTTATTTTAGTGTTTGGCATGATAAAAATCCATTCGTCGCGCAATTTGGATCGTTTTTCGCGCTTATGCGCATTCCGTCGTAATTAAGCGAACATCGCGATCGTACGACCAAACGAACCGACATCCGGGATATTTTTGAGCATGTTTCATGTCCACAATGTTTAGGCATCATTTTAGGGCCTTGAAAATGGCTTAACAAGCCTTAAACATGTCGGAAATGGCCTTAATACACAACGGGGACTGAATTGGAAACTGGTTGCTGATCAGAAGGACCTTAGCGTGACACCTAGCCCCCTTGGCGTCACGCGAGGCCCCTTCTGATCAGCAAAATCCATTTTAACAGCTGTTAACAGCTTTTTAGCACTCCCAACTCAATTCCACTTGTTGTTTCCTGATGTTGGGGGGCCAATGTGATGTACATGAGGTTACCAACAAGTGTAGGGATGTGATTAAATCACGGTTTACGAGAAACGATCCTAACGATGGTCCATTTCCTATAAACACCCATCAAGTTCACTTGCAAAACCCACTTGAAATATGAGAATTCTCTAAGTTGGGGTGTCTTATCACTTCATACCTGAGAATACTTGGAAGTTCAATCTTGCGGGGACCCTTTGTAAGTGTTCTTTCATTCTTTTCATTCGTTTTAGTGTTAAAGTCAAACTTTGTTTGACTTTCTGCATTGACCAGTTTATGGTCAACGTGAAGTTCGTTTGAACTTCATAACGTGAGTGTAATCACGATGGTTATAGTCCCTAGTGAGTATACCTACTGATTACCACGTTATCTAGGCTCAGTGACGAGTCGTAGTTTCGGCCAAAATGCGTGTTATTGCGTATTTTGTAACCAAACTACTCTTGGGTATCAAAACCGTTTGTTTTGATACCAAACCTGTTTTCTAAACTTAGTTAAGCATGTTTTAACATGCTTAGCTCGTCACTTTTAGTTTAGTGCTTATATAGGGTCGTAAGGTAAGCGATCTAAACAATCGCTTATACTTTCGAACCCGACCCGTTTGGTCGATCATTAGGATCCGACCAAACACATTAGGTGACCATAGATGTATAGGGAATAACCTTCCGAGGTTATACCTTAGGGTCACGATGTTTAGTTAGTTGTATGATAGGTAGTTTATATGCCTTAGGTAAATGACCAAAATGCCCTTTTTACACCAAAATTCATTTTAAGCATATGTAACATAACATTTGGTATCTAAACTGATTTGGAAACAATATTAGACATGTTAAGGCATATATTACTTGTCATAGGACTAGTTAAGCGGTCCAAACGCGTTTCACGCGAACGACGCGTTAAAGTAGCATAAGCTACCTAAACAGGTCGTAATGGGTCGTAAGCACTTAGGTTAGGTTTCATTTTAGTATGTGGGATTTGTTAAGCCATATTACATGAGTTCACATACTCATTTGGTTTACGAACCCTCATTCTATCCGATCCTCCGATTTAGGTCCGGTATATTAACATAGTTACCTATATTAGGTGCCGTTTGATATCCGTGATCTCTAGCATTGTTTGGTTGTTACTCAAGGACTACTAAGCAATCTGAAGTGAGTACATAGACCCCTCTTTTACTGTTTTCCAAACATTTTGGGGTGAAACACATGTGCCTACTTGTTACTTTCATGCTTTCCTGTTTTCACATCATGTACTTGCTATGTTCATTAGTACATTTATAGTACATGATTTCATTGAGTTTTTGCTATGTATGTCCTTTGTTGCATACTTAGTACATTGTTTTACATTACATTTCATGCTATGTATGCCCATTGTGTGCATACTTAGTACATTGTTTTACATAGTACATTGTTTTACATTACATTTCATGCTATGTATGCCCATTGTGTGCATACTTAGTACATTGTTTTACATTACATTTTATGCTATGTATGTCCATTGTGTGCATACTTAGTACATTGTTTTACATTACATTTTATGCTATGTAAGCCCATTGTGTTGCATACTTAGTACATTTGTTATTCATCACATGCTTACATTTTGGTATGGCATTTGGTTTGTTTAAATGGGACAATGTGCATTCATTAACACCGATCATGCCGCTGGGTAGTAGGTAGTGGTACCATAGGACTTGACAACTCCCATTCCTGAAATCCCGGGTTTGTTTGGATTGGAAGGAATGACCGAATCCGAATACATTTCTAGGTGGACCTTAGACTTTGTGCTAGGGTTTATTCTACAGTCGCAAGGCTTGGATGTATGAATTTTCACAATACCGCATAGATGTTTATATCAGTATAGCATGCATTTGTTACACAAAACATAACTTTGATTTAAACCCTGTTTTACTTCAATACCTTGTTTTTGTGCATTTTACATATGGTTTAGTTGATATATTTCACTTACCATACATGATATTTTGACATTGATATACACAATTCATGATTTACATTAGACATAAACATTTTGACATTGATATACACAATTCATGATTTACATTAGACATAAACATTTTGACATTGATATACACAATTCATGATTTACATTAGACATAAACATTTTGACATTTATATACACAAAACATTTGACATTTGATTTTTACATAAACATTTTTACTTTGGTGGTTTGGTTTGAGTAAATGATTTAAGTAACGAGGCGTGTGTAATATGATACAAGCATGGTGGATACGCCGCTGGTACTTCCTATATATAAGTGCTTGTATGGTATTACATATCGTAGCGTTATTTGAATCATTTCCATTTAAGACATATAACATTTTATACAAATAACATACTTTTCACGAGACATTGTTTTACAAAACAACCTATCTTATACAAACTCATTTTACTTGGTTATTCATTTAACCATACATTATTCTCTTATTTATACATATCATCTGATCTTATTGCTTTTCAAATGATTTACAAAACAAAGCAAATTACAAGGTTCATGACTAAACATTTTCTTAAACATAAGTCATGAATTCTATTTTCACAAAACCTATGTATCTCACATGCATTTTTATGCTGACGTACCTATTTTCACATGTGTTTCAGGATATGATGCATAGGATTTATCAAGATACACTTAGGCGGACTTGGGCCTTAGTGACAATAAAAGATGCAAGACTACTTATTTATGTTATATTTCTTTGATTGTCAAGACATTGTAATTCATTTAATCAATAAAACATTATTTCAATTTCCATGTGTTATGAAACAATGATTCTGTTACAACATGCCCCGACGTTTCCGCCACGCTTTGTTGTTTTACGTGGTCGGGGTGTGACAGAAAAGTTGGTATCAGAGCTCATGGTTATAGGGAATTAGGTTATTAGTAATACTTTGACCTAGTCTATAACCTTCCTAGGACCCTAACGCGAGTTTACTTGCGTTTAGTCATAAAACAATACTGTCACCTATCCTTAGGCGACAACCACAACAAGAACACAAATTTCAAAACCGCTTTGAAAAGTAATCATCTGTTCTAGGATGATTGATTACTAGGTTTTGAACCCTCTATTGTAAGGTTTTGAACCCCTTTGAATTTTCAAAACCTCGTCAAAGTTTGGGTCTTATAGTGTGAACACGTGCAATCTGGAAGAGTGGATGCCTGTACTCTGAGTTTTCTGTCGAAGGCTAGAGTGTTCGTACAAATCCACATAATCGGACTAGTCACTCTTACCTGGGAACTCTTGGGGTGAGTGTCCACTTATAGGCTAAAGCATGTCTTCGCGATACATTAATATGACCCGCTTACTTTGATTAGTCACCGTCTCATTTGTTTGCCTTAGGTAACAAACAAATGATCGCAATTTCTATGCGTTGCCATTCTGTTTTGTTTTCCGATAACATTTCATTTGTTTCCTCCCATATCCTTCATTTCCTCCAGAATGTCTCTTCATCACGACGATGCGCAGATATCCGAGCAAACTGCCAAATTTGCCCAGCGAATAGGCGAAGTAATCCTGAAGACTGTTGAATTAGGCATTGCCATGTCTCGTCTCAACAAAGAAGCCACTCAAGAGCCACCAAAGGAAGCAGAAGTCAAGCCCGCACCACCAGCCAAGAAACCAATCAAGGAATCAAAGACCATGGATGAACAGACTGGATCCCCTAAGAAGTCAAAGAAGCGAAAGGCTTCTCAGAATTTCGCCGTGGTCGCTCACAATGGCCAAGCCGTCCCCAACCAACCAGCTCAACCCCCTGCTAGGAAGCCATACAATGGAACTGCACCCTTGTGCAACCGATGTAGCCTTCATCATCATGCTAGTGTGAAGTACCGCAAATGCCAGATTTGTGGACTTATAGGTCATACAGCAAAGGTTTGCTCAACTGCAGCTGTACCAAATCAAGCAGGACCCATCCGGGTGGCAATACCACCTGTTAAGAAGCAATACAAGGGAACAGCAGCAATATGCGACAAATGTAATGGGCATCACCAAGCTCACTTAGAGTGTCGTCTGTGTGTATCATGTGGGCGAGTTGGTCACCTGGCAAGTGCTTGTCGATGTAACCCGAACCAAGGTGGTCCAAATCAACCACAAGCCAATCCTGCTCAAGCTCGCTTCCCGCCTGGATCGTGCTACAACTGTGGCAAGGTGGGTCATTTCTTGAATAAATGCCCGAAGCTTGCTAAGGCAAATCCAACCCACGGATGAGCAGTTGGCTGATTAGAAGATGTTGCTGTCTTATGCTTTTGTTTCTTCTATTTTCTTGTAATGTGAAACAATCTGTTTTGTTTATAAATAAATTGTTGTTCACAATTCTAATATACAAATGTAGTTACATGTGTATATGGCATTTCCCTATGGTACCTACATCAAGGAAGTATGTTCCTTACAAACTACTCTTGTGATTCTCCTTTCCAAGTGATCGCTCATGATTTCCTTGGAAAAATTTTAAGTACTCGTTTCACTCTAAGAAACAAAGTACAAAAAATAAAGTGACATTTTGAGTAATCGTGCTTTTGCACATCTGTGCCTTTGAATCCTTGGTTAGATAACCAAGGATATTTTTCAAATCTCATACCCATTACGTTCTGATTTTTTTCAACATGCATAACATAAGTTTTCAAAACAACCTACATGATTTCAAAACATTCTATATATAGTTCGAAAACATTTTTTTAATATAGTGTATTTACTTAACATAACAAATGCACAAAGCTTTGTCTGTATTTTCAAAAACAACCTTCATGATTTCAAAATGTCTCATATAGCCTGAAAACAATATTAATACAATATATTTTCTTATCAAGTGCATGATTTCAAAAGCATCATTTATGTTTTCCGAAAACCTTATACATACTTTCAAAATTCAACTCATGATTTTAAAACATTTTATAAATATACCTACCTAGTACACCTACTTTATGATTTCAAAAGTATTATATATAAGGTTTCAAAAACATTGAACACATTTTTTTTAAAAGAAACCCCATACATAGTTTTCAAAATATTTTCCTCATGCATTGACTTAACCTTCAAATTTCGCTTCATATGTCACCTTGGCATATCCAACATCTCAACTTCATAAGCATTTTTACTTCATGTTTTGACTTAAGCACATCCAGTGCAAGGCTTCAAAACATCTTCAACTTCTAAAATCCATATGGGATCTTTTTATCTTCACAATTAGACCCTTGTGGGTGATTATCATTCAATTCAGAGTCCTTAATTGGATTCCTTGTGTACCTAAATTCGAACATTTCGGTTCCTTATAATCGAAATCGAATTTTTCTTTTAAAAATCTTTCTATCTTTATAGTTAGATTCTTGATAATTTTAAAGTACCAAATGAAATCCACGAGATGGATTCCGAGTGTGCTTAAATTACATGTGCTCTGTTAGCAAAACAAATTAACAAATGATAACAAATCAAGTTAAACAATTTTGTGGTTATGTGACTATGTGTTTATGCATCTTGTGTTTTCTTTTATGCATTTTTTGTGTTTTTGTATACTCTGGATATTCGTTATCCAAATCCTCATAGGATCTTTCATATCTTCATATGAGGGATTCATAGTAGGATATCCAAAGGTACTACCTTAAATCCTAAATGGGCTTCTATGTAATAGTTAAGACCCTTGGATTATATAGTACTATTCCATGATTCATAAGAGACCCTTTTAGGGGTCTAGTAAAAAAGATTGATTCAAAAATCTGGTTAAGAATGACATGTGATGATATAAGCTGAAAAGACTCCTTGGTTGTCTATTAAAATCATTTATTGATTTAATAAAAGGGACCCTATGGTGGTCTAGTCACACTCATCACAGGTTTGTTCATTTGGTTTTCTCCTACACATTATAAAATAGATTGTGTGAACTATGCAAGGAATTGCCTAATTATGGACGCGTACATAATTATGAAATTTAGTGCACAGAGACCCAGTAAGATTTATTATGTGTAAGAACCGATAGTGACAACAATAACAAAATGAGAACGATGTAATGGAGGTACGGTGGACGCACCAATGACGCTACATATATTTGTATATAAGTATCCCTCTTACATTGCAAGCAGGATGTTATTAAAGTTACTAGAAGTTCAGAACCCTAACCAATGTTGTTCGATCTTTTCAAATTCATGTTTCAAGACCTCACAAGTTTCCTCTGAATAAATTTCGGGATGAAATTTCCTAAAGTAGGGGAGACTGTGACACCTGGGTCACTGCGACCATCAAACAAATACCAAACCAATGAAATAGTGTATTTCATACTTGGGATTTGTACAAATATGTGTATCATTTGCACATATCAATTCTTGTTCGATTTCGGGCTCTAAATCGCTTTCTGGAAGGTTATACGCGCACTGATGCGTAAATATAACAAGTTTAATGCAACGAACACTCCGGGATAGTGAAATAGGCTTCACATACCTTAAATAACCTTTACATAACTTAGAAATAAGTTTTGAAGGCTTTGGTATGGCAAAATCAAGTTAAATCGCTTACAGGGACTAAATTCGACAAACTGCGAAAGTATGCCGATTTGAACTGTAACAGACATTCCGAAACATGGCCATGAGTTAAACATACCATAAATATCCTTTACATAGCTTAGAAATAGGCTTTGAGAGGTTCGGTGTGCTAAAATAAACTTTGGGTCATTCAGTGACTAAAAGCGTCAAAAACTGCACAAGTTTGCACTTTCGCTCATATCTTGCGTTCTGAATACATCCGGACATCCAAAAATTTATGTAAGCACTAAAATATTTTATTTTAGTGTTTGGCATGATAAAAATCCATTCATCACACAATTTGGATCGTTTTTCGCGCTTATGCGCATTCCGTCGTAATTAAGCGAACATCGCGATCGTACGACCAAACGAACCGACATCCGGGATATTTTTGAGCATGTTTCATGTCCACAATGTTTAGGCATCATTTTAGGGCCTTGAAAATGGCTTAACGAGCCTTAAACATGTCAGAAATGGCCTTAATACACAACGGGGACTGAATTGGAAACTTTGGAAACTGGTTGCTGATCAGAAGGACCTTAGCGTGACACCTAGCCCCCTTGGCGTCACGCAAGGCCCCTTCTGATCAGCAAAATCCATTTTAATAGTTGTTAACAGCTGTTTAGCACTCCCAACTCAATTCCACTTGTTGTTTCCTGATGTTGGGGGGCCAATGTGATGTACATGAGGTTACCAACAAGTGTAGGGATGTGATTAAATCACGGTTTACGAGAAACGATCCTAACGGTGGTCCATTTCCTATAAATACCCATCAAGTTCACTTGCAAAACCCACTTGAAATCTGAGAATTCTCTAAGTTGGGGTGTCTTATCACTTCATACCTGAGAATACTTGGAAGTTCAATCTTGCGGGGACCCTTTGTAAGTGTTCTTTCATTCTTTTCATTCGTTTTAGCGTTAAAGTCAAACTTTGTTTGACTTTCTGCATTGACCAGTTTATGGTCAACGCAAAGTTCGTTTGAACTTCATAACGTGAGCGTAATCACGATGGTTATAGTCCCTAGTGACTATACCTACTGATTACCACGTTATGTAGGCTCAGTGACGAGTCGTAGTTTCGGCCAAAATGCGTGTTATTGCGTATTTTGTAACCAAACTACTCTTGGGTATCAAAACCGTTTGTTTTGATACCAAACCTGTTTTCTAAACTTAGTTAAGCATGTTTTAACATGCTTAGCTCGTCACTTTTAGTTTAGTGCTTATATAGGGTCGTAAGGTAAGCGATCTAAACAATCGCTTATACTTTCGAACCCGACCCGTTTGGTCGATCATTAGGATCCGACCAAACACATTAGGTGACCATAGATCTATAGGGAATAACCTTCCGAGGTTATACCTTAGGGTCACGATGTTTAGTTAGTTGTATGATAGGTAGTTTATATGCCTTAAGTAAATGACTAAAATGCCCTTTTTACACCAAAATTCATTTTAAGCATATGTAACATAAGATTTGGTATCTAAACTGATTTGGCAACAATATTAGACATGTTAAGGCATATATTACTTGTCATAGGACTAGTTAAGCGGTCCGAACGCGTTTCACGCGAACGACGCGTTAAAGTAGCATAAGCTACCTAAACGGGTCGTAATGGGTCGTAAGCACTTAGGTTAGGTTTCATTTTAGTATGTGGGCTTTGTTAAACCATATTACATGAGTTCACATACTCATTTGGTTTACGAACCCTCATTCTATCCGATCCTCCGATTTAGGTCCGGTATATTAACATAGTTACCTATATTAGGTGCCGTTTGATATCCGTGATCTCTAGCATTGTTTGGTTGTTACTCAAGGACTACTAAGCAATCTCAAGTGTGTACATAGACCCCTCTTTTACTGTTTCCAAACATTTTGGGGTGAAACACATGTGCCTACTTGTTACTTTCATGCTTTCCTTTTTTCACATCATGTACTTGCTATGTTCATTAGTACATTTATAGTACATGATTTCATTGAGTTTTTGCTATGTATGTCCTTTGTTGCATACTTAGTACATTGTTTTACATTACATTTCATTCTATGTATGCCCATTATGTGCATACTTAGTACATTGTTTTACATTACATTTCATGCTATGTATGCCCATTGTGTGTATACTTAGTACATTGTTTTACATTACATTTCATGCTATGTATGCCCATTGTGTGCATACTTAGTACATTGTTTTACATTACATTTTATGCTATGTATGTCCATTGTGTGCATACTTAGTACATTGTTTTACATTACATTTTATGCTATGTATGCCCATTGTGTTGCATACTTAGTATATTTGTTATTCATCACATGCTTACATTTTGGTATGACATTTGGTTTGTTTAAATGGGACAATGTACATTCATTAACACCGATCATGCCGCTCGGTAGTAGGTAGTGGTACCATAGGACTTGACAACTCCCATTCCTGAAATCCCGGGTTTGTTTGGATTGGAAGGAATGACCGAATCCGAATACATTTCTAGGTGGACCTTAGACTTTGTGCTAGGGTTTATTCTACAGTCGCAAGGCTTGGATGTATGAATTTTCACAATACCTCATAGATGTTTATATCAGTATAGCATGCATTTGTTACACAAAACATAACTTTGATTTAAACCCTGTTTTACTTCAATACCTTGTTTTTGTGCATTTTACATATGGTTTAGTTGATATATTTCACTTACCATACATGATATTTTGACATTGATATACACAATTCATGATTTACATTAGACATAAACATTTTGACATTGATATACACAATTCATGTTTTACATTAGACATAAACATTTTGACATTGATATACACAATTCATGATTTACATTAGACATAAACATTTTGACATTTATATACACAAAACATTTGACATTTGATTTTTACATAAACATTTTTACTTTGGTGGTTTGGTTTGAGTAAATGATTTAAGTAACGAGGCGTGTGTAATATGATACAAGCATGGTGGATACGCCGCTGGTACTTCCTATATATAAGTGCTTGTATGGTATTACATATCGTAGCGTTATTTGAATCATTTCCATTTAAGACATATAACATTTTATACAAATAACATACTTTTCACGAGACATTGTTTTACAAAACAACCTATCTTATACAAACTCATTTTACTTGGTTATTCATTTAACCATACATTATTCTCTTATTTATACATATCATCTGATCTTATTGCTTTTCAAATGATTTACAAAACAAAGCAAATTACAAGGTTCATGACTAAACATTTTCTTAAACATAAGTCATGAATTCTATTTTCACAAAACCTATGTATCTCACATGCATTTTTATGCTGACGTACCTATTTTCACATGTGTTTCAGGATATGATGCATAGGATTTATCAAGATACACTTAGGCGGACTTGGGCCTTAGTGACAATAAAAGATGCAAGACTACTTATTTATGTTATATTTCTTTGATTGTCAAGACATTGTAATTCATTTAATCAATAAAACATTATTTCAATTTCCATGTGTTATGAAACAATGATTCTGTTACAACATGCCCCGACGTTTCCGCCACGCTTTGTTGTTTTACGTGGTCGGGGTGTGACACCCAATAACCTTGATGACCGGAATGTTAATTCCGACCGTAGAGGCAACCGAGATCGTGGCAATCCCGCGAATGAAGACCCGTTCTTTACCAATCGCCGGAGCATGTGAGTATTCACTCGGAATACTCGGATGATCGGGGGAACTATGATGATCGGGTCGATGATGAAGATTGGGGTATGTGAACCGGGGGAATGTCTACAACGCGAGAGGGTTCGAAGACGATGAATTTGGCTATCAAAATGCCAATTTCGTGGGGAATAACAATTACGGGTATGGGAATGTGAGAAATGACAGTTACGGGAATAACCGCCAACCACGAAATAATAATCAAAGGAACCGGAATGATGGGTTCTACAACAACAATAACAACAATGGGAACCATAATCGGATTCCTCGTTTTATGGGAGGAGGTAACCAAGGTGGAAATCGAGGAGGTAATCGAAGGGATAATCGAAGACCGGTTGATCAAGAAGTTAACGGTCCACATCGTCGTCAACAACCTCCACGGGGAGTAAATGACCGTTTTAGGCCGGTGGTCACCGACAATGACTCTCCGATAGTTTGTGAAAGAAGGATGTTCGATTGCAAGCCCCACTACATCAATATTCTTCCCCACTTCAATGGGAGGTCTAATGATGAACCATACACTCATTTGGCGGAGTTTTCGGCCAAATGTAGCACCATCGGGGGGCATGATTTTGCATTGGAAGAGGTCAAGCTTCGGTTATTTCAGTTTTCGCTAAAAGATAAGGCGAAACAATGGTTCCTCACACTTCCAGAAAATAGTATTCGGACATGGGGCGAGATGCAACAAGTCTTCCTTGACGAGTATTACTCGATGGCAAAGACCGATGATGCTAGAGACGAAATTAGGTCTTTCCGCCAACTCTCAAGTGAACCATTGCATGAAGCTTTCACAAGGTACAAGGAATTGATCCGAAAGTACCCACATCACTAAATAGAAAAGTGGGAGTTGGTTAAATGCTTTGTGAGAGGATTAGATGATGAAACATGGAATCATCTCGAGTCAACAAGCAATGGAACATTATTGAGTAACCATGAAGATGATGATTGGGATTTCCTTGAGCGGATGAGCAAGCGGTCAAAGTCAAAGGAATCGGCCGATAGAGCTAAGAAACATCCCGTTTCCCGTTCACTTCCCGATCTTGACTCTAAAGATCGGATTTCTACTTTAGAACGGGAGTTGGCTCGAATGAAGAGGAAGGAGGTAAATGCGGTACAGTTTGCGGTTTGTGAAGATTGTGGGGAGATTGGTCATCGGACCGATCAATGTCAAACGGGACCGGGTGACTACACTGAAGAGGTAAATCAAGTGTTCGGTGATAGAAATAACAATGATATGAATTCGAACACTTATCATCCCGGATTGAGAAATCATCCCAACTTCTGATATGGGAATGCCGCGAATCAAATGAACCCGAACTTTCAACCGGGTAACCAAAGCGGGTCATCATATCAAAATCGCCAAGGTGGTAATCAAGGGGGTAACCAACGTAATTACAATCAAGGGTACCAAGGTCGGGACAATAATTACCAAGGTGGGTACCAAAGGAATTACAATAATCAATGTGGCAATGGAAGCGGGTCGAATAATCAAACCGGTGGTGATGATTTGAGTGCTAAAATGGACGCCTTGTTGAATGTGGTTAAGGAATCTAACAGTGACATCAAGGAGATGGAGAAGACAAATGAGATTCTGGACAAATCTGTAGGATCGTCGTACGACCTGACTGAGTCGATCAGAAGAGTCTTTTATCCGAATCAGAGGCGGAATCAATGAAACGGACACTCGATTCAATTTAAACGTCTCTTATATTGATATAATACTGATTTACAACCTGGAGACAATCCGGCAGAGCTTCGCTACTCAGATCTGAACCGTTACAAATGAATAACACAAGTGCCCTATTTATAGTAGTGATGGTTTCGCTTGAAGCTGACCAGGACAGGTTCAAGCGAACTTGACTGATTTGGTTTCGC
Organism: Helianthus tuberosus; assembly: GCA_030545235.1. NCBI lineage: Eukaryota > Viridiplantae > Streptophyta > Magnoliopsida > Asterales > Asteraceae > Helianthus > Helianthus tuberosus. Next base: position 67,793,338 of record CM060388.1, read on the forward strand.
TTGAGGATGACATGGATTACTTTTCAAGCGAACTCAACCATTCTGATTTCGCTTGAACTTGTCACATGGCACTTTCAAGCGAACTCACATGTAAACTCACTAAACTTAGTTTCTCGCACCTTGAACACTGGTTATCCTATCCTATCTCATTACATGATACAAGACGAAGTCAATAGACATAGTGCACTAACAGACTCCCCCTTGGATATTGACGAAGTCTTCAGTGTCTAATCTCTATCATGACTCCTCTTCAGTCTTGATCAGTCTTCAAGCTCTTTCCAAAATGTCTATCATTGTAAGCATCCATCAATCCTTTTCTTTAGCTTCTTCAGGCTCCCCCTTTCATCAAGCTTCCGTGCTTTAGGGATCGACACCTAGCTTTCTGGTTACAAGCTCCCCCTTGCTTTGAGCTTGTCTTCAGACTCCCCCTTAGACTTAGCTTCCGGGATCGTAGTCTGGACTCTTACCTGCAATCACTCATCCATTTATAAGTAACAACATTTTAAACTTCCAGGAATAGTAACCTGGCCATTCAGTTTTCTAAATCACTCCCCCTATCAACAATCTTTACAGATTTGGCAGAGTTAAGTATCAAAAATCCCTCACAGTTAATCATCCAAGTCCAAACTAATGACCTTGGAGATATCACAAACTGTTTTTGATTTTTGTTAAAAAAATTTCAAGTTTCAAATTAATGAACTTGTTTTATTTTCAGAAACACAATCAGCTTACTTAGATTTTAAAACTCAGCATCTCAGACATCGGTTGTCGAAAATAAAGCAGAATCAAAAATCTTTTTGTATTTTCTGAAAATATAAAGCAGTAAAGAAATATGTACAAACATATTTACAGACATTATTTTTGTTTGAGTTTGCATCAGAGGTTCATATCAGTTTTTGACAAGTCACAAGTACCGTTGAGCTTAGTTACACATTAAGAATTAAACAATTCACTTTGATTGTCGATATACTGATCCACTTAAATTTTCACACAAATTTCAACTGATTCAGGATACGAATTAGGTGTTTTAAAGACTTAAACTTATTCATGTGTCCCACCTCTTGAATATACTCCCGTACCCAGATCCCAATATTCAGTCTTACAGGTGAGTATACCTAGATGATATCTGTAAGGGGAATAAATTATAGTACGAAACCGTGAGAGCTCAGGTCAGAACTTCCGTTCAGCAGAGAGATGACGACTCGACTTTTGGTGTGTCCCCTTTAGAGGATCTTTTGTTACAACAACAATGACTATCAATTTTATTGTTTCATCAATTTGCTGAGGGCTGCGCTATGTTTCAAGCAATGCGGAAAGTATTATTTGGAGACTAGGTCAGAACTTCCATTCAGCAGAAGTCCCGGAATAATACCCCAGATATCACTAAGCATAAAGACCTAGTATCTCAGAAAGAGGGACCTTTCAAACGAGATTTCAGGGGTTACCTATATATCCAAGTAGTGTTCCCCATGAAATAAGCAAGTTTGAATTTAAGTTTATATCCCGAAAAAGTTTACTAAATGTATAAAAATCTACCGACACATCCACGGTGAGATTGTTTAACACATTTTGACATTACAAATCTTGAGCGTACTGTAACTGTCTACTGATGTACTATCATTTCCTCTTTTTACGCAAAAACTCAATTTTCAAATTTTAACATGTTTTTGGCATTTTCAAATTTTCAAATGTTTTTGGATTTTCTGTCAACAATATATCTCCCCCTAAAATGCAAAATCATTTAAAGAAAATTTGACAACCAATACTGATAGCTTTGTCTCGCCATCCATTTTCTGCTTTTCGTGCTCTATTTTGCAAAAAAATCTAAAATAAAGTACCAACAATTACCCCCATGATTTACAACCCATTGATTTTTGACAGTTTGAAACCGTTTTTCAATCTTGTGAAAGTAATCATGTTTGTTCAGCCATGAGGGTTTCGGCGTATTCAAGCAAATATTTTTTTTATAGAAAACAATAAACTCCCTGTTCAACCAAACCAGGGTTCAACAGCCTCTTCCTCCTCTCCATGTGCCAGGCTGCTCCAGTTTTCATTCTCACAATCTTTGGTTTTGTTGAGCACCTGCACATTCACAACATTCAATTACTTGAACAATTTAGCCCAGGTCTGTTGGACCTTAGGCATTTCAACACAATATTCATCATGTAGCTTCGGAAAATCTTTCTCATCAAAAACTTTTTCAACTTTGAATTCAACTTTTTCATCTTTTACCAAACTTACTTGTTTCTTAGCACTCCATTTTTGACCTTTTGGAGTACCTCTTTTGTAAAAATGTGAATCTTTTTAAACATTTTGTTTTTGATCAACAACTTTTGGTTTCCAAAACTCTTGTGATTTTGTCATATCAACAGTTGTTTTCCAACTTTGAGTTGTTCTAACTCTGGGTGTGTGAGAATTCCAAATCTGTCTTGAATCAAACTTACTCGAGTCTGATTTCCAATTTTGATTCGAAGCAAACTTGTTTGTGTTATACCACCAAGTTTGTTTTGAATCAAATCTGGTCGACTTTTGTTTCCTATTCTCAGATTTCTTATCTCAACATTTTCAGGCTTCTTTTTGTCAACATCCACAGGTTTCAGATTCGGACACTTTCGTGCAAGATGTCCAATTTGATCACACTTGAAACATGTTCTCTTGGACACATCTTTGACCTGTGGTTGTTGCTTTTTCTTTTTCTTTTGAGCACAAAACTCTTCAAAAGACTGTTGTCTAAATTTGAGTTTTTCCTCTTCTTCAAAACTTTTACCTTGAACAAAACTCATTTTTTCCTGAAAATTCGGAGTTTCATTTCTTTTCCAACTTTGTTTCTTCTTATAACCCAACCCAGCCTTCATGTTTTTCTTTTTAAAACCAGGTTTGTTATAAAAAGTTTTATGACCTTTACCAGCAAACTTTGAAATTTCTGACTTTTCAATCTCAACCATCTTAAAAACTTTATCAATTTTCTCTGAAATCACATTCTGAATCGGGAAAACAATATCTAAGAATAGTTTGTCCGATCCAATCATGGTATATACCAATCCTTTTGAATCATCATTCACAACTTTCTTAGATTTTATGTTTTTCAGATACTCATCATGAAAATTACCTTCATTTTCATCTTGTGATTCAGACTTACCTTTTGTAGACTCATCTTTCAGAACGCTATCAACAACCTTACTTACCACCTCTGAATCATCAGCTTCATCAGATTTGGTGTAAGTCACATCGATACTTTCAGGTAATTGGTCAACTATGTTCAGACCTTTTGCCACCTTTTCCTCATCATAAAAAGTATAATTGTTTCTCAATGGTGGTGGTACCTGATGAAATTCTGAACCAATACCTTTTTTGTTCTTGTCAGTATCTTTGTCATCTGGTGTGATGTTGAAAATGCATTCGAGAATGTACGAAGAGTTATGATAACTTTGAAGTTTGGTAACAACCTTTTCTTTTTCAGCCAGAATTTGTTTAAGATTAGCAATTTCATCAACACACTTGTTTAATTCAAGTTGCTTTTCTTTAAACTTTCTCTCATACATTTCTTTAGTGACTAAAGTTTCAGACAATCTTTGGTCAAAACATTTGACTTGGCTCTTCAAAGTATCATAAGCCTCTTGTACTCTCTGACTCGACCTCTTCAAAACATCATATTCTTTTTGAAAATCTTGAAACTTATTTTCTTTTTCAACACAATCAACACATTTTGCTGTACACAGTTGTCTATAAACATCATTATCCTTCTCAAGACCTTGACATTTCTGTGTCAATTTTTCAACTTTTAGTTTCAAAATTTCTTTTTTTTCAATCATTTCTTTACATTTTATTTTGAAAACATTTTCAAGTTTGTTTGTTTCAATATCTTTTGTTTTGATTAATTCATCTTTTTCAATACAGGCTTTGCACATTTCTATGCAATTCCTGCACTTGTTCTCATTTTTATCAACAATTTCAACATTCGATAGATCAGAAGATTCATTTACCTCAGTCTCTTTCAGCACCAATGATTCTTCTGTCTGATCCTCTTCTTTCTTCTCTTCTTCTTCCATCTTCTGTTGTTTTTCAATCTTCTGCTCTTTTTCTACTTTCTGTTCTTCTTCAGCAGCAAGCTTTGCAGTAATCTTCACTTCTTCAACCAACTTTTTCAACTCTTCTTCTTTTCTCTTCTTCATTTCTACCACCTTTGGTAGACTTGCTTCACAAATTTCTTTTATTTTGTTCAACAAATCTGGAAAATATTCTTTATCAGATAACCTTCTTGTGTTGAAAGTAGCCTGACTTGGAAACAAATTTGTTACTGCTTCAAAATCCACCTTTGATGGGTCAACAACTGGATTACCCCGTGGATCCATGTAACATTCTAATTCGTCATTCCATCTTTTGGCTCTCTAGGCTTCTTTGAATGGTTCTCTGAAGTTTTCAATTTCCCATCTTGCATAATCTCTTCTCCACCATAGATCATGATCAACATTAGCTACAAATGCATATCCAACTGCTTCTTCTTCAGGGAGAACTTGACTCCAGTCATAACCTTCATCGTCATGAATAACTGCCAAAGCTCTTGATTTTTCTTCAACTTGCTTCATTCTGGGAGGTTCAGACTTGTTCTGATGATAAATTGCTTTCTTGTAGTAATCTTCCTTGAACGGATTAGCAGTATCATCAGCATAAGCATTTCTGCACTCACGTTTAAAATGACCTTTCTGTTTGCATTTAAAACATGTCACTTTGGATTTGTCAAAGCCTAATTTGGTAGAAGGTCCACCAATAGACGTTCTTCCAGTAATCTCCATAAAACGTTGTGCCCTCCTCACTGCACTAGCCAGACACCACCTTTTGTGGATCAATTCCATCTCCTCCGGGTCTATTTGATCGTAGTCTTCCTTCGTCAGGTTGGTGTTGCCTATCTTGCCTGCCACAAGGCTCTCATACGACTCCAACACAGATGCTTAGAAGACCATCTGTTGCTTTGCAGACTCCTCATTGAAATTTTGAGTATTCTTCAAATCTACTGCAACGTTATATTGAAATACATTCTTTGATGCAGATTGGCTTGATATTGTTGAAAAAGATCCACTGTGAAAACCACTGTGAGGACTTTCATTGTTTACAGAATTTAAGCTTTCTGCAGAAAATGTTGTTCTTGGAGACCCAGCCTGTGGTACATTTCCTCTATAGTACAGCTCCACATTCTGTTGATGAGCTGAATTGTTGACTTTAGATTTCTTTATCTCCAACTCATGGCTTTCTAGTCTTTCGATCAGCAAATCAACTGTCAAATCTTCAGATTTGATTGTATTCTTCAACATCAAGGCAAAGTATTGCCAATCTTGATTATTCGGCAATGAGTCAAACAATTTATCAACCAGCTCCTCTTGAGTGTATGTGATTTTGTGTCTAGCCAGCTCCATCTTCAGATGCCCAAATCTCTCGATCATTTTACAAACAAATTCATTTTTCATACAACCAAATAAATCAAACTCTTTACGTAGCAGTTTCTTTTTGTTTTTCACAATCTCAGAGGTACCTACACATTTTCTCTCTAAAGCTTCCCATAAACTCTTCGATGTTTTCTCTTGTTCAAGTAGCGAAATAATATCTTCTCTCACTGACTGTTTTATCAATGTAATCATTTTGTATTCAGCTACAACATTTTTTATATCTATTTCTGTGAACTCCTTTTCATCCACTAACTCTCCTCCTTCTTTTACTGGTTCTGTATATCCGTATTTTAGTTTTAACCAACTTTCAGGAGCAAAAGCTTTTACCCAACCCTCAAATCGGTTTTTCCACCAGTTATAATCTTCAATCTTCATTAATTTTGGTGGTTTCTGTTGGCTTCCATACATATTCTCATATTTCAAATTCTCTGAAATCTCCTTTGAATATTCTCTTGTTTCAGATCTTCTTTCGGATGATTCTGAAGTAAAGGCATTGTAGAACGTGTTGTAAAATTCTTCACTGCTGCTCGACATCTTTAATCACCTGGAGATAAACAAACAAACACAATCAGTACAAACAATATCAAACAACTTGAAATAGACCGACACTCGGTTGCTGTGAAATGATCTTGACACGAAAATCCTCTTTCAAGCGAAATAAGGATTTCAAGCTAAATAGCAACTTTCAAGCGAAATGCCTAGTTGATCATTCAAGCGAAATACGAACTTCAAGCGAAGTCACTGATTTGCAGCTTTCAAGCGAACTACCCAAGTGAACTATTTCAAGAGAAAACCCCAACAACTTTCAAGCGAAAACCTACTGAAGCGAAATACCAGGTAATTCACTTTCAAGCGAACTATCAAACAATTCACTTTCAAGCGAACTCAGAATACATTTCAAGCGAGATCAGCACATTTTTCAAGCGGAACCTCAAATTTCAAGCGAATCACGAATGATTGTTCAAGCGAAGTCTAGTTTTTGATCCAATTTTGTCACTTTTACTTCGAATTTTGATCTGAAACTCTCAAGGGTTTGTTAAAACACTGTTTCGCATATTTTGTGAAAAATTCAATCCATTTTGTCCTTAAAATCTTGTCCAATTTGAAAAAGAATGTGTAGAAGACAGAAAATTGATGTAATCGAGTTAAGCTCTTCTTCATGTGCTCTGATACCACTTGTAGGATCGTCGTACGACCTGACTGAGTCGATCAGAAGAATCTTTTATCCGGATCAGAGGCGGAATCAATGAAACGGACACTCAATTCAATTTAAACGTCTCTTATATTGATATAATACTGATTTACAACCTGGAGACAATCCGGCAGAGCTTCGCTACTCAGATCCGAACCGTTACAAATGAATAACACAAGTGCCCTATTTATAGTAGTGATGGTTTCGCTTGAAGCTAACCAGGACAGGTTCAAGCGAACTTGACTGATCTGGTTTCGCTTGAGGATGACATGGATTGCTTTCAAGCGAACTCAACCATTCTGATTTCGCTTGAACTTGTCACATGGCACTTTCAAGCGAACTCACATGTAAACTCACTAAACTTAGTTTCTCGCACCTTGAACACTGGTTATCCTATCCTATCTCATTACATGATACAAGACGAAGTCAGTAGACATAGTGCACTAACAAAATCACATGAGGCATTGGCAAAGCAAGTGGGCCAACTTGCAGAGGAAATGGCACAAATAAGGGGGAGCATGGGAAAGCTTCCAAGTGACACCACGGTGAACCCTAAGCATCAAGGGTCAAGCTCAAAGAACACACGTGAGGTACCAATTAATCAAATAACTTTACGTAGTGGTCGAATTGTGGATAATGGTGTCAAAACACCACCACCCCAGTTTGTTGAAGGGGTGGTGGAGGATGCTAGTGATGAAGAATGTGAGGATGGTCAAACGGGTCAAAACAAAAATAATTTAGAAATTAATAATAACACACCCGTTGTGACCATCCCCGTCCCTAAAGCTAAGGAAAAGGGTGTGGAGGCTAATACCGCCCCTTATCCCGAAGCATTGAAGGGAACCGTGAAGAAGGTTGTAAACAAAAGAGGTCCACAACAAGAAGAGTTGTGGGAAGTTTTCAAACAAGTAAAAATTAATTTACCTCTTTTGGATGCTATCAAGCAAGTACCGTCTTATCCTAAGTACTTGAAAGAATTGTGTACCAAAAAACGAACTCACAAATTTCCTAAAAAACTAGATATAACCGAAAATGTGAGTTCGATTCTATCGGGTGCACTTCCACCTAAGCTCCAAGATCCGAGTGCGCCTATCATCTCAATTCAAGTAGGCGATTTTAAAATCAACCGGGCACTTTTAGATCTTGGTGCTAGTGTGAGCATTCTACCGGGTAGTTTATATAACCAATATGAGTTTGGTTCACTCCGATCGTCACACACTACTGTGGTGTTAGCCGATTTTACACCTAAACTACCCCGTGGAATTTTCTCGGATGTGATAGTAAAAATTGAGGATTTTTACTATCCGGTGGACTTTTTAGTACTCTATTATGTGGCTAAGGACCCAACCTAGCAACCTATGGTGATTTTGGGCCGACTGTTCCTAGCAACCGCAAATTCTCAAATTGATTGCAAAACGGGAACGGTAGACATGACATTTGGAAACCGAAGGTTGAGGTTGCATGTTTTTCGGGATTGACGACTCCTTCAGTCGACGATGAATGCTATATGGCGGACATTGTTGACATGTGTACACCTCTTTACGACATAGTCGTGGATGAGGAAAACACATTGGAGGATTGCTTTATGTTTGACATGTCACAGGTGGAGATAAATCAGAGCATAGACAAGGAGGTGAAGAGTTTGGAGGTGCTTGCGGTTAAAGAGGGAAAACCGATATGGACGCACCAAGTGGAGAGTTTACCGGAGAACATTGACACCAAGTTGAAGCCATCATTGGTCGAGCCTCCGGAGGTCGAATTGAAGGTGTTGCCTAAGCATGGTGAAGGCAACACACTCCTGGTTATCATTGCATCAAACTCAACCGAGGAGCAAGAGGAGAAGTTGATCGGTGTTTTGGTCACCAATCGGGCGGCGATTGGATGGACCATTGCTGATTTGAAGGGAATTAGTCCCTCAGTGGTGATGCATAAAATTATCACGGAAGAAGGTGCGACTCCCGTTCGAGATGCATAACGGAGATTGAATCCGAATATGCAGGAGGTGGTGAAGAAAGAAGTATTGAAATGGCTTGATGCGGGCGTTATTTATCCGATCTCGGATAGCCAATGGGTGAGCCCGACGCAGACGGTTCTGAAAAAAATGGGTATACAAGTTGTAAAAAATGACGCAGGTGAAGAGGTAGCCACTCGGCCGGTAACCGGGTGGCAAATTTGTATTGATTATAGGAAGTTGAATACCGCAACTTCCAAAGATCATTTTCCTTTACTGTTTATCGATCAAATTGTTGAGAAATTATCCGGGCAACAATTTTATTGCTTTTTAGATGGCTATTCTGGCTATAATCAAATTGCCATCCATCCGGGAGATCAAGCAAAGACAACATTTACTTGTCCCTACGGCACATTCACGAAAGGAGAATGCCGTTTGGACTATGTAACGCCCCCGCCACCTTCCAAAGGTGCATGATGAGTATATTCTCAGATATGGTGGGGAAGTCTTTGGAAATCTTCAAGGATGATTTCTCAATTTTCGGGTCGTCGTTCGAGACTTGTTTGGACCAATTAGAAAAAGTACTAAAAAGATGTGTAGAAACTAGTTTGGTCTTAAGCTGGGAAAAGAGCCATTTTATGGTTCAAGAAGGGATCGTGTTGGGTCACGTGGTGTCGAGTCGTGGGATAGAGGTCGATCATGCAAAGGTACAAGTTATATCCACTTTGCCATATCCCACGAGTGTTAAAGGTGTGAGGTCATTTTTAGGTCATGCGGGTTTCTATCAATGGTTTATTAAGGGTTTTAGTGACATAACCAAGCCTTTATGTAACTTGTTGTTAAAAGATCAACCGTTTGATTTCAATGAAAATTGTCAAAACGCGTTTAACAATTTAAAAGAAAAATTAGTCGAGGCCCCAATCTTGAAATCGCCAAATTGGTCTTTACCATTTGAAATTATGTGCGACGCAAGTGATTACGCGGTGGGGGCCGTGTTGGGACAACGGGTTGACAAGAAACCTGTTGCCATATACTACGCGAGTAAGACTCTTTCGGATGCACAATTGAATTACACCACCACCGAAAAAGAGCTACTCGCGGTGGTATATGCATTGGATAAGTTTCGGCCATATATATGGGGTAGTAAAGTGATTATTTATTCTAATCACACTGCTGTTAGGTACCTCATGGAGAAAAAGATGCCAAACCGAGATTGATCCAATGGGTGTTATTGCTCCAAGAGTTTAATTTGGAGATCCGGGACAAAAAGGGTACCGAGAATGTGGTAGCGGACCATTTGTCCCGGTTGATAGTTGAGGAAGATCCTAAATCTATAGAGATCAATGAGTCGTTTCCCGATGAGCACATTATGAAATTAGATAAGTTACCGTGGTATGCTAACATTGGGAATTATCTTGTTATAGGTGACTTACCGCCACATTGGGATAGATGGAGGAGGCAACATTTTATGTCTCAGATTAAGTATTACCGGTTGGAGGAACCGCATTTGTGGAAAGAGTGTGCGGACCAAGTGATTTAAAGATGCATTGACGATGAGGAGATTCCAAGCGTGCTGAAGCACCTACATCCGTTTGCATGTGGTGGCCATTTTAGTGGTCACAAAATGGGTCACAAAGTGTTGAACAGTGGTCTTTATTGGCCAACTGTTTTTAAAGACGCATTTGAGTTTTCTAAGAATTGTGTAGAATGCCAGAAGCTAGGGGTTATTTCAAAAAGGGATGAGATGCCCATGCAACCAATCCTCATCGTTGACATTTTCGATGTGTGGGGTATTGATTTCATGGGCCCATTCCCCAATTCTTATGGTAATTTGTATATCTTGGTGGCCGTTGATTACGTGTCAAAGTGGGTCGAAGCAATAGCCACCAAGACAAACGATCATTCCGTAGTTTGTAATTTCGTTCAAACCCATATATTTTCAAGGTTTGGGATTCCTCGTGTCATCATAAGTGACGAGGGATCTCATTTTAAAAATTTCCGGTTTGGAAAACTCTTAAAACGGTATGGTGTTGACCAAAGAATTGCTACCCCCTATCACCCGCAAACAAGCGGGCAAGTAGAGGTGTCAACCTGGCAAATCAAAGAAATTTTGCAAAAGACCGTACGGGCGGACCGTAAGGATTGGTCAATCAAGTTGAACGATGCTTTATGGGCCTACTGTACGGCACATAAGACACCCATTGGTATTACACCTTACCGGTTGGTTTACGATAAAAATTGTCATTTACCGGTTGAACTTGTGCATAAATCATTATGGGCTATTAAAGAGGTTAATGTTAAATATGATGATGCAGGTAAGGAACGAAAGCTTAATCTATACGAGTTGGAGGAGCTAAGGGAAATGGCATATGAATGCGCATCCAAGTAAAAGGATGGGATGAAGAGGGTGCATGATGCCAAGTTGAGGAAGAAAGAGTTCGAGATTGGGCAAAAGGTATGGCTCTACAACTCGAAGCTCAAGTTTTTCCCAGGAAAGCTCTGAAGCAAATGGATGGGACCCTATGTGATCACCCGGGTCGGACAATTAGGTGATGTTACCATCGAGGACCCGAAGGATGGGTCACGGCAAACGGTCAACGGCCATCGGCTAAAACCGTTTCTCGAATGGTAACAAAAGAATGGACGAAAACAAGGAATCGGTGAGCTTTGTGGTAAGCATCCCGATTTATGAGGTCGACTGAAAGGACCGGTAATACTTTGTGTAGAGTTTTGTATAATTTATTTAATTGTTTGAGTATTTTGGGTATAATCGTTTTCGTTTCTTACTAACCTGGGTTGATTGTGTGAAGTTCGAACATTACGAATGCGTCTTGAAGATAAAAGGTATGTTTTTAGAATTACATTTGTGTATTAGTGACAATACACGATTTTTCGAGGGGTGGTAGGACCGTTTGTGTTTTTAAATTTTAACTTATAAAAATTTATAAAAACATTTTTAATAATTTTTAGGATTTTTGTTTGTATATAGTTCCTTTATAAAAAGTGCATATTTTTCTTCCTATTTTTCATAAAAAAATTGGAAAACTAAAAATGGATAAAGGGGGACCCGTCGGCGACGAGGGTAGGCCCGTCCGGGACGGGCTTGGGAAACACCCGTCGATACACAACTCCCGCATCCAGGAGATTAACCCGTCGCCACACTTGGCCATTTTCCCGAGCCCGTCGGTGACGGGGTCATGACCGTCGGCGACGGGGTGTTAAAATTCAGCCGCGGCAGGCTCGTTCTTGTTCGCATAAACTCGAACCAAACACCTATTTTTCTCAAATAAACCAACTCGAACCAGGGGTCCCCTATTTGACCCATAAGCATTCTAATCCACCCAAGATTCTGCATTCATCATATCCATATGTTACTCTCTCTCTCTTTCAACTTCATCTTCCCCAAAAACCTTCTCAAGAACCCTAATATTCAACTTTCCATAACTTCTTCAAATCTTAACCAAATCACCTGATTCTTGAGTCCATTTTGTGTAATTTTTCAAGAGGAACAAAACCACTATCACAGTTTTCATCAATTCTTGCCCCTTTGCAATATTTCTGGGCATGAAATTTCGGGTTTTTGAAGGGTGTTCATCAAGTTTCTTGCTTTGCATCTTTTCTTTGTTTTTCTTGTTCATCTACACCAAAGGTATGGAATTTCTTTAACTTTAAGCATGATTATCATATGGTTAGTTGTTTTCTTCCGAATTTTTAAACTTTTTAGTTTAAGAGTAGGTTATTTAACACAATGTATGTTGTTCTAGCATGAGTTTAAAGATGATTGTTGTTTTGGATAGGATTTGAACATGTAATAACCTTAATGAAGTAATTACATTTGTTATTTGCATGATTGAACATGAATGTGATGTTGAACTTTGTTGAACTCATAAGAAATTGTGAATAAACAAGTAAAATTGATAGGTAGATGATAAAATAGGCGACTTTGGAAGTTTAAAAAGGCGATTTTTCATTTGGTTGTTAATTGAAAAGTCCAACATCATACACTATGTTCAGATTTTTAGAGTATGTGAAGGTTTTGGGTTTATATTGATGATTCGTTTGTTTTATGATTGTAGTTATGGCCGGAGGTAGGAAAAAGGTGAAAACTACGGGGCAAGGCTCATCATCCGGAGTGGGATCTTCTTCCAGATTGATACCGAAGAAGTGGGAGCAATTAAGCTCAATAGAAGAGGGTGATGCAAGGTTATATAGGCAGGATTGGGAATGGGCGAAATTCAAAGATAGTCGAAGCGCTAGGGTCTGTGATGAAGACAAAAATAAAGCTCTTTCGACATTCCAAGATAAGAAGTTGGAAGCTAAATTGTGGAAGTGGAAAATGGTCCATAATGTGACTACTGCAGTGCCGAATAGGGTTGTGTGTGAAAGGGCGGTCAATGTGGAGGAGTTTAGAAAAATTGGAATTGTTCAAATGTTTGAGCGTCTTGGATGGGAAAGAGTTCTTGATTGGTGCGAAGACAACACTTCCCGGGTTTATTTAGCGGAGGTGTATGAGTGGTTGGCGTTGTTGAGGTTTAGAAACAAGAACGAGTCCCCAGACCAGTGGAGATTGGTTGGTACTATGAGCCGAGGGGAGATGACAATGTCATTTGAAACAGTCAACTGCATTGCACGATTCGATACCTTGGGAGTGCAAGCGTACGATTATCCAGCCATTGAACATTTTTTGGATAACCACGCAAACAGCCATGATCCGGATAGTATGACTGAGGCTATATTACCATATAACGACGGGGGAGCGGCCGCAAGGAGCCACATGAGGTGGAAGGGAAGATTCTTCAAGGAATTTCCATAGAAAATGTTATGGTTAGATTTGGTGATAGGGGAGGAGTGAGAGCGAGTGATTGTAGAGTTCTTCACTCCTTGTTGTATGGGACACCGACTTTATCATGGAGGCACATTATCATGATGAACACATGGTTCACTTGGGAGTCGTTTCACAGGCGTATGATTCCATATGTGCGCCTCATTAGTGCCATGATCCTCCAGCAGAACTGTCTTCCCCCAGAATCACTTTGGGTGTCTAAGCCTTTGGAAGAGTTCAGCTTAGCAATGATAAAGAAGAATTGGAGGATACATGTGAAGCTTTCGGGAAGCAAGTATTTGGTGACCGACGCATTGGGTCACAAGTATAAGTTCTTTGACCCAGATGCACAACAGGGGACTGAGGAAGATGTGGAGATGGTTGATGAGGAGGATGAAACAGAGCCAGCTGGTCCACGGGGACCAAAGCAGAGGTATATGAGGCCACATCGGGAATTGAATGCAGAGGTGGCAAGTTTTGTGAACTTTAGGCGGGTACCCTAGTACCGGGACTTCAATCGGGGTCAACAGGCGGTGTTTGATAACATCTCTGCGGGTATAGGAGAGGGTCGAGTGTCACACCCCGATATTTCCACGTATTACCGGTGGGCCCGGTGGGGAGTATCGTGACGTAGCTGATATCATCATAGTCAAACAACACAATATATAAATGCACAACGGAAGCAAAAGATAGATTTATTTCAACCGAATAAAATTGTAATATTAAGTATCACAAAACAGTTGAAACAGATCCACAGGCGGATCAAATATAAAGGAAATCTGTTCAGCAGACTTTGACATCTAGAGCTTGCGAGACTTGATTATTGATGCCTGGAGTAGCCATCCTATTACGTATAGTACCTGCACTTAGCCTTTTTGGAAAATATGTCAGTTTACACTGGTAAATACAACTTAACTGACTCATTTTGAAAAGAGTTTAAAAATTGATTTGAATGCACTTCGGCAAAAATATCTTTTATAACTTGGGACAATTATTAAAATAATCTTGTATACAGTTTTACATATTTGTCGTCCATCAGGGCCGGTTTGTAGGGCCGGTCTAGATTAATTGACACGCCACAGGTATAATGCCCACAAGGATTATTTCCTTTAAGTGGATTACCAGTTTTTACATAATGCATCGGTCAGGTGTACGCCTACACCCCGTGCTTAGGTCGTGGCCATTTCTTTGAATGATGCCAAGGATATCCGGGACATGGTCATTTAACCCCCAAAGGCCATACACCAAATAATACAGAATCAAATGAGTTATGTAAATACATCAATCACAATCCGATTTAAATGACTACATACCCGACCAAGAGGTATTATTATAATACCGTATCCCAAGCCCGTATAGGGAAAACAAGTTAAGAGTATTTACCTGAGCAAAGTATAAATCAAATACAGCAAGTGTGCGTAGCTTTTACTGGGCTCCTAATCTGGAACGAAGGTTTAATAACCTATTAGAATCCTAACGGGTCTTTAATTAAGTTTAGACTTAGACCGGTTAGTTTTCAAAAGGAATATACGGTTCAAACGCATGGAAAAGCGAAGACCGGTTTAGAACGTGTCTTTGACCCGACAAGCTTGTATGCTTGTTTAGTATGGGTAACTTAAACACATTCTGGATTTTGAAACGAAAACAATATGGTTTGACCCGTTTCGGCTAATATATGCAAACTAGTCACATAAGCCGATCCGAACGCGAAAAATGTGTAACGAGTAACCAAAAGATCCGTATACAAGTTTCCTAAGTTAATATGCCTTAAATATGTTGTGACATCAGTAAGATATCTTCTATTATGCCCCAAATGAATTTAAATTCAAATTATGCACCGTAAGGGCATTTTGGTCATTTTAAAGGTTATAAAAGAGTTTAAATATTAATTTGAGTTTCGGGTCTGATGTAATCAGTAAAAATTACTTAATTTACTAAGTTATATCAGTAGGGTATAACCTATGTGTGAAATTTATCATTTCTAACCATACTATCCACCGAAGGGGCATTTTGGTAATTTCACTTAAGCCTGAAAGGTCAAAACTAGAAACCTGAGTTTAAAACTTTTGCTTACTGTTAAAGTATAAAAATACACTTAAAATATCAGTAGGTATCAAACGTTATATGTGTAAAATAGTTTTAATACATACTATGCGTTAAAAACGCTTAAAAAGGCGATTTGGAGCCATTTCCGGGTTTTCAAAGGAAAGCTGATATTTTTATTATTCCAGAAGGCTCAAAATATTTTATTTATTATATACAATCAGTAGCAAAAGGTTTGGGGTCAAAAGGATTTGTAAAACTCATTTATAGCCCAAAAGGGCAAAACCGACAATAACCGATTTAAAGCTACAACCCTATGTTATGCTCAGCCTAAAATTAATTAAAAATCTTAAAAAATCCCAAAATATTATATTACATCAGTGGGTAAAAATTTTGATATCAAAAAGTGGGTTAAACTAGGCTATATGTTAATTACGCCTTTTATTTAGTAAAAAGCTTTTCATTTACGCTAATGAGCATAACTCCTAATCTAGACCTCCAATTGATGTCAAATTTTAGGTGCAAGTTTATAAATCAGTAACTAAGGTTTCTACTCTTTTACATTTTCAAAAATCACGTTTTAAGGTCATATGGGCATAATAGTCAACATTTAGGCATTTAACGGAAATATGCATGTGAATCGGATAACTAATGAACCAAGTTGTATAATCATAGGGGGTTATGCTAACATGAAACCTGGTCCAAATAAGTCTCTAAGGCATTTCTAAAACCTGCTTAAACGGGTCAGAATTGAAAGTCAAAGCAAAAGTCAAATTATGCGACTTTCGGTTCCGAACCGGGCCTAAACTGAAAATTATCGGGTTGAACATGTTTAGACATGTTCTTACATTGATTACCAAGTTATATTAATGGTAAAACAGGTCGCATAGCTTCTACATTGCTAATTATGCATTATTTTGATATTAAGCTTTCTGTTGACTTTTTAATATCAAGTTTGACCCGACAATTGACCTAGTTAGAGTGGGAATCAGAGAGTACCCTTTTAAGGGTTTATTACCCACATAATTACCTACTTATAGGTACTTTTAATTCGAGATTTGACTGAACAATTATTGATTAATCTCGAAGTCAAACCTTAATTACGACGGTTTGACTTTTAACTAATTAACTAAGCTAAACTGAATTAAAAAGGATCAATGAAACTTACAAAGGTCCTAAGTAAGATTTGAAACTTAAAGGAACTTGCTTGCTGACCAGGGGAGCTCCAGAGACCAGCTTGAAGTGAGTTGCAAATGAACAAAAGAATGTTGCAACAAGAGGTCTCTTTATATAGTGAACTAAATGCCACAAGATGACCCCAACTAAGTCTATAAATGTTGCAAGATGATCCCAGGTGTCCCTATGATGCCAAAAACCAGTTTTCAAGTCCTGATTTCGAAAACCACTCATGTAAGGCGGTGCAATAGGCTGAACAGGCAGCTGTCCATTTTCTGTTGCCAGCGATGGTCTTACGGACCGTAAGCCTTAAGCCTTGCGGACCGAAAGAGTCTCTTACGGACCGTAAGCTCTTGACTTTGCGGTCCGTAACCGACTCTCCTCTGGTGTGCCCAGATACTCCTCTTGCGGACCGTAAGCCTATTCGGATACGGTCTGTATCCGATTGCCAGATTTCGAAAATTTGTCCATTTCTCATGTTTTGACCATGCAAACTTTTCAAGCTCGAATCTTGTGTCATTTTCCTTGTAGAGGGGACCATGTATCAGACTTGCATGCCTTTGCATGTGAATCCATGCATGATAAAGTTCTTGGATGTATCGAGAATTCTTTTAAATGAACTTTATGGCATTTATATTTACAAGATCAATTCCTTAGCAATATAATTCATCATTTAATTAAATATCCAGATTTGAAGTAGTTCTTAGATGTTTATAAATTATTCCAAGGCTTGGATCTTTTATCAAAAAGGTCACTCAGAGGTATTTTAATAACATGTTGATGCTTTTAAATCCTACCGCACATCTTTCAACTTGATCTGGATTTTTGTAACACGATTGCCTCATATGACACGTGTCTTTATTTTATTGGGCATGAATTTACGAGGTGTTACATCGAGAGTATGATAGGAGAAGGCAGAACTGGGAGGAAACACATGGAGCCCAGATGCAGGAACAGTGGGCTCTCTAAGCGGCCTATCGTGAGAGGATGGAAAAACACATGGAAGAGCAGTAGATGCAACAAGCGCTCCAAAGATCCCAAATGGAGCGCTTGATACAAATGCAAGAGGAAGAGACGACCCGAAGACGGGCATGGGAGGAAAGGGAAGAGAAACAGCGAAACGAGCGGAATACATTGCAAGACCGCCGCTGGAGTGCTTTATACGTCTCTAATGAAATGGCTATTAACAATGCCAAGGTCCTCCATGATCAGGAGCGACACCGAAGAGACTATGAATCAGGCCTTCCCTATGTAGAACACGCGGGGTGGACCGACTACTCCAACCTCCGTGTTCCACGAGGCCCATCTAATCCATCACCTCATTGGCCCGAGGCAGTTGGGTCCAGTTTCATCCCGCTACCATACCAGCCGCCAGCCCAAGGAGAGCCGGGGCCCCTCGACAACTACCGGGAAATGTTCGAGGCCCTAACTGGTTACCCATACCAGCCGAACCCGCCAGTTGACCCGAACGAGAGATATCAGCGGTGAGGGCGAGGTATGTATTTTGTTGTTGTTGTTGTATATTTTGGTTTTCTTTATTTTTATTTCGTTAGTATTTATTTTGCCTAGATAAATGAACTTTGTGGGTGTGTTCCCTATATAACCCTCACGAGACCTACTCATCCTCCCAAGCTATTGGGGTGTTTAAAAGGGCTTGTTGCATAAGCTAAATGCAACCGTGATTCCTACGAAAGTGAGTTAGGACTGTTGTTGTTGTAAATTATTTTTCCACATAAATCAAGGTAAATTAACGCATGACTTGGTAACACTTTCATAAAAATGGTAGAACTAAGTAGCTAACAAATTTCAATGGTTGTGAGAAGCATGCTTCTACATAAGGGTTAAGATTTGTAGGTACATCATGTTCGAGGGACGACCGTTTTTATGAAGAGAAGAAGAAGATATGGGCATCTAGCGAGAAAAATCAGGTGCATGCGTTTCCTTTTACATTGATTCTTAGATTAGTAATAAGTGGATTGTAATTGTATTTTATTTTATTTTCCGGGGTTGAATTTTTGGGAAGTTAGCCGTGTCACATCTCTTGTGCGTTTTAAAACTCTAGTTCTTACACATTGAGGACAATGTTTACCTCAAGTGTGGGGATGGGGGAATAGTAAAAGTTTTTCGATTTTGACCCGTTCATTTAAACACTACACACTGAGGACAATGTTTACCTCAAGTGTGGGGATGGGGGAAAATTTCAAATTTTTTTCAAAAATGTCTTGTTTCGAAAGCGATCTTAAAGCACAATTAACTAAGTCAACGAGGGATGGCACAACCCATGTGGTCTTTTGTCATGGTTAAGTTCAAATTAATAACATGACGGGTATTTAGCGGGTGGTTATTTGGGAATAATCCGCCTAAGAAACTAGCATTTTATGCATGTCACATACCATACCCTTTATATATGTGAGGTTTTGAGCCACTTTTACATCATAGAATTACATACTTATGTTTCTATGTTTGAGTGGACCATTAGTCATGTATTGTAGAACTTGCAACTTTTGATACGTTTGAGACCATAGACCGAATACAAGCACAAGAATGATTAAGGCATTAGGTAAACCTTTTCCTTTTTACACCATTTATATGTCCTTACCCAAAAATTTATCCCTTAGTAGCCAATTTTGAGCCTAATCCTTTCGTTTGACCACCCTTTAGCCGATAACCTTAAACGTTCTTCTTTTAAACCCGTGTGATGAAAATTCGATTATATGAGTCAAGTTTGTATAGTTATGAATTGTTTATTTGCATATATTTATGTCTTGAAAAAAAATCAGAAAATGTTGTGAAAAAGAATAGAAAATTGTTGAGAAAAGAACAAAAATATGTGTTTTTAGCTTGAGAAATAAAAGGCAAAAATTGTTGCCTTCTAGTTTGATTTTGGTAGTTAGTCGTGCTTAGAATAGTTGTTTTGTAATAAAAATCGAATTTTCATCACCATAGCCACTTTAAAATATCCTATTTCCTACCCTTAGCCTAGTCCCGTTACAACCCTTACAAAGACCTTATGACTTGTGCTTAGTATTCGTGATCGGTGGTGGAGAATGATTGAGTTGCAAGCCTATGCGGGTGCATGTTCTAATCGGTTTGAGTGATTAGTTCAAAAGTGCTAATGCATTAACTATTAGCCAATTTTAAACCGAGTGGAGAGAACATTGTGAGGGATATGCATGATTTGTTGGTTTCACGGGCGGGTTAGTTTTGGATAACCATTGTTATATGTGATTATTCACTTGACCGTTAAATATGTTGAAAATTGTAAAGAGTTTGAACTTTTGTATGACAATAGACCTTAACCTTCGTCTCGGGAATGGGGAGTGTATTCTTTGTTCGACCCACGTGAAAGTGAAAAACAGATTTGCTTGAGGGCAAGCAAAAGAAAAGTGTGGGGATGTGATACGTGGTTGAAAACCGGTGTTCGTAATTGTGTAACTTAATGTTTTTACATAAGTTTTAATCCCGAATAGCCTACTTTTAATTAAAAATGTGTTTTGCAGGTTTAATGAAGTTAAAGGTGCTTTTTGGGAGCTATATGGACTACCGGGACGAAAAACGGATCATCAAAACATCAAACGGGTCAACCGGGAGCATAAGACGCGAAAAACGGAGAGCAAGAGTTTTAGAGGTCGTCGGCGACGCCCTTGGGGCCTTCGGCAACGCCCCTTGGAAAACCCCGCCGCCCAAATATGTCGTATACAGGAAAATAGCACGTCGGAGGGTTTCAGGTTTTGCAGACCCCGTCAGCGATGGGCCATTAGCCCTCGGCGACGGGCCATTAGCCCTCGGCGACGGGCCATTAGCCGTCGGCGACGGGCCCTTAGCCGTCGGCGACGGGCCTCCGTTTGCTGAGTTGCGAAATTTTGTTTCTTTATTGGCTAGTCCCTTTACACTTTATTGGGAAGTTTGAATTGATCTTGGAGCCACATAGTTGTGAATTGTTTATTTGCATATATTTCCTACCCTTCCTAATAAAGTGTAACTGCCGAAAAATGGTCAAACCACATGTTATAACCATTTTTCGGCAGTTACACTTTATTGGGAAGTTTGAATTGATCTTGGAGCCATTCTCACCAACCAACTTCATCTCTAATCCATCTATTCCATCAAGCTTCATCCGAATCACCCGAATCATCATCCAATTCACTTTCATCACCAATCCACAAACCCTAGTTCATCCATCCATAATTCATTTCACCATCATCACCCACCAAAACCCTAATCCTCCTTGTTCCACTATTCCACAAGTTTCGAGATGATTCAAGTCAAGTTTCCAATATCCGGTGATCAAGTTCCTTCAACCATGAGCGGCTAATCACCTTGGTTTCACCCCGGTGTAGGTAGTTGTATTATCTAGCATTTCGATTTGTGTTTAGTTTTGACTTGTGTGACAAATTGTGTTTTGATTTTGAACACCTCTGATAATTGTCGTGTATTTGAATTGGATTTGCAAATTGTCGAACGGTGATAAAGTTATGACTTTGTGAAATGAATTTGTGCACTTATGCGTTATCTTGGTTAGGATTTACTTGTGTTGATTACAAAGTGCATTCTTGTCCATTCTTAGGAATGTTGATAGTTATTGGCACCTAAGTCACGGTACACTAAATCCGTTAATCATTTATCCAATTAGGTCAATTTTAAAACTTATAGGAGCCTAGGTTTGCAATTACCGAAACCGGGTGTGAACCCTTTTTCTTTATCATTGTTTAAAAAATCAATTACCTTTCTTGCAATTTGTTAATCATTAGTAATTTAATCAATTCCATTAATTTAATTCACATCTTTTCAACCAAACAAAAATACAAAAAAAAAAAAAAAAATTCTAGCAAGCTTCATAAATTGTGACATTCATTTTAATTCAATCGAATCCATTCGCAAACCACATACTCTTCGTGGTTCGACCCCTTGCTACCACTAACTATTTGTTAAGGGTAATTAGGGCTTATAAATATTATCTTTGACCGGAGCGTGACACTCCGATCAGTTTCTGATATTCATCTTTAAGTTGTGAACAAGTTAAACATTTAGAAACATAACTTGCTATGTCCTTTTTCATTCCTATCCACCAGAAATTTTTCTTCAGAACTTGATACATCTTGTTACTTCCAGGATGCATCGTATACTTAGATTTATGAGCTTCTTCTAGAATTCGGTTTCGTAAATTTCCTTGCATAGGTACCCAATTTCTTTTCTGATGGAATTTCCAAATTCCATCGGTTTCGTAACTTGCTATACAGGACAAGCCTTCCCGCTCGCGGCCCGCGAGGGTGTCAATCTTATCCAGACGGAATCTAGGCCTCTCGCGACCTGTGAAGGGTTTCTTAGGGGTCGCTCGCAGCTCGTGAGGAGGTCATGTTAGGGTATAAGTGGCATGACTCAATGGGCTAGGCTTGACACGTGGCATACACATGTCTCTGGCGAATCTCAGTCCTCTCGCTCCCCGTGGAGAACCTGTTGGTGCATCCGTCTGTTGACTTCGTCTTGTATCGAGTCTTGTATTGAAATAGATAGTTTAGGGCATGCAAAACGAGAAAACATGTTAAAAGGCTGATTTCGCTTGAAATTGTCAACAGCCATTTCAAACGAAATCACATGGCTAATTCCGCATAAAATGGTGATTTCGTGTTAAGTGATTCCGCTTGAGCATGTTCAAGCGAAATCACCTTGTCTATATATAGGTGTTGCCTGATTTCGTTTGGAAGAGTTCTGAGATTCCGGATAGAGAGCCGAAGTGCTGCCGAAGTGTCTACTTGCTGTAAACTTTTGTCAAATCAATCAATATACAGTTTAAAGTGTATATCTAGCTGAATTGAACTTGATACGTCTGTTTTCGCCTTTCGTATCGAGCAAAAACTCTTCTGATCGACTTATTCGGGTCAGAAAACGATCCTACAAGTGGTATCAGAGCTCAGGAGGAAGAGTTCTTACCAATTCAGCTGCAATTTCTGATTTCTACACCTTCCTTTTCAAAATTAACAAGTTTTCACGGTCAAAATGTTTTGAATTTCACAAATTATGTGCGCAATAGTGTTTTAACAAACCCTTGAAAGTTTCAGATCTTAAAACGGCTTAAAACTTGATCAATTTTTACAAAAACCGCTCGAGATGATGATGCCAGCAGCATTTCACACGGAATTAGACTGTTAATTTCGTTTGAAATTAGCTATTTCGCACCAAAGGTGTAATTCCGTTTGAAATTCTCACACGAAATTAGTAATTTTGCTTCAAGTTGCTATTCCGTTTGAGTGATTAAGTTTGAAAGGGTGTTAGTTCACACGAAATCAGTTATTCTGTTTGAGAAGGGTTATTCCGTTTGAAAGATATTCCGCTCCAAAGGGTATTCCGTGTGAAGTTGGTATTTCGCTTGAAGTTGTCTTGTAGTTGATTTCGTTTGAAAGAGATATTTTGTTTGAGAGTATAATTCCGTTTGAAATTGACTGTTTGTACATTTTTTGAAAATCGAATCATGGAAGAGGAATTTTATAACGCATTTGCTACTACCCCGACTACTCCAGCTAGTGTCACTCAGAACTTGACCATGGAAAATGAAACGGGCACTATGCAAAAACCGCCAAAGCTTATGAACATTGAATAGTATAAAGGTTGGGAAGAACGATTCGAGAATTGGGTTCAAACAAATTATTTGGATGCTTGGGAATGCGTTGAAACAAAGTATGTTAGACCGACGAATGATGATGAAGAGGAGATTGCTATTAAAGATCTAAGTGCTGATGGTAGAATGAAATACAAAAATGAAAAGATGATAATTATTCTATTGCATCAAGCTGTGAAGGAAGATATCTTGGTTTTACTTCAACACAATGGAAGTGCATATTCAATTTGGAGAGCTTTAAAATCAAAGTTTGTTGGAAGTAAAGAGATGATTAAGAACAAAAAGTCACTTTTGAAAAAGGAGTTTGATCTATTTCGTGGTTTGAGAACTGAGAGTAGTAAGCAGATCATCGAAAGATATTGCAATTTGTTAGTTTAAATGAAGAGAGTGAGCATCAATAAAGATAATGAAGAATTGATTGAAAAGTTAGCTGATGCTTTGCCACATGAAACTTGGGGCACTTATCACATGATGTTGAGGAACAAGAAATATTTTAGCAATCTAACACTGAATAAGTTCATTAAAAAGCTTGAAGCTCAAGAGATGGAACAAAGGAAAATCTCAAGAATGAAGGATTTTGATGGTGAACAGGATATCGGTCTTTATTACAAAGGAGGTATCAGTGATAAGACCAACATGTCACCAAAGGTCGAGACTGCATTCAATGCTAAGAGTTCATCTGGAGGGTCATCTAAAGGATCAAACAACAAAACAAGTTTTTCTTCATATCCATCATTTGATCCAAACTTGTCAACAACAAAGAATGGCAAGATACTTCAATGCAACATTGTGTTAAATCTTGAAAATGATCAAAATTTTTCAGAAGAGGTTGCAAAAAGTCATATGTCTTTATTGGGAACTGTGCTGGAATCATATGGAAGTCTGGTAGCAGGAAAGATCGGGAATCCAATGTTGACAAAAGAGGATTACGATCAGATTGATGCTGAGGAGATGGAGTTAATGGATATAAAGTGGTGTTTGGCGAGTGTGTTGGTGCACTGAATGTCTGCTGACTACGTCTTAATCAAGTCTTAGGTCTAGATAGGTTGAAATTAGGGTTTGTATATGTTAATAGGGTAGTTCGCTTGTAATGACAACATGTCATGTTCAAGCAAAACCAACAATATGCTAGTTCGCTTGAACAAGCATGGTGCTCATTCAAGCGAAACCAACAACATGTCAGTTCGCTTGAACAGACATGGTATACATTCAAGCGAACCAACCAAGCCTATATATAGGTGTTGTGTTGTGTCATTTGAAGAGGACATGTATGTGTGTGTGAGTCGAGGTGCTGCCAAAATTTCATCAGAAATACGTGTAAAGACTCAGGAAATCAGTAATAGAGAAGAATTGAAAAGGAAACAAGCTGTGTGACTTTGTTTACTTTGATTCCGCCTTAGTAAATGAAGATGAACTGCCTTAACTGGCTGTTTAGGGTCACAAACTCGATCCAACAAGTGGTATCAGAGCTCAGGACAAGGAGTTCATACCATTGCAGCTTGAAATCATTGGATTTTCTTACTTCTACTCCTTTCTTTTCTGATTCGGACATAATTCACCGTTGAAATGGCCTGAAATTCTCACATATCAAGCGAAATACATTGTTAACTAATCCTTGAAAGTTTCAGTCTAAAATACGGCTTAAAACTGATCAAAAACATATGTTCTCTTGAAATTGTTCGTAAAAAGGATGACGTCATAGGTACGCACAAGATGGTTGATCTATTCATGAATCCATTCAGTGATATGTATGCCTTTGCTGGATATTCTGGAGATGATACTTCTCCTAGCAACACCAATGAGAACATGACGAATACGAAGACAAGTTTATCGGATGCTCTAAGTGTGGAAAGTGCTTTCGGAACTTACAACAAACCCCCAAAGTTGATGACAATCGAAGAGTACAGTCGGTGGGCCAAGAAATTGAAGAATGGTTGAAAGCTTTCGCTTATCCCAACTGGAAGAGTCTAAAGAATGGATACAGTGATGGAGGCAAAAAGGGTGAAAGTTTGACTACATCTGTAGAAATAGATTCGTTTGTTGCTGAGCAAAAATGCATCGCACTGCTATTTCAATCGGTTCGAGAAGATATAATATCCTTGATCGAGTATGACAGTTCTAAAGATCTTTGGGAAAAGTTGAAAGTTAAATGTTTGGGAAGTGCAGAAATAGTGAAAAAAAAAAGAAACTTCTAAGAAAAGAGTTTGATTTATTTGGGTGTTTAAAGAATGAATCAGCTTGTAAAATGATTGAGAAGTTTGGGCATCTAAATCTGGAACTAGCGAGACATGAAATTTTCTATTCTCAAGAAGAGCTAGTCGACAAATTGTTTGATTCATTGCCAGATGAGATGGATTGGCAATACTATGCATTGATGTTAAAGAATACTATCAAGCCGCCAAAAGTGTTGACTGTAGATTTGCTGATTGAAAGACTAGAGAGTCACGAGTTGGAGTTACGGAAAACACACAAAGTTAATCACTCGTCTTATCAACAGAACTTGGATTTGTATTATCCAAAAAGCATGATGCCAAAGACTACATCTCCCAAGACAGCTTTTTCTGCTGATAATTCAAACACTTCAAGCAAAGAGAGTCAAAGTAGTGGATTTCACAGTGGTTCTTCGTCACATTCAAGCCAATCAGATGCAAAGAATTTATTTCAATGCAATATCGCTGTAGACTTAAAGAACGCTCAAAACTTCAGCGAGGAGTCGACCAAGCAGCAAATGGTTTTTCTAGCTTCTGTGCTAGAATCGTATGAAAGTCTTGTAGCAGGGAAGATTGGCAACACCAACCTGACAAAAGAAGATTACAATCAGATAGATCCTGAGGAGATGGAACTGATCGACATAAGGTGGTGTATGGCCAGTGCAGTTCGTCGGGCACAGCATTTCATGGAGATAACCGGGAGAAAGTCTATTGGTGGACCATCTACCAAGTTGGGCTTTGACAAGTCTAAAGTGACATGCTTCAAGTGTAATCAGAAAGGTCACTTTAAACGTGAATGCCGAAATGCGTATGCTGATGAGTCTGAAAACCCGTTCAGAGAAGATTACTACAAGAAAGCGATTTATCATCAGAATAAATCGGAGCCGCCGAGAATGAAGCAACTTGAGGATAACAAAGAGAAATCTAGAGCTCTTACGGTGATTCATGACGATGAAGGTTTTGACTGGAGCGAGTTATTACCTGAGGAGGATGCGGTTGGATATGCATTCATGGCAAAATCTGAACCTGTTCCTTGGAAAGACACCAGACCTGAAGAAACGAGGTATGCTTACAGGAAGATGATAGCTCAACAAAAAATGATCAATATATCTGCTATCTATACTGAAGCAAAAAGAGCGAGGAGATGGGATCCAGACAGAGAATGTTATCTTGACCCCAATGGAAACATTGCTATTGATCATACCATTCTTGATATGGAAACCATAATCAAAGAAATGAAAGAAGAAGATGATTATTGGCAAAGGAAATGGTGGGGAAGCGGAGAAGAGAAAGAGAAAGAAAAGAAGGAGAAAGAAGAGAAAGAGAAGTCAAAGAAGGTTGATACTGGAATCATTGACACGACTCAAGAGTTGAATGCTGGAAACATGGGAAAGACGGCTGACAAGGTGCTGGCTGCTAAGGCACTTGAGGTAGATTCTAAATCCGTCTCTGAGTCTAAAAGCCAGGTCAGTTCAAATGCGTCAACGACTGAGTCAGGTAAGAAAGTCAGTGGTGATGTTGACTGCAAAAATTGCATCAAAGAATGCAAAGTTTGTAGTACAAACACTTATCTCAAAGGTAAGAAGATTGATGATCTGACTGCTAGAGTCAGAAGCGTTGAGGATCAGATCCTTAACCGTGATAAAATGTTGAAAGCTTCGAACGAAAGAGTAAAAGAATTAACTAACAAAATTGAAACTGATAAAATTGATCAAGAAAAGGTTAGGAAAGAAAATGAGAGGTTAGTTCTTGAAAATCGTCAGATTACTGAAAAATTTGAGAAGCTTAAAAGCACGGTTAAAGATAATGATGATAGAAACGGTAAAACATACAAAGAAAATTGTCATTTGCAAAGTGTTTTGAGGATTAAAGAAGAATTAATCAATAAACAATTGGATGAGATTGCCAAATTGAAGCTTCAATTTGAAGAAGCTAAGATTGAGAATGAGCGTATCAATTTGAAATTGAACAGTTACAGCTCTGCAAGCTTTGTTTTGCAACACATTGTTCCCAAACCCATCGGGAAAAACAAAGCAGGCGAAGATGTATACTGTGATGGAACTGGGGTTGGGTTTCAACAAGTTTCGCCACCAGTTCTAGACAATTATTCAAAAAAGCAATCTGGGTTGGTTAATCTTGAAGATGAAAATGAAGTAAAACTTCCTGATTCAATTGATGTGACATTTTCTTCATCATCATCTGATGATAGTGTTCAAACTGAGATTGTTAAAGGCATGGCTGAAAGTGTTTTGGATGGTGATTCAGCTAAGGAAGATGAATGTTTTCTGGACAATTACATTCCGAAAACAAAATCCAAAAACAACTTAGGTGATGAACCGGGTTTTGTGATGTACAAGATGGATGGATCTGATAAGTTGTATTCGGATTCTGATTTTCCTCTGGAGAATGTAAATGCTTCAAAATTGACAAATGTGTGAAATCGATTTGTCTGAAGTAAAGAGTTTAAAACAAACAAAAAGGCAAATGAATTTTGAGAAAGATAAAGCTTACTACAAGAAACTTGTTGTTCCACCACGTTTTTATAACAACAATCGAAACAATTGGTTGGGTGGATATCAGGGAGGTAAGAACTATCAAAGAAAGAATTTTCAGAACAAGAAATTTACTGAGAAGAAAGTGTTTGTGAACAGTTCAAGTTCACTTTCTGATGAAGAGAAAAAGATTTTTTCAAAGTCAAATGAAGAGTTCTTTGAGGAAAGAGTCTCACAACCTCAGTCTGAAGGCACAAGTCGAATAGTTGATACTCGTACATGTTTTAGATGCAACAAAGTTGGTCACATTGCAAGAAATTGCACCAACTCCAAGTCTAAGACTGAAGTTGTTGAGAATCGAAAGAGAAAGGTTGATGCAAAAGGAAAAGCTCCAATGGTTGTTGAGAAAATTTTGAAAAATGAGAAAAAAAAAGTCAAAATTGAACCTGTTAAGAATGTGGTAACTAAAAATGACAAATTTTACAAAAGGGTTGCTTCATCTCAACAAACATGGAAGCCAAAAGTTGTTGAAAAACCAAAGGTTTCAGAGACGGAAAAACAATCGTCTTCTATCACACCGGTAAAGATGAATGTTCCTTTGGATTATTATGAAAAATTGGAGAAACAATCTTCTACTCAACCAGAGAAGAAGAATGTTCAAAAGAAAAATCAACCAACCTGTCAACTTAAGATAGATGAGTTTTTCTTATACAAAAAGATTGAGGTTGGATCAGATGAAAGTTTAAAAATGAATGATAAAAATTTTTCCGCCACTTTACACTGCTAAAACTCACATTAAAGTCCAGTTACCTGAGTCGAAAGAGGCTTGGGTAGCATCAAAATCTCACTAAAAATTTTGGACTTGCCGGAGCTTCCTAGTTGGTAATTGTGAAGCATGAATCGGCATCTTTATTGAAATGTGTTTTTAAAATCAATTTGTGATATGTGCAGGAACTTCCAAGAGCTATTTCACGATGGATTATGGATAGTGGAGCGTCTCGACATATGACAGGGAAGACTGCATTGTTGTATGATGTTAGAAATTTCAATGGAGGTTATGTGGGATTCGCAGGAAACCATGGTGGTAGAATTGTTGGTGAAGGAACGTTATCCAATGGGATCATTACGTTTGAGAGAGTTAACTACATTGCTGAGCTGGAGAATAATCTGCTGAGTATCTCACAGATTTGTGACAGGATGTATACCACTCACTTCACAGATAAAGAATGTTTGATCTTGAAGCCAGGATTTGTTATCCCTGAAGAATGGATTATCATGAGGGCACCAAGAGTGAATGATATGTACGTGTTGGACATGAGTGTAGCTACTACAACCACGGGTTAAGCTCACTGTTTTATGTCTAGAGCAACGGAGAAAGAATCAAGATTGTGGCACTGAAGGATGGGTCATATACATCTTAGAAAAATGAATCACTTGGTACACAATGATTTAGTTCTGGGTGTTCACATTAAAGATTTTCATCTGGAAGGGGAGTGCATTAGTTGCATTAAAGGCAAGCAAAAGAAGAAATCACACCCTAAAAAGCAAGTTAATTCAGTTTCCAGACCGTTAGAGAGACTACATATGGATCTGTTTGGTCCAGTAAACGTCAAAAGTATTACAGGGGATCTCTACTGTCTTGTGGTTACTGATGATTATTCCAGATTTTCGTGGGTATCATTCTTGAAGTCGAAAGATGAGACATTTGATAGTTTGATGGCGTTGTTTAGAAAGATTGAAAATCTATACCAAAGGCGTATCAAAATAATTAGAAGTGATAATGGTACTGAATTCAAGAACAACAAGATGGAAGAATATTGTGATGAAAGAGGTATATTGCATGAGTTTAGTGCTCCGTACACTCCGCAGCAGAACGTAAAAACTGGACGCTAATCGAAACGGCCAGAACAATGCTTGCTGATTCAAAGCTACAGATAAATTTTTGGGCAGAAGCAGTTTCCGCCGCATGCTATACGCTCAACAGAGTTCTCACTGTCAAGAAAATCAATAAAACACGCTTTGAGTTGATCAATAACCGCAAACCGAATCTGAAGTATCTTGAACCGTTTGGGTCACCCTGTACTGTTCTAGAGCCTTTTGGAAAGTTTGGTCCGAAGAGTATTAAAGGGATATTCATAGGTTATGCAAGTCCATTACGACGAGTCTTCGTTCCAAGTTTGAAGCGGATTATTGAAGCTCCAAATGTTGAATGTCAAGGTTATACAATGCCGCCGCAGAATCCTGGAGATTCATGGCGTTATCATTACGACAAGTTGTGGGATTCGTTTGACATGATGGAAGAACAAGAAGAAGAAGAAGATTTCTTTGATGAGTTGGATATTTTGCGAGAATATTAATCATCGCAGGAAAGGTTCCCAGCTGAGTATTCAAGAAGACCACGACAAAATTCAAACGATGATGAAGCAGGTCCAAGCAATGCTGGAGAACAGGATGATATCCAACAAAATGAAGTTGCTCAAGATAATCAGACAGAACAGAATGATAATCAAGAATCTGAGAACATGCCAGTATTTGATCGTGGTGATTCAGATTCTGAGGGGGAGCAAATTCATATTTCAAGTCAAACAAACCCAGTCAGTGAACAAGGTGCAAATCAGAATGTTACTAATCTGGAAGGCGATGTAGATGTTCCAGGAGAAGTGATGCCACGAACTCTTTCATACCATCCAGAGGAATTGATCATTGGAGAATTGCAAACAGGCATCCGCACTCGAAGACAGCTTGATCAAGGGCTTACATGTTTTTATACAAAAGTTGCTCCTTTACAAACTGAATTCTCATTGAGTTGTTTTATTTCGCAGATTGAGCCAAGGACTTACAAAGAGGCGCTTACTGAAGATTCTTGGGTCAATGCGATGCAGGAGGAACTGAGCCAATTCGAGAAGTTAGGTGTGTGGAAGTTAGTGAATTTGCCTGATGGTCAGAGGAAGATAAACACCAAATGGGTGTTCAAGTGTAAGAGAGACGATAGAGGAGTTGTTGTTCGTAACAAAGCTCAACTCGTAGTCCAGGGTTTCAGTCAGCAAGAGGGTATAGATTTTACTGAAGTATATGCTCCGGTTGCTAGACTAGAAGCGATCAGAATCTTCCAAGCATTTGCGTCTTGGAAAAATTTCAAAGTATATCAGTTAGATGTTAAATCGGCTTTTCTTTATGGGAAGGTAAAAGAGGAGGTATATGTCAGTCAGCCACCGGGCTTCACCGATCCAAACCACAAAGACAAGGTCTACTTGCTAGACAAAGCGCTGTATGGTTTACACCAGGCTCCGAGAGCTTGGTACGAGACATTGTCTCAACACCTACTAGCCAATAGCTTTATCCGTGGAAAAGTGGATGCTACTCTCTTCACCAAAGAGGTCGATGGTCATCTTCTGATTGTTCAAATATACGTGGACGACATCATATTTGGGTCAACAAATGAAAATTTATGCAAAGATTTTGAAAAAGTTATGAAGCAGAAATTCAAAATGTCGTCAATGGGTGAGATGAAATTATTTTTGGGACTGCAGGTTGATCAACTATCCAAAGGAATTTTCATACATCAAACGAAGTATGTTCATGATATCTTGGAGAAATTCGGGATGTCAGGTTCTACTCCAGCTTCCACCCCATTAGCAACGAATCATGGGATAAACCCTGATCTAACCGGAGAGAAGGTAGATGAAACAATGTATCGTTCCATGATCGGATCGCTGATGTATTTGACAGCTTCAAGACCCGATATTATGTACCCAACCTGCCTCGCAGCAAGATTTCAATCTAACCCGAGAGCTTCGCATATGGTAATTGTGAAAAGGATATTACGCTACCTGAAAGGAACACCATCATTGGGGTTGTGGTATCCAAGAGAAGGCGATTTCACGCTCGAAGGGTATTCCGATTCCGATTTCGGATGCTGCAAAGTTAATGCTAAATCAACAACAGCAGGGTGTCAGTTTTTCGGATCACGATTGGTCACCTGGCAATGCAAAAAGCAAACCTCTGTGGCTTTATCCACATGTGAAGCGGAGTATGTATCTGCTAGCAGCTGCTGCTCACAGATCTTGTGGATCCAGCAACAGATGCGCGACTACGGTTTGCAATTTCTAACCACTCCTATCTTTGTTGATAATGAGGCAGCGATTAACATTATGAAAAATCCTGTTCATCACGCTAAAACCAAACACATTGAAATTCGTCATCACTTCATTCGCGATTGTTTCAAGAAGAAGTTGATACGAATTGAGAAAATCCACACTGATGAACAAAAAGCTGATTTGCATACCAAAGCATTTGACAAAACACGTTTTCAATATTTGCTAAAACTGAATGGTATGAAGCTTTTATCGGTGTTGGAGGAGATTCTTGGCTTTGATGAAGGAGACATTGTAGATGATGTTGAGAAGCAATCTGCAATGGTTTGTCTATTTTTTACTTGTTTTGGTATTTAGGGGGAGAGTATAGGATAATATTTTCAGAAAATACAAAAACAATAAAAAATGACAAAAATACAAAAACATGAGATATTTTCAAAATCCAAAAACAATAGAAAACAAGAAAAGAGCTTGTATAAAAAGGGAAAATGATAGTACATCGGCTTGACAGTTACAGTATGCTAAAGAAATGGAATGTTTAAATGCGTTAAACAGTCTCGCTGATGATGTGTCGATAGGTTTTTACACATTTAGTAGGTTTGTTCGGGATATAAACTTAAATCTTTACTTACTTATTTCGTGGGGAACACTACTTGGATATATAGGTAACCCCTGAAATCTTGTTTGAAAGATTCCTTTTTCTGATATACTAGGTTTTTATACTCAGTGATATCTGGGGTATTATTCCGGGACTTCTGCTGAATGGAAGTTCTGACCTAGTCCTCGAATAATACTTTCCGCAATGCTTGAAATATAGCATCACCCTCAGCATAAATGATAAGACAATAAAATTGCTAATCAATGTTGTTGTAACAAAAGATCCTCTAAAGGGGACACACCCAAGTCGATTCGTGATCTCTCTGCTGAACGGTAGTTCTGACCTAAGCTCTCACGGTTTCGTACGTTACTTAAATTATTCCCCTACAGATATCATTTGTGGTATACTCACCTGTAAGACTGAATATTGGGATCTGGATACGGGAGTATATTCAAGAGGTGGGACACACGTATAAGTTTAAGTTTATAAAACACTAAATCCGTATCCTAGACAGATTGAAAATTGTGTGAAAATTTAAAGTGGATCAGTATATCGACAATCTAAGCGAATTGTTTAATTCTGAATATGTAATTGAAGCTTAACGGTACTTGTGACTTGTCGAATAGCTGATATGATTCCCTAACACGCTCATCAAAAATATGTTTGTAAATAGTTTACTTTTACTGCATTTTAGTTCTGTATTTCATTTCTAGTATAGAAACTTTATTAAAAATCCAAAAAGATTTTTCATTTCTGCTTTATTTTTGACAAACCAAAGTGGAGAGTTGATCTTCGAATTCGAAAGCTGAAAGCAGATGCAGGAAGTTTCTGGACTGGGTGATGAGTTTGGAGCTAAACATGATAAGTTTGAGAAATTTGGAAAGTTAAAGCAAGTTCATTAACTTGAAACTTGTAAAATTTCAGAAAAACAAATTGAACTAAATGTCAGTGTGATTTATCTCTGATCAACCAAGGTCATTAAGTTGGACTTGGTAGATAAATTGAGTAATCAGGGTCATTAACTTGGACCTGAATATTTAAGTGGATGTCTAACACTGAAGGTTAAATGGTAAGTATGGATTGATACTGTTATTGTCATATATCTTATATTTAGGTAGAGTATATGCAGGTAACAGGAATCCCCATGGTATTGAAATATCAAAGATTGAACCAGAATTTGAGCCCTAGCTTATCGAGAGGGGGAGTCTGTGAAAGAAGGAGCCAGAATTCTGGATCAACACTCAAAAGGGGAGATTGAAGATTAAAGTTTGGAGATAAAGATTGAAGAGAGTTTTTACAATGACAAATTTGGAAAGAGACTAAGACTAAAGACTTGACGTTGAAGACTTCGTCAACATCCAAGGGGGAGTCTGTTGGTGCACTGAATGTCTGCTGACTACGTCTTAATCAAGTCTTAGGTCTAGATAGGTTGAAATTAGGGTTTGTATATGTTAATAGGGTAGTTCGCTTGAAATGACAACATGTCATGTTCAAGCGAAACCAACAATATGCTAGTTCGCTTGAACAAGCATGGTGCTCATTCAAGCGAAACCAACAACATGTCAGTTCGCTTGAACAGACATGGTACACATTCAAGCGAACCAGCCAAGCCTATATATAGGTGTTGTGTTGTGTCATTTGAAGCGGACATATGTGTGTGTGTGAGTCGAGGTGCTGCCAAAATTTCATCATAAATACGTGTAAAGACTCAGGAAATCAGTAATAGAGAAGAATTGAAAAGGAAACAAGCTGTGTGACTTTGTTTACTTTGATTCCGCCTTAGTAAATGAAGATGAACTGCCTTAACTGACTGTTTAGGGTCACAAACTCGATCCAACAGAGTGTTTTGAGAAGAGCCGAAAAGTTTAAACAAATTACGGGAAGAGATGATTTCCATGATGCAAATGTTTCTACTTTAGGTTTTGATAAATCTAAAGTTACTTGTTTTCGTTGCAGGAAAAAAGGACACTTCAAGAGAGAGTGCACAAATCGCGAAGCAAGTGGAGCTCAAAATCCGTTCAACAACAATGATTACTATCGGAAAGCAATTTATCATCAAGTTGCTCAACAATCACATCAACAAGAACCACAAACTGCACATGCTAGGAAAGCAATCGAGGAGTCATCAAAGAGAGCTTGTATGGTGAATCAAGATGATAAAAAATCAACAAAAGGATTCAGTTGGGACAAATATGTTTTAGCTGACAGTAAAGCATGTCTGATAAACTAAGATGATGAAAAATTACCAGAAGGGTTTAGCTGGGTAAATTTCAGTTGGGATGATTATGATCCAAACAAAACTTCAAATCACAAAGCTTTCGTTGCTCTAGTTGCTGAAGACAGTGATAATGATGATGATTATTATGCAAGAAGAATGGAAGCTCATTTAAAAATGCTAGAAGAGAGTGACAGTGATGATGAAAAAGCTAAAAAGAAAAAGAAGAAAGCTAAAAAACCCGTCAGCAGTGATGATGAAGAAGTCCGAGTGATAAGGAAAAAGGTGAAAAACATTCCAGAGTTCAAAGTTGAAGTAGAAGCTAATGCACAAAAGGTTCCTGTGAAATGTGAAAACTGTGAAGCAGTGAAGAAGCAGAACAATACATTGATTCATAACATGAACAGATTGAAGGAATCTTATGATGTTCTGAACAAAGCAATGAATCAATACAATCAATCCAGCAGTGAACAAGCAACAGCCATGAAGACACTTCAAGGAGCTTTCATGACAAAACAGAAAGTCGTCAACAATTACATTGAGAAGTGTGCTGTGTTGGAACAAAAACTGGAAACACAGAGGATTGAAACAGAAAGAGTAAATCGTTTGTTAAAAAGTTACTCATGTACTTCTTACGTTATTGACAGGATTTATCCAACAGTGGAAGGCATGTAGGCATTTGACAAAGAGGAAGTATCTGAGGAAAAGATTTCTAAAAAGAAGAAGGATACTGAAGTGAAAGATTCTGGTAAGAAACAAGGTTTCAGTTACAACCAGTGTCCACCTCCGCTTGAAAATGGATATTCTCCACGAAATCCAAATTCAGAAAGAGTCAAAAAGGCAACCAACTTACAATGGGAATCTGAGCCATCAGATAATTTGCCAGATAGTATTGATGTCACTTTTACGTCATCTGACACTGATCATGAGTCCGAATTAATAAAGAAAGTGGTCGATAAGGTGTTGGATAAAGATGAATCCGAGGAATCAAAGTCAGAGTCAAAGTCTGGGTCTGAAAGTTCAAGTTCAACTGACAACAGTCCAAAATCTTCGGTTAAAAGAGTTTACAATAAAGAATTCTTGTTATCAAAATCTAATTTGAATGACGAAACATTCAAAGTGTTATATACTTTGAATGATTCTGACAAAATATATTTTGATGAAGAATTTCCAATAAGAGGTGTTAAAACTGAAATGATTAAAAAGGTTTTCAAATTAACAGAAATTAATATTTCTGAAATAAAAGATGTAAATCTTTCTGAAAAAACTAAACTTTACACCTCAAGAGTTCAACAAAGGTTAAATAAGAAAAAGGGTTACGGTTCTGGTTCTGGTTTTCAAAAGAAACCAAACCATAATGGTAATTTCAAAAGAAAGGGATTAGGATTTATTCCACCGAAAAATTATAAAAATGAGAAAATTTATAAACCAAAAACTGTGTTTGTCTCAGGAACATCATCTGAAGAAGAAAAGGAGCAATTGTTCAGAAAGCAAACAAACAAAGAATTCCTTGCTAAGAATCAAGAGGAAATGAAGAAGGAAGTTACTCAGAAGACGGAAACAAGAACCTGTTTTCAGTGCAAAACATTTGGTCATATTGCCAGGAATTGTCCAAAGGCAATCCAAACAAAACAGGGAGTTTCTGATAAATTGAAAGGAAAGATAGTTGAAAATGAACCACCAACGAGACCGTTCAGAGTTTTAAAAAATTCAAAGTTTGAAGTTGGTGAATGTTCAAAAAGGTTTTATAAAAGAAAAGCTAATCTTGACAACCAAAAATGGGTTATTAAGAAATCTGATGATAGTTCTAGCAATGATTCTGATTCGTCAAAATCAGATGAGCTATTTTATGGCGATGAATCTGATTCCACAAAGTCAGAGGAGCCACAAGCTGAGTTAAAATTGGAAACATCAGTTCCGCCAATGGATGATGTCAATTTTCCACCATTGCGGGCTGAGAATTTTAAACAAAAAGTTGGAAAATTTGAGATTTCAAATCAATTCTTTTCTGAAAAGAAAGAATTTGATGTTGAAAAAGCCTTTAACCCCACAGTTCAAATTATTTTTGGAAAAATGATTGATGGGAAGGTCAAAGGGGTAAAGGAATTCTATGAGAAGAAAATGAAGAAACCAGGTAAAGTTGGGTCATCCCAGGTTTGTGACTGGGATGGAACCTATTATGATGAATAAAAATCTGGACTTGCCAGAGCTCCTAGGTTGGTAAGAATGGAGCAGGAATCGGCATCTTTCTTGAGAAATTCACTTCGGTGATATTTCGATTTACAAGTGGTAAATCAGGGACATTAATTTGTACTTGATTTTCTACAAGTGATATTTGATGTTTGAACGTAAAACTGTTATATTTTCAAAAGGTTAAAGACAAAAGAACAGTGTGATGAGATCTCCTAACCTACAAGTGGTTTTATGAAATCAACAAAACTTATTTTCTGGAAAAACCATTTGATTAAAACAAACTTAAGTGTTTTGAAATCATAATGGGAAAATAGTTTGTTGTAAGGGGGAGTTCTGATTGTTTATGCCAAGTGGATGGCGAAGTGAAGCGATTCGATATCGGTTGTCACTTTATTTGTATAGTTCGTTTTCAAATTTCCTTTAAATGATTTTGCATTTTAGGGGGAGTAAGAAATTTCAGAAAATCCAAAAACATTAGAAAATTTGAAAAAGTAAAAAACATGATAAAATGAAAAATGAGTTTTGTTGTCAAAAAGAGGAAATGATAGTACATCAGTGGACGATCACAGCATGCTAAAGAATTGGAAAGAAAAATGTGATAAACGGTCTCACTGATGATGTGCCAGTAGATTTTTACACATTTAGTAGATTGTGACGAGATATAAACCTAAATTTCAAACTTGCTTATCTCGTGGGGAACATCTCTCGGATATATGGGTAACCCCCGAAATCTTGTTTGAAAGGTCCCTCTTTCTGAGATACTAGGTCTTTATGCTCAGTGATATCTGGGGTATTATCCCGGGACTTCTGATTTTGCGGAAGCAATGGCCTAGTCCTCATATAATACTTTACGCTTGCTTGAAATATAGCCCACCCTCAGTACAAAAAATGATGAAACATTAAAAAATGCTAATCATGTGCTGTTGAAGAAAAGATTCTCTAAAGGGAACACACCAAAAGTCGAAGCCGTCATCTCTCTGATTTTACGGAAGCAATAGCCTGAGCTCTCACGGCCCTCGCAATTTAACCCCTTACAGATATCATCTAGGTATACTCACCCATAAGACTGAATATTGGGATCTGGATACAGGAGTATATTCTGAGGTAGGACACGCGAATAAGTTTAAGTCCTTAAAATACTAATCTCGTATCTCGAAACAGTTGAACTTTGTGTGAAAATTTAAGTGGATCAGTATACTGACAATCTAAGTGAATCGTTTAGAACTTAAAATATTTAAAGCTTAACGGTGTTTGTGATATGTCTCAAAAACTGATATGATCTTCTTACACAAACTCACAAATTTTTTTTTTGTAAATATTTCTTTACTGTATTTCATTTTAAAAAATCCAAAAAGATTTTCGGAGTGTTTTACCATAAATTTTGAAAAAATCAAAAAGATTTTCGACAACTGATGTTGGAGAGCTGATTTTCAAAATTCCAAGTGCTAGACATGATGAACAAATGGTTTGGGAAAGTGTGTTTTTGAAAAGAAAAATGGTATTTCTTCAAGTGGTTCATCAGAGTTTAACATTGTAAAATCATTTTTTTGAATATCTTATCCACAAGTGGTTCATCAGAAACGTTTTATATGTTAAATCATTTTTGAGATTAATATCTACAAGTGGTAATTTCTAAATTTGTCAAATGTTAAAATTGTGAAATTTATTGTGAGGTAGAGTTTGTGCAGGTAGACCAGATTACGATTCTGGAACTGCTAATGCTGATGAACTTAAGGAATCAAGAGATCTGATCAAGAGAATTAGAAGACTGAAGAACCAGATTGCAATTCTGGAATTGAAGATTAGATCAACATTCGAGGTCGAGATAAGTTGATAAAGAGAAGAGAGATGGAGAATACTTACATTGTTGGATACTTCGGAAGAGAGGTCGACAAGACTGATAAAGACTGAAGATGTGAAGACTCGACACCGAAGACTTCGTCAACATCCGAGGGAGAGTCTGTTGGTGCATCCGTCTGTCGAATTCGTCTTGTATAGAGTCTTGTATTGAAATAGATAGTTTAGGGCACGCAAAACGAGAAAACATGTTAAAAGGCTGATTTCACTTGAAATTGTCAACAGCCATTTCAAACGAAATCACATGGCTAATTTCGCATGAAATGGTGATTTCGTGTGAAGTGATTTCGCTTGAGCATGTTCAAGCGAAATCACCTTGTCTATATATAGGTGTTGCCTGATTTCATTTGGAAGAGTTCTGAGATTCCGGATAGAGAGCCGAAGTGCTGCCGAAGTGTCTACTCGTTGTAAACTTTTGTCAAATCAATCAATAGACAGTTTAAAGTGTATATCTAGCTGAATTGAACTTGATACGTCTGTTTCCGCCTTTCGTATAGAGCAAAAACTCTTTTGATCGACTCATTCGGGTCAGAAAACGATCCTACAGAACCCTTATGGGTCAGTCGCGGCCCGCGATAAGCAAATTCTTTTTTTAACTCTTTTAGTTTCAGATTTGAATTTTGTCAGTATGGGTTCGGATTGTTGTGGATTATTTTGAGAGTTATTACATTCTCCACACCTTGTTTTAAATCTCGTCCTCGTGATTCACTGAAACAAGTATGGGTATTTTCTCCTCCTTTCTGATTCTAACTCCCAAGTGTATTCTGGTCCTCTTTTTGAATCCCAGTTTACTTTGACCAGAACTAATCTCTTGTGCTTGAGATTCTTGATTTTCCTATCTTCAATTTGTAGAGTCTTCTAAAAAAAATTCAGTTTCTCATTTACCTCTATGTCTTGAAGGGGTACAATCAACGATTCATCAGCTAAACATTTCTTTAGGTTACATACATGAAATACATCATGTACACCCGCCATTTCTTCAGGTAATTGTAGCTGATAAGCTACTGGGCCAATTCGCTTGAGAATTTTAAACGGTCCAACATACATGAGGCTTAACTTTCCTTTCTTACAAAATCTAACGATTCCTTTCCAAGGTGAAATTTTTAGTAACACTTTGTCTCCAACTTTAAATTTTAATGGCTTTCGTCGATTATCTGCATAACTCTTTTGACGATCTCGGGCTGTTTTCAGTCTTTCCCTGAATTGAATTATTTTGTCAATCGTTTCTTGTACAATTTTAGGTCCTGACAATTGCTTTTCTCCTATTTCGGCCCAACACACAGGGGTTATGCATTTTCGTCCTTAGAGTGCTTCAAATGGGGCAAAATTAATGCTTGTATGATAACTATTGTTAAAAGAAAATTATATTAGTGACAAGTGATCGTCCTAATTTCCTCCAAAATCTATTACACAGGCTCTGAGCATGTCTTCCAAAGTCTAAGTTGTCCTTTTACTTTGTCCATCTGTTTAAGGGTGATAAGCTGTATTTAAATTTAGTCGGGTTCCCATGGCTTTTTGAAAACTTGCCTAAAAATGATAAGTAAAACAACTATTTCTGTCGGACACAATGGATAACGGGACTCCATGTAATGAGACTATTTCATCCACATATGGTTTAGCTAAACGTTCCATACCGAAGGTTTCCTTCATTGGTAAGAAATGTGTAGATTTAGTCAATCTATCCACAATCACCCTGATTATGTCATTACCTTTTCGTGGTTTGGGTATTTTAATAACAAAATCCATTGTTATCAATTCCCATTTCCAAACTGGCATCTCCAATTGGTGAAGTAAACCCGAAGGTTTCTGATGTTCAGCTTTAACTTGTGAACAAGTTAAACATTTAGAAACATAACTTGCTATGTCCTTTTTCATTCCTATCCACCAGAAATTTTTCTTCAGACCTTGATACATCTTGTTACTTAAGGGTCGCTCGTGGCCCGCGAGGAGGTCATGCTAGAGCATAGGTGGCATGACTCAGTGGGCTAGGCTTGACACGTGGCCTACACTTGTCTCTAGCATATCTCAGTCCTCTCGCGCCCCGCGGAGAACCCTTATGGGTCTGTCGCGACCCGCGAGAAGCAATTTTTTTAACTCTTTTCATTTCAAATTTGAATTTTGTCAGTGTGGGTTCGGATTGTTGTGGGATTATTTTTTGAGTTGTTACAATAGAAGAAGAAGAAGAAGATGACGCTAACGCTTATTTGAGTTCTAAAACTAATTAAGATGTTCACCTCTTTACTTAAAAGGAAATAAATGTGATGTTTGTCATTAGTTGATCTTAGTGTAATTTAATAAGTAGGAAAAAAGTATCGATTTTTAATGAAGTTTACGTTATAAAAGATATCCTATGTATGAAATATATCAATTTTCCATGGTAATTATGATATTTTGTCATCCGAATCTCAGATCTTAAGTACCAATAGGAGGGAACCCGCTTAGTTGCAAAAATCAGATTTCCTCTCTCCCTGCAACAATAATGTACGGCTTGCTAAAAGATCCATACTATCATCACCTTGTTGCTTGTGGTATTGACCTTTTTTTTTATTTTTTTTTCAAAATGTCATTGGGTCTTATGGTAGTTATTACAAGTAACTAACTAAGTTAATGTTGGTTATTAGGTCACAAAGTTAAACCGATGGGCAAACAATGGTTGGCGAGGCTTAGTTGAAGCTCTGCAGCAGCAGATTCTTAAATCCACTTAAGATCCTTTTGGGTTGTAAGTAAATGGTATAAACATCTTAAATGTTTTGGTGTATTATCACTTCTGACTTTTAGTTATGTATGGTATGGACAAAATTACTAGGTTTGAAGGTGACAGTTTATGTTTCATATTCCATCATGCTTTTCATGTTAGTGCAAATATGTTAATGCCGATGCCCTTACTTTTGTATTTCGATCTTCCCTCACTGTCAAGAGGGTTGGTTTTTTAAATAAAACTTAGTGAGGGCCCCTAATTCTCCTAATTCTAGCTTGTAGAGAGAACAACCTTGCACACAATCATGACTTCTAACTAGTTGAGAGTTGATATGATATGACATGTAATTAAATTCGTAAGTTATCAATTCAAAAAATTGTTGATCAGTTATGTTTAAACATAATGGAAAACATGTAAATAATACCTGATACAACAGACATGCCAGCAGAGAATCCAGACAGAGATGCACATCCATTTAGTTTGACATGATTGTTAACTTGATCTGGTTCCTCTTTAGGGTGTAAAGTTATGATGGTGATGAGCCGAATCAAAGGGGAATTAGGATTGATTATGGAGAGAGAGAGAGAGAGAGAGAGATGGGGACGAATTTTGGTGAAGTTATGGTAGTCCAGGTTGTGTAACCTTTTTCCTCTCTAATAATCTCCTTATATATATACACCCAAGAAGAAACATAATTAGTTAATAAGGGTAATATGGTCCATCAATAATTACCAACTAATTATATAATAGGTTGTTAATATTTTGATCTATATAATATAAATGATTATATGGCTACAAGAATAAATATTACAATAATAATATATTTAATCTTACATTCTCCCACTTAGCGATTAATCATTTATCATGAGTATTAGATAAGCCTGATCAGGAGTTAACACTCATTTTAGCTTTAAACCAAGAATCGTAGCAGAAAAATACAATCGTTGAATCATTATGCGACTCAGGACCCCCATTAGTCATACTACAGCCTCAATTTCAAACCTAACAGTTATGATCAAAATGCGCATAAGCCCTTTGTTTGATTTGTATTTATATTTGTCTATATGTCATTATATCGGCCGAATATATGTTAGAGACATACAAAAACAAACTGATGAGGAAAATTAATTAATAGTTAGTCATTCATAGTACGATATGCAGTTGCGCACGACCATCAATTAAAACCCATCTCTTTTATTAATAAGACTTATGAGTAATAGCCCTTCAGTTATAGGATCCTTAAGCATATCATGAATGTTTTCGATATAAAAATTTAGTTTCCTCAATTTGTTCAAAACGAATAACTAATTGCGCATCAAAATTTAATGCAGCACCTCTCGAACTGTTACTGTTCAAGGGGACATGGTAGCTGACTTTATCACAATAAGTCTTCAGTATAATTTATATGGAGTTAATAAACTTATGAGTACACTGATAAATTTCCAACAACATTTAGTGATCGACAATACATTATGTCGTTATAACTTAGGTTGTTGATATCAGTCCATTATGACTCATCCATGAGATAGGATTTTGTCTACTGACATAAGAATATACACGAAATTACATTTTGTCATCTTTGAATATTACAAAGTTAGAGTAATCAATTGGTTTGAGTTCTCACTTCTTCTTTAAATTATAGCCTCTCGTTTCTTTTAAAGATAATACTCTATTAAATGCTTCACATTAATCTAGACAAATCTAGTGTGTTACAATGTGAGTAATATCTAAACAAGTATAGACTTGAACATACACAAGGCTTCTAATTAATGAAGCGTAAGGAAATATTATCCTATTATCCTCTAAAGGAGAGCAATATTGTTTGTTACATGTGTAAGGACCCATTTAAGGTTAAACTTATGGAACGAAACTAATGTCTCATTGGGTCTATCTCGGTATGTTGTGATATCTATCACGTAAGAGATATCTCTAAGATCTATTATATCAAAGTTTGTGTTAACAATGCTTTGACTTATGTAACATATACTTGTCAAAAGAATATCATCTATATAGATAAGTTTATTTTAGTTGCTCCCACTCATCTTGAGGTAGGTACATTAATGTCACGGCCCCCGACCCGGTTTGACCCGTTTCAGGAGCCGCGGGACAGAAATCCCGTGG
Source organism: Helianthus tuberosus (assembly GCA_030545235.1). Lineage (NCBI taxonomy): Eukaryota > Viridiplantae > Streptophyta > Magnoliopsida > Asterales > Asteraceae > Helianthus > Helianthus tuberosus. Next base: position 67,837,057 of record CM060388.1, read on the forward strand.
TATTTATTTAATTGAGTTTAACAGCGGAAGTTTAACATCAGGATCGTTTAAAGCTAAATTTTCCCGATTTATTTTATTTCATAATTCAGGATAAAACCCCGATAATTTACAATATTATGTTTTTACTATGAAATCGTGATATTACAAAACTTATTTCTTTATTTTATAATGAGCCACTATCTTAAGCTTGAAATGCTCCTCAGCACTTTTCCTGAATTACAACAGATCACCTGAAACATGTTTGAAAAAGGTTTTGTCAGCGGAAAATACTGAGTGAATCATTCTATTTACTAAAATGACACATTTGTTATAATTTACAGTATTAAGAGCGATTACAATGTTTCTATTATCAAACCAACTACCCACGGTATTTGTCACTCGACCGAATCTGTGACTATGGTCATATCCCCCAATTGGCTGCCCCAATGGTGACGATTATCAAGTAATGTATACAAAACCCCACATACCGGCTGTAACTTGGTGATTACAAAGACTTAATCCCCGTAATTATAACTTTGAAAATAAACATGATTTGGAAAGTAATTTGATAAAAAGAGAATGACTCACATTGCTGATTTAATACGGACAGAGTCTAGTTTATGAATTAGCCTGGTTAACCTAATTTAGATAACAATGCACACAAAACTGGGTTAGTAATCAATACAGCATTTACGATAACTCACGAGATCAACCATCACAACGAGTGACAAAGTGCTATGCTTAACATCTGTCGAATTAACGACTAATGACAAAGCATCACCCTAATGTGGGAAGCACTTAAACACCTGTTGAGTACATTGATCGATCGGAAAATGAATCGTAGCAGCAATCGTGCTAATACCCTGTTTTGCGGCGTCGATTTGTGAACTGTGGGTGTTTTGGTAGTAATTCGAACGTAACTCGCAGTGTATAGTGAATTTTTACGTCGTTTTTCTTTCAGAATTCAAGTCCCACTGTCCTCTATTTATAGGTAAAATTTGACCCTGAGGCGGCCCGCGTGAGAATTAAGCTAACCTGAGGCGGGCCGCGTGAGACCTATTTTTAGGCATAGGGTTGCCACGGTTGGGACTAGCCTTGCTGAGTTGATAGTTTTCGTAAATTCCTTTCTGCCAACGTTTTAAGTGGATAATCGTTAATAGGGTTTAACCCCCCCTGAGTTTTAGGGGCCCTAATCCTGATTCTGAAAATTATGAAAATTTTAGGGTTTGTTCAGAATCACTTGGGTGTCTCAATTAGGGTTTCCTATTGGACAATTAAAATACTAAATAGTACTTTTTGATAAGAGTTGTTACATTCTCCCTACCTTAATAAAAATCTCGTCCTCGAGATTTACTGGAATAAGTGAGGATACTTTCGCTTCATTTCTGATTCTAATTCCCAAGTGTATTCAGGTCCTCTCCTTGAATCCCACTTTACTTTAACTAACACTAGTCGTTTGTGCTTGAGAAACTTCACTTTTCTGTCTTCTATCTGAAGAGGTTTCTCCACAAATTTTAACTTTTCGTTTACCTCTATGTCTTGAAGAGGTACTACCAGAGATTCATCTGCTAAACATTTCCTGAGATTGGATACATGAAATACATTATGTACTCCAGTTAATTCTTCTGGTAGTTGTAAACGATAAGCTACTGGTCCTATGCGTTGGATCACTGGAAATGGTCCTACGTATCTTGGACTTAGCTTTCCTTTCTTACCGAATCTAACAACTCCTTTCCAAGGAGAAACTTTCAACAGTACTCTGTCTCCAACTTGGAATTCTAATGGCTTGCTTCTATTGTCTGCATAACTTTTCTGGCGATCTCTAGCCATCTTCAATCTTTCTTTGATTTGGGTGATCTTATCAGTCATTTCTTGCACTATTTCAGGACCTGATAATTGACTTTCTCCTATTTCTGCCCAACAAACTGGAGTTCTACACTTTCTTCCATATAATGCTTCAAATGGAGCAGTATCAATGCTTGAGTGATAACTATTGTTATAGGAGAATTCAATTAATGGTAAATGATCATCCCAACTTCCACCAAAGTCTATTACACATGCTCGGAGCATGTCTTCTAGAGTTTGGATTGTCCTTTCACTTTGTCCGTCTGTTTGGGGATGATATGCAGTGCTTAGGTTTAGTCGAGTTCCCATAGCTTGCTGGAAACTTTTCCAGAAATGGGAAGTAAAACGACTATCCCTATCCGAAACAATGGAGAGTGGAACTCCATGTAAGGATACAACTTCATCTACATACAATTTAGCCAGTCTTTCCATGCGAAAGGTTTCTTTCATTGGTAAAAAGTGAGCTGATTTGGTTAATCGATCCACAATTACCCAAATCGCATCATTACCTTTTCTGGTTTTGGGTAACTTAGTAACAAAATCCATTGTTATAAGTTCTCATTTCCATACTGGCATTTCTAATTGTTGTAGTAATCCTGAAGGTTTCTGATGTTCTGCCTTAACTTGTGAACAAGTAAGACATTTAGAAACATAGCTGGCTATGTCCTTTTTCATTCCTATCCACCAAAAGTTCTTTCTTAAATCTTGGTACATTTTGTTGTTTCCTGGATGCATAGTGTACCTAGATTTATGAGCTTCTTCTAAAATCTTAGGTCTTAAGTCTCCCTGCTTAGGTACCCAAATTCTATTTTTGTGGAATCTCCAAATTCCATCTGCTCCTTCTTCTAATTCCTTAATTCGTCCTTTCATTCCTTCAGCATCATCCTTGATTGCTGTAGTTTGAACATTCTTCAATTGATCCATTAAATCTATTTGTAGATTTAATCTGAGAGCACGAACCCGTCGTTGTTTCTCATAATACTTACGACTTAAGGCATCTGCAACTACATTTGCCTTTCCTTCATGATATTGAATATCACAGTCGTAGTCGCTTAAGATTTCCATCCATCTCCTTTGCCTCATGTTTAACTCTTTTTGCCCAAATATATATCTTAAACTCTTATGATCTGTATAGATAGTAAACTTACTTCCGTACAGATAATGTCTCCAAATCTTAAGGGAAAAATTACGGCTCCTAATTCTAAATCATGAGTCGTATAGTTTTCTTCGTGCTTTTTCAATTGCCTTGATGCGTACGCAATTACCTTCTTGCGTTGCATAAGCACACATCCAAATCCTAATTTTGAAGCATCACAATATACTTCAAAATCTTCAATTCCTTTTGGTAAGGTTAAGATTGGAGCATGGGTTAATTTCTGTTTCAAAATTCTAAAAGCTTCTTCTTGTTTGGGTCCCCATTCAAACTTAGTAGCTTTACAGGTTAGCTTAGTTAATGGTACAGCTATCTTGGAAAAATCCTTAATAAACCGTCTATAATACCCAGCTAAACCTATAAAACTTCTTATTTCCATTGCTGTTTCTGGAACCTTCCATTTGGTAATTGCTTCTATCTTAGCAGGATCTACATGAATACCTTCGTGATTCACCATGTGTCCTAAAAATTGCACTTCCTTTAGCCAAAATTCGCATTTCGAGAATTTGGCGTACAACTTTTCTTTTCTTAACAAAGTTAAGAGTGCATGAAGATGTTCACAATGCTCTGTCTGACTTTTGGAATAAATAAGTATATCGTCTATGAAGACAATTACAAATTTATCCAAGTACGGTTTACAGATCCTATTCATCATGTCCATAAATGCTGCAGGTGCATTTGTTAATCCGAAGGGCATGACTGTAAACTCGTAATGACCATACCTAGTTCTGAAAGCAGTCTTAGGTGTGTCTTCTTCTTGTACCTTTAATTGATGATATCCGGAGCGTAAATCTATCTTAGAAAAATATCTAGCCCCCTGAAGTTGATCAAAAAGATCATCAATCCTAGGTAATGGGTATCGATTCTTAATTGTGACTTTATTCAATTCTCTATAATCAATACACATTCTCATTGAACCATCCTTTTTCTTCACAAACAACACTGGCGCTCCCCAAGGGGATGAGCTAGGTTGTATGAATCCTTTACTTAGTAATTCATCTAATTGCTTTTTCAGTTCTAACATTTCTGTGGGTGCTAACCGATAAGGTGCCTTGGCTATCGGTGTAGTTCCTGGAATTAGATGAATCCTAAATTCTACTTCCCTATCTGGAGGTAATCCCGGTAAATCTTCTGGAAATACATCAGGATATTCTGAGACTACTGGTATTTCCTTAAGATCTTTACCCTTAGTGCTAATGATTACCGAAATCATATACACTATTCCTTGTTTTCGTTCATAATTAGCAACTTTCATTACTGATATGAACTTCATGGGCTTACGTGGTTTATCTCCTGTAATCCTAATCACTTCTCCGGTGGGTGATTGAATTTCTATGGAATTCTGATCACAAAGGATTCTAGCATGGTTGGCTACTAACGAATCCATTCCTAATACAACATCAAATTCAGCTAAATTCATCGGCAATAGTTTTGCAGAGAATTTATGTCCTAAAAGTTCTATGTTTCCTTCTTGCAAAACTTTATCTATTTTAACTGAATTTCCGTCTGCTGTTTCAACTGTAAAAATCTGCCTAATATTGGTTAAAGGTAAACTAAGAGCTTGGCAGAATGAAGTATTTATAAAACTTTGGTTTGCACCAGAGTCAAATAATACTTTTGCGTACACGTTGTGAACTAAGAACGTACCCGCTATCACATCCGGAATGAGTTCTGCTTCTTGAGTGGTCAGCTGAAATGCCCTGGCATTCTTCTTTGTGGTTCCTTCGGTCGCCTTGGGTTTGTTATCTACTGGTTTGACCAATTTAGGACATTCTGTTTTATAATGCCCCGCTTCTCCACATTTAAAACAGATTACGGTTTTCTTTTTGCAGTTTTCTTCACGATGTCCTACAGTTTTGCAAAAATTGCAAGTGATATCGCATCTTCCATAATGTTTCTTTTTGCATTTCCTGCAGAATGACGGAGCTGGAGATTGCCCTGCTCCTTTTCTCTTGAACCTGTTATTATTACCCACACAAAATCCTTGGGTAATTTTCTGAGCTAGTTCCTTTTTCCTATCTTCATCTCTTGTGCGCACCAGTTCATCGGTTAGAGTATTAGCTAATTCTACCGCATCATCAATAGTGCGAGATCTCGCAGCTTTAACAATATTGCGGATTTCGCTAATTAGCCCCCAAATATAGCGAGAAATGAGTACCGGTTCTGGCGAAGCCAGTGTTGGTACCACTCTAGCATATTCAAAGAATGTCGAGGTATAACCGCGACAATCTACACCCATCATCCGATGATTTAGAAACTTATTCGTCATCTGTTCCTTTTCATACTCGGGACAGAATTTTCTTTCCACCAAACCCTTAAATTCTTCCCAAGTCATAGCATAAGCTATTACTCTTCCTTTTGATTGTAACACAGTGTTCCACCATTCGAGTGCTCCTTCTTTGAAGAGATTTGATGCGTACATGACCTGATCATCTTTAGCACATTTACTTATTGCAATGACTGCTTCGGTTTTCTCTAACCAACGCAGTGATGCAGTTGCTCCTTCATTGCCTGCAAATTCAGTGGGTTTACAAGCAAGGAATTCTTTGAAAGTGCAACCAGGCGTTGCAGTTTTCATTTTCTTGGGTAATGGAGCTTGATGTGGTTCCTTATTATGATTAACATGATTATTGCCTCCATTTACACTATTACTGAAGTTATCTTCAGTAATCTGTTTACTAGGGACAATTTGTTGCGGTTCGATTGGATTCTTTATAGCAGCGACGAATGCTGGAATAGCATTAGCTATCCCTTGAGCAACAATGTTTTCGATATCTTGCCGAGTCATATATTGATCTCTTGAATGTTGTTCAGACTGATTAACCTCATTTACTGGTTCATTATCAATGTTTGCCATCTGATAATATATATATAAATTTTATTAGTATCTGCTAAATAACAATTATATACAAACAATCAGAAAATTTTACAATACAGGTATAGTCAAAACAATCGATTTCTCGATTTCATTTTATATCTAGTATAGTATGCATCATTACTCGCCAATATCTTACAGAGTTTTATTCGTTATTTACAGACTAACTTTACTATTACTATTATACAACCATCGTTTTATCATCGTACTATCTCTCATCACTTGCCGTTCTAAAAACGCATTTCCCTCTCATCGTACTTCCAGGCAATTTGTCCCCCTATTTCCCTGATTCTACTTCCCGCATCAAACAACTCTTTACCAAAGTGGCGAAGTTCAGCCATGTTTTCATTACTCATGGGTGGATTAGGTAGGGGTTCTGGATCGAATTGTGGAAGAAAAGAGTAAGGATCGTTGACAATATTTTGGAATTGCCAATCGTTTGTCCACCATTCGTCCATTCCTATGGGTTGGGAATGAACTATTGGGTCTGGAATTGCTGGTTCCCAATTCATAGGGAGTTGGTTTTCAAGAGGATAATTAAAAATATTAGTATTGACAGGCTGAATTGTTTCATAGCTTGCCAATAGGAAATCTATCTCATCTTGAAAGGTCCTTTCCTGGTTTTGATTGGAGCTTTCTCCGATTTCTATCTGAGTTGGTCTAGAGCCTTGCCCAACTTCCATTACTATTTCTTTAGTACCTTCCTCCATCTGTATTCCTATTTCCTTAAACTCTTCCTTGTCTTCAGTTTCCATTTCCTGTTGTTTAGAACTTTCTCCGGTTATAATTTCTTTTCCCTTTTTCAAAGGATTGTTTATTTTGGGAAGCTTTGTAGCTGGCTTTTTCTTACGTATACGACTTCCCCAAACATATTTCCTTCTTTTCTTGGGTTTTGGCTTTTTCAAGGGTGGAGCAGTGAATTCTACAGGTTGTTCTATATCCGGAAAGTATCCAGTAAATTCTTTGGAAACTTCGATATTCACCGGGTAAAGATTAAGGTTCTGAAAGGCTTCAGATATCCCACTCATGCTGATGTAGCATATATGCAAAATGCATAAAATACTAAGTTAAAATTTATAAATAACCGTTTAATTTATTACATACTGTGTACTAATTTATTACAAAGATAACTGGAAAACACACTTAGGTTTTGAAATTTTTTATTTATTGCACAGGGTTTCTAGATTGTAAGGGTAAGGTGCTAAAACTTTAAAATATTTAAAGATTTATATTTTCTGCTACTGTGGCTAGCATATATAAATTTGCCCATTTCTCATCTAGCTTATCTTCCCAAGGTGATTTATCAATTAATTCCTGAGTTTCCCGTTTAATCTTCTTTTCTCGGATTTTCTCTTTACTTTTCTTAATAATCATCTCCCTCCTTCTAGGAGAAAGTGATTCCTCGTATTGTGCCTTTCGCACAAATATTCCTTCTTCAGGAATTTCAGCCTGATTCGAGGATTTGGTTCGGGATGAACTTCCCTTCTCATTGAATGATCTATCTAATTTAAGATAGATGCTTGACAGCTTTTGCTTACCCATACTGTAACTAACAAATAATCAGTTAATATCACACATAATCACATAATAGTAATCAGGAAAAATTAAGTATTTCTAAATACTTAATTAGCTTAACTCAGTGGCTCTGATACCACCTTTTTCTGTCACGGCCCCCGACCCGGTTTGACCCGTTTCAGGAGCCGCGGGACAGAAATCCCGTGGTATTTATTTAATTGAGTTTAACAGCGGAAGTTTAACATCAGGATCGTTTAAAGCTAAATTTTCCCGATTTATTTTATTTCATAATTCAGGATAAAACCCCGATAATTTACAATATTATGTTTTTACTATGAAATCGTGATACTACAAAACTTATTTCTTTATTTTATAATGAGCCACTATCTTAAGCTTGAAATGCTCCTCAGCACTTTTCCTGAATTACAACAGATCACCTGAAACATGTTTGAAAAAGGTTTTGTCAGCGGAAAATACTGAGTGAATCATTTTATTTACTAAAATGACACATTTGTTATAATTTACAGTATTAAGAGCGATTACAATGTTTCTATTATCAAACCAACTACCCACGGTATTTGTCACTCGACCGAATCTGTGACTATGGTCATATCCCCCAATTGGCTGCCCCAATGGTGACGATTATCAAGTAATGTATACAAAACCCCACATACCGGCTGTAACTTGGTGATTACAAAGACTTAATCCCCGTAATTATAACTTTGAAAATAAACATGATTTGGAAAGTAATTTGATAAAAAGAGAATGACTCACATTGCTGATTTAATACGGACAGAGTCTAGTTTATGAATTAGCCTGGTTAACCTAATTTAGATAACAATGCACACAAAACTGGGTTAGTAATCAATACAGCATTTACGATAACTCACGAGATCAACCATCACAACGAGTGACAAAGTGCTATGCTTAACATCTGTCGAATTAACGACTAATGACAAAGCATCACACTAATGTGGGAAGCACTTAAACACCTGTTGAGTACATTGATCGATCGGAAAATGAATCGTAGCAGCGATCGTGCTAATACCCTGTTTTGCGGCGTCGATTTGTGAACTGTGGGTGTTTTGGTAGTAATTCGAACGTAACTCGCAGTGTATAGTGAATTTTTACGTCGTTTTTCTTTCAGAATTCAAGTCCCACTGTCCTCTATTTATAAGTAAAATTTGACCCTGAGGCGGCCCGCGTGAGAATTAAGCTAACCTGAGGCGGGCCGCGTGAGACCTATTTTTAGGCATAGGGTTGCCACGGTTGGGACTAGCCTTGCTGAGTTGACAGTTTTCGTATATTCCTTTCTGCCAACGTTTTAAGTGGATAATCGTTAATAGGGTTTAACCCCCCCTGAGTTTTAGGGGCCCTAATCCTGATTCTGAAAATTATGAAAATTTTAGGGTTTGTTCAGAATCATTTGGGTGTCTCAATTAGGGTTTCCTATTGGACAATTAAAATACTAAATAGTACTTTTTGATAAGAGTTGTTACAATTAATCCACTTGGTTCTTGATGAAAATAATCACGTTAAGATTTCATCACATTATGATGTTTGCATTAACCCGTACATGGATTTTATTGGATTACAAATAAAGTGTTCTTTAACCTTCAGTTTGAAACTTTTAGGTTGTTTTTATGAATGTAACACCTCGAAAATTTCGGGTTCAATAATAAGACGACACGTGTCATGTCAGACAAAACGCGTTGTAAACCCGGATTTAATAAAGATGATTCGGCAGGATTTAAAGTGACATCATGTTAAACTGTTACCTCTGAACGACCTTAATTATAAATCCCAAGACCCGATTAAATGTTGTACACATCTTTTATACCCTCAATTCAGAAAATGGGTACACAATAATTGATCTGGAAAAGCATGATTTGATCCCAAGAAGAAAAAGAATGATAAACCGTTGTTTTCGGGTCTTGTAAGTTCATTCAATTGCAACAAAGGTTCATGGTAGGGTAATATACAGGAGTAGACACTTATTAGAGGCCCCTCCATGTAAAAGAATGGCTAAAAATCGTGCAAGTGGGTTACATGATCGAAACACCAACAAACGAAATGAAATCTGCCTCTGAGAAGAGGTAGCGCACCGCTACATGTGTAGCGTAACGGTGCGCTACCATGTCAAGTCAACCGGCCCATTATAGCGGGCTAGCGCACCGCTACATGTATAGCGTAACGGTGCGCTAGCGGTGCCCAGCGACCAGAATAACCTGCTGTCGGCTGTTGTGCGCATTTGTGACCCATTTAGCCGGTTTCTCTTGCATGTGCATGGCCCCGAGACATCCCTAAACACTAGTTACAGATGTTAATCGATTGTGGGATGTCCTAGACTTGGTTGTCAAGCTTTTGTGGTGTCCATGAGCACTATATAAGGGACCATAGTTGCAACAATTGCTACACACATCATTCAAGTGCCATCTGAGCATTGGAGGAGCTTACAATCTGATTCAAGGCCTTCCTAATCATCCATTAATCATCTAGTAAGTTGCTTAACCCTTCTAAATTAATTCTAGCTTTATAATTAGCTTAAAAGTCAATATATCGTAAATTACGGTTGACTTCGTGATTAAGTAACGATAGCTCAGTCGTATGTCAAATTAGAAGTACCATTAGATAGGTAATTATATGGGTATTAAGCCCTTATAAGGGCGCGTACCAATTCCAGACCTAACTAGGTCGTTTGTCGGGTCAAACGTCGACCGAAAAAGTCAACAGAAATACAAAATGCGAATTAATGCACAATTAATGATCCGAAAGGTGTGTAACCTGTTTTAACCTTAATATAACATGATAATAAGTATAAAAACTTGTCTACGCTTGCCCGACTCGACAAATTTCTGTTTAAACCCGGTTCGGAACCGAAAGGCGCAAAACCTTGACTTTTGCTTTGACTTCGGTTCTGACCCGTTTTAGTTTGATTCGAAGATGCATTAGTGCTTCATTAGAGTAGGGTTGCATGTTAGTATAAGTCTCTGTACTTGTTTCGTTGATTATCCGATGCATGCACACGTTTCCGTTAATAGCTTAAATTGGACCGTAATGCCCTTATGACCATACAACGAGAATTTTGAAAATGTGGAAGTACAATAATCTTAGTTACTGATTATTAAACATGTACGTAAATTTTCACGTCAATCGGAGGTCTAGATTAGGAGATATGCGCATTAGCGTAAATAATAAGCTTTTTATTAATTAAACGGCGCGATTAGCGCATAGCCTATCTAAACCCGATTTTCGGTACCAAAACTTTTACCCACTGATGTTAAATAATATTTTGGGATTTTTGAAGATTTTTAATTATTTTTAAACTGATCTTAAGCTAGGCTTATCGCATTGATTCGGTTAATACCGAATATGCCCTTTTAGGACATAAAACGAGTTTTACGAATCCGTTTGATACCAATCCAATTGCCACTGATTTAAAATAATAAATAGAGTGTTTTGAGCCTGTTTTGCTGATCAGAAAACTCAGAATGGTATTTTAAACCGTACGTCGCTTAAAACGGCTTCATACGCGTATTAAACGCATAATTTGGGTTTAAAACCATTTTGGGAAATGAGACTCTTCACCAACTCTTGTGGTCTGTTAAAATTAATAATTTTACTGATTAAATCAGACCCGTATCTCAGAAGTATTATAAATCTCTTTTATAACCCTTAGAAGGACCGAAATACCCCTACGGGGCGTATTTAGGGATTAAACTCGTTATGGGCATTATGGAAGATATCATAATGATACCACAACATATTAAAGCGTATTAACTTAGGAAACCTATTCGCGACCCTTTCGGTTACCCGTTATGCATTATACGCGTTCGGTTCGGTTTATGTAACTAGTTTGCATAAACTAGCCGAAACGGGTCAAACGATATCTTTTTATCTCAAAATCCAGAATGTGAACAGTAAACCCATATTAAACAAGTCCTCAACTTGTCGGGTCTAAATCACATTCTATCCGGTCTTCGTTTAATCGTGTTAAGAACCGTATCGTTAAAACTAACCGGTATAAGCTTAAGCTTAATTAAAGACCCGTTAGTATTCTAATAGGTTATATTAAACCTTCGTTCCAGATTAGGAGAACCAGTAAAAGCTATCTGCAGTTTATTCAATTAAGGATTTATACTTGCAAAGGTAAATACTTTTAACTTATTTTCCCCTATACGGGCTTGGGTTACGGTACATAGCGTACCGCTTGATCGAGCATCAAATCTTCCACGCTTAGTGGTTAATTGAATAATTTGATCGGCTCGTTTTAAACAGATGTGTTTACTTTACAGCCTTTGGGGGGTTAATGACCATGTCCCGGATATCCTCGGCATTATCTTACGAGATAGCCACGACCTGAGCACGGGGTGTAGGCGTACTCCCGTGTATAACTCACTTAAAGTGGTGTGTCTATTGATCTTTAACCCGGATACGTCCGGGCTACTGAACGCATAAGTAACATGTAAATCGTTCACAAGATTATAATATTAAATAATTCTCCCAAGTTAATAAAAATGTTTATGTCATGTGCATCCAAACCAATTTTCAATCATTTTATAAAATGAGTCAGTTGAATGTATTTACCAGTGTAAACTGACGTATTTTCCCAAAAAGATTAAATGCAGGTACTAGGCGAAATAGGCTAGGATTCTCCTAAGCATCATTAGAAGTCTCGCAAGCTTTAGATGCCGAAGTCTGTTGAACCGTTAAATGTTATTTTGTTTCGATCCGTTCTGTGGATAAACACCGGATATTGTAACTTTGATTACAATAAATAAATTCGGTTGTATCTTATTTAAATTGCTTCCGCTGTGCATTATTATATTGTGTTGTTTGACTATTACGTTGCCAACCACGTCACGATACTCCCCCACCGGGCCCACCGGTGACACGTGGAAATCGGGGTGTGACAGGTTGGTATCAGAGCCAACTCTGAGTGAATTAAACACTAGCCTTTTGTGTTTAATCTCAGTTACACAATTGCACATATTTAAACTTTCGAGTCTAGACTTATAACATAGGACAAATTCCACCTTATTCGGTTTTTGTTTTGTCCTTTAAACTTTATATTTTTGTCATTGTTATCTCATGATATACTGACAGGAACTTAAGATGCCTCCAAGATTTTTGCGTACGCGAGGACGCGGAAAGGGGCCGGTAGCCGCCCCCAACGATCACGAAGCAGGACCTTCGAATACACGAGGGCCTATCCCCGCCGAGAGTGATGGTACTCGACGGAACCAGAGAGGTCTCTTTCAACCGGCAAGACGGTCGGTTTCGAACAGCTTGACGACTCCCGCTCAAGACTCCTACGGGCCACAATCAGAAAATGAGCCTGGAGACTCACACCATTCGCACATACCGATACAGCGATCAATGTCGCACCGCCCTTTTGGAGACCCCACTCCATTCTTTCAAGGCCAGTTTAACCCGGCGAATTATATACAAGAACCAGTGGGTTTTAACCCATTGGGACCGGAGGACCATTTTTCTGGAGGAAATGATATGGACGAGGAAGACGACCCCGTAGAACCCGCATCAGGAACTCCCAACCACCCAATCGAGGTCTCGGATAGTTCCATTTATCACGGGCCACCCTATAATGGTCCAGATAGCTTCCAGGCTATCTTTACTCGGCACGAATGGTATTATACACCTCCTCACCATTCGTCGCCGCATGAGCAGCAGCAGCCTCACTATTCTTCGCCGCATGAGCAGCAGCAGCAGCATCATCAAGATTCCTCTGGGAATCACCAATTTGTGGCAGTTACGCCACCGCCTCCACCGCCACCAGTTCAACCGGCGCCTCCGCAACCGCAAAGACATATGAGAACCGGAGCCCGGATGACCACACGAAGAGAAGAGTTTCATTTCAGCTCTCCCCTACAATCAAGTGGCAGAAATTATCAGCCGCTTCAAGAAGATCCACAAATGGGTGGACCATCAAACCCATTCGCGCAGCAACCGCCACCAATGGGTTTCGATAATCAAATACCAGCGTACACGGGTCCTTCGATGTATAACCCGTTTGAGCCACCGACTCACACTAACCCCGGTTACGCTGAAGCCGACCCATACCTGGTAGCTGCTAATTACAACGCTCTTAACCCTGATGGACCGTATGGAGGTCCTTGGGGAGTAGGGTACCCAGTCCAGGGGTACCAGATACCTACACAACCCCCGTTTCACCAACAACCCCCGCCGTCTCTACAAATGTCGCCACCACTGCATCAGGAGATCCTGCAAAGTATTAGAGAGGTACGACATGAGGCACGGGAAGATCGACGGCGTAACCAGGGGATGTTCAAGACCTTGACGAACTTAATCAAGGGAAAGAGCAAGAAGGATCAGTAAATCCTTTATGTGTGTATGTCTACTTTAAAATTAAGTCCCTGCGAGGACATTTAAGTGTGTATGTAGTCCCTACGTGGACATTTATCTTTGTACCTAGTCCCTGCGAGGACATCTATTTATCTATGTACCTAGTCCCTGTGAGGACTTGTGTTTTAAATTAACCCCTGCGTGGGTAAGTACTTGTTTAGCCCCTACGCGGGAAATGGTTTGTTTGAAAAGACCCGTTTAGGGCAACATGTAACCTATGTATAATTAAATGGAATGTTTGTTTTATAAATTTCATGTTTGCCATTATGTGCATATATATAAATTATAGATGAAATAAATAAATTAAAATCATTCCTTTTAAATTAATCTGCCTATGAAATTTATTTAATTAAGGATCTTAAAGTGTGAAACCTAGCCACGTGTCAAATATAAGACCGGGCCAAAATGGTAAGACCTGTTTAAAAGATTCAATTCCCTGTTAACATCTTAAAACATGTTAACACTCCTGGCAGAAGTGATTCGTTAAAATCACGTACGTCATTTTTATAAAGGAATTCTTTAGAAGATTCCTAACCCAGTTTAATGATCTCTAAATCCTGGGTACATCATCAATTAAGATGATCATATTTTACCATACGCGGTAATATAATGCCTACGGGCCCTGCTCATTTCCATATGAGCCAAAAGACAGTGGTGGCTATGGCTCCTTGTCTAATAAAGGTAATGAACTAGGTTCAAACCTTAAAAGTCTTGATTCTCTGAAGTCATAGCTTATAATTTAAATTGTCCATGTGACCAAGCCTTATGTGCTAATATATATTGTCATGGTTTATGTTTAGGATAAATTTTAATTAAAATCCTAAATAAATACGATTAATAAGTTAACCAAATATGGTCTCTGTTTACCATGGTTAACGAGTTACCCTAAGGGGTAATTCCATAATAAACTCCCAAATAAATTATTGTCCTTGTTTTCTGCAACAGTTCAATACAAATGGCTAACTCTAATGAAGTCAATAGCCATCCTGTGGAGCCGAATGAGAACGCCCAGATTACATTAACGGGTGCCGAGTTAAAAGCAATCATAGACGGCGCTATTACTCAAGCTTTGGATAGACAGTATGAAGAATACAGTAGTACCCGAAGTAGGACCCACTCTGTATCACATTCAAAGCCAAGGACACATTCAGAGGCTCATAACAAGCCTCCTCCCAAAAAGGATGTACCAAAGAAAAACGGTGATGATCGCCAGTCCACCAACCACCAAAGTAATCCATCTCAGCAGTTAATACTGCATCAGGGACACCGTAACAAGGGTTGCACATATAAGTACTTTGTGTCTTGTAAACCCAGGGATTTTACGGGGGAGAAAGGAGCCGTAGACTGCATGACGTGGCTGGATGAAATGGACACGGTCGTGGACATCAGCGGATGCGCTGAAGGTGATGTGGTTAAATTTGTCTCACAGTCCTTCAAGGGTGAGGCGTTAGCTTGGTGGAGATCTCTGATGGAGGCCTCCGGAAAGATCCCGTTGTATAGTATGTCGTGGGATCAATTCATCGCCTTGATCAAGGAAAATTTCTGCCCTCAACATGAGGTGGAAAAGATAGAATATGACTTTCTATCCCTGGTGATGAAGAACCTCGATTGTCAAGCTTATCTGACAAGCTTCAATACACTGTCTCGGCTGGTTCCCTACCTGGTAACCCCGGAGCCAAAAAGAATTGCTCGCTTTATTGGTGGTTTGGAACCCGAGATCAAGTCCAGTGTAAAGGCTTCTCGGCCAGTTACCTTCAGGTCTGTAACTGACCTTTCCTTATCCCTCACTCTGGATGCGGTCCGGCAGAGATCGCAGAGGAATAAGGCGGCCGAGAAGAGGAAGCATGAAGATGATGGTTCGCGTAGATCGAACAAGAAGCACCGTGGGAGCGGTGATCACAAGAAGGGATCGGAGTCAAAGAAAGATGGGCATCGTTCTGGAGAGAAGCCCACATGCAAAACTTGCAAGAAACAGCACTTTGGAAAGTGCAGACTCGAATCAAACTCGAATAACGAGTCAAGGTCTTTTGCTTGCGGTTTGTGCAAGTCCAAGGAACACAAAACCTTGGATTGCAAGAAGATGAAAGATGCGACGTGCTATCGTTGCAATGAGAAGGGCCACATAAAGACTAACTGCCCCAAGAACAACAAGAAGCCTGAAGAGGCTAAGAAGACTAACGCCAGAGTCTTCAGGATGGATGCGAAAGAAGCTGTGCAGGATGATAACGTCATAACAGGTACTTTCCTTGTAAATGATGTTTTTGCAAGAGTACTTTTTGATTCAGGCGCAGATAAATCCTTCGTAGATCATAAATTTTGTAAATTGTTGAATTTACCTGTCAAAGCCCTAAGCGTAAACTATGAGGTAGAGTTAGCAGATGGTACCATAGAAACCGTCTCTACTGTGTTAGATGGATGTACTATATCCATTAAGAACCATTCTTTTCCTCTGTCTCTACTTCCGTTTAAATTAGCTGGTTTTGACATAGTTCTGGGTATGGACTGGTTATCTCATAACCAGGCCCAAATCGTCTGTAACCAGAAACAGGTGGTAATAAAGACTTCGTCTGGTGAGTCACTTACCATTCGGGGAGATACCCAGTACGGACTGCCTGAGCAGGTGACTATGCTCAAGGCTTCCAAGTGTTTGAAGAAGGGGTGTGTCATCTACATGGCACAGGTGATTATTGATGAGCCTAAACCGAAGTTAGAAGACATCCCTGTCATCTCGGAATACCCAGAAGTGTTTCCTGAAGATCTACCTGGCCTACCACCAGATAGACAAGTCGAATTCAGGATCGATATCATTCCCGGAGCTGCACCAGTTGCTAGAACACCATACAGATTGGCACCCACCGAAATGAAGGAGTTGCGGACGCAGCTAGATGAATTGCTGGCTAAGGGTTTCATTCGACCCAGTTCATCTCCTTGGGGAGCGCCAATCCTGTTTGTCAAGAAGAAGGATGGGTCGATGCGTCTGTGCATCGACTATCGCGAGCTTAATAAAGTCACGATCAAGAATAGATATCCATTGCCCAGGATCGACGATTTGTTCGATCAGCTTCAAGGGGAAAGTTACTTCTCAAAGATTGATCTGAGGTCAGGATACCATCAGTTGAAGGTTATGGATGAAGACGTTCACAAGACTGCATTCAGGACTCGCTACGGTCATTACGAGTTCCTAGTGATGCCTTTTGGGCTCACTAATGCACCAGCCGCGTTCATGGATCTCATGAATCGCGTCTGCAAGCCTTACTTAGATAAATTTGTTATTGTCTTCATCGATGACATCCTTATTTATTCTAAGAATCAAGCTGACCATGAGAAACACCTACGTTGTATTCTCAAACTCCTACATCAGGAGAAGCTCTATGCCAAATTCTCTAAGTGTGAATTTTGGCTACGAGAAGTCCAATTCCTTGGACACGTGGTCAGTGAGCGTGGTATCCAGGTGGATCCCGCTAAAGTCGAAGCTGTTATGAATTGGCAAGAGCCAAAGACACCTACGGAGATTCGTAGTTTCCTAGGATTGGCAGGATATTACAGGCGCTTCATTGAAAATTTTTCAAGGATTGCTGCACCCCTAACTTCCTTGACCAAGAAGAAAGTAAAGTTCGTTTGGGGCCCTAAGCAGCAAGAGTCCTTCGATGTTTTGAGACAAAAGTTGAGCAACGCTCCTGTGCTTACACTACCTGAAGGCGCTGAAGAATTTTTAGTTTATTGTGATGCATCACACACTGGCATGGGGTGTGTGCTTATGCAGAAAGGCAAGGTTATTGCCTATGCATCACGACAGTTAAAGGTGCAGGAAAAGAATTACACCACCCATGACTTAGAATTGGGTGCCGTTGTGTTCGCACTAAAACTGTGGAGGCATTATCTTTATGGAATCAAGTTTGTGATCTTTTCGGATCACAAGAGCCTCCAGCATCTGTTTAACCAGAAAGAATTAAACATGAGGCAACGCCGTTGGATGGAGACTTTAAATGATTATGATTGTGAAATCAAATACCATCCCGGCAAAGCAAATGTAGTCGCTAACGCCTTGAGCAGAAAGGAAAGGGTTAAACCCATTCGAATCAACGCCAAGCGTATGGAGATAAAGAACAGTTTGATAGAAAGGGTGTTAGCTGCACAGAAGGAAGCTGTGTTGGAAGCTAACTATCCTAATGAAAAGTTAGGAGTAACTGAGGAGCAGTTAACTCTTAGCAAGGACGGAATTTTACGGTTAAATGGACGAATATGGGTTCCAATTTTTGGAGGACTTCGTGATGTCATCCTCCAAGAAGCCCATAGTTCCAAATACTCCGTTCATCCTGGAGCTGATAAGATGTACCAGGATTTAAAGGCAAATTATTGGTGGATAGGCTTGAAAAAGTCTGTAGCCGCCCATGTAGCAAAATGCTTGACATGTGCGCAAGTCAAAGCCGAGCATCAGAAACCGTCAGGTTTGCTACAACAGCCTGAACTTCCTACGTGGAAGTGGGAAATGGTAACTATGGATTTTATTACCAAGTTACCCAAGACAAGGAAAGGAAATGATACGATATGGGTTATAGTTGACCGACTGACTAAGTCAGCTCATTTCTTACCCATCAAGGAGACTTATAGCTCCGATATGTTAGCCCAGTTGTACGTTGATAAGATTGTAGCCTTACACGGCATACCTGTAGCTATTATCTCTGATAGAGATACTAGGTACACATCACATTTTTGGAAGAGCTTCCAGCAATCTTTGGGCACACGTTTGAACTTTAGTACGGCTTACCATCCTCAGACTGACGGTCAGAGTGAGCGTACTATTCAAACGTTGGAAGACATGCTACGTGCATGTGCGATCGAATTGGAAGGTAGCTGGGATAAAAACCTACCATTGATCGAATTCTCCTACAACAATAGCTACCATACCAGCATAAAGGCTGCGCCTTTTGAGGCATTATACGGTAGAAAGTGTAGATCGCCGGTTTGTTGGGCGGAAGTTGGAGAAGTCCAGTTATCAGGACCAGAGATCGTATTCGAAACGACGGACAAGATTGTCCAGATTCGTAACAATCTCCAAGCTGCCCGGAATAGGCAGAAGAGTTACGCGGATCCAAGTCGTAAGGATTTTCACTTCGAAGTAGGTGACAAAGTCCTACTTAAGGTGTCACCCTGGAAAGGAGTGATGCGATTTGGTAAGAAAGGCAAACTAAGCCCGAGATACATAGGACCTTTCGAGGTTATCGAACGTGTCGGGTCAGTTGCCCATAAGTTGAACTTACCAGAAGAGCTCAGTGGAATTCACAACGTGTTCCACATTTGCAATCTAAAGAAGTGTTCCGCTGACGAAACACATGTCATGCCACATACAGATGTGCAAATTGACGCGAGCTTAAAGTTTGTTGAAAAACCTTTGTCGATTGAAGATCGACAGGTAAGGAAGCTTCGAAGGAAGCATATACCTTTTGTAAAGGTCAAATGGGATGCCCGTAGAGGTCCAGATTTCACGTGGGAGGTTGAATCCACGATGAAAGAAAAGTACCCTTACTTGTTTCAGTAAATCTCGGGTCGAGATTTATTTAAGGGGGTGAGGATGTAACACCTCGAAAATTTCGGGTTCAATAATAAGATGACACGTGTCATGTCAGACAAAACGCGTTGTAAACCCGGATTTAATAAAGATGATTCGGCAGGATTTAAAGTGACGTCATGTTAAACTGTTACCTCTGAACGACCTTAATTATAAATCCCAAGACCCGATTAAATGTTGTACACATCTTTTATACCCTCAATTCAGAAAATGGGTACACAATAATTGATCTGGAAAAGCATGATTTGATCCCAAGAAGAAAAAGAATGATAAACCGTTGTTTTCGGGTCTTGTAAGTTCATTCAATTGCAACAAAGGTTCATGGTAGGGTAATATACAGGAGTAGACACTTATTAGAGGCCCCTCCATGTAAAAGAATGGCTAAAAATCGTGCAAGTGGGTTACATGATCGAAACACCAACAAACGAAATGAAATCTGCCTCTGAGAAGAGGTAGCGCACCGCTACATGTGTAGCGTAACGGTGCGCTACCATGTCAAGTCAACCGGCCCATTATAGCGGGCTAGCGCACCGCTACATGTATAGCGTAACGGTGCGCTAGCGGTGCCCAGCGACCAGAATAACCTGCTGTCGGCTGTTGTGCGCATTTGTGACCCATTTAGCCGGTTTCTCTTGCATGTGCATGGCCCCGAGACATCCCTAAACACTAGTTACAGATGTTAATCGATTGTGGGATGTCCTAGACTTGGTTGTCAAGCTTTTGTGGTGTCCATGAGCACTATATAAGGGACCATAGTTGCAACAATTGCTACACACATCATTCAAGTGCCATCTGAGCATTGGAGGAGCTTACAATCTGATTCAAGGCCTTCCTAATCATCCATTAATCATCTAGTAAGTTGCTTAACCCTTCTAAATTAATTCTAGCTTTATAATTAGCTTAAAAGTCAATATATCGTAAATTACGGTTGACTTCGTGATTAAGTAACGATAGCTCAGTCGTATGTCAAATTAGAAGTACCATTAGATAGGTAATTATATGGGTATTAAACCCTTATAAGGGCGCGTACCAATTCCAGACCTAACTAGGTCGTTTGTCGGGTCAAACGTCGACCGAAAAAGTCAACAGAAATACAAAATGCGAATTAATGCACAATTAATGATCCGAAAGGTGTGTAACCTGTTTTAACCTTAATATAACATGATAATAAGTATAAAAACTTGTCTACGCTTGCCCGACTCGACAAATTTCTGTTTAAACCCGGTTCGGAACCGAAAGGCGCAAAACCTTGACTTTTGCTTTGACTTCGGTTCTGACCCGTTTTAGTTTGATTCGAAGATGCATTAGTGCTTCATTAGAGTAGGGTTGCATGTTAGTATAAGTCTCTGTACTTGTTTCGTTGATTATCCGATGCATGCACACGTTTCCGTTAATCGCTTAAATTGGACCGTAATGCCCTTATGACCATACAACGAGAATTTTGAAAATGTGGAAGTACAATAATCTTAGTTACTGATTATTAAACATGTACGTAAATTTTCACGTCAATCGGAGGTCTAGATTAGGAGATATGCGCATTAGCGTAACTAATAAGCTTTTTATTAATTAAACGGCGCGATTAGCGCATAGCCTATCTAAACCCGATTTTCGGTACCAAAACTTTTACCCACTGATGTTAAATAATATTTTGGGATTTTTGAAGATTTTTAATTATTTTTAAACTGATCTTAAGCTAGGCTTATCGCATTGATTCGGTTAATACCGAATATGCCCTTTTAGGACATAAAACGAGTTTTACGAATCCGTTTGATACCAATCCAATTGCCACTGATTTAAAATAATAAATAGAGTGTTTTGAGCCTGTTTTGCTGATCAGAAAACTCAGAATGGTATTTTAAACCGTACGTCGCTTAAAACGGCTTCATACGCGTATTAAACGCATAATTTGGGTTTAAAACCATTTTGGGAAATGAGACTCTTCACCAACTGTTGTGGTCTGTTAAAATTAATAATTTTACTGATTAAATCAGACCCGTATCTCAGAAGTATTATAAATCTCTTTTATAACCCTTAGAAGGACCGAAATACCCCTACGGGGCGTATTTAGGGATTAAACTCGTTATGGGCATTATGGAAGATATCATAATGATACCACAACATATTAAAGCGTATTAACTTAGGAAACCTATTCGCGACCCTTTCGGTTACCCGTTATGCATTATACGCGTTCGGTTCGGTTTATGTAACTAGTTTGCATAAACTAGCCGAAACGGGTCAAACGGTATCTTTTTATCTCAAAATCCAGAATGTGAATAGTAAACCCATATTAAACAAGTCCTCAACTTGTTGGGTTTAAATCACATTCTATCCGGTCTTCGCTTAATCGTGCGTAAGAACCGTATCGTTAAAACTAACCGGTATAAGCTTAAGCTTAATTAAAGACCCGTTAGTATTCTAATAGGTTATATTAAACCTTCGTTCCAGATTAGGAGAACCAGTAAAAGCTATCTGCAGTTTATTCAATTAAGGATTTATACTTGCAAAGGTAAATACTTTTAACTTATTTTCCCCTATACGGGCTTGGGTTACGGTACATAGCGTACCGCTTGATCGAGCATCAAATCTTCCACGCTTAGTGGTTAATTGAATAATTTGATCGGCTCATTTTAAACAGATGTGTTTACTTTACAGCCTTTGGGGGGTTAATGACCATGTCCCGGATATCCTCGGCATTATCTTACGAGATAGCCACGACCTGAGCACGGGGTGTAGGCGTACTCCCGTGTATAACTCACTTAAAGTGGTGTGTCTATTGATCTTTAACCCGGATACGTCCGGGCTACTGAACGCATAAGTAACATGTAAATCGTTCACAAGATTATAATATTAAATAATTCTCCCAAGTTAATAAAAATGTTTATGCCATGTGCATCCAAACCAATTTTCAATCATTTTATAAAATGAGTCAGTTGAATGTATTTACCAGTGTAAACTGACGTATTTTCCCAAAAAGATTAAATGCAGGTACTAGGCGAAATAGGCTGGGATTCTCCTAAGCATCATTAGAAGTCTCGCAAGCTTTAGATGCCGAAGTCTGTTGAACCGTTAAATGTTATTTTGTTTCGATCCGTTCTGTGGATAAACACCGGATATTGTAACTTTGATTACAATAAATAAATTCGGTTGTATCTTATTTAAATTGCCTCCGCTGTGCATTATTATATTGTGTTGTTTGACTATTACGTTGCCAACCACGTCACGATACTCCCCCACCGGGCCCACCGGTGACACGTGGAAATCGGGGTGTGACAATGAACATGTAAATATGTCAGCCAGTTGTTAAGGAAAATTGTTTTAATGTTCTTCTAATGTAGCTCAAAACCATTATAAGCTACTAGAACAATGATGATCCTTAAAGAAATCTTTTGTAAGATAGGTAAGAAAGATTCTTTGATAATTTATCTCTTCCTGAGTATACCCTTTGACAATCAATCATGCTTCTTCGTGTCTTAACGCTTATATTAGGATTTGGTTTAGTCATGAACACTCTTAGGTAATTCAATAAAATCCCAAACGTTATACAACCACATAAAATCAGTTTTACTAGAAAACATTCTTATTCCATTTAGAAGATTGATTAATGCTAATGGCTTAATTAGAAGAGATAGGATCAGTAAAGTTTTTCAAAATCCATTTCAACCTCAATTAGGGAGGTTATGTAAGCATCAAAGTTAATAGGTTTTTAAACCTAAATGACCTCCTGAGTTGATTATTGAGTTTATTAGAAGTTTCAGTTTTATGGATTAGCTCTTGGTTAGCTTGCTATCATTTTCAAGATTCTAAGTTTGTAAGAGTTAGTGCAATATGGTGTACAAGAGTTGTAATCGGGTTAAATTTGGAGTAAAATTTAATGACTATCTTCCCCCGGCTCCTTGTATTCCTTACAAGTCATGATAAGGATTTTTGCTGCTCCTACTGACCTTAAAAATCTTTAGGAACTCAGCATGCTTAGGGTCAATATGTAATGACCAACAAATTCTAATAGAGAAAGCCAAATTAATGACATCAATCATTGTAGTTTCTCTTGTTGAGGATTATGTTAGTTTAGGTAAGAAATCTAAGTGTGCCCACAATTAAGCAACAATGGAACTTTTGTAAGTGTAGCATTATATTTTAAGGAGACAAGGTTTGATAGAACAGTGTCAAGATAGAGTAGTGTCTTGTACAAGAGGTGTAAATTGAAGTAATATGAAGTTTTCACTCCCCCACCTCTTGCAACTATTGCAAGTTATTATTATGACACTTAATGCTCCCACTAATCTTTGAGATCTCTAGAAATGCTACAAGAGAAATTTCAATGAGGTACGTGACGTGGAAACCTATCATATATATGTTAGACTTTATTTGATTCCCTTAATGTCCAGATGTCATAAAAAAAACTTAGGGACATATTTAATAGAAATCTTATTAAGTATATATATGAATAGATTTCTTTTAAGACTGTGGGCCATATGCAACAAAATTTAGATATAAGTAGATAGTCTTTAATTGATAAATGAATTATGTCTGAATATTCCATCCGGAATAAGTTCCATGAATGTCAATGAATAACTTATGGTGGACCCATACTTATTCCTTTAGCCAAACAATGATTTAGGGCTTTTAACATCATGATTTAAAATCACTTAGAATGAGATTAGATGAAAAAAATCATCCTCATTAACCATGTCATGATTTCTCATGAATTTCGGTTACAATGGATGAAATTTATAGATCTCATTTTTCTTTTGTCAAATTCTCATTTGCATGATAACAAAAGTTGTGAAAGTGTAAGGTATCATCTAGTTACATCTTATTAATTTTTCTATCCAGATATTGAGAACAAATAATATGATAATTTAAGGTAAGTGTGACTCTGTGTTGGCAATGCAAACCTCACAACCTTCATAACATAGCTTAAGTGTTGATACTATATTCAGATTAATCTTCAGAATATGTGA
This sequence comes from Helianthus tuberosus, assembly GCA_030545235.1. Classification (NCBI taxonomy): domain Eukaryota; kingdom Viridiplantae; phylum Streptophyta; class Magnoliopsida; order Asterales; family Asteraceae; genus Helianthus; species Helianthus tuberosus. Next base: position 67,861,338 of record CM060388.1, read on the forward strand.
GGTATCGAAAAGCGTTGTTAGAAGACTGCTTATTATGGTTCTTATAGTCTTACATTTAATTTTGTCACTAACTCTCATGTTAGTTATTTGTTCGCTTCTGGTAAGGAGACATTTAGAACTAGAGTCAACTTATCATGTGTTAATTGGAATATTAAGATTATCAGACTTAAATATCATTAGTAGGTGACTATCTAATTAATTTATCCAACTGTTCTTTTAAATAATGGATAGTCTCATTGTTTATGCCTAGTTTAATGACATAATTATGCAGTGAGATTCTCCCTTGAAGAAAACTTAGAGTTGGAATTTTGTACTTATATTTTGACTATGGACCTTATAACCATCCTCTTTTGATGTTTCAGTGGTTGTAAGGTGAATAACATCTTATTTTCCAGTTTCAAACATTTATTTCTATGTACACATGTTGCTTATCAACACACTCATTTTATTTGATACTTTTGAGTGTTGTAATTGATTTATAAGGCATCAAATTGTACAAGTGAAAATTTCAGTATGTAATGTACTGGAAAATGTACTTATTTCCATGCATAAGCCTTTAATTTTATGGGTCATAGTATTGTACATTATAATGTATTCATATATACCACTTAATCTTATAAATTAGAATTTTAAATGAAGGCATGCATCTTAGGAATTCTTGTAATTATTCCACAGATAATAGATTAGTCTTAGGAAAGACTTAATCTGGAATAACTTTAGCAATAGCATTTATGTTAGAGAGTTCTTGATTATCATAAGAGACATCATGTTCGATTTGTCCTATTCATCATGCTCTACTTTTCTTCTATAGTACTTTTATCAGAAGAGAGCAGTAGGATTATCGTGTCTTAAGGGATGATCAAGGATTTAATTTAAGAGCTAATCTTGTAGAAACTTTAAGTAAAGCAAAACATATTAGGTTTAGGAATTAGAGTGGATGAGATATAGAATTATAGAAGCATTACAGTTAGTAATGTTATGGGTACTAAAAACAGAAAAAAATGATCATAAGATTAATGAAGGATCATTAATATGAGGATCATTATATGAAGAAGTTGTGATATGTCTATTACTAACATCAAAATAATAGACTTAGTTAAAATTCTACTTAAACGAAGACAAATCAGCTTTGGCCAGAAGTGTAATCATTTAAGCATATGTGCAAAGTAATCGTGACAAATCAGCTTTGCCCAGAAATGAGACAATCACTTTAGTTATGCACTTGTTAAGTGTGCTAGACATAAATGAATTAAATCAGCTTTGGCCAGAAATAAGACATTCACGTTTGTAATGCATACTTAACATAGCTTTTATAATGCTTGAACAATAAATAGATGCATCAAATCAGCTTTGGCTAGAAGTGATACATCGGAAGCTCATTCAAGTTAAGCTATTTTGGTTTTGAAAAATTATTTGATTAATGATTAATTATGTATTTACAAAACCAAGTATTTAATAGCCAAATTTTAGTTCACATTAACAGCCTAATAAAGTAATGAGATTTCGAGTGAGATTTCGAGTGAGGTCTCGAGTTAGATCTCGAGTTAGTTATGAAATCTTAAGTTTACTTGAGATTTCGAGTGAGGTCTCGAGTTATATCTCTACTTCGTTATGAGTTCCTTTATGATTCCGAGTAGCCTTTTAATCTCGAAATCCTAATGAGATTTCGAGTCCCTTGATGATTTCGAGATCTGATAAGATTTCGACTTCTAAGTGAGATTTCAAGATCTATGGTGATTTTGAGTGATAAATGCTAGTCGCAACCTTACTCGAAATCTCGAGGTTTCGAGTGATGAAGAACAATGCCTTAATGAGATTTCGAGCTCCTTATGAGGTTTCGAGTGATAAACCCCAGTCGAAATCAAGCAACAGTCTTTCTTAGTCGCAACAACCTGATTGCGAGTCGAAATCTTAGTCGCAATCTTAGTTCTCCTCAAATTTTAATGAGATTTTGAGTAGCAATCTCAGTCGGAGTCATTCAATCTCGAAAACTTGTTCTCCAAATCTGGAAATCTGCTGATTAACAGTTGTTAGCTGTGATAAGTTTGAAAAATCCGAACTTTTAGGGATTATGAGATTAAGTTTCCTGTTTTAAAGCTGATATAAGTTTATCAAAATATTTCGAGTTAATATCCATTAATCTTATAACAGATTCTGAATTTTTTAAGAGATAGAAGTAGATCAAAACCAGGAAAAAACACCCAATAATCCAAATTTCATTCCAAAACATAAGGGAATTTTTGAATTTTCATAAGAACATAAGATGAACTCTAAAAATTAAACTTAAATTCTGGAATCCGAAATCTGGGATTTTAATGATTTCGGAACAGTAACTTAACACATTTGATTTCGGAACAGTGAATTAAACATCAAAACATAAGATCCGAAATATTTAGGAAGAGTGACTCGAAACAGGGTTTCGAATTTTATTAGGTTTTCAAAATTCTGTTTTCTGGATTTTAATTCCAGAATTATGGATGAAAAACAGAACTGATTTATCAACATATGCTCTGATACCACATGTTGATCAGTTCTATTTAAACATAATGGAAAACATGTAAATAATATCTGATACAGCAGACAGGCCAGCGGAGAATCCAGACAGAGATGCACAGCCATTTAGTTTGACATGATTGTCAACTTGATCTGAGGTGTAAAGTTATGATGGTGATGAGCCGAATCAAAGGGGAATTCGGATTGATTATGGAGAAAGAGAGAGAGAGATGGGGATGAATTTTGGTGATGTTATGGTAGTCCAGGTTGTGTAACATTTTTCCTCTCTAATAATCTCCTTATATATATATATACCCAAGAGTAAACCTAATTAGTTAATAATGGTAATATGGTCCATCAACAATTACCAACTAATTATATAATAAGTTGTTAATATATTTTGATCTATATAATATAAATGATTATATGGCTACAAGATTAAATATTACAATAATAATATATTTAATCTTACAAAAATATGATTTTAGGCTCTTAAACAGATCAAACCGGCCCAAAAGATAGTGGTCCGATTGAGGTTCTTGTCTATAGCACGGGCTACGGCTCAACTTTTTTCCGGTAGTGTAAATTTTTTTTTCCGATTTTTATACTAAGGAAAACTCTAAACAACTACGAGGACACCCCTCAAAAAATTTTTACAAACCAATAATAAGCCCAGTTGGTGATGATAACACAAACCCAAATAATAAGCCCAAATAACTAAATAATAGCACATTAGATTAGCCCAAATAACCAAACAATAACCCAAATAACTAAAAAAAATTTCGAAATTGAAGCTTGTCAAGACGGATTTACGCAATCGAATCGGCCCGGAATTTTTGAACAATGCTACGGTTTGTGCGATCGAAAAGAATTTTTTACTTTATTTATTTATTGTTGTTTTTTTTTTAATATTGTATGATTGCACGGTAAAAAAAAAATGGGATACCCTGAGTTAATGTTCTAGTTCCGCCACTGATTTCAACCTGCCCAAATCTGTAACCGCGTTACCAGGAACCATATTTAACAAAGCAGGCGTTATCATATCCTGCTTTACACTGGGATGATGGAAAAGTCGCAACGCTTCACTGCTCGTTTCTCGCAAATCTAACAATGACCATTGTAGCTTCAGGAACAAAAGGTAGTTTGCATTTAAATGACTTTGTTATCCCTTTTGAAGAAAGCAAGTCTGGGTTCACTGAGTTAGTGACCGGGTGGGTCCCTTTACCGAGTCAGCATACTGTCATGACTGATCTTGCACAGGAAGTTCGTATGGTCAGCTCGCGAGGTTGGTTAAAAGTATCAAGAATGATGGTGCGGCTGTTGATAAATTGTAATTGTCGCCCACGCTGAGTCGCAAAACACAGCTTGTGTTGGATGCAGTGAAGATTTCGGTTGAGAAAGGTGGTGAGACTGTGAGTTTGAGTTGACTCGGTTTGTAATCAAATTTGGATTTCGTGGTTGAGTGTGAAAGCATGAATAATGTTGTAGCCTATACTTGAAAATAATGCATATTGTATGCAGTGAGGGTTTTTTTTTCCTCTTATTTATATGTTGGGTTTTTACTTGCTTGAACATATGCGATGTTCCGGTCACTCCTGTTTGGCCTAAATTTGTATCCGAATCAATGCAAGGGTCGGGTTGGTTACTCACTAAAGCACGCTAGAATCACGGGAGAACAATTGTGTTAAATTGGTAGTGTTTACTGATTGAACCTGTCACAAACCCAAAAACTTGATATGTATCCGTACATGTTACAAAAAGTGTCAAACCAAGACACATGAAGGTTTCATGGGTTGACTTGAACTTTGTTTAACCTAGAAATTTAATTTTATCTTGGGACTTTATATAAATGCTCTAAAACTCAAATTTATAATCATAAATACAAACATGTATAAAGTAGTTACGTTTAAAGCATGAAAACTTATGCTTATTTCTTTCTTTCTTAAAAAAAAAAAATAACATAAAATACCTAATGGGGTGGGGTTGGGTCCAATTGACAAAGCCATTGGAGTTAAGGTGTTCATGCTAAAGGCTGATTTTGTGTGATTTAAGCCGTTGAAAAAAAAAAAAAAAAACGTAAAATACCTAATCACTTTAAGTCATGATATAAAACTTATAAAAAGAAACGAGTTAAATGGGTCAACCTATGAACCCATCAGGTCAACCCAAATACAACTCTATTAGTTAAACGTGTCCACGAGTTTGGCCTGAAATTGATCAAGTCATAAACAAAACTTAAACCCATAAATTTTAAGATAGAATGGGCTTATGTTATTAATTGTTTAAACTTGGCTTAATTTTTTCTTATATATTTGTTAATTAATTTGTAGTAGGTTGGTTCATCTCCAGAACTCCAAAAAAATCCAAAAAAATCCAAAAAAATATAAGAAGTTGAAGAACTTATAACAAACAATCATTTTATTTGCTTATTTTATATATTTCATACTATTTAAGAGTACTTTTATCATTTTTATTAGGGGTGTTCACGGTTCGGTTTAAAATCGTGAAACTGCTTATCGGTTTGGTTTCGTGGTTCGTTTTTGTTATTAACTTTTAGTTGGTCAGTTCAACCCGTAATGAATGGTTTGGTTTCCGGTTTCAATCCGTATAAAACCAAACCGGACCGTAAAATTTAAAACCATACCCTTTACCCTAAAAACAAACTGCGCTATCCTCTCCCCTTCAACATCGACGCCTCCATCTCCATTGCTTCCTCCATCCACCGGCCTCCTTCCTCCATACCCTTTATAGTATTGCCATCGTTTTAGTTTTTTTAGCAAAACTATAGAAGTGTTTTATTTTAATTGATTGATTCGATTTAATTTTTTTCGTGACAATGAGCTGCTTAACACTCGCTCATTAGTCCTGACAAATTATAGTTTTGCCCCGAGCTCAAAATTACGGTCCTACCATCGTTTTAGTTTTTTTTTTTTTTTCTAGCAAAACCATAGTAGTTTTTTGATTGGTTAAGAAATATTCGGCCTACCGCCCCGCAAGATGGGCGGGGCATCAACTAGTTACTAACAATTTGTAGGTTGCAAAAGTTGAAGTGATGAGGTTCCTGCAGAGCAGCCCAAGTTAAACCTTCATCGACTGTTTATGGACTCTATATAGCCTTCCTTAGTTAATTTCACAAGATTCAATACGTTAGAAGGTGACAGTTTGAACCGGTTGACTATTCAACCATGTATGGTATTTCAAATACATATTTTGTTTTGATGCATCTACCTTTGTACTTGAGTCTTCTATCACACATAGCACACACAATGATCACACTTTTAATTAGACCCCTTTCTGTTTGTCCACTTTAAGCTAAAAAAAAACATTACGTAACCTTTCGTATGGTCAAAATAATACACAAAACTAAGATTCCTTACACCTTTCAAAATTAAGATTACTTACACCTTATTTATCATTATTTGTTCCTTTTTGACATGACCTATTTGACCTGATCCATATTTTGCTCCCTGACGAGAAATCCCGAATTCACCATTATTGAATCATCTATATGAACCATTCTACATTTGATTTTTCAGTATGGGCTGTCATTTGGTTAGTTGTCCAGGCCTAGCGTGGTTGATTATGGTCGGATTCATTAAGTGTTGATGTCTTGGAATTTTTTAGGATGCTGACAAATTAGTTTTTGTAATTATGAAGTGTATTCACATGTTCATATTTTATTTTCGTCAAAATATAATGGAAAACATGAAAACATACTTGTTACCGCAGACAGTGCGGAGGAGAATCCAGTGAGAGATGATGCCATGCAGTGGCGGATCTATGATTCCGACCAAGCGGTAACGTTTTATAAATAAGCGGTAACGAAATCGAAAAAACGTCAAATTTTTCCAAAATTTACACTAAAAACGTCAAAAATTTTCCGACCAAGCGGTAGCGGAGGCTACCCCTTGTTCCTCTTTACATCCGCCCCTGATGCCATGGAGTTCGACATGTTTGTCAGTGTGATCTGGTTCCTCCTTAGGGTGCTGACTGATGATGGTGATGATGAAACCGATAAGGGAGATCGGCTATGGAGAGGGAGGCGAGATTGATGTTATGCTTATTAGGTTATTGTGTCTAAGTGTGTAACCGTGTAACCATTTAACCTCTACATAAGTCTCCTTATATAAGCACATATGAGGAAACCTAATTAGTTAATAAGGGTAATATGGTCCATCAACAATTACCAACTAATTATTTAATAGGTTATTATATATTTTGATCTATATAATATAAATGATTATAATGGCTACTAGATTAAATATTAAACATAATATATTTAATCTTACATTCTCCAACTTAGCCGAGTAATCATTTACTATGAGTATTAGATAAGCCTGATCAGGAGTTAACACTCATTTTAGCCTTAAACAAGTACTATAGCAGAGAAATACAGCCGTTGAATCATTATGCGACTCAGGACCCCCATTAGTCATACTATAGCTTTAATTTAAAACCTAATCGTCATGATCAAAATACGCATAAGCCCTTTGTTTGATTTGTAACTTTGTTTGTCTATATGTCATTATACCGGTTGAACATATTCTAAGAGACATACAAAATCAAACTGAGGAAATTTCATTAATCATAAAACATAAGCTAGTACAATATGCTCAAATAAAGTCTTTACTAAATCCCATATTCCGAACATGTTCTTTGTAAACCTTAGGAGGGAGACCTTTAGTCATCGGATCCGCAAGCATATCTTTAGTACTAATATACTCGATACAAAGATTATTTTCCTCAACTCGTTCACGTACGAACATATATTTTGTATCGAGATATAAACCAGCTCCAGTCGAACTGTTACTGTTCGAGAAAATAACGGCAGCTGAGTTATCACAATAAAGCTTCAATGGTCTAGAAATGGAATTAACGATTTTGAGTCCAGTGATCAAATTTCTAAGCAACATTCCATGACAGGTTGCGTTATAAACAGCAATGTACTCTGCCATCATTGTGGAAGTTGTGGTCAACTATTGTTTATGACTCTTCTAAGAGATAGGGCCGCCTGCTAACATAAAGATATAGCCCGAAGTGGATTTCTTGTCATCTTTGCATTTGGCAAAGTCAGAATCAGAATAGCCCACCACTTCTAAATGATCACTTCTTCTATAAGTCAGTTTATAGTCTTTCGTCCCTTGCAGATATCGAAGTACCTTCTTAGCTGCTTTCCAGTGATCTAGGCTAGGATTAGTCTGATAACGGCCTAGCATTCCAGCAATATAAGCGATATCTGGGCGAGTATAGACTTTAGCATACATCAGGCTCCCGACTACTGACGCGTAAGGTATCTGGCTCATTTGCTCCTTCTCAACCTCTATTGTCGGAAACTGGAATGAACCGAAAACATCTCCTTTAACTACTGGAGCGACGGAGGGTTTGCACTGTTGCATGTTGTAACGTGTAAGGACACGATCTAAGTAAGCCTTTTGAGACAATCCTAAGATCCCTTTGTGTCTATCTCGGTGAATTTCGATGCCAATGACGTAAGAAGCATCTCCGAGATCCTTCATGTCGAAATTATGCGAGAGTAACCGCTTCGACTCATGAAACATGTCTAAACTATTAATTGCCAATAGAATATCATATGCGTAAAGGACAAGTATAGTAAAGTTTCTCCCACTCATCTTGAGGTAGGTGCATTGATCCACTTGATTCTTCATAAAACCTTGTTTCTTCATGACTTCATCAAACTTGAGGTACCACTAACGTGATGCTTGTTTGAACCCGTAAATGGATTTCTTCAACTTACAGACTAGATGCTCCTGACCTTCAGGTTTAAAGCCTTCAGGTTGTTTCATGTAAACATCTTCGTCCAAGTCTCCGTTAAGGAAAGTGGTTTTAACGTCCATCTGATGTAACTCTAGATCAAAATGAGCTACTAGGGCCATGACGATCCTTAATGAATCTTTACGAGAGACAGGTGAAAACGTCTCTTGATAATCAATTCCCTCTTTCTGAGTGTAGCCCTTTGCAACCAATCTCGCTTTGTAGCGTTCAACGTTCCCATTCGGATCTAGTTTTGTTTTGAACACCCATTTGCATCCTACGGGTTTGACTCCGTTGGGTAATTCTACCAAATCCCAAACGTCATTTTTCTTCATGGATTCAAGCTCATCAATCATTGCTTTATTCCATTCAGAAGACTGATCACTGCTTATGGCTTCATTGTAAGAGATAGGATCATTAAGCTTTCCGGGATCCATTTCAGTCAGGTAGCTAACATAATCATCCCAATTAGTAGGCCTTCTTTGCCTAGATGACCTCCTGAGTGGATTATCGGGTTCAGCGTTGTCTTGGTTATGAGCGTTTGATGTGCCTTCGTCATGAGGTATAATAGGTTCTGATTGTAGAGGTAAATTTGGAGTTGGTGCAGTAGTTGCATTGGTTACAAGAGGAGTAATCGGAGTAATGGCAAGCGATGAATCTCCCCCCCCCCCCCCACGTCTTGTACTTCTTGCAATTCTTCGTAAGGGTTGGTACTGCTCCCACTGACCTTGAAATCCTCCAGGAACGCAACACGCTTGGTTTCAACAGTACGGGTGACATGGGAAGGACAATAGAAACGGTAACCCTTTGAGTTATCAGAATACCCGATAAAGAAACAGGTAACTATTTTTGGGTCAAGTTTCCTTAGGAAAGGATTGTAAAGTTTTGCTTCAGCAATGCAGCCCCATACTTTCATATATTTAAGACTCGGTTTCCTTCCTGTCCAAAGTTCATAAGGAGTTTTAGGGACAAACTTAGAAGGAACTCTATTGAGTATATGAACAACTGCTTTTACCGCTTCAGTCCAGAGGAATAATGGTAAATTAGTGTTGGCTAACATATTGTGCACCATGTTCATAAGGGTACGGTTTCTTCTTTCAACGACACCGTTCTTCTGAGGTGTACCAGGCATGGTGTATTGGTTCACAATCCCCTAGCCCTTACAAAACTCATAAAATGGACCAGGAGCTTGACCCACATCAGTATGTCTTCCATAATATTCACCGCCTCTATCTAATCTCACAACTTTAATTTGACGATCTAATTGCTTTTAAACTTCAGCCTTATAATCTTTAAAAGTTGTAAGAGATTCATACTTTTCCTTAATAAGATACAAGTACATGTAATGAGAATAATCATCAATGAAGGTGATAAATGAAGTATGTCCTGTTATGCCAGCGATTTGGTAGGGACCACTAATGTCAGTATGAATGAGTTCTAATAAATTAGAGCTCCTAGTGGCACCTTTCTTTTTCGCTAATGTCATTTTACCTTTAAGACATTTGACACATGTTCCAAAATCAGAGAAATCGAGAGGAGGTAAGACTTCATCCTTTACGAGACGATTTAATCGTTCTCTTGAGATGTGGCCTAAACGTTGATGCCATAACATGGACGAAGTCTCTAAGTCTCGTTTCTCTTTCATCTTTGTGAGTGATTCATTAATGTTATATGACAACAAAGATTTGGAAAAATTATCATCTAGTTCTAATCTATAGAGACCACCATCCAGAATACCAGTACCATAAAGAACAGAATCATAGAGGATAGAGAGTTTGCGATGACCATGGGAAACAATAAAACCGTCCATGTCTAACTTTGGTCCTGATACAAGGTTCCGAGTTACCTCAGGAACATATAAGGTATCATAAAGTTTAATACATAAACCAGTTTTCATAAATAATTGTAATGTTCCAATGGCCTTCACTTCTAATTCTCGATCATCCCCAACCTTAAGCGTTCTTTGGTTTCTTTCCAACTTCCGGATTGTAAGGAATCCCTGAGTTGAATTGGTAACATGGACCATAGAACCAGAATCAAACCACCAAGAATTAGCAGGAACACGTAAATTATAGGACTCAAGTATCATAAAATAATCGTTACCTTTCTTAGCCAGCCACTCCTTAAAGTCAGGGTATTCCTTCTGCATGTGTCCTGTCTTTTTACAGAACTTACAGTGGATTCTGCTGTCACACCCCGACCACGTAAATACAACAAATCGTGGCGGAAACGTCGGGGAGTGTTGTAACAGAATCATTGTTTCATAACACATGGATTGAAGTTTTGTTTTATTGAATTAAATGTATTACATTACATTGAAATTAGGAACAAAACATGAACAAATAGACTTTCATTGTTATTAAGTCACTAAGGCCTCGTCCATTCCTATGTGAGCATGCACCAATATCATCATCAAACATCACCAACTATGGTACCTGAAACACATGTGAAAACACGTCAGCATAAAAATGCCGGCGAGTAAATAGGATTTTATGTGAGTGTCAGATCCATGGCTAGTTTACATGTTGCAATACTTAATTAAAAACCTGGTTTTGAAAAGTATAGTATTGCGACATATTTTACCAACTCAAATCAAGTTGGTTATACTTTATAAAATCTCATAGCCATGATTCTTAACCCAAAACATTTATTTTATTAAATCGAATTGTAAAACATCTCGTAAAAACTCGTTAATAAAACTCATATGGTTTATATTATTAGAAAAAAACCTTGTAATATAACTTTGTTTTGATAACCTTGCCCAAGTGATCTAGATAACGCAACGATATATAATGTGTTAAAAGCACTTATATATAGGAAGTACCAGCGGCGTATCCACCATGCTTTTAACACATTACACCCGCCCCGTTACCTCATCACTTCCCTAACCCAACGGTTCAAACAAATTCAAACGGTTCACATAAATCTAATAGTTACAAACGGTTCACACAAATCAAACGGTTATAAACGGTTCACACAAATCAAACGGTTACAAACGGTTCACATAAGTCAAACGGTTACAAACAGTTCACACAAATCAAATGGTTACAAACGGTTCACACAAATCCAATGGTCACAAACGGTTCACAGAATCAAACAGTTATAAACGGTTCAAAATGTAAAACAATGTGCTAGCATGCTAAGTGAACATACATAGCAAAACATAATGAAATCATGTACTATACGTGTACTAACGAACATAGCATGTATATATTATAAAAGCACGTAAAACATGAAAGTAACAAGTAGGCACATGTGTATCATCCCAAAACAGTTTGAAAAACAGTAAAAGAGGGGACTATGTACTCACATAATCACCTTGAAAGCATTTAAAGGGGGGGGGGGTCTATGTACTCACTTGAGAATGCTTAGAAGTCTTGAATAACAACCAAGCAAAGCTGGAGGGATCACGGAAATCAAACGGCACCTAATATAGGTAATTATGTTAATAAACCGGACCTAAATCGGAGGATCGGATAAAATGAGGTTTCGTAAACCAAATGAGTGTAGGGACTCATGTAATATGGTTTAACAAAGCCTACATTCTAAAACGAAACCTAACCTAAGTGCTTTCGACCCATTACGACTCGTTAAGGTAGCTTACGACACTTTAATGCGTCGTTCGCGTAAAACGCGTTCGGACCGCCTAACTAGTCCTATGACAAGTATTATATGCCTTAACACATCTAATAATGTTGCCTAATCAGTTTAGATGTCAAAATTTAGGTTACATATGCTTAAAATGAATTTATGCGTAAAAAGGGCATTTTGGTCATTTTCCTAAGGCATATAAACTACCTATCATACAACTACTTAAACGAACTGACCATAAGGTATAACCTCGGAAGGTTATTCCCTATACAACTATGGTCACAATATATGCTTGGTCGGATCCTAATGATCGACCAAACGGGTCGGGTTCGAAAGTCTAAGCGGTTGTTTAGACCGCTTATCTTACGTCCCTATATAAGCACTAAACTCAAAGTGACGAGTTAAACATGTTAAAACATGTTTAACAAAGTTTGAAAACAAGTTTGATATCAAAACAAAAGGTTTTGATACCTAAGAATAGTTTGGTTGCAAAATACGCATGAATACGCATTTTGACCGAAACTATAACTCGTCACTACACCTAATGAACGTGGTAATCAGTAGGTATAGTCACAAGAGACTATAACCATCATGATTATGCTCACATTTCAAAGTTCAAACGAACTTTGTGTTGACCATAACCTGGTCAAAGCAGAAAGTCAAACACAGTTTGACTTTCGTGCTTAAAAACGCATAAAAGCACGAAAGAAACTTACAAAGGGTCCAAGCTAGGAAGAACTTGATCTAAATACTTAGGTATGATGCATAAAGCTTCAAATTAGAGCATAAAATTAGATCAAGGTGTGAGGAAAATGGAATGAGAGCTTGGGTATTTATAGATTTCGGAGAACCGTTAGGATCGATTCTCGCAAATCGTGTTTTGATCTTGACCTTACAAGTGGGCACATGGTTTTCAAAACCATGGGAATACTTAAAACCATCAAATTCCAGCCCATAGAGTGCAAAATCTTGGGTTAAAACCATCAAAACCTCAAAAATGGACCAAGTTCAATGTATCTGCCAGAAATTTCAAAAATGGTCCCTGTACTTGTAAAACTTGATTTTTTTGGCACTTTTAAGCCTCGTTAACCCCATTTCAAGGCTATAAAATAAAGTTAAAGTATAGTGAACTTGAAATGTGCTCAAAAATATCTCGAATATCGGTTCGTTTGGTCGTACGGTTGCGTTGTTCGGTTAATTACGACGGAAATCGTATCGAATGCAAAAACGATCCAAATTACGCGACGAGTGGAATTTTATCATGCCAATCACTAAAATAAAATATTTTAATGATTACATAAATTTTTGGATGTCCGGATATATTCAGAACGTAAGATATGCACAAAAATGCAAGCTTATGCACTGTTTGACGCTTTTAGTCCCTATTGATCAATAAAGTTTATTTTTGCGCACCAGAACACCTCAAAGCCTATTTCTAAGCTATGTAAAGTATATTTAGGGCATGTTTAACTTATGATCAAGTTCCAAAACGTTCGTTACTATACAAATCGGTATAGTTTCATAGTTTGACGCAAATAGTCCCTGCGATCGAACAAACTTGATTTCGACACACCAAACCATCCAAAACTTATTTCTAAGTTATGTAAAGGTTATTTAAGGTATGTTAAGACTATATCACGGTTCCAGAGTGTTTGTTGCATTAAACTGGTTATATTTACGCATCAGATCGCATATAACCTTCCAGAAAGCGATTTAAAGCTCGAAATCGAACATGAATTGATATGTGCACATGATACACATATTTATACAAATCCCAAGTATGAAATATAATATTTCATTGATTTGGTATTTGTTTGATGGTCACAGAGGCACAGGTGTCACATCTGCCTAGGGAGTTATTAGAGCTGGAAGGTGCACTTATATTAGGATTGGGCCTTTGGACTTTAGAAGCATCCTTCCTCTGATGATTGTTCTTCCTTTTCTTATAGTTGGAGGTGATGAAGTTAGCAAAATCAGTAGTGCGATCCATCCTCATACGCTCTTCCTCCTGTACGCACATGGCGACCAGCTCACTCATCGTCCATTTGTCCTTCTGAGTGTTGTAATTGATCTTGAATTCTTCAAAGGATGAAGGAAGCGAAGTAATGATGAAATAAACAAGGAAACCATCACTGATTTCCATTTCCAGTCCCTTCAGCTTATTGGCCATGTCATTCATCAACATGATGTGCTCGCGAATGCCGCTCCTCCCATCATACTTAGTTGTCACCAGCTTGAGAATAAGGGTTAGCGTGTGCTTTAGACGTCCCCTTGAATTGCGCCTCCACAGAAGCCAAATAGGTTTTAGCATCTTCAGAATCAGGAATAGCTCCTCTGATTGCATTGCTAATGGACTGCTTCATGAACATGAGAGACATGCGGTTACACCTAGTCCACTTTTCATGAGTCAACTGCTCCGCAGCAGTACTTTGAGTAGTAAGGTCCGCTGGCTTATTCTCTCTTAAGGCATAATCAAAATCCAGTAGCCCAAGAGTAAGCATTAAGGCATCCTTCCATGCAGCAAAGTTATCACCAGTCAAAGGTGGAATACCGCAATTTGGCGCTGATAGTGGAAATAAGATGAGCAAGTTATGATACTAAGGAAGAAGTCCTAATGTGATCTAAGGGCATGTTAAACTAAGGCAGGCATAAATAATGACCATTTTACATAATGAAGCTGTGATATTGTCTATTACTAACATCAAAATAATAGACTTAGTTAAAAAAATTCTACTTAAACGAAGACAAATCAGCTTTGGCCAGAAGTGTAATCATAAGCATGTGTGCAAAGTGATTGTAACAAATCAGCTTTGGCCAGAAATTGAGACAATCACTTTAGTTATGCACTTGTTAAGTATGCCATCTATGAAGGAATTAAATCAGCTTTGGCCAGATATTAAGACATTCATGTTTATGATGCACACTTAACATAGCTTTCGTAATACTTGAATGATAAGTAGATGTATCAAATCAGCATTGGCCAGAAAATGATACATCAAAAGCTCATTCAAGTTAAGCCATGTTGGTTTTGTAAAACATTATCTGATTCTGATTAATTAACTAAGTAATTACAAAACCAATTATTTAATAGCAAACCACCTGTTAGTTCACATCAAACAGCCTAAAATAATGAGGTTTCGAGTGAGATCTCGACTCAGTTATGAGGTCTCGAGTCAAGTCTCGACTAATCTTGTAACATTTTGAGGTCTCGACTCATTTAAGGTCTCGAGTCACAACCTCAGTGTCTCAAGTCGTAATCATGGTCTCGACTCATGTGTTTTATGAGATCTCGAGTGCTTAATGAGGTCTCGAGTCGCAACCATGGTCTCGAGTTGTGAAGATTGAAGCCCTTAGTCGAAACCTCAGTGGTCTCGAGTCGAAACCTCCTGGTCTCGAGTCGAAGTTGTCTCGAGTTGTAAAGATTTGAGAACACTTATGATTTCGAGTCGAGACCTCATGGTCTCGAGTCAAGATCTTGGTCTCGAGTCGAAACCTGTTGGTCTTGAGTCCACTGTTAACAGCTGTTAATGCAAAATAACTGAAAACTCGAAATTTTAGGGATTCTGTGATAGTGTTTCCTGTTTTATGGTTGATCTAAACTTATCAAGGATTTCGAAAATTATAACTGATTATCTTTTAACAGTTTTCAAAGATTTTAATAGATAAAATTCAGATCAAAAGCCGTAAAAACACCCACCAATCCAGATTTCATTCCAAAACTTAAGGAATTTTCGAGTTTTACTTAGAACATGTGATGAACCCTAAAAAATAAGACATAATTCTGGAACCCGAAACCTGAATTTTTAAGACTTTTAAACAGATTTCGGTCATAAAAACATAACCCATTTGATTTCGAGTGAACATATGATTAATCTTTTCCGAAAACAGGGATTTCGAGTGGTTATAATCGACTCGAAACCGGCTGTGAATTAAATGAGGCTTTCAAAATTCCATTTTCCAAGTTTCTATCCCAGAATTGATGGATACGAAAACAGAATTGACTAATCAACATATGCTCTGATACCATATGTTGGATCAGTTCTGTTCTAAACATAATGGAAAACATGAAAACATACCTGTCACCGCAAACAGTGCTGAGGAGAATCCAGTGAGAGATGATGCCATTGAGTTCGACATGTTTGTCAGTGTGATCTGGTTCCTCCTTAGGGTGCTGACCGATGATGGTGATGATGAAACCGATAAGGGAGATCGGCTATGGAGAGGGAGGCGAGATTGATGTTTTGCTTATTAGGTTATTGTGTCTAAGTGTGTAACTGTGTAACCCTTTAACCTCTACATAAGTCTCCTTATATAAGCACCTAGGAGGAAACCTAATTAGTTAATAATGGTAATATGGTCCATCAACAATTACCAACTAATTATTTAATAGGTTATTATAAATTTTGATCTATATAATGTAAATGATTATAATGGCTACTAGATTAAATATTAAACATAATATATTTAATCTTACAAAGTTGTTATTATTCACTTGAGAAGTTGTACATGCTTTTGTATTAGATGGTGGGTCTAGTTTCATATTGATGGTGATGGATCATTGCAGGGTTTGATTGTGAATTGTGATGAGGAGCGGGCTCAAAAAGTAGCTGATGTTTATATGGACCAGCTTGATAGGGAAAAACATGGTAGAAAATGCGCAAACTTTAGACGGACATGACTTGGGCTACGGTTCGAGTGACGGGCCCACGATCAGCGAACGGAAAGGTCTCGAGGAGCCGGATCTTATGGAAAACAACCATAGGTGGTTTGGCCCATCTATTAGACCCGAATTCCAAGATTTAAGGCTCTGATTTCATCAACGAAGATTTTCCCCCAATTTTATCAATTTTTTGTACAATCCTTTTTACCCAAAGAGATTTACACCCATAATTTTGGTGTTAATTTATGCTTCTTTGTCAAATTGTAATTTCGAAAAATTGGGAAAACTGCCAAATTTAGAAAAGCCCAATAAAAGGGAACCTATTGTATCACTTTAAAGAATTTAGAAATACATCTATCTATACTATACTATATATATAATGCATATCCAAGGGGTAGTTTTGGTCATTTGCCACTTTTTTCAACGTGTACAACCCATGATGCTTATTGTACAACACATTAAAGCTAAATCTCATAAAAACACATACCTGGATAATTTTGGCTCCATGTTTTGGTACTTTTGAATTTTGAAATTCACATTATCACACCCATTTCTCTCACATTGAAATTCACGTCCCGCTCACATTTTTCTCTCACTATTCTTTCCTCTTGTTAAAGAGAACCCCTAAATCGAAAAATCTGTCCGATCTTGAAGATTTCCTTTCTGAAATTGTTGTTAGGGGGCTACAATCGAACGGGGAAGACACTTAGAGGTCTAGGTTTTATCATAATTGAAAAAGGGTGACGTAATGTGAAGAACTGGGTTTCGATCCGAGTTTCAAAGGTAGGTTTTTAAGTTTATTTGCTTATCATATAAATTATTGAAGCCCTAATTCACGACTGATTTTAGGGCTTATAATAATCGTTTAGATTTATAAAAGGGTGGCGTTTGTTACAGGTTCGGTTCCTGATTTTAGTTAGGGTTTATAATAATCGTTTAGATTTATGATTTATTGAGTGCTTTCCAGTGTAAGCAAACTGAAGATGCAACAACCAAGCTTGATCTGGACGGGCTTGTTGTTATTGGTGAAGATGATTCAACACAAATACATTCCTTCTTACTGAATATTGTAGGTAATTTATTTATCTTAATGAACTTCAATACTTGTTGATTATTTTTCTTCTATGCGTTTAGATTTTTGAATATATACCCTACAAGAGTAAGAATTTGAAGACTCGAGCCATTGATGCCGAAAGACCATTGATGGGGACTGAAATGTAAAGAAGCACCTACAAATTTTGGCTTTGATACTGCCTATAAGGTAATTTCTTTTATGTCCTTCATTTTCATGCCATTGTTATATTCTAATGCTTCTTATTTTGAGTTACAAGTGTTAATGAAGTTGACATGTGCGGATCTTTGTTGAAAAGATGGGAAATGTTATTGTTTATAAGCTTTATGAGTTACAATTTATCAGCTTTCCCATTTATTGTTCTTGTTTTGGTGTGGGATTATTTCTTTTTCTGCAAAAAAAGTCTAAAATTATGGTAATTAGGTTACAAATCTTTCATCTTTTTTTCCATCAATTTCTCTTCTTTCACTTCTTTATTTGCAAAAAATAATAATTTTGGGTATCATTTTTACAATCTTTCTAATCATATGTTCTTGCTTCAGATTTGAATTTATTCTTTTTTTTTTTGCAAAAAGGTTTAATATTTATGTTTTTTGGTGACAAATTTACAATCTTTTTGATCATATGTTCTTGCTTCAGAGTGGAGTTCATTCTTTTTTGCAAAAAGGTTTAAAATTTATGTTTTTTAGTAACATATTTACAATCTTTCTCATCATATGTTCGTATTCCTGAGTGAAAATTAATCTTTTTTGCAAAAAAAGTCTAAATTTGTGTTTTTTAGTTACAAATTTACAATCTTTATCTTTTTCTAATAATCTTGTGTTTCAGTTGAACTTAATTAGAAGCTGACAGCAAAAAGGAGTTTAATTTCTATCTTTTAATGGGTGGATTTGATGACCATGTTGGAATAATTGGAGATTGGATGGCTCCTAACCCAAGCCCTAGCCCAAGGTCATTCTTTATGGCTATGTTAAGTGAAGCATGCTCAGGGCCAGTGACTGAACCACCCAAGGATAACCCAACCAGTGGGTTCACTTTTCATGGACCCGACAAACAATTCGGGTTAGAAAACAGTGCATTTGTTGCCGAACAGAAATCAGCAAGCTCAAGGTCAGGTCTTGTTGAAAGAATGGCTGCTAGAGCTGGTTACAATGCTCCAAGATTAAACACTGACATCATCAGACCTCCTCCTGCTGACGTGGACAAACAATCGTCTGTTTTGACAATCCCTCCTGGTCTTAGTCCTACTTCGCTTTTAGATTCGCCGGTTTTTCTGTCGAATTCGCTTGTAAAGTTTACTATGTTCTAGATTTATTCGGCTGCAGTTACGGGCAATTTCGATGCTGATGAAGGTTCAGCTATGGGTCAAAAGGTTTATATTGCTGATGTTAAAGACCATCTGGTGGAGTAAATGGGTTGTTACTACCGAGTCTAAGGCTGGTACCATTTATCCTTGGGTGGGATTTTATAATAATCTGCAATACATCCTGGTAATGATTTCTATAACTCGTTGTTATAATCTGTTACTGAAGACAAAAAAGCATGAAAAGGCGTTGTATTGCGCTAAGTTTCGGCTAAGGTCAGGCCTGCATGTTTTATTTGCTTTGTTATGTCTTATGCTGGATAAGTCCAACTGGTGGATAAATGTGCTCCTTTTCGTGTTTTTTGAAGAGGGTTGATTGTTGCATGTTTCTCACTGGATCGGGTCTCACTGGTTATACAACAGGGTCTACAAAGGGTGTGATTGGTTAGGCTTCGCTTATGGGATTCAAAACCAGTTTTTTTATGGGTTCTCGGGTGTTTGGAATCTGAGTTTTGTGTCTAGGATTGTCACACCCCGATATTTCCACGTATTACCGGTGGGCCCGGTGGGGAATATCGTGACGTAGTTGATATCATCATAGTCAATTTAATCACAGTTCAATGCACAGCGGAAGTCTAAAAGTAATAATATTACAAACCGATTGAAAGTAACATAAAGTATTACACAACGGGTTGTAAAAAGATCCACAGGCGGATCTAAAAATAAAAGAAATATTGTTCAACAGATTTAAGCATCAAAAGCTTGCAAGACTCTTTATTTGATACTAGGAGTAGCCAGCCCATTTCGCTTAGTACCTGCACTTAACCTTTTTGGAAAATATGTCAGTTTACACTGGTAAATACAATTAACCGACACTTTTGAAAATATTTAAGAAAATTGATCTAAATGCACTAGACACAAACAATCTTTTATAACTTGGGACAATTATTTAAAAATAATCTTATATACAGTTTTACATGTTTGTCGTCCATTCAGGACCCGGTTAGAAGAGCCGGATTAGATTAATTGACACACCACAAGTATACGCCCACAAGAGATGTGAGATACCGTTTATACATACGCAACTGTCAGGTGTATGCCTACACCCCGTACTTAAGCCGTGGCCATTTAATAAATAAGCCGAGGATATCCAGGACATGGTCATTAACCCCCCAAAGGCATTGCATCAAACAAAATAGATTAAAACGGGTTATGCATCTTTTTAATCACATTCTGATTGTACGATGTCATACCCGACCAAGCGGTATTATTATAATACTGTATCCCAAGCCCGTATAACGGAAATTAAGTTAAAAGTATTTACCTGACAGGTAATATGGTCCTAAAGGAACCCTAAGGCATATCTAAACTAAGCTAAATCGGGTCAGAACTGAAAGTCAAAGCAAAAGTCTACTTTTGCGACTTTCGGTTGGGAACCGAGCCTAAACTCAGAATTGTCGGGTTGAACATGCCTAAACATGTTCTTATATTATTTACCAAGTTATTTTAGTGTTTAAACATGTTCCATAACGTCTACATTATCAGTTATGAATTTATTTGCAAAAATGGATTTTGTTGACTTTTTAATAATAAGTTTGACCCGACAATTGACCAAGTTAGAGTGAGAATCAGTAGGTGCCCTTTTAAGGGTTTATTACCGACAGAATTACCCACTCATAGCCACTTTCAATTCGAATAATGACTGGACCATTAGTGATTAATCACTAAGTCAAAGCTTAATTATGATAGCTTTGACTTTTGGTCATTAAACTAATAAAACTTGTACTTAAGAAGCTAAGAATTCTTACTAGTATCCTTAGCACGAAAATAGAACAGAAGACAACTCTCTTGAACTCCAGGAAGCTCCAGAGAAAGTGATTTGAAGTGAAATTGAAATGTGCAAGTGAACTAGTGCAAAAACAAGGCCTTATATAGTAAAATGGAAGCTCCAAGATCCTTGCATGTGTCCCTATATTGATCCCAGATGTTATCAAGTGTCCCTAGTGCATGAAAAACTGTTGGCTCAGACCCTGGAATCGAAAACAAGCATGCAAAGGCGGTGCAACAGGCTGAACATGCAGCTATCCTGATTTTTGGTCGCTGGCACTTCTCACGCGGGCCGCGTAAGACTCATAGAGAGTCTATGCGGGCCGCGTGGCTCCTCTGTCACCGGAAAACAACTTTCAAACATTGCAGTTTTGGTCCCTGGTGCATAATAAGTTTATTTAACTTTCGTTTATTGCACTTATGACCCCCATAGTTAACTTTTAAGGACCTTGGGTAATAAACTAACTCCGTTAAGCTCTCGGTTAGTTGTACGATCACCCGAAAAGTCTTGTTTTCATCGAAACTCCACAAAATTAATATCCGATATTCTTGAGAGCAAAATATATAATTCTTACAATGTTTTTGGGATCGTTAAAAGGTCACTCAGATGTATCTTTTAACCCCTATGTTTCGTAAGATCCTTATTTACACACAAACGACTTTCTATTTTCGATAATTTATTCGTTAAAGAATACGAACGTCATATGAGGTCAATCAGAGGCACAAGAATGGCATGTTGACACTTTTTGATCCTTTTACTAACATATTTACATTGTTTGACAATTTTAGTCCCTCCAGATCAATCCATTACACGTTTAAGTCCATGACACATGTCCTTATTATATTGGTCGTGATTTTACGAGGTGTTACATCCTCACCCCCTTAAAAGAAATCTCGACCTCGAGATTTACTGAAATAAATGAGGGTACTTTTATTTCATTGTGGATTCAACCTCCCACGTGTATTCGGGGCCTCTACGGGCATCCCATTTAACCTTCACAATCGGTACGTGCTTCCTTCGAAGCTTCTTAACCTGTCGATCCTCAATCGACAAAGGCTTTTCAATGAATTTCAAGCTCTCATCTATCTGCACGTCCTTGTGCGACATTGCTAGCGATTCATCGGCTAGACATTTCTTCAAGTTGCAAATGTGGAACACATTATGTAATCCACTAAGCTCTTCTGGCAGATTTAGCTTATAAGCCACTGTTCTGACACGTTCAATGATCTCGAATGGTCCTATGTATCTTGGGCTTAGCTTGCCTTTCTTTCTAAAACGCATCACCCCTTTCCAGGGTGATACCTTAAGTAACACTTTGTCACCTACCTCGAATTTCAGAGGTTTACGCCTTTTATCTGCGTAGCGTTTCTTCCTATCCCTGGAAGCTTTGAGACGATCACATATTTGTACAATCTTATCTGTCGTCTCCAGGACTATATCAGGTCCTGTTAGTTGGACATCTCCAACTTCCGCCCAACAAACTGGCGTCCTACACTTTCTTCTATACAAAGCTTCGAAAGGTGCAACTTGAATACTCGAATGATAGCTATTATTATATGAAAATTCAATCGACGGAAGATGATCATCCCAACTTCCACCTAAATCAATAACACAAGCTCGTAGCATATCCTTGAGTGTTTGAAAATTCAATCCGTCTGAGGATGATAAGCAGTGTTGAAATTTAATCGAGTGATTAACGATTGCTAAAAGCTTTTCCAAAAATGTGATGTGTATCTTGTATCCCTATCAGAGATAATAGACACTTGTACTCCGTGAAAAATATACAATATTGTCCACGTACAGCTCTGCTAACTTGTCAGAGCTGTGAGTTTCTTTAATCGGCAAGAAGTGGGCTGACTTGGTCAACCTGTCGACTATAACCCAAATAGTATCATTTCCACGCTTCGTCTTTGGTAACTTAGTGATAAAATCCATAGTTACCATTTCCCATTTCCATGTGGGAAGTTCAGGCTGTTGTAGCAAACCTGATGGCTTTTGATGTTCGGCTTTAACCTGTGCACATGTCAGACATTTAGCCATATAGGTGGCTATAGATTTCTTCAAACCTATCCACCAATAACTTGCCTTTACATCTTGGTACATCTTATCACTGCCAGGATGAACAGAATATTTGGAGCTATGGGCTTCTTGCAGAATCACGTCCCTAAGTCCTCCATAAATTGGAACCCATATTCGTCCATTCAATCTTAGGATTCCATCCTTGCCATACGATAACTGTTCGGCAGTTACGCCCAACTTTTCATTCGGATAGTTAGCTTCTAACACAGCTTCTTTTTGAGCGGCTAATAACCTTTCATTCAAGTTGTTCTTTAATTCAATGCTCTTGGCATTGATCCTAATGGGCTTAATTCTTTCTTTTCTGTTCAAGGCATCGGCGACTACATTCGCTTTGCCTGGATGATATCGGATTTCACAATCATAATCATTCAGTGTCTCCATCCATCGACGTTGTCTCATGTTCAGTTCCTTCTGATTGAACAAGTGTTGAAGGCTCTTATGATCAGAATAGATCACACATTTGGTGCCATATAAATAGTGCCTCCAAAGCTTCAGTGCAAATACAACGGCACCCAATTCCAAATCATGGGTGGTGTAATTCTTTTCGTGCACCTTTAATTGTCGGGAAGCATAGGCAATGACATTGCCTCTTTGCATGAGTACGCAACCCATTCCAGTGTGCGATGCGTCACAATAAACCACAAACTCTTCAATTCCTTCTTGCAATGTCAACACAGGTGCATTGCTTAACTTCTGCTTAAGAATCTCAAAAGATTCTTGTTGCTTAGGACCCCAATCAAACTTTATATTCTTTCGAGTCAATGAAGTTAGGGGTGCTGCAATCCTTGATTTTTTTTTAATAAAACGCCTATAATATCCTGCCAGACCCAAGAAGCTGCGAATCTTTGTGGGCGTAACAGCTCTTGCCAATTCATGATGGCTTCAATCTTAGCGGGATCCACTTGGATACCACGCCCGCTAACCACATGTCCAAGAAATTAGACTTCACGAAGCCAAAACTCAAATTTTGAAAACTTGGCGTAGAGCCTCTCTTGCTGAAGAAGTTTAAGGATACATTGAAGGTGCTTTTCATGATCAGCCTGATTCCTTGAGTATATAAGTATGCCATCAATAAAAACAATGACAAACTTGTCCAAATATGGCCTGCAAACGCGGTTCATGAGGTCCATGAATGCTGTTGGTGCATTAGTGAGCCCGAATGGCATCACCAAGAACTTGTAGTGACCATAACGAGTCTTGAAAGCAGTCTTATGCACATCTTCATCTCTGACCTTTAGCTGATGGTATCCTGATCTCAAGTCAATCTTGGAGAAGTAACTTGCCCCTTGCAGTTGATCGAACAGATCGTCGATCCTGGGCAATGGATACCTGTTCTTGATCGTAACCTTGTTCAGCTCGCGATAATCAATGCATAAACGCATCGATCCATCCTTCTTTTTCACAAAAAGAATAGGCGCTCCCCAAGGAGATGAGCTAGGTCGAATAAAACCCTTTGCCAACAAATCATCCAACTGAGTCCTTAACTCTTTCATCTCAGTCGGTGCCAATCGGTAAGGTGCTCTTGCAACTGGTGCTGCTCCAGGAATAATATCGATTCTGAACTCCACTTGCCTATCTGGAGGTAAACCAAGTAGTTCTTCAGGGAATACGTCTGGATATTCAGAAATAACAGGGATGTCTTCGATTTTGGGCTTTGGTTCATCAATAGTCACTTGTGCCATGTAAATGACACAACCCATCTTTAAACACTTCGATGCCTTAAGCATAGACACTTGCATAGGTAACCCGTACTGAGTATCTCCTTGTATCGTAAGTGGCTCACCATACGGAGTCTTGATAACCACTTGCTTCTTATCATAAACAATCTGGGCTTAGCTAGAAGATAACCAATCCATGCCTATCACTATGTCAAATCCCGCCAATTTCAAAGGAAGCAAAGACAACGGAAAAGAGTGGTTCCTAATGGATATAAAACATCCATCTAACACGGTTGAAGCAGTTTCTATGGTACCATCGGCCAATTCCACTTCATACTTTATGCTTAGGGTTTTAACAGGCAAATTTAATAACTTACAAAATTTGTTTTCTACAAACGACTTATCTGCACCCGAATCAAACAATACCCTTGCATAAACATCATTGATAAGAAAAGTACCTGTTATAACATTGTCGTTCTGAACAACTTCTTGTGCATTCATCTGAAAGACCCTAGCGTTGGTCTTTTTAGCCTCCTCAGGCTTCTTTGGAAACTTTGGGCAGTTAGTCTTGATATGCCCCTTCTCGTTGCAACCATAACAGGTTGCATCTTTCAACTTCTTGCAATCCAAGGTCTTATGTTCCTTGGACTTGCAGATTCCACAACCAAATGCCTTTGTTTGCGACTATGAATTTGATTCCAACCTACACTTTCCAAAGTGGTGCTTCTGACATGTTTTACATTTGGGTTTCTCACCTGTCTGTTGGCTATCCTTTTTGAACCTTGAACTCCTCTTGTGATCTGAGTTCCCCTTATGTTTCTTATCAGAACGGCGTGAGTTCTCCTCCTCACGTTTTCTTTTTCCTTCATCGGAACTCTTAAGCGACCTCTGCCTAACCGCATCGAGAGTAAGAGATAATGACAAATCAGCCACCGAGCTGAATGTGGTGGGTCTAGATGCTTTCACACTTGCTTTAATTTCTGGAGCTAGACCTCCAATAAAACGAGCTATACGTTTCGGTTCCGGTGTGACCAAGTATGGAACCAATCGAGACATGGTGTTGAAACTCGTAAGATATGCCTGACAGTCTAAGTTCTTCATGACCAAGGTCAAGAAGTCAGTCTCAATTTTCTCAACTTCATGTTGAGGACATAAATTCTCTTTGATTAAAGCAACAAACTGATCCCAAGTCAGATTATACAACGGGATCTTCCATGTAGCTTGGATTAGTGACCTCCACCAAGCTAAAGCTTCTCCTTTAAAAGATTGTGAAACGAACTTCACAATATCTTGCTCTGTACATCCACTAATATCAACCACAGTGTCCATCTAGTCGAGCCAAGTCATACAATCGATGGCTCTTTTCTCCCCTGTGAAGTCTCTAGGCTCGCAGGAGACAAAATATTTGTAAGAGCAGGTTTTAGCACGTGGCTCTTGATAGAATACAATCTTCTTGGACGGGATACTTTGCTGATTTGACGAGTGACGGGCATCGTCCTTCTTTGACTCGTGTGTTTTAGAAGGGGGCTTACTATGAGCCACTGATTGAGTCTTAGAGCGTGTACCACTTGATTCCTTAAACTGCCTGTCCATGGCTTTAGTAACAGCATTGTCAATCAATGTTTGAAGATCCGTACCAGTTACGTTGATTCTGGTAGTATCATGATTTTCCCTGGGTGACTGTTGACTTCTTCTGATTCTGCCATGTAGCTTGATTGCTACATAAATGATGACAGTGATTTATTCAGAAGTTTATAACAGAATTGTCATTTCGGATGATTCATTAACCATGGTATCAATAAACCATATCGGTTAATTTGTTAAGCATATTTATTCAGGATTTTCATTATAATTATCCTCAGTTATAACTCAGTAAAATATTAGTGTGGCACAAAAGCCTAGTCACAAGGACAGTTATAAATTATAAGCCATGATCTTATAGGATCAAGGCATTAAGGTTTGAACATAGTCCATCACCTTTTCTTGACAGGGAGTCGTAGACTACAATTGTCTTTTGTCTCAAAGGATAATAAATATGGCCCGTAGGCACTTCATCACTAATGGATGTTTAAATAATAAATAAAGGACAGGAATTGGAAGAATCCAATATAAGGATGACTTTTGTGATTTTATCGAATCACATTTGCCAGGAGTGTTAACATGTTTACAGATGTTAACAAGGATTTGAATCTTAAAAAGGAACTACCATCATGGCCCTGTCTTAGAATGACATATGGGCTAGGGTTTACCTTTAAGATTTTGTTTAATGTATAATGGCAGATCAATTATAAAAAGGAATGATATTTTGATTTATTTCATATATTATATTTATGCATATGATGACAAATGAAATTTTAAAATTAAAACATTCCACTAAATTTAAAAGGAGTACATAGATGCCCTAAATGGGACTTTTACATAAATAACTTGCCCACGCAGGGGCTAAACTGAAAATACAAGTCCTCGCAGGGACTAAGTACATAAATAAATGTCCACACAGGGACTTAATTGAAAATTAAAAATTACAAAACAAACAAATAAGGAATTTCAATAATCCCTTATGTTCTTCCCCTTGATCAAATCAGCCAAACCCTTAAGTAAACCCCAACGGCTTCTACGCTCCACCTGAACATGACGTTCCACCTGGTTCAACCTCTAAAGGATCTCCTGCTGCTGCGGTGGTTGGATCTGTGGCGGCTGCGGCTGCTGCTGCTGCAGAGGTTGAGGAGGTGGTGGGTATTGATACCTATACACTGGGTATCCAGAAAGGGCCCTTCAGGATGAAGAGCATTGTAGTTTGCCGCCTCTAGATACGGGTCAACACTAGGGGCGTTGTAGTAGTTGTAGCCAGAAAAAGCCGGCTGTTCAAAAGGGTTATACGCCGCTGCACCGGGTATGAAGGAATTGGGCTATCAAAACCCACGTGTGGCGGTGGTGCGACTGGCGGAGAGTCAACCTCTGAAACTGGGTTTGAAGGCCCACCCATCTGTGGGTCTTCATACAGCGGCGGGTAGTGGCTATTGCTGCTGTGTTGGGGGGAGCTGAAGTGGAATCCCCCTCGCATGGACATCCGTGCACCTGATCTTCTTTGCCTCGGTGGTTCTGGAGGCGGTTGCTGCACTGGCGGTGGCGGGGGCGGTGGCGTGACCGCTTCAAAATGTGGGTCCTCAGAGGGGACCTGCTGGTGTGGTGAAGAGTGGTGGGAAGGTGTATACTCCCAGTGATAATTGCTCCACCATTGAGCAAAAGAGTCGGGACCTCTATAAGGTGAACCATGGAAGGATGATCCGTCTGAAATCTCGATGGGATGCGTAGGCATCCCAGTCGGTGGCTCGGTAGGCTCTGGATCTGGATCCTATTCCATATCCATATCGGCTCCAGGAAAGTGGTCTTCTGGTCCCAACGGGTTATGGCCCATTGGTTCTTCACTCATGGTTTCCGGGTTGAACCGGCTCTGAAAGTATGGGGTTGGGTCCTGAAAAGCCTGGTGTGAACTCGACCGCTGCAGTGGAAGGTAGGAGTGGTGAGAATCATTGGGCTCGTTTTCTGATTGTGGCCCAAAGGAGTGGTGATACGAGGGCGAAGAGCTTAGCGAGACAGAACGCCTCGCAGGTTCCAAATACGTTCTCCAGTCTTCTTGAGGACTAGAGCTCATGGTTGCTGAAGGAGTTCGCCGGTGTGATGGCCCGGCCTCGTGGTCATGACTTGTGAAAACTAGAGCTTTTCTGCCTCTTCCTCGGATACGTGGCGGCATTTTCTTGTTCCTGTCAAAACAAACAAAAGAAACAACAAAGGAAAACAATAAAGGACAAAATAAAAGATTAGGATTAGTCCTAAGTCCTTTGCCTAGACTTGGAAGTCAAGAATTGTGCAACGGTGTCATTGAGATTAAACATAAAAGGCTAGTGTTTAATTCACTCAATGTTGGCTCTGATACCAACCTGTCACACCCCGATATTTCCACGTATTACTGGTGGGCCCGGTGGGGAATATCGTGACGTAGTTGATATCATCATAGTCAATTTAATCACAGTTCAATGCACAGCGGAAGTCTAAAAGTAATAATATTACAAACCGATTGAAAGTAACATAAAGTATTACACAACGGGTTGTAAAAAGATCCACAGGCGGATCTAAAAATAAAAGAAATATTGTTCAACAGATTTAAGCATCAAAAGCTTGCAAGACTCTTTATTTGATACTAGGAGTGGCCAGCCCATTTCGCTTAGTACCTGCACTTAACCTTTTTGGAAAATACGTCAGTTTACACTGGTAAATACAATTAACCGACACTTTTGAAAATATTTAAGAAAATTGATTTAAATGCACTAGACACAAATAATATTTTATAACTTGGGACAATTATTTAAAAATAATCTTGTATACAGTTTTACATGTTTGTCATCCATTCAGGACCCGGTTAGAAGCGTCGGATTAGATTAATTGACACACCACAAGTATACGCCCACAAGAGATGTGAGATACCGTTTATACATACGCAACTGTCAGGTGTATGCCTACACCCCATACTTAAGTCGTGGCCATTTAATAAATGAGCCGAGGATATCCGGGACATGGTCATTAACCCCCCAAAGGCAATGCATCAAACAAAACAGATTAAAACGGGTTATGCATCTTTTTAATCACATTCTGATTGTACGATTTCATACCCGACCAAGCGGTATTATTATAATACCGTATCCCAAGCCCGTATAACGGAAATTAAGTTAAAAGTATTTACCTGAGCAAAATATAATTTTTATCCCAGCCGTATAACAATCAGCAAGTGCAAATACCTTTTACTGGGCTCCTAAATCTGGAACGAAGGTTTTAATAACCTATTAGATTCCTAACGGGTCTTACTTAAGTTTAAGCTTAGACCGGTTAGTTTTAAAGAAAGGCTTACGGTTCAAAATGCAAGATTAAGCGAAGACCGGATTAGAATGTGATTTAGTCCCAACAAGTATGAAGACTTGTATAATATGGGTAAACTAAACACATTCTGGATTTTGAAGTGAAAATGATAAGGTTTGACCCGTTTCGGTCAATTTATGCAAACTAGTCACATAAACCGCACCGAATGCGAAAGATGCATAACGGGTAATCAAATGAGTCATGTACAGGTTTCACAAGTCAATATGCCTTAAATATGTTGTGATATCAGTAGGATACCTTCCATCATGCCCAAAACGGATTTAAAATCAATTTAAGCCCCGTAGGGGTATTTTGGTCATTTTAAAGATTATAAAAGAGGTTAAATAACAATCTGAAGTTCTGATCTAAAATGATCAGTAAAAATTTTTATTTTTGCAAGTCATATCAGTAAGATATTGTATATATGTGAAATTTATCATTTATGGCCAAACTATGCACCGTAGGGGCATTTTGGTCATTTCACATAAGCTTTAAGGGTCAAATTTGGAAATCTGAGTTCAAAACTTTTATCTACTGTTAAAGTATAAAAATTTACTTATAACATCAGTAGGTAATAAATCTTAAATGTTAAATATAGTTTTAACCCATACTATGCATTTAAAAAGCGTAAAAGTCGGTATTTGATGGTTTTCGGGTTATATAAGGAAAGCTGAGATTTTAATCAGTCTATAAGGCTTAAAATATTTTATTTAACATATGAAATCAGTAGAAAAAGGTTTGGTATCAAAATGTTATGTAAAACTCATTTTATTAGCAAAAAGGGCATAACCGTCAATTACCGAGCCAATGCAAGAACCCTATGTTATGATCAGTTTAAAATTTAATAAAAAATTTCCAAAAATCCCTAAATATTATATTATATCAGTAGGTATAAAGTTTGGTGTCAAAATTTGGGTTTAAATAGGTTTTATGCCGTTTAATTAATAAAAAGGCTTCAATTCACGATATCGAGCATAACTCCTAATATAAACCACAAACTGATGTCAAATTTTTAGGACATGCTTATAAATCAGTAATAAAGGTTTTTGTCCTCTCACATTTTCAAAAATCTCGTTTTTATATCAAAAGGGCATAATGGTCAACTTTTAAGCAATTAACGGAAACATGCAAATGATTCAGATTTAATAGGAACCATATAGTATAATCTCAGAGGGTTATACTAACAGGTAATATGGTCCTAAAGGAACCCTAAGGCATATCTAAACTAACCTAAATTGAGTCAGAACTGAAAGTCAAAGCAAAAGTCTACTTTTGCGACTTTCGGTTGCGAACCGAGCCTAAACTCAGAATTGTCGGGTTGAACATGCCTAAACATGTTCTTATATTATTTACCAAGTTATTTTAGTGTTTAAACATGTTCCATAACTTCTACATTATCAGTTATGAATTTATTTGCAAAAATGGATTCTGTTGACTTTTTAATAATAAGTTTGACCCGACAATTGACCAAGTTAGAGTGAGAATCAGTAGGTTCCCTTTTAAGGGTTTATTACCTACATAATTACCCACTCATAGCCACTTTCAATTCGAATAGTTACTAGACCATTAGTGATTAATTACTATGTCAAAGCTTAATTATGATAGCTTTGACTTTTGGTCATTAAACTAATAAAACTTGAACTTAAGAAGCTAAGAATACTTACTAGTGTCCTTAGCACGAAAATAGAACAGAAGACAACTCTCTTGAACTCCAGGAAGCTCTAGAGAAAGTGATTTGAAGTGAAATTGAAATGTGCCAGTGAACTAGTGCAAAAACAAGGCCTTATATAGTAAAATGGAAGCTCCAAGATCCTTGCATGTGTTATATTGATCCCAGATGTTACCAGGTGTCCCTAGTGCATGAAAAATTGTTGGCTCAGACCTTGGAATCGAAAACAAGCATGCAAAGGCGGTGCAACAGGCTGAACATTCAGTTGTCCTGATTTTTGGTCACTAGCACTTCTCACGCGGGCCGCGTAAGACTCATAGAGAGTCTACGCGGGCCGCGTGGCTCCTCTGTCACCGGAAAACAACTTTCAAACATTGCAGTTTTGGTCCCTGGTCCATAATAAGTTTATTTAACTTTTGTTTATTGCACTTATGACCCCCATAGTTAACTTTTAAGGACCTTGGGTAATAAACTAACTCCGTTAAGCCCCGGTTAGTTGTACGATCACCCGAAAAGTCTTGTTTTCATCGAAACTCCACAAAATTAATATCCGATATTCTTGAGAGCAAAATATATAATTCTTACAATTTTTTTGGGGATCGTTAAAAGGTCACTCAGAGGTATCTTTTAACATGTTAACCCTTTTAACCCCTATATTTCGTAAGATCCTTATTTACACACAAACGACTTTCTATGTTTGATAATTTATTCGTTAAAGAATACGAACGTCGTATGAGGTTAATCAGAGGCACAAGAATGGCATGTTGACACTTTTTGATCCTTTTACTAACATATTTACATTGTTTGACAATTTTAGTCCCTCCAGATCAATCCATTACACGTTTAAGTCCATGACACGTGTCCTTATTATATTGGTCATGATTTTACTAGGTGTTACAGGGATGCTGTGTTCTGAGTCTGTTGGCAGGGGTGTTGGTATCCGGTTCTGCTACCTGGGTTTCTGGACTCCGAGTTTGCTGCCCAGGTCGTGGGAGTCTGAATTTGCCAGCCGATCATGTGGGGTCTGGGCTCTGTTCATAAAGATTGGATTCCGGGTTTGGCCTCCGTGTTTAACAGCCACAAAGGATGCTCTGTTTCAAGCCCATTACATGGGAACCTCTATGATGACTGGGAGTTGTTTAGAGTGGCTGGGCTCAGACACTTTGTGGCTGCTGTTAATAGATTAAATTGCTACCTTGATTCTTTTGTATGAATTTGATTTTGTTTGTTTTTTTAATTTATACGAGGGGTCCTTTAACTAAGTAGGCTTTGCTGTTAATAGGTTAAATTGCTACCTTGATTCTTTATTAACTAATCATTGTGTATTTTAATAATTTATTCTAATTTTAGGCAAGCCATGTAGTATAATTTGTAGGTTTTATTAAACGGATTTCTAAAATTTTATTCAAAATAGTGTCGTGTGTCCGCTGCATCACACGAGTCTGGTTGTGTAACAGGTCAAACTATGAAAAGGTGCCTTTCAGGGCGCAACGCGAAAGTTGCGCTAGGCTGCGCTTCAGCGCCTAAGGCGAGTTCTTATTGTCTAAGGCGAGTTCTTATTGACGAACCGTAATATTTTAGTTGCCGACTTTTGACGTTGTTAATACCGGTACCGGTATCCTTTTTTGAGGATTCTCACTACCGGTATTTTCGGTACCGATTGGTACCAAGTTCATCCCTACCAAAAATTCTAACATGTGTATAGGACAATATTTTACTTTAATAATATGTAAAAAATATACATTTCAAATTGGACATTTAATTGCGCGACATATACATATGACCCCGAATGCCAAAACAATCATTAATAGTGCATAGATTTTGACCATTGTCATTTTGATACTAGATAACAAAATAAATTTGTATAAAAATTATTCATCTCAAAGTAAAACGAATTTGCTGGAACTCACGTAACATAAAAATACTCTTTTCTTAACTATTGGACTGAAATAGATATTTTGGACAAACCACAATGACTAAAATAGTATTTAACTCTATTTAAAATGGGTCGATTTTAAATTCTAAATGATTATGTTTATGATAAATATTTTCTCATTCGTGTGTTAATTTATTGTACTGGAGCAATAGTTACCAATAGTAGTTGATAACTTTAATGTTAAATTATCATTCATTTATAAATTACAATACGAATAAGAAATCTAACAGAAGTACCATGCAATACGTCACGAGAGAATTGATAAACTAACATAAATGTAGATCGCGTTGTAAATTGTCTCTCCCGCCGCATCGCGCGGGTTTCCTACTAGATTTTAGTTATGACCCAACTGAACTGAACCTTCTCATGCACACCCTTAGAATTACTAACAAGTTTTGTGTTTTCCTTTGCATCGCGAATTTGGTTTTGGTTATAGCTCAAAACCGAACTGCCCCGTACATAGTCCTAAACTCACCAACCTAAGTGATATGTTTCCCGCCGTATCGCGTGGGTAAACGACTAGTCTTTCTTTAAGAATTATTTTGGTTTTATTTAGCTTCTATTCTGCATCTCCCAACTCCGCAGGCGAAATGCCACTAGAAACCAATGCTTATTTGGTATGTTAACTGGAACAAACACCTGAAAACGATAGGTAACGTCTTAGTAGAAAATAAAAGCGGCAGTTATGTTTAAAAAGTTAAAACTTACGGTATCGATGCTGGGTTTTAGTAACGTAGGATATGGATTCCTACTCCCATCCCTTTGAGAAATTTGTTCACGCCATCTCATTAATTCGGGAACAAAGCACATCGGTAATATACTCCAAGTCTCGTCCTCTGTCCTTAAGAAGTAGAGGTACATTATCTATGCCTCCATATGCTGGTCAAAACAATTAAAGTATAAACTAAAGTAGGTAAACTATACTTAAACAACTTAAATTATACTTGCATCCATCTCAAACCAGCCTTACGAATTATCAAATGCCAGAAGGTCCTTCCAAAATCTCGTGTTTACTTGGAATCCACTTGTGAGTGTTAACTTACACTCGGAATCATTTAGTTTTGTTTTATACAGTTCTTCTTCCGTTTGTTCATCCCAACCCTCATCCACTTTTCATTTTCGGGCAACTTCTTAAAAGCATTATATTCATCTCCTTTCTTCTTCTCAGGGCTTCTCTTTCTCTTCTCTGAAGAACTTTGCTTCATCTTATTTAGTTCTTGCACGTTAAAATTTGGTCTATTAATAACGATAAATCAGATCTAGATGTGTTCATAGTAGTGTGTTTTAGCGATAAAACACAATGTGACGAACTAGTGACTGCCTGCTAAAACACAACATCAAGAATGCCAACTGATAAAACACAATGTGAACCAGTAACTGATAAAACACAACATCAAGAATGCCAAAATTATATCAACCAGTAACTGATAAAACACATTGTGATAAACCCAGTAACTAATAAAACACAAGGTGAAGAAATTGTTAATGATTTAGCGTTCTTAAGATAACCCCTATATATATATATATATAGGGTTGGGTTCATTTCAGAACTCTAAATAATTGCAGAACTTTCAGAACTCCTAATAAACAATCATTTTATACATATATTTTTGTATTTAGGATCTTTTTATCATCTATTATATGTATTTTTATGATTACATACATGTTAAAAGTAGTTTACATATGTTTAATAGACATATTATATATATGTGTAATAACTAATTACATATATGTAAAAAAACTAGTTCACATATGTGTAATTATAAATTTACAAATAAAAAATAATAAAATTACTCTTAACATGTATGTAATCATAAAAATACACATAATAAATGATAAAATTATCCTAAACATAAAAATATATAAATAAAAAGATTGTTTATTAGGAGTTCTGTAAATATTTATGGTTCTGAAATGATCCTTACCCTATATATATATGGGGAAAGATAAATCGAAAACCCATGTGAGTTGAGAAAACCCAAATAAACCCTATGTAACATTTTTATTTTTTTTCTAAAAAAATAGGGAATGTAATATAAATGTACACGGACCTATTTATGAAAAAAAAAATGAAAAAAACGCTTACTAGTTTTTTTTTTTTTAAATGTTGAAAATTTGTATGTTACATTTTTTTTGGACATATATATTATGTAACCTGAAATTTGTAACATTTAAAAAACAAACTACTCGGTGTTTTTTTGTGTTTTTTTTTAAATGTTCAAATATATGTATATTACATTTCCTATTTTTTTAGAAAGATTTTTTGAGTTTAAATAGGTTTTTTACTAAGGTTTCTTGAGTTTACACAACTCAAGTGGGTTTTCTCTATAGCCTTTCCCTATATATATATAGGAAAATGATTCGTTAGAAACCAATCTTCAAAAATACCTAAAAATAGCTAACAAACACACAATTTTTTTAATATTTTTTTATAAAAAAATCGCTACTTTTAGTAGCAAAAAAAAAATTTTAACTTAAAAAAAATTTGCTACTAAAAGTAGCAATTTTAATGTAAAAAATATTAAAAAAAAATTTGTGTGTTTTTTTTTATTTTTTTAGTTTTGTTTTAGGTTTTTTAGGGGTTTAGTTTCTAGCATTTTAGCTTGGGGATGGGGGTGGGGGGTTTAGGTTTTTTTTTTGGGGGTGGGGGGTTAAGTTTTTTTTTTGGGGGGGGGGGGGGGGGTTAGGTTTTTTTAGGGTTTTTTTAGCTATTTTAGGTTGTGTTCACATTGGTTCTCGCAATAAAGGTGGTTCTCACATGAACCTTACCTTGGGGTTCAAGAGTGAACAATGGTGAATTTGTGAACAAAATGAACAAATCTTGTCTATTGATTTAGAAGATGATGAGATTTAATAATAGTGGCATTTTTGTAATTCTTATATGTTACATGGTTTTTAATTAATTGATATAAGGGCTATTTAGTAATTTCCATCCCAAATATCAGTTATTAGAAGATCAAATCAAAATAAAAAAAATCTAATCTCCTTCTCTCTCTACACCATCATCTTTCACCGCCGCTTGATTGTGACGACCCCCTGTTTCCCAGCCATCATATAAAATAAATATAAAAGGTATGAATTTCAAGTGTATTTCGGTTTTTGTAATTGTTCGTTTCATCCGATTGTGAATAGTTCAGGATTTATTCCCTTTTTTTCATGTAAAAGCTAGGGTTTTAGATGAATGTTCATATAAAAAAAATATTTGTTCAATGTGGTTGATTAAAGCGGTTTGATTTCATTTGATTTATGGGTTGTGTGGTTGTGGTTTCCAATTTTGTTCATTATTTTAGGGTTCCTACGATTTAGTAAGACGTCTGGGTTAAAGATCTTTTTAGTTGTTGGATGTACACTTAATTTTGTGGATTTGTGGTTGATTTGTTCCGATTTTGTGAAGGTGATGTGTATATGTTTGGGTTCATCCGATTAATCAAGAATATTGTGTTAGTACTTTTTTCTCGATAGAAAACAATTGTTAGTATGGTAGTTGAATTTGTTCCGATTTTGTTAAGGGGATGAGTTTATGTTCGGGTTCATATAGATATGAATACTCTATTTTTTGGGTTCATTCGATTATACACATATGTATACTGTGTTGTTGTACATATATGTATTATTCATTTACGAAAATACAATCTCTATATATGTGTACAAGTGTTGAACATGGATTGCTACGTTATGTGAGTAAATATGTATGCCAATGTGACGACTGAATACGCATATGTATACTTTGTTTTTTGGGTTCATTTGATTATACACATATGTATACTCTATTTTCTGGGTTTATTCGACTATACACATACGTATACTCAATATTATGGTTTAGTTATTTATAATTGTTAGTTCTTTCAATGAGTTCTTGCATTTAAAATCTAGTTTTTGAAGTTGCTTGGTTTTTGTTGCTTCTAATACATATGATTTGTCAGTTTTTTTGAAGTTTAGTTCCGGTTACAGCAATGGTGTTAGTTAATTTTTGGTTAAACCAATAAATATAATACTTATACTATGTTTTGACACATGTGTATGCCGACTTGGTTTAATCGTAGTTTGTGTTGTCTCATTTGTTAAAAACATTGGTAGGGGATGTATAAGCACATCTGGAATTGATTAATTTTGGGTGTTTTAGTTGTCGGTTTCTTTCGAGTTGCTGATTTAATACTTTAGGAAGATGTATTTTGTTGTTGGCCTATAGACATATGTATAATGTTTTGTACACATGTGTTTACGTAATGGTATACGTATGTGTATTGAGCGTGTATATTATTAGAATGAAAGTTGGCTGTCAAACAATTGTGAATTACAGATGTACAAATGCATTTTTTGAACTGTGGAACAGTTGTACACTATTGTATACTATTGTACAAGATGTTGTATGTATTTGGAATCAATTGTTACGAATGTTTATTGCACTGTTGTTCACTACTGTACACCAGTATACAGGTTGTTTACACGTTATTTAATCAAGGTTGTACGTCTGTGTATTGCAAGTACACGAGTGTACATGTTTATGTACTTATATGTAATCGCTAGGTACGACTGTCTAAGTATACAGAGAATGTGCAAGGAAAATGGTGTTTGAAATGTAGGATCGTTTGCACGACGTCCAATACGAGAGGCGGAATCAAACGTATCGGTGTTATTTCAGCTGTATACACACTAGAATCACTTAATCTATCTCTTGTATTGATTTAATGATGATTACAAACCTAGAGACACTTCGGCAGAGCTTCGCTACCGGAATCTGAAAGTTACAAATGAAAACAACAAGTCCACTATTTATACTAAATCCAGTTCGTTTGAACAAGCATCTCCAGTTCATACGAACTGGTCCAGTTCGTTTGAACTGTCCACTTCGTTTGAACTGGCCACTTCGTTTGAACTGGCAACTTCGTTTGAACTGGGTTGTTCACCTCAGTATCCTGTTAATCTCGAACTGTGTGACTTGTTTCATCTATTCTATTACACGACTCGATACAAGACGAAGTCGACAGACGCATGCACTAACATGAAATGGAAGTTGGAATAGGGTTGATGTATTTTCAGATGAAAGACTTAGAACCTAGTGTGTATATTGATGTTGCAATTGTTATGGTTTCTTTAAGAAGACGACACCCTTCAAAGTGGTAAATATCTTTCTAACTTTTAAAGTTATTATTTGTGTCATTATTAACGTATTTCAACTTGTTTTTTCTGCAGAAATATATTGTAACTAAGTACTTAAAGGTGGTTGATCATCCAAAAGGTCAAGACTTTGAGGGAGTAATGCCCTATAGGTTGGAAATTGAATGGGCGACGATTGGCAATATTGTCGATTATGGGGTTTTTGCAATGCGACACGTGGAAACTTGGTTTGGAGTGACACGGGAAAAATGGTAAAGTGGGTTTCAGCTTACGCAAAAGGATAAGAAGGTGAGTTTGACACGACTACGGAAAATGTTTGTTGTGCGGTTAGTGTGTTTAGATGCAAACAAGCACCGTGATCGTATAATTGCTGAAGCGGATGCACATGATAAGGCTAAGAAGACTTTTGTTACACAGATTGCATGATAGTTTACGTATTAGTATATGTTACTAGTTTATGACACGTTGGTGGTTATTTTTTGTTTAGTAATCGTTATACGTTTGGTTATCTTGTTGGTGCTTTGTGTATCTGAATGGATTGTTTTTAATGAAGAAATCATCATTTTCGGTTGTATTGAAAACAAATTAATGATCAGTTTAATAATTTTATGAATAACAAGATTAGTGAATTTGAAATCTATGTATACGCATATAATAAATATGTATAGTACTACGTATACATAGGGGTATTTAAAACTGTACATTGGTGTATTGAGCTTATATATATGTGGAATATAATGAAAAAGCTATTATTTCTAGTACGTAACAAAAAATGGGAAATCAAAATAAAACATCAGGTGCAAGTCTTTAAACGGAAGAAAATAAATGAAAATTTAAATCTTGATAAAATTTAAATTATCTTTTGAATTCACAAAAATATAGGATAAAGTAACTGTTTGTGGATAACTACCTACTAATGATGGAATATAACTAATGAACTAATATTAATTTATATGTAAAATTACAATCCTACCCTTATATTTAATAAAGAAGATCTATGGCCAGAATTTGTTCGTTTTGTTCACAAATAGGGAAATGTTCACAAATGAACTTAACCCTATATATATAATATTTGCAAAGTTGGTGAAATGTTATTTCACTTTATTGGGCCATTTGAAATCACATTATTAGTTCATATTTTAAGTATTACTTTTGCTATCTTTTAAGTTTGTATACATGCATTGTGGATTTTAAGGTTGCCGTCTTATTTTTGGTGGTGTTGTGTTGCACCTCAAAATCAAAGGAACGTTGTTGCTTTTTTCTACATCTTGCAACTAAATAAGCTTCTTATATTTTAATTATCTTATACGGTATACTAGGTTATAACCATGTGTATTATACGAGTTGAGTAAATGAATTTTACATACTAAATAAAAAAACAATATATCTTTAAAAACCTCATTTATTGCACGGTGTAGGATCGTATTCTGACCCGAACGAGTCTATCAGAGGAGTCTCGATCAGTTACAGGTGCGGAAAACAAGTAACCAACGTAGAAACAGCTAGATCTTCACTTTAAACACACTTTTGATTGATATTACAGCGTTTACAATTAAATCTCACACCGGCAGCACCTCGGTATGGATAACAAGAACACCTTTTACTGGTTTCGCTCATGCAACATATATATAGGGCAGGGGATTTCGCTCATATGGACATGATGTCCATATAAGCGAAACCTGTCATGTTCAAATAAGCGAAACTACCTCCTAAGGGCCCTATGAACGAAACCTCTTTACTAAACGCAATATTCTTCCTACTTTCTTGTAAAACGTGCCCTAATCTAACATTCTAAGGTTAAGACTCGATACAAGACGAACTTGTAACACCCGTTCTTATAAATCAAGGTTTAGCGTATTATTTACGAAAACAATCATGTAATTAAGATTACATATCCATCGGAAAAACGGGTTTACTAAAACCTTTTACAATTTAAAAGTTTAGAACATAATGTAATTAAGTTCGTCACTTAAAAGAAACAATGAAACGACATTCGTCATTTAACATAATAACGATACATAGTGCGGAAGCTTATTTCGTGATCGTGTTCGGTTCTTGCTCGTCGCTTGATCTTCATCCGGGCACTCATGGCAATCACCTATGATCAAAACCAACTTAAAAGTTAGTTTTGATAGTCAAATATGAAGTTCAAACAAGTACAGGGGTTAAATATGAAGTTCAAACAAGTACAGGGGTTAAATATGACAAAAAATAACATTTTTCCGAGTTTGGGGGCGTCGCGTGATGCCAAGGGGCGTCGCGTGACGCTAGGCCCCCTTTTCAGCAGAATGTTGCTGCATATTCCATGTACGATCTGATTTCACGGAAACGGCCATAACTTCTTCATTATTGATCCGTTTTACCCGATTCTTTTTCCTACGCGTCCGTAATTTAATTCTCCATCTAATGGTGTTAAAATCCAAGATCTTACATAATAAAATTTCAGACTTTAATTCTTCGGCTTATTACCCTTTTTACCGACTTTTGACCCATTCGTGATTTTATCACACCAACATGTTTTATTGACCTTTAAACTCATAAAATTCATTAATACAATATCTCATATCATATTAATCTCAAATCACGGGTTTCTCACTTAATAAAACCCCGTTTACACTTAAATGCTTGTTTTGACCCGTTAAGGGTATTTACGCATTTTAGTCTAGAATTTGTACCTTTCTTTTGTCGCTACAAAAGTTCCATATCTAGTTAACTACAATTATTCCACCACAACTAATTTGTGGTGGATTTATCATAACGAACCCCTTTTTCCCAAATTTTACCCATCGGTTGATCATTTTACGCAAATGACCACTTTTGAGCATTTGACTCGCGAATGTGCATTCCTATGACCTTTATACATGTCTAATGATTCCATAATCTTAATGTAAGTTTCTAAGCAACCCCTATGAGTCGTTTGCCCAATATACCCTTCAAGGGTATTTTAGTCAACTTTAGTCCCTCACTAATCGACGAAGGACTTTCGCTAAATATTTGACCAAATTGTATGTTTAACTAAAAGCTTGATTATACATACCTGGCTCGGGTCAAAGTATTGACCCGATTACATAACTTTTGCTTTAAATCTTTCTAGTTAAAGCGATGCAAGCTTATGTTATTTCCTGTGATTACAAAACTCAACAAGTGATTGTCAAATGTTATTGTCAAATGGTGTTAACAACACCATTTGACCCATCTAGTCTAATCGACTATTTGTCCGTATGAGATGGTATTTAATTACCATTTCATCCCCTTAAACCCTTTTTCCGGTTTTCCTTTGAACTTGTTTCACTTAAGCCGTTTTTATTTATTCGTCATTACATGACCAATTTACCATTTTACTCCTTTTATTATAGTCATGATTTCTTACCATTTTCCATTATTCCGACTCTCATTGAATCATGTCGGAATATCATGTACTAACCATTTAGTAGCATCAATATTAATACTTGAAATTTAGTAACTTCGCAAATAGTGAAAAAGGGGCGTAAGTTCTACTTACCTCGCATCCGAACTACGCTTTTCATTTCCTTCTTGATTCGTTTGACCCGCTCCCTCATCAAGCTTCCACCTAGCTTGTCAAGAGTCAAACTATCATCATGATTCGTAAGACGGTTAGATTAGTCATCATTATTATGACTATTTCATCTTACGGATTCTATGTCGAAACTACTATTCGACTTCATCAATTAGTTAACTTAACTTATCAAAGTCAACTACTTTCAATCACATGATTTACAACATTAAATCTAAATCAACATGATATTTAGAACTCTTACCGTTTTATATTTCGCATAATTTGCCATATTATTCGAATGTGCTTTTCACTCGAAAATTCAACATATAAACATTCACTTAGGCATTTTAACAAACACCTTGTGGGCATATTCTATAAAATCAAAAATCAATTTTTCATAACTAGTTATTTACCCAAGTTTTAACATCATTCACAAGTTCTTATGTCTAGCATGCATATCAACACCTAGACTTACTTCATGGAAGTCGAATAACACCAAATTGATGATCATGAATCTAGTGTTCATCATCTTCCCCCCAAAACCCACTTAGCGCTTACATAACTAGTTAACCGAAACACTAATTTATGGTGCTAAATTAACGAGTTTACATCTAGGGTTTGTTCCCAAGCACAAATTTAACACATATCACTCATACACTCCATTTTCATTCACGAATTTTGATCATGAGTGTTCATAAGAAATTCTAAAACATCACCATATTACAAAATTTAACATACCTTATGATCCCCTTGACTTGGTGATCGTTTATATGTAATCATGCATTCGATTTCAGCTACTTTTGCCCTCCAATTTGGTGAAATTGAGATGAGCTAGGGTTTACCCCTTCTTGGTCGCCCCTGTAGATCGATCCACACACACAGCTTGTGTGTGTGGTGTGTTTTTTTTTTTAATTAAATAAAACTTGTTTCCTGTTTAACGGTTTTGGTCCCTCAAGTTTAATTTTAATTATTAGGGACTAGAACTCCATGTTTTATTACTTATTTGCACCTCAATAGCTAGGTTAATTATTCCTAGTTAACTTAATGGGTTCGGGTAACTATAACTCGTTATATTTTAAGTCCCGTTAACTCGGGCTCTTATAAACTCAATTCCTTAAAACTTTGATTCGCGTGTATTTATTATTAGGATTTCTTATTTAAATCCAAACATTCGCCTGATTATTTTTACTACTAACGGTACTTTACCCGTCTTTTAGTATTAATGGAGTTTGATTACCAAACCCATTTTCGGGGTGTTACAAGTCTACCCCCTTAAAGAGGTTTCGTCCTCGAAACCTTTCTCACATAGTTCATTGAGTTCTAAACTGAATGCATTTGCCCTGAGTAATCTTTTAAGCATTACTCATACTTTAATCAATTGTTAGTATTACCAGAAAAGTATGATAGTATCCTTTTTGGTTACCATTCATCTACGTATCTCATACGGCATAATGCGACTTGAAATAACGTAATTTCGTTATTTCTACTAGTTTAATTAACTTAGCGATATCCATCGCTTTTATATATTATCAAACTCTTTATGAATCCGTTACTTTGACCCGTTTAAAGGTCTTTTAGTGAAATCTTTCACCTTTAGCAACCATTTCTTTTGTTTTCAATTTCATTTATTCGATTCAGTTATACCGAATCCATCGCTTACAAGCGACCAAAATTATTTAAATGACCTTAGCCGGTCTCACTAACTAGACTTATTAGTCCAGTTACTTTTTACCGCTCGCCTGGTTATGATGTGATTTTACTTCACATTACATTTCCTAACTGTGATCGTGTCACATCATGCTAAGTTTGTATCAACCTTTCATTTTCGAAAATATCACTTTTCGAATGTATCGTCTTGTGCCTATCACTGTCAAGACTTGAACCTTTCATGCTTACTATTCAAATTCCTATCAGAATTTATATTTGTAAAAACGTTATTTCTTACTAAAATCGAAGTTTTAGTTTTAGGATCTTCTCTTTAACTTTTGTCAATTATCCATACCAGGATATTGATAGTCCATCATTTATTCTTTTACAGTCTTAGTTTTATGCGGGGATTCTCAACCGATTCCCTCGCTTTATCTAATTAACCCGTAGGTTTTATCACTTTGCCTTATAGGCTATTTCATTAGACTTTCATATCTTTAAGGCGAAGTTCTTATAACTTCTTTCTAATCATGACCCGTGGGTCGTTTTACTCCCGTAGATCTTTCATTTGTTTATAACCCTAAAGGTTTTGTTGATCCCGTAGATCACTCTTTACTCATGTCATTCTTAAAATACATGTTTGGTGTCAAGGCACCCTGTTTTGTTCGAAGAATCGTTCGGTTTCAAGCTTAGGTCCCGTTAACCTTGATTGTAGTTTCATGGCTATAATTGTTTTCTTTCGGACAATTTTCCGATTTTATGACTTCTCACGTCATTTATGCGTCAGTTCTTCTTATGCTTACTGTTATTTGGTTTGCATATATTCTTATTTGGTTATATCCCATTACCGGGCTCATTATTCTCTTGCATTTAACGCTACCTTTATCTGGCTAGCGCTCATTTGTGCCATTCGGCGTTATTTTGTATTCAACATGTTCGACCTATTAATGTGAAATCCATCACTTATAAACAATCAACTTTATTCCTTATTCAACCCATTCGACTTCGAATAGTTATTTACTCACAATTTCTATATACGAGATTTTATAGTCATATCTCGTAATCCAAGTCCTTTGATTTTTTTTTCAACCCGCGTTCACGTCTCTTGGTTTACGCATGTGTTTAATTCTTACCCATCAACCGGGTGTTTTACCGAAGTCGTTATTATTGCAACCCTCCCGGTATGCATTAAGACCTCGCTTCATTTTTATATTCCGACTTTGTCTTTAAGTTTGACGTTTTACAAAAACGACCCATTAAGGGACATATTTGCATTTTCCGGGTTCGAGTGTAAGTACACTCCCTCCCAATACTTGTCTAAATCATTTTACATGCTTGCGTTTCCTGGGTTCGAGTGTAAGTACACTCTCTCCCAATACTTGTCTAAATCATTTTACATGCTTGCGTTTTCTGGGTTCGAGTGTAAGTAAACTCCCTCCCAATACTTGTCTAAATCATTTTACATGCTTGCGTTTTCTGGGTTCGAGTGTAAGTACACTCCCTCCCAATACTTGTCTAAATCATTTTACATGCTTGCGTTTTCTGGGTTCGAGTGTAAGTACACTCCCTCCCAATACTTGTCTAAATCATTTTACATGCTTGCGTTTTCTGGGT
The DNA here is from genome assembly GCA_030545235.1 of Helianthus tuberosus. NCBI lineage: Eukaryota > Viridiplantae > Streptophyta > Magnoliopsida > Asterales > Asteraceae > Helianthus > Helianthus tuberosus. Next base: position 67,906,209 of record CM060388.1, read on the forward strand.
TCGAGTGTAAGTACATTCCCTCCCAATACTTATCTAAATCATTTTACATGTTTCTTTGTCCCTTCACTCGGGCTCGTTATCCTAATGTAATACGCTTCCGTCACTCGGTTGTGCGTTTACATTATTATCAAATATTTTGCTTATCTGATTTATTTGGGTACTTTTTAATTAGTCCCATTCACCCCGCCCTTACTACATCGGATGTAAACGTGTCCGCCATAAGAAGTTCATGGTACCATATACCACTACTTACTTGGCCAGAGTAAGCGATTAACACATGACATACATGACCTTTTTATAGTTTTCACATCACGCCTTATGTAAGTAATGCCTCTATTTGTTTCTCTTGGAAACAATATCCCGAATACATTTTCTATTCGGTTTTCCAAGTTTCTAATTTACATATGCAACAATCATTCTCTACATGTTTGTTGCATATTGCTATTTGTGCGTTTACATTTAAAAGCGTGCACCTGGTAATGTTTGCCCCGACGGGCGTTCCTTGCCATTAACTTATTCGCAATCGTTGCGCGATTTAGGTCCTTGGTGAGCATGCTCCTCTTGTCATACTTCGGACCGTTCTTCTATCATATCCGTAATTTGTTCAATCCTCGTCCTCTTCAAATGCGAGTTTCCTCCAATTAAAACATTCATAAAAGTTAGTAATATCAACTTTACTAAATGCCCGTATCATAATACAAGGCTTTTCTATTATACGCGTCAATGCGCGCAATTTCGTCAACTATATTCATCATTTAATTTAGGTAACGTGTATCACACGATAGCCTTATGTGTTGTTTACAACACTTTAGCATGCTAAACTATTAACATACATGTACTTACCGGATTTGCGATCAAGCCACGAACCGAACACCAATCTTTATTAAGAGCATAAGGTTTAAGTCCAAGCATAGTTTTCTCACCATACTTGAATCTCTTAAACCAAGGCTCTGATACCAACTTGTAACACCCATTCTTATAAATAAAGGTTTAGCGTATTATTTACGAAAACAATCATGTAATTAAGATTACATATCCATCGGAAAAACGGGTTTACTAAAACCTTTTACAATTTAAAAGTTTAGAACATAATGTAATTAAGTTCGTCACTTAAAAGAAACAATGAAACGACATTCGTCATTTAACATAATAACGATACATAGTGCGGAAGCTTATTTCGTGATCGTGTTCGGTTCTTGCTCGTCGCTTGATCTTCATCCGGGCACTCATGGCAATCACCTATGATCAAAACCAACTTAAAAGTTAGTTTTGATAGTCAAATATGAAGTTCAAACAAGTACAGGGGTTAAATATGACAAAAAATAACATTTTTCCGAGTTTGGGGGCGTCGCGTGACGCCAAGGGGAGTCGCGTGACGCTAGGCCCCCTTTTCAGCAGAATGTTGCTGCATATTCCATATACGATCTGATTTCACGGAAACGGCCATAACTTCTTCGTTATTGATCCGTTTTACCCGATTCTTTTTCCTACGCGTCCGTAATTTAATTCTCCATCTAATGGTGTTAAAATCCAAGATCTTACATAATAAAATTTCAGACTTTAATTCTTCGGCTTATTACCCTTTTTACCGACTTTTGACCCATTCGTGATTTTATCACACCAACATGTTTTATTGACCTTTAAACTCATAAAATTCATTAATACAATATCTCATATCATATTAATCTCAAATCACGGGTTTCTCACTTAATAAAATCCCGTTTACACTTAAATGTTTGTTTTGACCCGTTAAGGGTATTTACGCATTTTAGTCTAGAATTTGTACCTTTCTTTTGTCGCTACAAAAGTTCCATATCTAGTTAACTACAATTATTCCACCACAACTAATTTGTGGTGGATTTATCATAACGAACCCCTTTTTCCCAAATTTTACCCATCGGTTGATCATTTTACGCAAATGACCACTTTTGAGCATTTGACTCGCGAATGTGCATTCCTATGACCTTTATACATGTCTAATGATTCCATAATCTTAATGTAAGTTTCTAAGCAACCCCTATGAGTCGTTTGCCCAATATACCCTTCAAGGGTATTTTAGTCAACTTTAGTCCCTCACTAATCGACGAAGGACTTTCGCTAAATATTTGACCAAATTGTATGTTTAACTAAAAGCTTGATTATACATACCTGGCTCGGGTCAAAGTATTGACCTGATTACATAACTTTTGCTTTAAATCTTTCTAGTTAAAGCGATGCAAGCTTATGTTATTTCCTGTGATTACAAAACTCAACAAGTGATTGTCAAATGTTATTGTCAAATGGTGTTAACAACACCATTTGACCCATCTAGTCTAATCGACTATTTGTCCGTATGAGATGGTATTTAATTACCATTTCATCCCCTTAAACCCTTTTTCCGGTTTTCCTTTGAACTTGTTTCACTTAAGCCGTTTTTATTTATTCGTCATTACATGACCAATTTACCATTTTACTCCTTTTATTATAGTCATGATTTCTTACCATTTTCCATTATTCCGACTCTCATTGAATCATGTCGGAATATCATGTACTAACCATTTAGTAGCATCAATATTAATACTTGAAATTTAGTAACTTCGCAAATAGTGAAAAAGGGGCGTAAGTTCTACTTACCTCGCATCCGAACTACGCTTTTCCTTTCCTTCTTGATTCGTTTGACCCGCTCCCTCATCAAGCTTCCACCTAGCTTGTCAAGAGTCAAACTATCATCATGATTCGTAAGACGGTTAGATTAGTCATCATTATTATGACTATTTCATCTTACGGATTCTATGTCGAAACTACTATTCGACTTCATCAATTAGTTAACTTAACTTATCAAAGTCAACTACTTTCAATCACATGATTTACAACATTAAGTCTACATCAACATGATATTTAGAACTCTTACCGTTTTATATTTCACATAATTTGCCATATTATTCGAATGTGCTTTTCACTCGAAAATTCAACATATAAACATTCACTTAGGCATTTTAACAAACACCTTGTGGGCATATTCTATAAAATCAAAAATCAATTTTTCATAACTAGTTATTTACCCAAGTTTTAACATCATTCACAAGTTCTTATGTCTAGCATGCATATCAACACCTAGACTTACTTCATGGAAGTCGAATAACACCAAATTGATGATCATGAATCTAGTGTTCATCATCTTCCCCCCAAAACCCACTTAGCGCTTACATAACTAGTTAACCGAAACACTAATTTATGGTGCTAAATTAACGAGTTTACATCTAGGGTTTGTTCCCAAGCACAAATTTAACACATATCACTCATACACTCCATTTTCATTCACGAATTTTGATCATGAGTGTTCATAAGAAATTCTAAAACATCACCATATTACAAAATTTAACATACCTTATGATCCCCTTGACTTGGTGATCGTTTATATGTAATCATGCATTCGATTTCAGCTACTTTAGCCCTCCAATTTGGTGAAATTGAGATGAGCTAGGGTTTACCCCTTCTTGGTCGCCCCTGTAGATCGATCCACACACACAGCTTGTGTGTGTGATGTGTTTTTTTTTTTATTAAATAAAACTTGTTTCCTGTTTAACGGTTTTGGTCCCTCAAGTTTAATTTTAATTATTAGGGACTAGAACTCCATGTTTTATTACTTATTTGCACCTCAATAGCTAGGTTAATTATTCCTAGTTAACTTAATGGGTTCGGGTAACTATAACTCGTTATATTTTAAGTCCCGTTAACTCGGGCTCTTATAAACTCAATTCCTTAAAACTTTGATTCGCGTGTATTTATTATTAGGATTTCTTATTTAAATCCAAACATTCACCTGATTATTTTTACTACTAACGGTACTTTACCCGTCTTTTAGTATTAATGGAGTTTGATTACCAAACCCATTTTCGGGGTGTTACAGAAGTCGACAGATGTAGTGCACCAACAGACTCCCCCTCAGATGTTGACGAGTCTTAAGTGTTGAGTCTTCGCCTCTTCAGTCTTGATCTGTCTTTGGGCTTCTTTCTCTCAATCTCTTATTACAGGACTTCAGACTCTCCCTTGCGACATGCTGGCATTTCTTCAGTTCATCAGCATCATCAGTTTTAGGATCGTTGTCCGGCTTTCCATCTCACAGCTTCTCAAGATCAACCAGCTTGACTCTTCATGTTCCAAGATCGTTGCCTGACTACCTCCAATCAGAGTCCTCAGGTATTGGAACCTGGCTCTCATCTAGCTCAGATCTCAGAAATGAATACCCTGGCTCATCTTATACTGCAAAAACTCTACCACAAAGTAAATTTCTCTCACATACATATTTCAAACATATAAACTTGCACTAACTCAGACTCTCCTACAAAATCCAAACAAAATGATTTTTCAATCTGATGAACCACTTGAAGGTTTAATAAAAAATAATCAATTTTAAACACAAACTCCCCCTCAAATCATACTCATCATGTTTAGCACTCAGAATTTTGAAAATCAGCTTTTCAATATCAGTTGTAAAAAATCTTTTTTGAATTTTCTAAAATTTTATGCTAAAACACACTGAAAATCTTTTTGGATTTTGAGATATTAAGAAATGCAGTAAAGAAATATTTACAGACATTATTTTTGTGAGTTTTGTGCAAGAGGATCATATCAGTTTATGACAAGTCACAAGTACCGTTGAGCTTAGTTACACATTAAGAATTAAACAATTCACTTAGATTGCCGATATACTGATCCACTTAAATTCTCACACAAATTTCAACTGATTCAGGATATGAGTTAGGTGTTTTAAGAACTTAAACTCATTCATGTGTCCCACCTCTTTAATATACTCCCGTATCCAGATCCCAATATTCAGTCTTACAGGTGAGTATACCACAGATGATATCTGTCATGGGTTAAATTGCGAGGGCCGTGAGAGCTCAGGTCGATACTCCCGTATACGCAGAGAGATGACGGCTTCGACTTTTGGTGGGTCCCCTTTAGAGGATCTTTTGTATTACAATAGCAATGACTATCAATTTTATTGTTTCATCAATTTGCTGAGGGCGGCGCTATATTTCAAGCATGCGGAAAGTATTATACGGGGACTAGGTCAGAAATTTCTTTCAGCAGAAGTCCCGGGATAATACTCCAGATATCACTGAGCATAAAGACCTAGTATCTCAGAAAGAGGGACCTTTCAAACGAGATTTCAGGGGTTACCTATATATCCAAGTAGTGTTCCCCACGAAATAAGCAAGTTTGAATTTAAGTTTATATCCCGAAAAAGCTTACTAAATGTGTAAAAACCTATCGGCATATCATCAGTGAGACCATTTAACGCTTATTTAATCATTACATTTCTTTAGCATACTGTAACTGTCTACTGATGTACTATCATTTCTTCTTCTTTGACACCAAAACTCATTTTTAATTTTATCATGTTTTTGTCTTTTTCAAATTTTCAAATGTTTTTGGATTTTCTGAAATTTTTATATTCCCCCTAAAATGCAAACACATTAAAGAAAATTGAAAACAAACTATACAGAAAATTGACAACCGATATCAAATTGCCTCAATTCGCCATCCACTTGGGCATAAACAATCAGAACTCCCCCTTACACAAACCTATTTTCTCATTATGATTTCAAAACACTTAAGTTTGTTTTAACCAAAATGATTTTTCCAGAAAATAAGCTTTGTTGATTTTACCACTTGTAAAATTAGGAGTTTGGTTCATCATATTGTCCATTCAATCTCTTGTATCAGGATTACATCAAGTTCAAACTAATGACCTTGATTAATCACTTTGTACCTCTTGTAAAAATATTCACAACATTCAAGCCTATGTAGGAATAAACCTCTACATAAACCATTTTACCAATCAAGATGCCGATTCCTGCTTCGCCCTTACCAACCTGGAAGCTCCGGCAAGTCACACTTATCCTGTAAAAATTTAACTATTTTTAAGATTCAATCACACAATCAATTACTAAGAAAGATGCCGATTCCTGATCCGCAATTACAAACTTGGGATCTCCGGCAAGTCAGGTTTTTTTTAAGCAAAGAAAATGTCCACCCAAGCCTGACCAGCCTTGGGTGATTTCAATTCGGATTTAGTTGGGGTGTAAGTTGCTTTCTTTGTAGCATAAAAATCTTTTACCCCTTTCACCTTTCCATCAACCATTTTTCCGAAAATCTTCTTAACTTTCCCATTAAACGCTTTCTCAACATCAAAGTTATCCTTCTCAGAATAACCCTGATTTGAGATTTCAGACTTTCCAGTTTTCCTTTTAAAATTTTCAGTCCTCAATGGTGGAAAGTTCTCATCATCCATTGAAGGAATTGAGTTTTCATCACTCTCATCAAACTGTGGCTCCTCTGATTTTGTGGAATTAGATTCATCGCCAGATTTTACATCAGATTTCTTAACAACCCATTTTTGGTTGTCAAGTTTAACACTTCGCCTGTAAAATCTCTTCGAACACTCACCAACTTCAAATGTTGAATTTTTGAAAACTTTAAATTTTTCAGTTGGTGGTTCAGTTTTATCAACAATAACTTCTTTCAGTTTTCCAAAAACTCCCTGTTTTGTGTTTGTCGCTTTCGGACAGTTCCATGCAATGTGACCATCTTCATTGCATCGGAAACAGGTTCTTGTCTCTTTCTTCACATAAGCTCCATTCTTTCTCTTCTCGGCAAGAAATTCTTGGTTAGATTGTTTCCAGAATGGGCTTTTTGCTTCCTCTTCCGAGCTTGTACCTGAAACAAATTTTGTATTTATTTTAGAAAATTTTTCATTTTTATAGTTTTCTGGTGGAATAAAACCAAGTCCTTTCTTTTTGTAGCTATGATTGTGGTTTGGTTTCTTTTGAAAACCAGAACCAGAATTGTAACCCTTTTTCTTGTTCAAACGTTGTTGTACTCTTGAAGTGTAAGGTTTAGGTTTTACATTAAGATTTTCATCTTTTATTTCAGAAATATTAATTTCTGTTAGTTTGAAAACCTTTTTTATCAAATCAGTTTAGACACCTCTTATTGGAAATTCTTTATCAAAATATAATTTGTCAGAATCATTCAAAGTATATGCAACTTCAAATGTTTCATCATTCAAATTAGATTTTGACAACAAAAATTCTTTACTATACACCCGTTTTCCCGACGATTTTGAACTCTTTTCGGACGAACTCGAACTCCCAACTGACTGACACGAACTTTTGGACTTGGACTTTGACTCTGACTCCTCATCCTTATCCAACACCTGATCGACCATTCGTTTTATCAGTTCGGACTCATGATCTGTGTCGGACGCTGTGAAAGTGATGTCAATATTGTCAGGTAAAACATCGGTTATCTCGGATTCTAACTTAATATTGACCGCCTGTTTTAGTTCTTCCTCGTTAGGTTTTCTAGGTGAGTACCCTTCCCAAATCGGAGGCGGACACTTATTATAACAGACACCCTGTTTCTTACCAGTATCCTTCTTCTTCTTTGACTTTGTTTCTTCACCTTTAAACGCTTCAAATCCTTCAACTGTTGGATAAATTCTATAGATTATGTAGTCACAACCTTTGTAACTTTGCAGCAATCTTCTTATTCTTTCATTCTCAGCTGCTTCACTATCCAACTCTTTCTTCCACTTTGCACATTCTTCTATGTATAAGTTGATCTCTTTCTGCTTTGTCATCATGGTAGCATTCATCATCTTCAAAGCTTTCTCTGTTTTAGAATTAGTCTTCTCCAGACTATTCACATGTCTGTTCAATACATCATACGACTTTTTCAAATTCTTTACATCAAACAACAATTGTTCTTTCAACTTTTCTAACTCACTGATGTGCACAAAGTGGTCTAATTAAATTAACTAAATTAAACCCTAAACTAGACTCTCTAAGTTTTAAATTTATAAACTAAGACTCTCTAAAACCTAGACCACACAACCGGCAAGTGTACCGGTCAATGTAGTATAGCTAAAGTAAGTCCGAATATCGAACCCACGAGACTCTAATGATTACGCTAAGACTCTATAAAGACTAAGACTGACACGACTCAACTATTTGTTTATTGATTGGGGGGGTTTCTAAAAATCCTAAGAATGCAAGTAATGAAAAACTAGATTAGCTAAATGACTAACACGAACTCTAACGAAGACTTTGACCAGTGATGAATGAAGACTACCTAGGCTAGATGCAAGCTAAACTCAGAATGGATCTATATTCGATGATTTTGTGGTGTGGAACCGGGATCTTTGGATACTAAACCTATTAAGACACCAATAAGCCCCTCAAACACTCTCAAGGCGATTCTTATGGCACTACCTAGGCTGTTACGCTCACCGGTTTTCTAGATTTCCTCTCAGTCCTCTAGTTTCTTGAAAGTGCCTATATAAGACGCTCTACCTCTCAGCGCGAACGTCTAAAGCAACTACGGGTTTTAATCTTGGTTTAATAGACAATGGAATGTTAAGGACTTATAACCAAACCGAGACCTATTAATAACCTCGAGCCTCTCAGCAACGAGTTTAGCAGCACACTTGATTTTATTAAATTACCGGATATTACTTCTAAGGTTACTTATGCAATTTTCACCCTAAAGGATTAATGATCTATTATGTGATAAAGACCGTCACCTAAATCAAGAAACCCTAATACAACCCTATTATGTGATAAAGACCGTCACCAAGGATTATACGAAGCAATAAACAATAATAAAATAATCGTCAAGCACGCATATGCACCAAGTTAAATTCCCGAAGCTTTTACAATACAAGAAAAATCCACAACCACGCCAAAAATCGAATAAAGATTCAAACTTTATTTAACTATTGTCATAACCTAGGTAGTACGAAAAGTCTAGCCAATAATCATGTCAACAATCATAGCAACAATCAATATTAATTCAGAATTCATCAATAAAAACTAAGAATAAACGAAACCGAAAGATAAACGGAAGTATAGAACCCGAAAATCTTCAACTCCGAGTGTTCCCGAGCTTCCTAGATGATTCCTTGGCTTCCCGAACGTTCCCGATCCTTCAAAACAGCCTCCAAAGTCGTCTCAATGCTGCTGCAAGATCCTTGAATTCGTAGATTTTCTGATCCCCTTGTCTGCGTCCCCCAAGGTTTTTATATTTGCCGCCCAACTGCCTTGCTTTCTTTTGTACGTGCGTCCCAAGTTGGCTCCCTCAAATTCCTCCACCCCCAAAATAATATATGTGCGTGTAGGGTTCTTTTTTTATTGGCTGATGTCCCTTCTTTTCGAACTCAACAGCTAACAACTCTTGCTTGACCTTCAAGTTGAATTGTATCATTCTTTAAAATATTGATAAAAGGCCCAATATCACTAGTCATAAAATTCGCTGGGCTCATCATACATGCTTCTACGCAATTTTGCTGCTGGACTTAATTTTCTTTCAAGGCCCACTTAACATTCAAATTAATACATTCTGATTACACTATGCATCCAATTCCTTGGGTTGAATTATTTTATACTAACATATATAATATGTTAAAAGGGCCACTTGAATGCAATTCATGTTTAACTTTCGGAAAATAATTGCAATTTTTATTCGGTCACTTTCAGTGGCACCTCATTCTGCCCAACCGGCTGGTTATTTTCATATTACTCGTTTTTGCTTCATTTGCACCGGGACCTGGCAAAACACAAAATAATATAATATAATACTAAAACTAAATAAAAACAAATAAAACATATACATAAAGTATACAATTTACATGGGACAAATATGTGTATTTTACCCTACATCAAATATCCCCACACTTAACCTTTTTTTCGTCCTCGAAAAAGAATTATGCAAACGGAATCATAGTCGAAATAATCATTCGGGGCCAAAACTTAAATTACTTATTAAAACCGAAACCTGTGTTAGCCGCGATTGCAAGTATATTGATCCTCTTAAACTCAACCCGGTTCCAAGCCCTTATCATGCGATTTTAGTTCAAGTTTGGTCAATCTACCTAGGGTCTCACGCTAAGAATTTCAAGTCCACTTAATCCCCCCTCAAGCTTATAGGACTAAAGGAACAACCACTGGGTTATTTCCTAACCGTCTTATATCAAAACCAAGAGAGTTTACAATCAATTTTTTATTTTATTTTTTTCATTTTTTTTTCTATTTTTGCTTTGTTTTTTTTTTTTTTCATTCTGCCCAACCGGCTGGTTATTTTCATATTACTCGTTTTTGCTTCATTTGCACCGGGACCTGGCAAAACACAAAATAATATAATATAATACTAAAACTAAATAAAAACAAATAAAACCTATACATAAAGTATACAATTTACATGGGACAAATATGTGTATTTTACCCTACATCAAATATCCCCACACTTAACCTTTTTTTCGTCCTCGAAAAAGAATTATGCAAACGGAATCATAGTCGAAATAATCATTCGGGACCAAAACTTAAATTACTTATTAAAACCGAAACCTGTGTTAGCCGCGATTGCAAGTATATTGATCCTCTTAAACTCAACCCGGTTCCAAGCCCTTATCATGCGATTTTAGTTCAAGTTTGGTCAATCTACCTAGGGTCTCACGCTAAGAATTTCAAGTCCACTTAATCCCCCCTCAAGCTTATAGGACTAAAGGAACAACCACTGGGTTATTTCCTAACCGTCTTATATCAAAACCAAGAGAGTTTACAATCAATTTTTTATTTTATTTTTTTCATTTTTTTTTCTATTTTTGCTTTGTTTTTTTTTTTTTTCCTTTCTTTCGTGAGTCTAGACGATGCTTTCCCTAACTAAGAGGTATTCCGGCTGTAGAGTCGCTATCCCCAACCACAGATTACTTAGGTTTCGGTACTTTTAATCGGCAATTCGATTTCACACATCCCAGAGGCATTCCGGCTGTAGAGTCGCTATCCCCAACTCGGATTACATAGACCTGTGTTACTTTCATTTAGTTTCTAGCTCACTTTTTATTCTATTTTTTTTCCCACAAGATCACAAACTCAAACGATTTTAACTTATAACGGTGCCCCTTATACTCTTATTGGCAGTTTCAGTTTCTCCACTCTCCCTAGATGAGAACCCACTAGTAGACCGACAATTAGGTATATTTAAGATCAAAGGAACCCAGAACCGAATCGAGCCTACCCACACATCCCAAACTAGACACAAGCACGATTATTTTATCTCATATTATCATTATTTGAACCCGACCAAAAACCCGACTTTTCTATCATTTTCCGTTTTTATTTTGCAAACTTCTTGTTTCAAAAGACATTTTCTATTTTTTTCAATTTTTTTTTTTTTGAATTTTTCATGTTTTTGTATTTTTCGACTTTTTATTTTTATGACTCGACTAACTATACTAATGACACTAAACGATATTTTTCCATCCCCACACTTAAACTCTACATTGTCCTCAATGTAGGATGAAAACCGACTCAAAAAAACTAAAAATAAATAAGAAATAAAAAACCAAGGGCAAATCGGAAAGGACTTAGCTGGTTTTATAACGCCTAAGCTCCAAATCTCTCGTCCAATCTAGCTCGATCGTATAGCATTTCATTCGCAATCGGCTTTGACACTGACTGGTACACTTGATAAATGCCTGAAATTCGAACAGCAGCTCCAAAATCACCCGAATGGAGATTGAGTACGGGTGGTACATATTCAAACCTGCATAAACAAAAACAAGCAAACACCCAAGCAATACCGACTCTAAACAAAAACTGACTCAAAAACACTAACTAAGACTCAATATACAAAAACTACAAACTACCAAAAATCCACTGAATAAATAAATTTAACAAACTCTACAAAACCTCCCCACACTTAAATTTAATCAGGAGGTTTTTCTTTGATCTGAACCCGGTCTAACCCATTTAACTCCACCCGGTCAACAAAAATAGTTAAAAATTTAATAGTGGAGTAATAAAATATTTTAAAATTTTGAAACGGGTCAGACCACCAGAATTTATACTTACCTGGAAGAAACCGGATGCGTGACATGTAATGAGAAGACTGTTCTTGTCTGAACTTCAAAGGCTCCTTCTTCTTCTTATGGCCACCCTCGATCCGTAACCAATTCCGATCCTTCCTTTTTCTTGCCTTCTCCCGCTGTTATGATTTTTGAGTGGCTTTTACCAATACTTCCACGGGCCAGCTGTGGTGTTCTTCCTCTTCCACCACTTCTTCTTCTTGTTTGATGTCCGTCATTGGGCTTCCTTCAAGTAAAGCTTCTAAGTAAGCAAGGTCTCCCTCCGGATCAAACTCCTTTACCTCTTCATCTACCGGCAACCCATCTAGTTCTTCCTTAAATTCATTTTTCCAGGACATCTGATCTTCACTAGATGGCTGCTCAACTTGTTCCTCCTCTTCTCCTTTTCTTTCTATCTCCACTTGTTCTTCTTTTCTCTCCACATATCCCCATATCGTCTCCCCATCAGCAAGCTCGGGGATCACTATCGCCTTGTAATTTGAGCTTTGAACTGTAATTCACTCATCATCGTAATCACCCCATTGTATTTGTTGCTTCTGCTCTCTGTTTCCCCAACCCATTTCAAACCGAGCAGCGATCGCACATTCTTCATACCAGTGTGGTCCACCACATTCTTCACACCTTGGATCCCTTTTCCGACTGAGGTCATACTCTATCATTGGGCCAATTAGCCCGATCATTCGCTCAAGTATGCCGATCATTTTCAGAAACCTTGGATCCCCGTACTCCTGAAATTCTTTTATCGTCTGCACGCAAATCATAATTACTTCCCTGAGCTTGAAAAAATGGGGAAACCTCTCGCTAGTATTTGTGGAATACCCCTGCGAAGAATATTGTTGTGGCTGCACAAAGGGGTTAGTATCATAATCTACAGGGGACCCCTCATATTGGGGGCATTTAACTATAAAGTGAGGCCCTCCACAAATTTCACACATATCTACTAGACTCAAGAAAAATAAAATAAATAAGAAAACAAAAAACACAGACAATTAGACTCCTATGACTCAATCAACAAAAACACTAGCACGTATAATGTCAGTTAAGTCCAAACAAAGTAATCAACGCAATCGCCAAGAGTCCCCGGCAACGGCGCCAAAAACTTGATGTGCACAAAGTGGTCTAATTAAATTAACTAAATTAAACCCTAAACTAGACTCTCTAAGTTTTAAATTTATAAACTAAGACTCTCTAAAACCTAGACCACACAACCGGCAAGTGTACCGGTCAATGTAGTATAGCTAAAGTAAGTCCGAATATCGAACCCACGAGACTCTAATGATTACGCTAAGACTCTATAAAGACTAAGACTGACACGACTCAACTATTTGTTTATTGATTGGGGGGGTTTCTAAAAATCCTAAGAATGCAAGTAATGAAAAACTAGATTAGCTAAATGACTAACACGAACTCTAACGAAGACTTTGACCAGTGATGAATGAAGACTACCTAGGCTAGATGCAAGCTAAACTCAGAATGGATCTATATTCGATGATTTTGTGGTGTGGAATCGGGATCTTTGGATACTAAACCTATTAAGACACCACTAAGCCCCTCAAACACTCTCAAGGCGATTCTTATGGCACTACCTAGGCTGTTACGCTCACCGGTTTTCTAGATTTCCTCTCAGTCCTCTAGTTTCTTGAAAGTGCCAATATAAGACGCTCTACCTCTCAGCGCGAACGTCTAAAGAAACTACGGGTTTTAATCTTGGTTTAATAGACAATGGAATGTTAAGGACTTATAACCAAACCGAGACCTATTAATAACCTCGAGCCTCTCAGCGACGAGTTTAGCAGCACACTTGATTTTATTAAATTACCGGATATTACTTCTAAGGTTACTTATGCAATTTTCACCCTAAAGGATTAATGATCTATTATGTGATAAAGACCGTCACCTAAATCAAGAAACCCTAATACAACCCTATTATGTGATAAAGACCGTCACCAAGGATTATACGAAGCAATAAACAATAATAAAATAATCGTCAAGCACGCATATGCACCAAGTTAAATTCCCGAAGCTTTTACAATACAAGAAAAATCCACAACCACGCCAAAAATCGAATAAAGATTCAAACTTTATTTAACTATTGTCATAACCTAGGTAGTACGAAAAGTCTAGCCAATAATCATGTCAACAATATAGCAACAATCAATATTAATTCAGAATTCATCATTAAAAACTAAGAATAAACGAAACCGAAAGATAAACGGAAGTATAGAACCCGAAAATCTTCAACTCCGAGTGTTCCCGAGCTTCCTAGATGATTCCTTGGCTTCCCGAACGTTCCCGATCCTTCAAAACAGCCTCCAAAGTCGTCTCAATGCTGCTGCAAGATCCTTGAATTCGTAGATTTTCTGATCCCCTTGTCTGCGTCCCCCAAGGTTTTTATATTTGCCGCCCAACTGCCTTGCTTTCTTTTGTACGTGCGTCCCAAGTTGGCTCCCTCAAATTCCTCCACCCCCAAAATAATATATGTGCGTGTAGGGTTCTTTTTTTATTGACTGATGTCCCTTCTTTTCGAACTCAACAGCCAACAACTCTTGCTTGACCTTCAAGTTGAATTGTATCATTCTTTAAAATATTGATAAAAGGCCCAATATCACTAGTCATAAAATTCGCTGGGCTCATCATACATGCTTCTACGCAATTTTGCTGCTGGACTTAATTTTCTTTCAAGGCCCACTTAACATTCAAATTAATACATTCTGATTACACTATGCATCCAATTCCTTGGGTTGAATTATTTTATACTAACATATATAATATGTTAAAAGGGCCACTTGAATGCAATTCATGTTTAACTTTCGGAAAATAACTGCAATTTTTATTCGGTCACTTTCAGTGGCACCCCATTCTGCCCAACCGGCTGGTTATTTTCATATTACTCGTTTTTGCTTCATTTGCACCAGGACCTGGCAAAACACAAAATAATATAATATAATACTAAAAACTAAATAAAAACAAATATAACCTATACATAAAGTATACAATTTACATGGGACAAATATGTGTATTTTACCCTACATCACTCACTAAACCTCTCATCTTTCTCTATACATTGTTTACAAGACTCTAAACATGTATGACAGGGTTTTGTGATTTCAACGATCTTCTTGACTTCAACTATCTTTTCAACTTCCACAATCTTCTCAATCACTTTGACTTCTTTTAAATCTTTTGCAGCTTTCCTTTCTTTCAGTTTCTTCAATTTTTCTGCAAAATAAAATTCAAAAGTGTTAGAAGATAAATGCGGTTTTCCAAGATTTATCTGTTCCATCTCTTCATCACTATCACTTGTTTCTGATAAATTGTTTTCAAATGAAACAGATCCTTCATCTTCACTTTTCTCTTCATCAGATAACACTCTTATCCATTCCTTCAACATTTCTGGCTTTTGAACAAAATGTGCAATAAAAGCTTGAACATTTAGATCAGCTGGAATAAACTTGTCCCAACTAAAACCATCAGCCATTCTCTCATCTTCTTGATCAACGATACCATAATAAGCTTTCCTGTTTGCATCTTCAATCATTTTTTCATGTGCCGTTTGAGCTTCTTTTTGTTGATGCGGTTGATGAGTGATTTGTGTATAAATGGTTTTCCTATAATAATCATCTTTCCCAGACGACTCCTTTGCTCCTCTTGGCTCCTGATTCTTGCATTCTCTTTTAAAGTGGCCTTTCTCCCTACAACGAAAACAGACAACTTTAGATTTATCAAATCCTAGATTAGAAAGGTTTGCATCCAAGAAATCATTTCTTCCTGTAACCAATCTAAATTTTTCTGCTCTCCTCAAAACACTAGCTAAGGCCCATTTAATATCCATCAGTTCCAGCTCCTCTGCATCGATTTGGTCATAATCTTCCTTTGTGAGCATCGGATTACCAATTCTTCCGGCAATCAACCCTTCATAAGACTCTAATGCAGTGACCAATAATCCCATATGATTCTTTACAATCTCTTCAGAATAATTTTGTCCATTTTGAAGATGTAAAGCCACATTGCACTGAATTAGATGACCATTTCCAGCAGATGAACTTTGAACACTTGGAGGATTCACCGTTGAGAACCCACTAGTGTTGACTGATCCTTGACTGCTTGGTGTAGATTGATTTCCAGCACTAAATGCAGTTTGTATCTTTGGACTTGCTTCAGCAGTTTGAACATTTCCTTTATAGTACAATTTAATATCTTGTTGATGAGTAGAACTGTTCATTCTAGCAATTTTCTGCTGCTCCAGATCCTGTGCCTCCAACTTCTCTATAAACTGTGCAATCGATAACCTGCTAAACTGTCCGGAATTCTTCAATATAATCAAATATGTACCCCATTACTTTTGCGGTAATGCGTCAGCAAGCTTTTCAACCCATTCTGCTGGAGTTTTTGTAATCTTCAACTGTGACATGGTGCGTACAAGATGACAGTATCTTTCAATAAGAGTCTTTGTTGTTTCACCAGGCATGCACGTAAACAGTTCAAACTCCTTTTTCAACAAAGCTGCTTTACTCTGTAGCATTTCAGTACTTCCCTCAAATTTCTTTTCGAGAGCTTTCCAGATAGAATAAGCGTTTTCATCATGTTGAAGCAACACAAATATATCTTCTTTAACAGCTTGTTGTAACAGATTGATCATCATTTTTTCTCCTTTGTAACTTTCTCTTTCTTGCTCCGTGAATTCTGAAATGATTTTACCGACTCCCACTGAATTCTTTGGCCTCTCATATTCAGTTTCGATGCTCTCCCAAGCTTTTAGATGATTCGCCTGAACCCAATTCTCAAACCTTTTCTTCCACCCGTGATAATCCTCAATTCCCATAAGTTTCGGGGGTTTTTGCATTGTTCCGGTTTCATTCTCCATTGTCATGGTTTTATTAATGTCGGATGGACTAGCCGGGGATGTAGCAAAAGCGTTGTAGAACTCAGTATCCATTTTTCAATGCGCGGTTTTCAAAATCAGTGACAAATGAATGAAATTAGGGTTCTTGGTGACCTTAAAAGCGAAATCAAGTGCTTAGAGTTGACACAAAAGCGAAATAGGTCTTATGGGTGTACACATGAGCGAAATCAGAAATGCCATATGAGCGAAATAGTTGATGTCCTTATGAGCGAAATAGGTGATGTCTTAATGAGCGAAATAGGTCACATGGAAAATCCTTTGGAGCGAAATCCTATGTCAAATGAGCGAAACCTGATGTATGTATAAGCGAAATCAGGACTTTTCCGTATGAGCGAAACCAACTCGGGGGTTATTTTGGACCATTTTTAGTTCGAATTTTAGGCTCAAACTTTCAGGGATTTGTCTATGATCAATTTCCTTTAGTCTGTGAAAATTTGAATGAATTTCGACCGGTAAATCTTGTTCTGATGAAGAAAGAAGATGTAGAAGTAAGAATTTATGATGAAATCCAGCAAATCTCTGTAGAACTCCTCCTCCTGAAGCTCTGATACCACTTGTAGGATCGTATTCTGACCCGAACGAGTCTATCAGAGGAGTCTCGATCAGTTACAGGTGCGGAAAACAAGTAACCAACGTAGAAACAGCTAGATCTGCACTTTAAACACACTTTTGATTGATATTACAGCGTTTACAATTAAATCTCACACCGGCAGCACCTCGGTATGGATAACAAGAACACCTTTTACTGGTTTCGCTCATGCAACATATATATAGGGCAGGGGATTTAGCTCATATGGACATGATGTCCATATAAGCGAAACCTGTCATGTTCAAATAAGCGAAACTACCTCCTAAGGGCCCTATGAACGAAACCTCTTTACTAAACACAATATTCTTCCTACTTTCTTGTAAAACGTGCCCTAATCTAACATTCTAAGGTTAAGACTCGATACAATACGAAGTCGACAGATGTAGTGCACCAACACACGGGTTGAATAAAAGTAATTTTATATATTAAATTAGGGGAAATGGATTTTATCACATCCAACTAATCAATTTTGGCTGTTGCCACTCCCAACTTTCACTTTGGCTCCCATCACCCTCTACTTAACATTTAGGTTATTGTGTCACCCCTTCGTTAAATAATCACTAACTCAGTTTGTTTTTAATCCTACGTATCAAAAGAATTGTGACCTAGCATGCCTACGTGGACTCACCCCTTACAACCCTTGAGCTACAACAGGCTCTCTGGATCCTTACCCAACTCCTTCCCTCCCACCCTCCGCTCTCTCAATCTCTCTAGCAACCGCTTCACCGGCCCTATGAACCAGTTCCACAACCTCATGCCCTCAACGTCGGCAACAGCCTTTCCGGCACCATCCCCCTCCATCTGCACCCTCTCCCCCGGTTTAATCATCCTCGATTTCTCCTTGAACGACTTCACTGGAGACATCCCCCAGGTTCTCAGCCTGGGATTCAACAATCTCATCGGAGGGATTCCAACGGACATCACCACTGCCCGATCCCTGCAACACCTCTCCCTACCTGGAAACTCTCTTTCCGATGGCATCGCTGAAAACATTACCGACCTCACAAGCCTCAGGACCGTCGTCTTGTTTGGCAACATGCTCTCCAGTTCCATCCCTCGCACCATCGGCAGGTTCTCCTTGCTGGAGAAGCTGGAGCTTCGCATCAATCGCCTCAACGGAACCCTGCCTCTCTCTTTGACCAATTGCAAAAGCCTTCAACTCCTAAATCTGAGGGTCAACTTCTTAGGGGACAACCTTTCTAATTTCAATTTCTCCAATTTCGGTCAACTGACCATACTTGACCTGGGTGAAAATCGCTTCAGCGGGGTCCTGCCTAAAACCCTCTTCTCCTGTAAATCACTAACTGCAATCTGATTCGCCACGAATAGGATGGAAGGTGAGATCCCCCCTGATGTCCTCCAACTGCCACCCCTCTCATTCCTCTCCCTTTCAAACAATACCTTCAAGAATATCAGTGTAGCATTCAGTCCTCTGTGTGTTTGTGTTGAAATGTTATGATTTAGGGTTTTTATTAACTATTGTGTAACACCCGTTCTTATAAATCAAGGTTTAGCGTATTATTTACGAAAACAATCATGTAATTAAGATTACATATCCATCGGAAAAATGGGTTTACTAAAACCTTTTACAATTTAAAAGTTTAGAACATAATGTAATTAAGTTCGTCACTTAAAAGAAACAATGAAACGACATTCGTCATTTAACATAATAACGATACATAGTGCGGAAGCTTATTTCGTGATCGTGTTCGGTTCTTGCTCGTCGCTTGATCTTCATCCGGGCACTCATGGCAATCACCTATGATCAAAACCAACTTAAAAGTTAGTTTTGATAGTCAAATATGAAGTTCAAACAAGTACAGGGGTTAAATATGAAGTTCAAACAAGTACAGGGGTTAAATATGACAAAAAATAACATTTTTCCGAGTTTGGGGGCGTCGCGTGACGCCAAGGGGCGTCGCGTGACGCTAGGCCCCCTTTTCAGCAGAATGTTGCTGCATATTCCATGTACGATCTGATTTCACAGAAACGGCCATAACTTCTTCGTTATTGATCCGTTTTACCCGATTCTTTTTCCTACGCGTCCGTAATTTAATTCTCCATCTAATGGTGTTAAAATCCAAGATCTTACATAATAAAATTTCAGACTTTAATTCTTCGGCTTATTACCCTTTTTACCGACTTTTGACCCATTCGTTATTTTATCACACCAACATGTTTTATTGACCTTTAAACTCATAAAATTCATTAATACAATATCTCATATCATATTAATCTCAAATCACGGGTTTCTCACTTAATAAAATCCCGTTTACACTTAAATGCTTGTTTTGACCCGTTAAGGGTATTTACGCATTTTAGTCTAGAATTTGTACCTTTCTTTTGTCGCTACAAAAGTTCCATATCTAGTTAACTACAATTATTCCACCACAACTAATTTGTGGTGGATTTATCATAACGAACCCCTTTTTCCCAAATTTTACCCATCGGTTGATCATTTTACGCAAATGACCACTTTTGAGCATTTGACTCGCGAATGTGCTTTCCTATGACCTTTATACATGTCTAATGATTCCATAATCTTAATGTAAGTTTCTAAGCAACCCCTATGAGTCGTTTGCCCAATATACCCTTCAAGGGTATTTTAGTCAACTTTAGTCCCTCATTAATCGACGAAGGACTTTCGCTAAATATTTGACCAAATTGTATGTTTAACTAAAAGCTTGATTATACATACCTGGCTCGGGTCAAAGTATTGACCCGGTTACATAACTTTTGCTTTAAATCTTTCTAGTTAAAGCGATGCAAGCTTATGTTATTTCCTGTGATTACAAAACTCAACAAGTGATTGTCAAATGTTATTGTCAAATGGTGTTAACAACACCATTTGACCCATCTAGTCTAATCGACTATTTGTCCGTATGAGATGGTATTTAATTACCATTTCATCCCCTTAAACCCTTTTTCCGGTTTTCCTTTGAACTTGTTTCACTTAAGCCGTTTTTATTTATTCGTCATTACATGACCAATTTACCATTTTACTCCTTTTATTATAGTCATGATTTCTTACCATTTTCCATTATTCTGACTCTCATTGAATCATGTCGGAATATCATGTACTAACCATTTAGTAGCATCAACATTAATACTTGAAATTTAGTAACTTCGCAAATAGTGAAAAAGGGGCGTAAGTTCTACTTACCTCGCATCCGAACTACGCTTTTCCTTTCCTTCTTGATTCGTTTGACCCGCTCCCTCATCAAGCTTCCACCTAGCTTGTCAAGAGTCAAACTATCATCATGATTCGTAAGACGGTTAGATTAGTCATCATTATTATGACTATTTCATCTTACGGATTCTATGTCGAAACTACTATTCGACTTCATCAATTAGTTAACTTAACTTATCAAAGTCAACTACTTTCAATCACATGATTTACAACATTAAGTCTAAATCAACATGATATTTAGAACTCTTACCGTTTTATATTTCGCATAATTTGCCATATTATTCGAATGTGCTTTTCACTCGAAAATTCAACATATAAACATTCACTTAGGCATTTTAACAAACACCTTGTGGGCATATTCTATAAAATCAATTTTTCATAACTAGTTATTTACCCAAGTTTTAACATCATTCACAAGTTCTTATGTCTAGCATGCATATCAACACCTAGACTTACTTCATGGAAGTCGAATAACACCAAATTGATGATCATGAATCTAGTGTTCATCATCTTCCCCCCAAAACCCACTTAGCGCTTACATAACTAGTTAACCGAAACACTAATTTATGGTGCTAAATTAACGAGTTTACATCTAGGGTTTGTTCCCAAGCATAAATTTAACACATATCACTCATACACTCCATTTTCATTCACGAATTTTGATCATGAGTGTTCATAAGAAATTCTAAAACATCACCATATTACAAAATTTAACATACCTTATGATCCCCTTGACTTGGTGATCGTTTATATGTAATCATGCATTCGATTTCAGCTACTTTTGCCCTCCAATTTGGTGAAATTGAGATGAGCTAGGGTTTACCCCTTCTTGGTCGCCCCTGTAGATCGATCCACACACACAGCTTGTGTGTGTGGTGTGTTTTTTTTTTATTAAATAAAACTTGTTTCCTGTTTAACGGTTTTGGTCCCTCAAGTTTAATTTTAATTATTAGGGACTAGAACTCCATGTTTTATTACTTATTTGCACCTCAATAGCTAGGTTAATTATTCCTAGTTAACTTAATGGGTTCGGGTAACTATAACTCGTTATATTTTAAGTCCCGTTAACTCGGGCTCTTATAAACTCAATTCCTTAAAACTTTGATTCGCGTGTATTTATTATTAGGATTTCTTATTTAAATCCAAACATTCACCTGATTATTTTTACTACTAACGGTACTTTACCCGTCTTTTAGTATTAATGGAGTTTGATTACCAAACCCATTTTCGGGGTGTTACATATTGTAAGGGGTGAGTCCACGTAGGCACGCCAGGTCACAATTATTTTGACATGTAGGATTAAAAACAAACTGAGTTAGTGATTATTTAACGAAGGGGTGACACAGCAACCTAAATGTTAAGTAGAGGGTGGTGGGAGCCAAAGTGAAAGTTGGGAGTGGCAACGGCCAAAATTAACTAGGGGGTGATAAAATCCATTTCCCCATTAAATTATAAAATGTTATATCCATAAGAACCATATTGTACGGGTTGAATAAATGTAATTTTGCATATCAAATAATAAAAAAAGTTATGTAGGTCCGGCTAGGGGAGGATCTAGTCGCCTAATCCTTGTGTACAAACACGTCCGATTGTGCGGAATCCAACCGGAGATGCAAACCGAGATCGAACACGACAAGAACACGTAAATAAACGACACACACGACTCAACGATTAACACCTCTGTATTAATACTATGAAAGGTCTGTTACAATGCAATGTTTACAAATATATTCTGTAAACTCTCAAAGATCTCTCGTGTGTGTGTGTTTTCAGTATGCTCTCACACTTGTTTCTGCCTTGTGTTCTTGTTCGCTCCTCGTGTCCACTCGAAATGAACACAACACACGGGTATTTATACCCAAAACAGCAGGTCTGGTCGAATGATCAGATAGGATGATCGAAGGATCATCTATCGACCAGAAACAGCTCGAAGGATCAACATGTACCACGAAAGATGTGATCTTTCGTGGTCCATCCATCGAAGGTCATCTTTCGAGCTTATCATCATCGAAGGATAAGCAATCCTTCGTGACACATCCTTCGACACAGACACATTTCAACCAAAATGTTGACTGTTTGGCCAAGTCAAACCAAGAGGATGGTTGACTTGGTCAAACTTACAAGACTAACAACGACATTGTTTTACATCGTGACCGAATACAGACAAAGTACAGACATAAGTGCACCAACAAACTCCCCCTTGGCTGTAGCTTTGTCTGGCTGTAGCTTTGTCTCGATCTTCATTCTTGTAAGTTCTCGTGTCTTCAAGTCTTTGACTTCTATTCAAGTCTTCAATGTCGGAGGATCTTCAAAGTATTCACGTCTTGAAAGCAGAAAGTGTACCAACAAACTCCCCGTTTCATGTAGGAAGTGTGTTGACAAACTCCCCCTTAACATAAGCTCCCCCTTGAGTTATGCTCGTGAAAGTCTTGATCTTTATGAAGTGAGATCCTTGCGGTGTTGATGATAGTCAGCGGCAACTCGATCATCTTCATCATTTGAGTGCCTTCACGTCGTGTCTTCATTCCGAAGCTTGTCATCGACCATGTTCTCCTTGCCTTTAGAATCTGCACATGCAAGAAATCTAAACGCGTAATGAGAACAACTGCTTGGAATATAGTAAACATAAACAAACGACACACATGTGACCATTGTTTAAACAAACACCGTCCGACAGTTTGAAAGTTTAAAGTATTTTATCAATTTCAATTTCAACTTTCAACACTTTGCAAATTTCGACCGTTTATGAAGATTTAGTCGTTTTCAGTTTTCGTTCAGGTTTCAGGTAACGAAGACTCGAGCTCCAACATCGTACGATCGAAATTAAATAGAAATAAAATCTTTTTGGCTTTTTGAATATTTCAAATTTAAAGACTGAAAGCAGTAAATAAATATATACAGACATTCTTTTTGCGAGTTTCGAGGGTAAGAGAATCATATCAGTGTACGGTCATGCCAAAACGTTCTTGTTGTTCTTTTAGTTAACATTAAGATAGGCATCCTATAAAGATTATCGGTATTGTTGTCCACATAAACTCAACTTATCATTTGTAATCATGGCGAGGGGATACGTTAAGGTATGATTTATACTTACCGACCGGTGTTCATCCACATCACGACACATTCCCGTATCAAGGTATGCACGAGGGTTCATCTTACCGGTGAGTATACCGATTATCATCTGTTTGACCGTATATGATGTGAGATTCTCACTTATTTTGATTTGAAAACAAGCCCTATGTGATAGAATCACTTATTGATGAGGAACTTGATTTTCGTATGCATGAGGGCACAGGAGCAAGTCCGTGAACAGGTCAGTACTTTCGTACAGCAGAGAGACGAACTTGACTCCCGGATAGATGTGATATTTTATCACTTATTTGTTTGGACATGTGATTGTTGATCACTTATTGAGGTCGAATGCAGTATGAAATATGTACACGTATGTATAGTATCATGGAAGATCTAGACTTGCGTCCCCGTTATTATTCGGTAAAAGATACAACCATGATACCCAGATGATAAGCAGCATAAAGACCGAATATCTCAGAACCTCGGCAATCTCTCAAACGAAATTTCGGTACTAAGACCATATGCCAATGAATGGTTCCCACCCAGTCTTCAGTCGATTTAAGTTTATATCACCCTGCACACTTTAAAATGATTGTGAGCCTACCGATACATCTTATATAGAGCTGCTTATCGTTTTTCATTTAAGGTTTAAAGAGGTTTGGACAGACCACTGATGTACTATCATTTTCTCTTTTGCTCGCCAGGAAACTCATTTTTGTTTTTCTATTGTTTTTGTGTTTTTGAAATTTTTCAATGTTTTTGGATTTTTCAAATTTTGGATTTACTCCCCCTAAAATCAACAAACTAAGATAAATTTAAAACACAAAGGTATTTACAAAAATGATTTTCCGATGTTGGTTTTACTCTTGCTTGACCTTAATGCCGTTTACCAAAATTAATTTTTAATCAGAAAAGATTTCTCGAATTTTGGAAAAAATGAGTTGGCACGTCGGTAAGCGGTGTGGACCATGACAACATTGACGAGTTTCATAGTGAAACAATCACGTGTGAGGTGATATTTGAGATCAACGTGTCAGGTCAAAGAGTGCTGTAGGAGAGGATAATAAATTATAAAGCAGCTTAAATATCGACAAGTATAGGAGAGATTAGAAATTCAAAACCGTATCCTGCAACTGCTTCGTGCATTGCCAGGAATCTGAGCGCTCTCCCAAACTGGATATCCACCCGGTGTGGATTTCAAAGTCGATTTTGTAGCTACTGAGAAATCTCTTCACAGCAACAAGATCATAGACCTCTGGGTCCGGCTGGTCTTCCACATTGCACCAGCGAAGGTCTTTGTCTTTCTCTTTCAGAAGTAGTGTGCGGTTGTTCAATCCATGCCAAGGCATCCGCACACCCGGTTGGTTTGATCAACAAACACATTTTCTTCATTCACACCGTGGAGTAAAGTACACTGCACGTTCATCTTGTTGATTTTGAACTTCAAACGTGCTGCAGGTGCGTACTTTTCATTTGAATCTTCCCCGAGGACTCGATCAAAAACCATGACAACCAAATTTTCGAACATATTTCATCTGGTCGAATTTTGCAACTTCATTCAACCACATTCTTTCACCAACATATTCTTCTTCTTTTCTCCTCTCTCCATCGAAGGCAACAACATTCTCCTAGATGTCACAATATTTTGGAGCCTTATGTCGCCGATCTTGTGCATGGACGCTCCACTATCAACAATCCAAAGACTATCAATAGTTCCTCCTGGAACATCCTGCACACTCATTCAGAGATTAGTTGGAGAGGGGGACCCAAGCCTTCACAGACTTGGGTCGTCCGTCATCATCGAGGATTGTAACATCAATTTCCCGATGATTCGGAATTGCTGTAGCTCCCCCTGAAACAGTTACCGATTTTGGTTTCCAAATCTGTTTTTGTTTTTCATGTTTAACATCCGATTTAACAGATTTTGTTTGGGAAACCTCCGGTTTTAACGCCTTTTCAACTTCTTTTCTTTGTTTCTTTTTCTGTTTCACTTCTCGTTGTTTAACAAGACGAGGGTCTTGTTTTGGTGAAACAAATCTTTTATGGTAATTGTTACCATGGGGGGCATCAACTTTGGCTTTTAATTTATGAAGATACGGACAATTTCGAATGATATGTCCAATTGTACCACATTCAAAACATGATCTTCGTTCAACAAACCCCGAAGTATCATGTGACCGTCTTGCCGATGATGAACTTTGTGATCTCGAGGTACTAGGTTTCGAACAGCTTGGTTCGTTTCTTTTCAATACTGTTGCTTGCTTGACAAAATCTAAGTTAGATTGATTTTCAAATTTTTCAATTTTGTCTGTTCCTTTTGATTTCACAAAGTTTACATTCTTGTTCTTTTTCTTGTTTTGGTTCGGCTTCTTTTGACCTTGAGCCGGTAATTTTCCTTTTTGCTTGGTGCGATTTTGCTGCTTTTTCACTGTTGGTAATTTCTGATTGCCGTATTGTTTTCGAACTTCAGCTTTTGGGATAGGAGGGCACTGTGTTACCACAACGTGTGATCCTGTCTTTCCCAAAAACTTACTTGTTGAATCCTCAAAAATTTTACTAATTAAAGATTGATTAACATTCTTAATAGGAAAATCTTTGTCAGAATAGATTTTATTATCACCAACAAGAGTGTACAGCAAATCCACACTCTCCGACTCTTTTGCAGATGTGGACTCGGTTGCAACAGTCTTAGCGGGTTTTGCGGGAGGATCACACAGAATATGATTCTCAAGAGGTATGTCCTCTTCTTTGATCACCGCATCAGACTTTGCTGAATCAGTATCATCAGATTCATCATCAGAAGAATCAGCATCCTCAACAACAACTGGAGGATCCTGATTCGGTTCAGCAGGAGACACACTTGTATCTGCTGATACATCTGAATCTGATGATTCCTCTTTCTTGTATCCGAGTCCTGTTGCACATTCTGTTGCAAATTCCTTAACATCCAAAGGAACAGATGGCTCAAAGTGAGTTCTATACTCCTCATCGGGCATGGCATCATAATTGTTTCTAACAGGTGGTGGACATTTCTTGTAACCTATGCAAGTGACATCCCGTTTCTCTTTCTGTACGTCAATGATGTGATCCAACACATAGCTAGAGCTTAAATAGCTATCTAACTTGAGTCGAATCGCCTCACTTTCGGTTTTAACACAAGCCATTTCTTTTTGCATTATCTCAAGACGTGTGATATACAAATTTATGTCAGTTTGTTTTCTTGAAACCATTTTTGTCAGTTCGGTTTTATCTTTCTTTAATGTATCAATCATCGACTTAAAGTCCTTTTCATGGTTTTCATAAAACATGTTGGCTTCAGTGCATTTAGAAAGATCCACGGTCAACTTTTGATTGTGGATGAATGTCACATCATACTTGTTTTGCAAAGCCTCGTGTTTGCTTTGCAACTCACACCACTTATCATTCAATGAAACATGTTTGTCTTGCAAGTCAAACAAACTAGCTTGTAAAGCATCATGTTTGCCTTGCAACTCAGACATGTTTACTTCTAAATCAGCACATTTAACACTTAATCTAGCACAATTATCGCAATTAATCGCAGTGGGTTCATCGACACATACCTGACTGGACGAACTGTCGACATTAGCCATAACGGCTGAATGGAGAGAAGACGAAGAATAAGCAGCTTGATCCACCAATATAGATCTCCTATGATTTTCTGCTGCAGTGTCTCCCAATACCTCATCAACCTCTGCTTCAACTGGCACACTTGACGTGTCATCCAAATGATCGTTGCCTGAACTCGAGGATTCCTCATCTGAACTTCTGCTGTAACCAGATGACTCTTCATCCTCAGAAGATTCACCACCATTTGCGGAAGATTCTCCACCACTGGCGTGATTTAAATCCTTGACAACCTCAGCAAAACAAGCTGTTCCATCTGGAGCATCACTACTCAACCGGATTGACCAATCACCAACATCATATACTTGAACCACAAGTGCCTGGTTAGCATTTGATGGTCCTGCTTGGCTTTGGTTGTTGACAGGTATCAACGTACGCTCATTGTTCCTGTTCTGATTCTGCTGGTCTCCTTGATTTCTGAAAGGGTTCTGGTTCCCATGCTGAGCTGGCTTAACAGGAACTTGTAACGGATTGCCATATAGATCAGTTGTCACAGGAGGCCTTTGGGTTTGCTGTTGAGGCACTGGTTTAGGAACTGGTTGAAGCGGATTTCCATACATGTCTGTTGTTGGAGGAGGAATGCCATACAAGCTAGTGCTAGACACAAACGCTGTTTGCGAAGATACAGGTACGGGAGATTCGGCCCATGCAGGAGATGCAGGTAAGGGAATACCCCACATCGAATTCATTTTTGATTAAAAAAAATACCTGAAAATCACAAACTTGTTAAACAAAAACAGATTATGATCGAAGGATCAAGACTTGTTCGAAGGATCAACAGTGTTCGAAAGATCACTGTTGAATCTCAAACAATGGTTTCGAAAGATTCACTAACTCGAAAGATTCACAGTTTGAAAGATCCTTATCTTTCGAATATATATCCTTATCTTTCGAATAACTATCCTTCGAATAGATTCCTTTGATCGAAGGATATGTCTCTGACTTCGAATGATGGGTCGAAAGATGATTATCTATCGAGCCTTCCTTGATCGAAAGATGATCTTTCGATGTCGAAAGATATCCTTCGATTGCAACTGACACAACTGACAAAGAGTGACAGGTTGGTGAAAAAGGTGATGGGTTGGTAAATCTTTCGGCAGAAAGTATGGTCAGACCATCATTTTCACCAAAACCAAGATTTGAATAATAAAATATTACTAAAAATCGAAGGTTCTGTCCAGAAACCGGTCAAATGAGTGATTAAAAGCCCAATGGTAGTCGACGAAACTGAAACAATAATTTAGCTTGACGAAACTGATCTTTTTTTTTTTTTTTTTTTTTTTTTGAATGTCTTAGACTTGATGAAAACAAGAAGTGTTTTCGGCTGAGAATTTCCCAGAACTGATTTCGCCCAGTTGTGATTTCGGCAACAAGTAGTTTGGTTTTCGGCAACAACACACTAACTGTTTTCGGCAACAAGATGAAACAACAAGTGACAACACACTAATTGATTTCGGCTCAAGACAAAACAAAACTTGGGTGATTTCGTGACAAGGATCTGATGTAACGGAAGCCCAAATAGAAGCCCACTAATTTGTTGTGTGAGCCCAAAACAAATACTTGTGCGATTGAACCTTGTACGACTGAAGCAAATTGTGCAACTAATAATCTTGAATCTTGTGGGACCCAAACAAAACTTGTGTGATTGGGTATGTTGACTTGTTAACCTCCTGACACAAATCAGAAACTTTTTGCTTTTGTCAATCCACTTTCGGTTCACTCTTTTCAATATTACCAACCAAATGAAGTCTTGTACTATATTATATTTTATAATCAAAACACAATTTTCAAAATATCAACAACTTACACAAACACTTGACAAGATTAAAAAGGTGAAAACTTGAAGAACAACTTGAATATTTGATGAAGATATGAAGAACAAACCCAGAAATATAAGTTTTCTGGTGAACCGAAGATTTTCCGAACACGAATTTGGCCGAAACTTCACTAAAAACCAATGTTTAGCATGTGAAAAAGAAGAATAAACAGGTTTTTATAACAACTTTCAGCAAAATATCAGAATTTTCGAGGTTTTTGAACTGATTTTTCAGAAAAATATGAACTTTAAAAACCCGAAAAACAACCCGAAAACAACTCGGTTTTAACAAGGAGAAGAGCCAAGGCTCTGATACCACTTGTAGGTCCGGCTAGGGGAGGATCTAGTCGCCTAATCCTTGTGTACAAACACGTCCGATTGTGCGGAATCCAACCGGAGATGCAAACCGAGATCGAACACGACAAGAACACGTAAATAAACGACACACACGACTCAACGATTAACACCTCTGTATTAATACTATGAAAGGTCTGTTACAATGCAATGTTTACAAATATATTCTGTAAACTCTCAAAGATCTCTCGTGTGTGTGTGTTTTCAGTATGCTCTCACACTTGTTTCTGCCTTGTGTTCTTGTTCGCTCCTCGTGTCCACTCGAAATGAACACAACACACGGGTATTTATACCCAAAACAGCAGGTCTGGTCGAATGATCAGATAGGATGATCGAAGGATCATCTATCGACCAGAAACAGCTCGAAGGATCAACATGTACCACGAAAGATGTGATCTTTCGTGGTCCATCCATCGAAGGTCATCTTTCGAGCTTATCATCATCGAAGGATAAGCAATCCTTCGTGACACATCCTTCGACACAGACACATTTCAACCAAAATGTTGACTGTTTGGCCAAGTCAAACCAAGAGGATGGTTGACTTGGTCAAACTTACAAGACTAACAACGACATTGTTTTACATCGTGACCGAATACAGACAAAGTACAGACATAAGTGCACCAACAAGTTATATCTTTAAAACCACTTGTAGTACACGGGTTGAATAAATGTAATATTGTTTATCAAATAAAAAAAATGTTGTATCTTTAAAAACCTCTATGTATTACATGGCTTGAATAAATATACAAAATAATAACAAAATTATATTTAAAAAAACTAATGGATATACTCGATACGCGATAGATATAGTGATTGGGCAGATGATTATTGAAAAGAAGATACAGTGGTCAAAACTGTTATTAAAGGAGCAAAAAAGGAGCCATTTGAGTAATAAAATATAAATTATATTTAAAAAAACCCGTAAAAATCTAATTAAATATATTTTAAGTAATATTGAAAGTTATACACAATTTGTTCAAAATTATGTAATAAAATCGATATAATAATTTTTTTAATAATGAAAAGAAAAATAAATAATATTTTTTAAACCGAAACTAATTACGATATCATTCCACACGAAAAAATGGCAATTACAAAGCAATGGCAGGTAGTCGGGCAACAAGTTGCGCCGCCACCCCCTTTTGATAAAGTAATGTTGAAAGCTATATACAATTTGTTTAAAAATTACGTAATAAAATCGATATAATAATTTTTTTAATGATCGTTTTCCCCTGTGGAACGAACCCGCGGGTACCTCCACCTAGTTACTAACTAACTAAATACTTTTATTTTTTAAACCGTGTAATGGGTTTCTATACTTCTTTAATAAATAAATAAATAAATAAAACAATGATAATGATAGGATTGTTTGTTGGCCTTTTGCTCTTTTAGGTTCGAGGTGTGTTTAATGAAATTTCCTTTTAAAAAAATTTAAATAAAACAATGATACTCCTTTTATTTATGAACAAGCAGTTATCATTTATGAAACAAATAGAATATCTATACTATCTATAACAAGAGATTATTAGCTGATGTAAATCTGCTTACTTGTCAACTTCTAAGCTATGCCACATGTCGTTGCTGATGTCATAATTCCGGTTTCAATATTTATATATACATAAATCTATTTCAAATACATAATCTGTTTTATTATTAGTAAAAAAAGGTTTTATTTAGGAGGGAACTTTGAAATTGTATGGGGAGAAGAAATTGCCATTAATGCACTGTAAGAAGTAATCATATCTTTCTCTCTCCTTCTTCTTCACTCTTTCTTATTCAAACTTTCTTCTCACCGATTCCATTTCACCTTTTTTCTTCTCATTTCAAAATGTCCACATCTTCTGTGCAAACTATGTCATCCGGCAAGAAATCCGACGGTGAACCACCATCTTTGTCACTCAGTTTCATTGATGATTTGAATCCGTCCAAAGATATGTGGAATCTCAAGTGTCGAATCATCCGGAAATGGGTTCAGTCCTTTCGGATGGATCTGGTCTTGCTCGATGAGAAGGTATTAGTGTTTGTCAAGCATCTCTGATGTTTTTTTACTATTTTTGTCATTTTGCATTTTGAGTTTTGTGTAATTTAGGGTTAGACAAAAAGAAACAAAGAATAAAATCTGTTTGTTTGTTTTTTTTATCCGAAATAGATGATTATTGTAAAGTGACTGTTTGTTTGTTTGTTTAAAGAAAGAAAGATGGTTTTTTGTTTGTTATTTGGATCCTTTATAATTTAGGGTTAGATATAAAGAACCAAAGATGCATATTTGTTTGGTTTGTTTATGGTCATTCATAGATGATTATTGTTTACTGTTTTGTAAGTTTGTTTTAGGGTTATATGGTTATTTATTTTCTGTGTTGTGTAATTTAGGGTTAGTTATAATGATAAAAAGACTAATAGTTTGGTTGGTTTTTGGTCATTTATAGATACTTACTGTTTGTTTCCCTGTTATAGGATTAGGCACAATGAAACAAACATGAATATTAGTTACTTATTGATCCTTCATATGTGGAGACTTTAGCCACATGTACATTTTATATTTTTTTGAGATACTGTTTGTTTGTTTGTTTCTAAGGTATGTGCTTTCACTTATTTGTCAGGGCCGTAAGATTCAGGCAGGGATTAAGGCTCCATTGATACCTGTGTTTATCTCACAGCTTCATGAGGATGAAGTTGTTATTCTCTCCAGATTTGGTGTTGGAGAAAACACTGATGCTTACAAACTTATTAACCATGGTTACAAGATTAACTTTTACCGATGTACGGTTGTTACACGTGCGAATGGTTGGCAAGGTGTTAATTACGGATTTAATTTCATCGCACATTCACACATTCTTAATGGAGAAGGAAAGGATATGCTCACGTGCGGTATGACTGTTTCTGATAATCTGATATATGTTTTGTCTCCCTTTTCAGTGTCAATAATTTATGTTGCTATGTTTACCATTTTAGATGTCGCTGGAATTGTTGTCTGGTGTGGAGCTATGGAAATCTTTCCTAACGAAAGAAAAAAGATGAATTTGGATCTTCAAGATGCCCAGTAAATTCTAATTTTCCATTTATATAAATTTATTTGTGTGTTATGATTGTATTTAATACAATACCAATGATTAGTTTATTTTATATAAAAGTTTATTAAATGGTTGTTCTTATTTAATACAATACCAATGATTAGAATATTTTATATATAAGATTCTTTATTGCATTTAATGGTATATTCATAGTAAATGATTGTATGAACTTTCAATGCTGTTCTTTTAATGCTATTCTTTGAGTTAAATCATCTACTATTTGCTGTTCTTATAAGTTGGCTATTTGGTCGCGTTATAGTAACTTTATTGTACTAACCAATAGATTGGTAAAACCTAACAACCTTTAACCACTATTATAATGATCCATGGCAGTATCTTTGTGTTGTTCCCTCATCTAACAACCTAACAACCTTTAACCACTGTTACGTCTAACTACTGCTAGCTAAGGTCTGATACTATTACAATAGACAGAGTAAACAACTATTTCTTCATTCCACTGCTTCATTCCAAGCAGGGCTTTGGTCTTTAGCAGCACTTGACTTAGGGCAGTAGATTAAATAGCAGCACTTTATCTTCAGCTGTTGTTGTACACAAGGAGGTGTTAATGGACAACAGTTGTAGTATACAAACAGTGGATGAGGGCCATCAGATGTTATAACCACTTTAAGGTGGAAAGTCTAATGCAAACAGCTGCTTAAGAGATATACACTGATGTGAACCAGTTTTGGCTCTTATTATCTGTTTCTCACAAGAACGCAAATGATTGTATTAACTTTTAATGTTGTTCTTTTATCTTTTTCTTTTAGGGGAGAGGTAGTCCGTTGTACTTTGTGGAATGCGTATGCACAAGAATTTAATGATTTTTTGTCTCAAAAGTCTCCGAATGAGACTGTGATGGCTGTCATTCAGCATGCCAGGATTAGGAAGTGGCAGGGTAATTTATATTTGACTGATTTATTTCGTTTAGTTTTCCCAATCTCCATTTTGTTACATTTTTTAAGAAGATTTTTTATTTCTTTAGTGATTTGTAATGAATTGTTGGATATGTATATTGTTTCTTGCAGGTCAATATACTGTTCAGAGTGATAAGTTTAGAAGTCGTCTATTTCTCAACCAAGAAATTGATGAGATTAATGAACTTCGCAAGAGGTACTATCCCTGATTTATATTTCATATTTTTCATATTTTTATTAACATAAGTGTGAGTATTAACGCTAATTGTGTTTTTCTTTTTATAGTCTTTTAGTGAAACAGTTTGAAGCTGGTGCTTCTTCTTCTCAAACCATTCTTTCATCTCAGAGTGTATTTCCAGTCCGTGAAGAATTTCTAATTGAGACTCCTAAGAGACATGTTGATGAAATTATTGAGATTGATAGTGTACGAATAATTCTATATACATTCATAGGCATTTTAATTTTGTTTAATGTTTTCTATGTTTTATCAATTGGGCATGTTAATAAAGCTTTATCTGTGATATTGTAGGCAATATCATGTGTGGTAGTTGCAACGATCAAAAGTGTTCAACAAAACTATCGATGGTTTTATCCGGCATGTCGAGTCTGTAACAAGAAGGTGTTGACCAAAATTGAGTACTTACAATATGCTAAAACCATTTCTGATGAGGTCATGAATCTGTCACCTGCTTCATTGGTTTGTCCAAAATGCGATAAAGAATGCACATCGATAACCATAAAGTAAGTTAACGTCCGATCTTTTTATGTCCAGAACTGCTATGGTTTTTGTTGTAATTTACTTGGCATTTATTACAGGTTCAAAGTACATCTGAGAGTGCAAGATGAAACTGGCAGCGTTTCTTTTGTGATGTTTGATAAAGATGTAATGAAGCTTATTGGTTCAACTGCGAATGATATAAGGGAACGCCAAGTGAAGCTCGATGATACTGAAACTTTTCCCTATGAAATATCACGGTTGGTCGAAAAGAAGTTAGCGTTTAAAATTGAAGTTTCTGATTACAACCTTAACCATGACTACCACATCTACACGATCCAAAAAGTATGTGATGATCCGGACATAATCGTTGAATTGGTTGCTGGTAATGGAAATGCTCTTGAGGTTGCTAATGAGGTAAGAGTTTTTGTATATCTTATATTGATTTATTTTTTTCTTTCCAATTTTTGTAGTTTAAATATCTTAATTAAATTCCCTTTTGGTAATATTTTGATATTAGGTATTTAGTCATGAAGGTTCAGAAATTAAAGCTGTTCAATTATCTGAATCCTCACAGATGGCCGGTGCTGATATTTCAAAAGTGAATAAGAATTCTATAGTTTTGTTTTTTGGTTGAGTATAGATTATATTACATTTTTTGATACCTTAGTAGTTGTTTTGTGATTTAATTGAAGGATGTTGTATCTGTTATGGCTGACTCTTCCGTTGTCGAAGCCGAGAAGGATTCGGCCACCAGTCCTAATGGTAAACGTTCGTTGCAGGATGTGGAAGGTCAAAATGTTGGGGAACTCTCTTCTAACAACAAAAGGGGCCGGAGGAAGCCATCTAGGCTTAACACTTTGCTTCTTTCACGTCATTATATTTTGATGTTTAAGCAAACCTATGTTTTTGGTATGTACTTAAGTATGTGGTTGTTTGAAGTTTGGTTGTCGTTGGTAAGTGTTAAACTACTCAAACAGTTGTTTTCTATGTTTTAGATGTTGGTAACTTATGAACTTGGAACATGTGGTAAACCATTATGTGGTTTACTTTTTTGTATTATGCTGGGAAATATAATCTTTGCTTATAATGTGTGTTTTGATTTGTGAATATAGTATATGAGATGTCTAAATTAGTTTGACACAGTCTAAATTCTCCTTTTTTAATATAGAGTTTGAATGTATCTTCAGTAGTTGTTGTACACAAGCAGTACTTAAGGGACAGCAGTTGTAGTATACAAACAGTGGATGAGGGCCATCAGATGTTATATCCACTTTAAAGGGGAAAGTCTAATGCAAACAGCTGATTATGATGAATCCACTGATGTGAACCAGTTTTAGCTCTTATTATCTGTTCCTCTTTAAGCACAGTTACATATAACTACTGCTAGCTAAACACTGATACTATTACAATAGACACAGTAAACAACTGTTTCTTCAGTCCACTACTTCAGTCTAAGCAGGGCTTTGGTCTTTAGCAGCACTCGAGTTAGGGCAGTAGATTAAATAGCAGGACTTTGTCTTCAGCAGTTGTTGTACACAAGCAGTACTTAAGGTTCAGCAGTTGTAGTATACAAACAGTGGATGAAGGCCATCAGATGTTATAGCCACTTGGGGAAAGTCTAATGCAAACAACTGCTTATGATGAATCTACTGATGTCAACCACTTTTGGCTCTTATTAGCTGTTCCTGTTTAACCATTGTTACATATAACTACTGCTAGCTAAACACTGATACTATTACAATAGACAAAGTAAACAACTGCTTCTTCATTCCACTGCTTCAGTCCAAGCAGGGCTTTGGTCTTTAGCAGCACTTGAGTTAGGACAGTAGATTAAACAGCAGCACTTTGTCTTGAGCAGTTATTGTACACAAGCAGTGCTTAATAGACAGCAGTTGTAGTATATAAACAGTGGATGAGGCCCATTAGATGTTATAACCACTTTAAAGGGGAAAGTCTAATGCAAACAGCTGCTTATGATGAATCCACTGATGTGAACCATATTGTTTGGCTCTTATGAATCAACAGTGAATAAGCTTTTGACAAATGTTTTGAGCATCTGCGGTTCTGATGAAAGGAATGATTTAAAGTATAATGCAAACAGCTGCTTTTGATGAATCCACTAATTTGAACCAGTTTTGGCTCTTATTAGCGTTCCTCTTTAACCACTGTTACATATAACTATGGCTAGCTAAACACTGATACTATTACCATAGACAAAGTAAACCACTGTTTCTTCATTCCACTGCTTCAGTCAAATCCGGGCTTTGGACTTTAGCAGCACTTGACTTAGGGCAGTAGATTAAATAGCAACACTTTGTCTTCAATTTTCGTTATATTCTTTGAGTTAAATCGATTTTCGTTATGACAGGATATAATTCATAAATATAATTCTTTGACTTAAACTTCAACTTTAAATAAGTTGGCTATTTGGCCGCGTTAAAGTAACTTCATTGTAGTAACCAATACATTTGTCAAACCAAGACAAGGATGATTAAAAAATATGTAGTATTTAAATCCATATAAATTATGATGTTTCTAAGGGGTCCAACGAATTCCTAATAAAACCAAGACAAGAATGTTTAGAAACATGTAGTAGTTAAATCTATATAAATTTCTTGGTGCACATAAATTATCGGACAAGGTGACTCGGTAAAAATCTGTCATTAAACTTCAACTCCAAAATATAAATCTTGTCGATTGCATTGTAATAACTTTATTGAAGGAACCAATATATTGGTAAAACCAAGACAAGGATGATAAAAAAAATATGTAGTATTTAAATCCATATAAATTATGGATTTTTCAGTTTCACTTGGTTATATTTTTTATACAAAACCAAAGGGCCCCAAATTTGGCTTAATTTTGCAATTAAATGGTCTAATTCTTTCAATAATTTATGGCCCATAAGTTGTGAACCATAAAATCCTGTCAAAGGCCCACAAAATGAATCAGGTTTGTTAAGTCACCATTTCATATCGTCTGCTATGTTTATAGCTTCTTTTTCGACTGAATCAAATTGAAGTTTAAAAATTAGTGCGGAAAACTCAACTTATAATTCAAGACACTCTTAGTTTGGAAGCAATCGATGAACACTAAATGGTAGGTTTTTCTATCTCATTTGTTTAAATCTATTATCAACATTTAATGTGATCATCCACTTATTTAGTTAGGTTTTAAATTGGGATGTTCAATCACCACTAGCTGTTGCGAATAATTTTTTTTTTCGACCGTGATTACAATAATCACGTATAGCTAGCCCTAAATCACACATATGTGCTCAATTCTTATGCACAGTTATGGAGAGTAAAAAGAATTTTATACCAAGATATAGAGAGTATTTTCCATAGTGCACTCCCCAACAGTCCAAAGAATATAGGAAGATAAGAAAGTCTATCTTGAATAAGCATAGAAACAGAGGTGTGGTTCAATTTGTACAGACACCTCCTATTATTGATACACTTCTGGGCAATGTTACTATCACAAAAAACGATAATGGAGGTATGTTTTTTATGGTCATTTTTTTAAATAAATCTATTATATATAATAAACATGTTAAATAAGGGCTGATGTGTCATGTGATAAGAGCATGGAAAATGATGTGTCATTACATTAGAGCTCCTCAATTTCATTTTCCCGCTCAAAATTCCGGGTGCTGTATGTGGGTTGACACGGGATCCGTTTCCTATTATTATAACCCGACTGTGTACGTTTCCTTTTGTAAAACCCTAGATCTAAATCTTCCTCTCCTTCTCGTGTACTCCTTCTCTTCTCCTTCCCTTCTGATACAATCCTTCATTGAAACCCTAGCCGTCCCATCAAAACGGTGGTGATTAGGTGGTGCTTTTGACGGTGGAAACCATGGTAGAAGGCGGTGATGGCTGAGGGTTTCACCGTCAAGTATGACGGTTGTCAGGGTGTGGTAGTCTAGACACCAGAAACAATGGTTGAATACGGTGAAGAGATGAAACGCAGATAGTTGGAGAGATTAGTTGGAATTATGAAAGGGTTTTGGAATTGAGATTAGGCGGTTTGTGGTCATCTAGGGTTCCGATCGACAACATTCAGTGATGGTGGTGGTGTATGATCATAAATAACCGCGATTAACTACAAGCCAGTTTACCGGTGACTAAGGTAAGTCGGACCTTTTTTCGACAAAGTTCTATTTTCTTGCGTATAGATAGTCTGGAGGTTAAATCAGGATCATATGGCAGACGATTAAAGGATTGGGTTTGGAGATTTTTGAATTGTAGTTGTTTTCCATTTTGTGTAGTTGATATAATAATGATTAGAGCGATTTTTGTAACTTATTGTTGTTGTGTTGATGTTAATTCAGCTCATGACATGCATCGCCTGGAATTGCTCTACGTCGTTCATATAGTCTTGCCAATGATAAACAAATAAACTCACCCCTTATCAAGGTATTGCTTTTGAACTTTGATTTTCTAACCTCAATTTTCCTTTAAACTACAAAATCCAATAAAGTTTATAAGCAATAGGATATTGCTGGAAAAAATATATCTAAAATAAAATTTATAAACCTAAATAGCCTTAGATTTACTTTACATGTTATAGTTTCAGTTGAGATATATTTTAACCAGCTTTTAATGTTTTGATATATGGAATCTTATTTTGATTATCTAATTATTAAGCGATCAAACTATCAGTTTTGGATAATTGGTTTCATGATAGCTGTAAAACATCATATTGTCCATAAAATTGCATGAATATCTAACCTGGCTTTACACTCTTTATCTCACAGGAAATATACCCTGTTTTCACAAGAATGTCCTTTATGATCATTTCGTATAATTGATGGATAGATTCTGCAAATTTACTATAACTGATTAATAAGATCTGATAATCCAAAATTACTATTCGAACACCCATTGAATAACTATAATAATGTAATTCTAGCGTTTTCTTTTCCCTTCGTAGTTTTGGATTCAATCACTATAATAATGTAATTCTAGCGTTGTAATAATGATGACTATTCAACGCAGTGCAATTTGGGATGTTAAAAAATGACTTTTTCAACGCAGTGCAATGTGGGATGTTAAAAAATGATTACAATAGGTATTCATTTAAGTTGGTATTTTCTGTTATTTTATATCATACAATAAGGGGT
Organism: Helianthus tuberosus; assembly: GCA_030545235.1. NCBI lineage: Eukaryota > Viridiplantae > Streptophyta > Magnoliopsida > Asterales > Asteraceae > Helianthus > Helianthus tuberosus. The sequence continues at coordinate 67,945,517 of CM060388.1, forward strand.
GGCGATTTCGACCCGGGTTGGTTTGATTCGGTGGTTTTTAATAATCTCAAAATTGGTCAAATAAAACAAAATTTGTTGCTCAAATGGATCAAACAAGATGAAAAGGTGCTGAAAGTATACTTTTAATACATACATTTATTACATATTGAACCATTTCTACCCAAAAAAAATTGGATAGTTGTTGTTACGATATGACTTTTGTTATCGTTTTTACCCGTGTATGCATCTTGTTTGAGATATTTATGTTGGTAGTTTTCCAAACTAAAGCACAAGTTACTATGACGCACCCACACCCCAAATATCATTTGCAGGTTCCACATTGTTGCTTGCGCTCTTTCTCTTTGACTTAATTTTTGATTAATATGTAGGTTATAGATTGTTTTATGTTTTTTTTTATTAATGCCATTAATTTAATGGGTGCCAAAAGTTGATTAGTGCCTTTTGTTTGGTGATTGGATTTTGACAGAATCAAGTTGATACTTTTTTATTGTTTATGAATATTAATGGCAGGTTTGATTAGTGTCTTTAATTAGCTGAAGTCTTGATACGTGATCAAAGGGAATTTGATGTTCCAGTAGTAGAGGTAGTGGTGCTGCATGTAACTTTATTAGCTCAATTACTTTTTGATAAATATCTAAAACCACTTCTTAATTAATAAAACACATACTAATGAAGGAGCTTTCAAAGATGAATACGCGACTCTTGAAGTATATAATGCATCACATGTTTGAAATCGTGAAATATGGCAAAACTGCTTTCGCAACCACAGCTTTAATGCCATACATCTTAGCAGGGTCATCTATTTTTTTGTTCTTACCTAAAGTATTCTTCTCTTTTTTTTCTCTACAAAAAGGAGGAAATTACATCATTGCGGACCAAAATAACAAAACTAGAAGAAGATTTAAGGAAAGCACGCCAACATGTAAATTTCTTATAATTTTTAGTTTGATAATGTTGTGAGTAATGGTAAATTTTTGTTATTTTGAGGCTGCTTGGCATGGTTATTATTATTTTTTAGTTGTGAATAATGGCAAATTTTCTTTCTAATGTACATAGCTTTTTTAAATACTTTTCTCAATATATAATAATTATTTATATGCTACTTGTGATATGTATAATATATATGCCTTCATGTACTTTTAGCGCTTATCAAAGAAGATGGCATTGATGGCTGGAGTTAACGTTGTAAACAAGTTGCGGGTCAGGAACTTCAACTTGGAAATCTTCTGCTCATGATAGTTATGTGGTCGCCTGTAGATGTAGCTTGGTTTCTGTAATGAAGTTTCGTTTGTGTTTTGCTAAATGGAGTAACTACATGCGTCTAGAATGAAGTCGAACTTCTACCAATTATGTTGGGATAAAAACAGTAGGAAGTGCGTGTGTAAAAGCTCCCATTTTGCTCGGTATGTGCAATATGCGGTTGTGTGCACTTGGATAATTTATGTGTCAAATGAGCCAGCTAATCTTAAAACAGGTTGCTAAAATCTTTTATTTATTAATATTGTTGTTCGAGGGCTAAAGACGTCATTAAAATGGTCACAAGACTGGGATATAACAAGTTTCCAATGAAGAATTTAATAATCAGGTAATACTTTTAACGCTTCGATCAGCTGGCTTTAGCAAAAATTTTAGGTCGACCTACCAACTACAGTACAATTTCATTGTAGGTGAAGATGTTAATGTGTGTATAACATCCGCGTTTGGTGGCCATGCTTGGATTCTACATAAAGCTAAACTGCAGCGTTTTTTAGTATATTCATCAAAGCTCCGTAAGAAATATGTTTTTCTCTAACAGTGCAACCAACTTCATTTTTCATTTAGTTTTGTGATTTTCATTTGGACATAGATTTACTACGATATACTTTTTGTAGTGTAAATTCTATGAACTGAGAAGGCGGAACCGAGTAGGAATTGGGTGAAAAGAGTTCAAGAGGTTTGGATGATTTGATTCCTGGATTTTGAAGTAGTATTTTTGTGTCCAGTAGCAGATATGTAAATTTATGCAATTGTTGTTCATTTGCAATAAAATAAAATCCTTTAAACAATTTACTCAAAGAATTATGTTATTATCGTTAAACCATGCACCCGTTAGTTTATTTAATCCACATCCTGTTAATCGACTACAGGATTTTGATAATTTTGATTGTCTTCTAGATATTTTTGTTGTAAGTAAACTGATGAATATCCTGATTTTACAACATTGGTGCTGCTTTTCTTTCAGGTTTATAATCACATTGGTGTTCTTCATGCACACTATGTGTTTGGTAATTTGCTTAACTGAATATCAAATCACATATTAAAAGGAACTAGATGGTCCTTCAACAACCGGGAATGCTTCAGAAGTGAGAACAAACTTCCTTTATTCCTTTTATAAAGATTAAAGATTTAAAGGTACATTATAATGATATCATCTCAAATCAACAGACGAAAATCGTGGAAGTGAGTAATGTCTCAATTACGGTCACTTAGAAGGATATCCGAGAATTCTTCTCATTTTCGGGAAATATCCATTATATTGAAATGAAAAGGTTTAAGTGACAGTAATAGTCTCTTTTCATTATTCAATATGTAATTATCTAAGTACTTGAGATTTAAGAAGCCTTCTGATTTTAGATGGTTAACTCTGCAGTGAAAGTGAAATCACCCAACGCGCGTTTATCACGTTCAAGGAATCAAAGGGAGCACATACAACACTTCTTTTGATAGTAAGTTAACTTTTAAGTTTTATCTCATAGTCACATGAAACGTTAGCCTACCCGCGATCCATCTACGTGCCAGATCGTTCGTACCGGAGACGGGTACAAAATCGTATAGATTGCTCAAGGTACGCGATCCAGATCGCTTTAATTGATAGTTTTTGAATTTCTAGATTATCGTGTTTTGTTCATGTAATTTGCGTACCTGATAGATCGATTCGCTAATAGGGGTTGTAATAAAACACGTACCGGTTAGTTGTGGGTCGCTGATTCGATGTACCACGTATTGAATTGGTGTTTCGAATGAACCTACCCCCTCGTACTGAATGTTAGAAATGCACGAACCGTGTACCAGTTTTCATTCCGCGTACTGGAACGTACCGCGATCCATGTGACTATGATTTAACTAGCTTTATTATGGTCATTTTAATGTTTTTAGACAAACTTTACATGGAACCACGATCGGCGATTTATTAGTTTCACTAAGCCTGCGGGGCTCCTCCTCTAACACCGGTCGTTACTATATTTTCACTGATATATCATTGGGGCACATTCATTACAAAACCAATTGTTCGGCTACACAACAATCTTATGTATCACCGTTAAAATTGGTTTTGTATTGAATGGCCTTCTATATTGTTACTTTTGGATGTATAATAATTTCATTAATGGATTTGACTCTGAAGCAGACAGATACAGATGGGAAATATAAAGATGCGCAACAGGCAGAAGAAGTGGTAAGCACGATGCTTGCAAAGGGTTTCGTTCTAGGAAAAGACGCGCTGCAAAAGGCGAAGTCATTTGATGAGAAACACCAGTTGACATCGAACGCGTCTGCGACCGCTGTTTCCATTGACCAAAAGATGGGTTTGACTCAGAAGTTAAGTATGGGGACAGATGTCGTTTATGAAAATATGAAAGAAGTGGACGAACGTTACCAAGTATCCGAAGCAACAAAATCCATTGTTGCAAAAGCTGAGCAAAAGGCGAGCGATGCTGGTTGATCAAAGTATAAAATTGACTCGACGTCCTTTTTTTAGAACAGGTAGTTTTCCAAACAGTGCTTAGTTTGTCAGATACATTTAACGATAAGTACATTGATGTAGCACAATATGAGCCCATAATCCATGCCTTCTTTTGAAGTTTCTTATCAACTATTAGTTTATTATGATCTTTTTCACCATATTTTTTTTCTAACAATTATTATTGTTCATGGTTTATATTGTTGTAATCTACAGGTTCTGCCAATATACCTGGACAAGATTTTCAATCAAATTGTTGCAATCGTGCTTTCTGTAAGTTTGGTAATTTTTTGGAGAGGTATCTTGAAAAATTCAGTTGTTTTCCTTCCCGTTGCATTGCATTGCAGCTTCACTATATAAACCAACTGTTTTTGCAATACATGTGATTCCACAAGCAGTATGTACCAGATATGGACTTGCATCTAATGGGGTGTGATGCTGTGAAGTGGGACATGAGGATACCCTTTGTGGTGACTTGGAGATGAACAATGAAGTTTCTGAGACTTCACTTTACCCATTTGACCGGTTTCATATTTTGTTTATTTAGAGATTTATGAATTATAATTGTATTTTTTTTATTTTTGTTATTAAATGTAACATGTAATTTCGTTTATATATCGTTTATTTATATAGTTATGGCTTATTTATTTAAATTGTTGTATTTCCACTTTGTCGCCAATTTATGTAACATGCCACTTTGTTTGTATTTTATTTTATTTATACATTTAATATTTATCTAAATAATTCTCTCCAACCCGGGTTGCCACCCGGGTGATAACCTAGTATATATATATATATATATGTAATGTTATATTACCTGAAATCAGTTTCTTGATATATATCAACAAGTATTATCAAAAGGTGTCTACGAAGCTTCAACTCTACATTACACACCATGCAGTGTAAATCAGAAACAAACGGTAATGTCGTTGGAATGCTCTTCTAAAAAAATGGGTAAACAACTCTTGTGCTACTTTTCTAATTATCCTACAACATGATTGTTGTTGTTTATTGAATATGTCTATGTAAAATATGTGAAAATTGTAAGTGTTTGTAGCATAAATTAACCAAATCTCTTCATGTACAGCATGTCACACGCCCGACAAGTTAGATCGAACATGTGTTAGTACAATTTCTCTGACTTCATCCAGTCTTGGTAAGGTTATAAATCTTATTTTTTTAAGGTATGCTATCCGATTTGACCTTGTCCCTTTGTTTGGATTTTAGGACAATCTGGAAAGGCTAATTATGGTGTTTATCACCCTAGAAAGAGGAAACAAAGTTTGAAAACCATGGATATAAGTAAATTTGATTTATCCATTGTAGCTGATTTAAACAGGGCATCTTCAATGGTCACTCCTCTTCAACCATCAAATCATAAAATTGATAGCACTCCATTAATGGATATTACAAACTGTATGCTATATACACTTTTGTTATTACAACGCGATCATTTATTGAATGTTAATGTAAGTTTGATAACATTTGTAAATTTTGTCTTGCAAGTGGATCGTGTTACAGTAAGGTCCCGTCAAAGTGATATTCCAACTCCTCAGAATATTGACATTAGAACTTCTCGACAGTTGCCAAAGTGTTCCGTTGTAGCGTTTAATGGTATGTGTTTTACTTTTAATGCAAAACTAAATATAGGTTTCTGAGTCACTATATTTGTCGAATCTATTGCTTATCTTCCTATCTGTTGTAACCGATGTTAATTGCCATTTCCAAAATGAAACGGCAGGAAAAGAAAATTCCTACCCTGGTGAAAGGTCTAACTTTGATGATCCCGATTCGGAGGATTGTTTACCATCTTCTATCGTAAAAAAGATTTACGGAATTGAAAGAGGTAAATACCCTCCTTAAACTTATCAAAGTATCTTTCCAAATAACAGTTTAATCTCCTAATATTTCACTTATATAATCGTTTTTTTAACTTCCTATATAATTTTGTAGAATACGTTGATCATGGAGATGCTATTTTTGTATGTTCTTACTGTCATGCAATGATTTGGAAAGATGAAATGCTTAGGGGTAATTTGCATTCTAAGAAATCTTCTTTTTCTCTTTGTTGTTCGAACGGAGACGTTGAATTGCCATCCTCACCTGCTCCTCCTCCACTGCTCGAAAGATTTTACAAAAGAGTTACTCCTGAAAGCCGCAATTTCATGAATAACATTCGAGCATATAACATGATGTTTTCCTTCACATCCCTTGGTGGCAAGGTTTCTAAAACTTTTCAAAAAACCAAAGGTCCTTATGTTTTTGGACTGTAAGGACAAAATTACCATCGCATTGGTAGCCTGCTACCGAATGATGGTGAAGAGCCCAAATTTTCACAGCTTTATATTTATGATTCCCAAAACGAGGATTTTAATCGTCAAAAGGCTGTAAGGTAAATTAAGCATTCAGTAAATTCTGATTTATGTCAAGTGTTTTGTATATATCTGATCTATACAATAATGTCATTTTTTACACAGTGTCGAGCAAGGTTCGAAGACAGACACTAAACAACAACTTGATCTTGCCATCATATCGAGTCTTAAAAAAATGTTGGATTCATGAAATCCACTTGTGAAGTCATTTAGAATGGTCTGAGATTGTTTTAAACAAAATGATTGGCAAAATGTAAGACTCAAGCTCATTGGAGTAAGGGATAAGGATGGTAGAATTTTTAACTTGCCTACTACTGAAGAAATTGCTGCCTTAATAATTGGTGATTTTGATGGAGCATTTGATAAAAGGGATATCATAGTTCAAACAAAATCAGGCGATCTTCAGAGAATCAGTGAGCTTCACCCTCTTATCTTGCATTTCAATATCCACTTATCTTCCCATATGCGGAAGATGGATTTAGACTTGGTATTAAACATCGAGGTGTTTCAGTTGATTGTGATATACTTAGAACCAGCACCACAATGAGAGAGTACTTTAGTTACAAAATACAAGACAGAGCCAACCAATTTTCGTTGTTACTCAATGCCCAAAAGCTATTCCAACAGTTTTTAGTTGATGCGTATACAATGATAGAATCTGCACGGTTAGCTTACATAAAGACACAACAACCGAAACTTAGAAGTCAAACGTTTAAGAATTTAAATCAAAGTGTTCAAAGTGGCCAAAGCGATGCGTCAAACTGTGGAAAACGAATTTTATTGCCATCTTCATTTACCGGTGGAGCGAGATATATGATGTAAAAGTATCTAGATGCTATGGCAATCTGCAAAGCTGTAGGATATCCGGATCTCTTCATAACAATCACTTGTAATCCCAATTGGCCTGAAATTTATAGATGTTTAAAAGACAAACGGTTGAACCCTCAAGATAGACCGGATATTATCGCACGGTTATTCAAAATTAAAATCAATCATCTAATTCAAGATTTCAAGAAACATAAATTCTTTGGTGAGATACAAGCAAGTAAGTCATTGTAAATTGTTTAATTAATTTCTCAAATAATACTTTTACTAACACTTTTTGGATGTAATATTTCAGTTATTTATACAATCGAATTTCAGAAACGTGGTCTACCTCATGCTCATATATGTTTGTTCTTAAGTGCTGAGAGCAAATTTCCAACGGCTAAAGAAATCGATTTGGTTATTAGTGCTGAAATACCTGACAAAGAGATGGATGCTTCACTGTATGAACTTGTCAAACAATTTATTATCCATCGTCCTTGTGGTACATACAATCCTCATTCTCCATGCATGGTTAATTTAAAATGTTCAAAGAAGTTTCTGAAAAAATACGTAGATGAGACTTGTGTTGATTCTGAAGGATATCCTGTCTACCGACGTCGTCAATCATGCAACACAGTAGAAAAAAATGGCGTCTTACTTGACAATAGGTTTGTCGTTCCGTACAATGCTATGCTACTCAAAAAGTATCAGTGCCACATAAATGTTGAGTGGTGTAACCAAACAGGATCCATCAAACATCTCTTCAAATACATTAATAAGGGTCCGGATAGAGTGACAACTTCTGTTTACGAAAGTACTACCACTGCTAATGTGAACCCTCAAAACAAGGAAATGACAAATAATGAAAATCTCTCAAACGAAACAGAAGTAGATGAAGTTAAAGCATATCTTGATTGTAGATATATTTCAGCGTGTGAAGCTGCTTGGAGAATCTTTAAGTTTGACATACACTATCGGTTTCCATCTGTTGAAATATTACCTTTTCACTGTGAAGATGGTCAGGCTATTGTTTATGACGATAATTCAAACTCGTGTGACGTGGTCAGTAACCCAACCGTGAAAATGTCTATGTTCACAGAATGGATAAAATGTAATCAAACGGATGCATTTGCTAGAACTTTGAAGTAAATAGAGTTCCCCAGATACTTTGTATGGATACGCAAAACACGAAAGTGGGTACGTAGAAAAAAACCTTTTGGTGCAGTTGGTAGGATACATTATGTACCTCCATCACTTGGTGATTGTTATTTCTTGAGAATTTTACTGAATCACGTTATAGGACCAATGAGTTTCAATGATATAAAAACAGTTGATGGAAAAATATATCATACTTTTAAAGATGCATGTTTCGCTCGCGGTCTGTTGGACGATGATAAGGAGTATTTAATGGCCATTAATGAAGCAAGTACATGGGCTACTTCTGATTTCTTGCGTACATTTTTTGTAATGCTCTTGATGTCAAACTCCATTTCTAGGCCGGGTATTTTCTAGATGGAAACAAAATCTCTATTATGTGAAGATATATTATATCAGCAACGGAGGATTACTGGTATTCCTGGTAATTTTAAAAACTTAAATAAAATTTCAGATTCCATTTTAGTTTAATCAAGTATTTAAAAAATCTAATTACTAAACATCTGTTATATTTTTTAGATTTGGTTCTTAAAGAGGAAGAGATTGAAAACATTTGCTTAGCACATATCCAAAAACTGTTACTTGGTTATAGAAGTACGTTAAGCAACTTTACTGACATGCCAAATGTTCCTGACAACTACACTTCAGCATTGAACAATCAATTGATAATGAAGGAACTTTCGTATGATCGGGCTATCTTAAAAAAAGGAACTTGCAGCTTCCCTAAAATGTTTAACTGATGAACAGCGAAAGTGTATGAAACCGTCATGAATGCAGTTGTTAAAGGAAGTGGAGGAGTTTTCTTTCTATATGGTTACGGTGGAACTGGTAAAACATTTCTGTGGAAAACATTTGCAGCTGCGTTACGTTCCAATGGTGAAGTTGTGTTGAATGTTGCATCCAGTGGTATTGCATCACTTCTATTAGATGGTGGTAGAACGGCTCATTCCAGGTTTGTAATTCCGATAAATGTTAACAAGGATTCTATATGCTCTATTGAACCAAACAGTGAGCTAGGAGGCTTAATCAAAGAAACTAAGATGATAATCTGGGATGAAGCGCCAATGACACATAAGCATTGTTTTGAAGCTCTGGATAGAACAATGAGAGATATAGCCCGTTCCAGTAATCCGTCCTTACAGAACAAACCTTTTGGTGGAAAGATTGTGCTTTTTGGCGGTGATTTTAGACAAATCCTTCTAGTCATTCCAAAAGGTACCAGAAGCATGATTGTAAATTCTTCATTGAATTCTTCTTATATATGGCAGGATTGTCAGTTACTCAAGTTAACTGAAAACATGAGGTTAAAAATGGGTACCAAACCAAGTAATTTTAACGAGACCAAGGAATTTGCTGAATGGATTTTAAGGCTTGGTGATGGTCTACTTGGTGGTCCAAATGATGGAGAAGTGGAAATTGAAATTCCAGATGATTTACTTATACTCGATGTAGTCAATCCTATATCTTCATTGATCGCTTTCACATATCCGGATATGCAAAAGTTTTTATGCAATTCAAATTACTTCCAACAAAGAGCCATTCTTGCACCCACAAATGAAGTTGTGGATTCAATAAATACAGAACTGTTAAATAGTATGCCTGGTGAAGAAAAGATATATCTCAGTTCAGATACTTTATGTGAGTCTGAGGATCAAACCGACCTTAACATGGCATTGTTTCCTCCGGGTGTATTAAACAAATTGCATCTTTCAGGATTACCTAACCATAAATTGGTTCTCAAAGTTGGAGCTCCGGTAATGTTACTTAGAAACATTGATCAAACAAATGGTCTGTGTAACGGTACACGACTTCAAGTAACAAAACTTGGAAAACTTGTAATTGAAGCAAAGATTATTACTGGAAATAATATAGGTCATCATACTTTGATTTCAAGATTGAAAATGACACCGTTCGATAAAAGATTACCGGTGAAAATTGCACGAAGACAGTTCCCATTATCTCTATGCTTTGCAATGACCATCAACAAAAGCCAGGGACAATCACTTGAACGTGTAGGCTTATATTTTCCAAGGCCGGTTTTTAGTCACGGACAACTATACGTTGCTGTATCACGAGTAAAGAGCAAGAAGGGTTTGAAGATCTTGATATGTGACAGGGGAAAACAAGTGTGTAAAACCACAACTAACGTGGTCTACAAAGAAGTTCTACAAAATCTATAGTCGTTGTAGAAATAGCATTTTGAAGAAAAGTCTTTTAATGTTTGAAGTTATTTGGTATTATGTTTTGCACATCCTATCAACATGTTCCTTTTATCTAATAATAATGGATGTTATTTTACAGAATTGTTTTAAAATATAGTATACATTTTTAAAAAATGATACCTTTAACAATTATAAAATAATGAAAGGTAAATAACAATAACAAATATCTAAAAGACAAGAAATAACTAATACAAGTAATACTTTCAACCGTTAGTCATTATGAACACTTCATGTTCTTAATATATAGCCTGCAGTGGCTCAGTAACATATGCATTAAAAAGTTTTGAGTAGCTAACCCTTCGTACCACCAAGATCAAAACTAAACTACCAACCTTTACAAAAGTGTTTTGTGCAAACCAGCAACCACAAACAAAAAACATTGTTTCCATACAAAATAACATTATCTAAAAGAGCCCCACAACCATTCAGTCAAGCAAGAAAATACCTTTACCCATGACGAACTTAAGGGTAAATTCTTCACGAGGAACCAAGTTTTTATCCTTCACAAACTGTTTCATGTTTTTATGTAAAACCGATGGAGACTCGATACCAACTCGAACATCCCAAACATTTCCAGCAGCATCTACAATCTTTAAAGTTCTTTTCCTATCCAAGCCAAGTTTTTTAGGGAGAACTTTTTTAATACGCTGTAACAAACAAAAATTAATTTTAAGAAAGATAATATTATAATATGGTTAACACAATGTAAGGTCCTGTTAGTACTTTTTGGTGACAGAAACTTACAAAATGATTGTCCACACGGAAAACTACTGGAATAGTTTCGTTGTTCGTAGTTACAGCGAGCATTTCAGTTTCATTGTCCTTAGTTATGTCATCCACATCTTCACCATTAGAGATACTGATAACCTCTTCTACCACTTCTTCCTTAATAGCAGCATATAATTCCGGTGGCAACACTAAATCAGCATCCTTGGAACAATTGAAAACAGACATATCAAAAGTGTGAAGATCAATCATTTCAAACACAAGAAGATGTTCATCACTTAGTGAAAATTTCTTCTTAATCCGTCCCCATCCAGTTGTTATGTAAAGCTGATTGTCACTAACATCCATTCGAACAAAAAATTTATGCTTCCCAGGACCTCTAATAACAACCGGATAATTTGGAATGGTATTGTCCATCTTGTGATGTACAAATAAACGATTGATATGCTACAACGAGAAAAAAAAATATTAGTAGTTTCATATACGAAACCATAATAAATAAGAAACAATAAAAAATATACCGAACCCAGATTGCGAGCTACATACCATAGCATCAGGTTTATCAAAATCGCCATTGGGTCTGTAGTAAAAATAATCAGATGGAGCAAATGCAATATTGTCATAGAAATAAAAGATCCAGAAACTTTGTAATGCTTCTTCATACTGAAATACGAGCCATGATCCAGATTGTAGTTTCAAAGTTTGAACTACAGAATACCACCCATTGTAGAGATAATAGAAGTTTCCTATATCATATATCTTGACTTCAAAGACTTGCCCATTAGTTGTCCGTACTTTGACAAACCCAACAGGATAGTTAAACTCTTTTATCCATTGTTTATATTTTTTTGGCAGAACCTATTTATAAGTATATTAAAATCAGAACTGTCTAACATGATGTTATAAAGAAAATAAATTCGCCATAACTGAGATTAAAATACTAACCAAAGATTTCCTTTGGTTGTCGGTCATGTAAGAAGCAAAACCATACATCTTTCTATAAAAAGAGAAAAATGTTAAAAGATGGTAAGTAATTGAGAGAACATGATGAAAGGAAATAGCATTAGTATGCAACCACTGTTTGACCAAAGTCAAACAACATTTTTTTAAAAAAAATCTGTTTGACCAAAGTCTGTTTGACCAAAGTCAAACCACTGTTTGCAAAACTATGACTCTTAGTGGTTCAAAGGTCCGCTTGACCATGGTCAAACCACTGTTTGACCAATGACAAACCACTGTTTTCTCCTCAAAACACTGTTTACCCAACAGTGATTTTAATCATATATTTTCATAGCCCCAAACGTTAAAATATTATTCACTTGCATACTCGACCAAATGTTATTTTCGATGCAGGGAGTTTCTAATGCTTATTAATATGTTTCTATTCTTGACAGTGTGATACAAAACCCCAAACATGTGAAATATAATCTGATAAAATTTGTCAAGAACACCAACTGAAAGTTTACTAAACATCATAATCTTAAAAAATCTTTATACAACAACTGATAAACAATCATTTTTAACATAGCCCTAAATATATAAACCTCAATCGAACATCCATACAAAACTATAAACTTCAATCGAACATCAATACAAACATTCATATGATGGAATCTGAAGTATAACAAATCAAATAAACAAACATGACCACAAATTACAGTTCATATAAAAGAACAAACCTAAGATCAAAAATCATATATGCAAGCGTGGTATAAAAAATTACATGAAGCAAAGATTTCAGAAAAACAAAATCGAATCAATACGTTTTCGATTACCTTTTGCTGATAAGGAAAAATCTTTAACACTCCCTGTCGTTGGTTTATCGCCCTTCGAAGAACCTAGATGGAAATGGAACGGTAGATAAGTGATTAGAATTTGGGGCCGGATTTAATATAAGGGTTTTAACGGGCCTACAAAATCTTATACAACAGTTAAGCTTAATTGGATCAAATATAAGGGGCTTTATTGAACCTGTTCAATAACATTTGATTATTTGAACTAAATACAAACAATTGAAATGATGTATTATAATCTATTTCGATGGTTATTAAAACTACCCGTGTGCTCACACATACTGTCTTGAACATTACTTTATAAAGATATAGAATTAAAGACCAAAATTTATATGATATATTATAATCTGTTTTTTAGTATTTGATTTCGATCATTACTAAACCTACCCGTGTGGTTACACGGGTCCTACACCTAGTATATATATATATATGACACGCTTTTTGGAACATCATTAGGTGGTCCCAACTAAATCAATGAAGTTTTCATACACGGTGTTGGGTCCCACACAAAAAAATTAGGAAACAATTAGTTTAAATAATTCTTTGTAAGATCAACGTTAAAGAGATTAGGAGTGTATACATACATCTTTCTCACAAGTAAAATTTTCGATCATACGGAGGTGGAACTCGTATACAGCACATAGTAGGCATCCTAGGTACAGTGAATATTTTACGATCATCATCAAATTGCGAACCGATTTATACCTTTTTTTGTTTCCATTACAGGATAGCCGGAGTTGAGTTGACGAGCAACGCGTTGTCGCTCCATTGATGGCCGCTGTTGATAAGCTCGAGCTAGTTTCTGAGAGTCTCAAGGTAACTGCGTTTAGATTTTAGTTAGTAACTGATGATGATCGGTGAAAGGATTTTGCTCCAGCTAGGTTTTAAGATTGTTGAGAGTTAATCGGGATTTTTTACCCTAGAAATACGTTTCTAGGTTAGATTAATGTTCAATCTAGGGCAAGATCTTCTAGTAAAGAGAAGACGATTTTTGTTTTTGTTATAAACAAACATCGCATCTGAATAAACTAATTAACTGCACCTTTATTTATTTATCTGGAAATCATTCCACATTATTTGATTGTTAGGCATCCATTTTTTCAAGTAGGTGTCTCTTGAAACACCATGATGAGATTGCGGATGTTATTTGTGCTTTGAAACTTTGTACCAACGTGCATAATTTATCCCTGTTTTTCTGCTTTATTATACTGATTATTCGAGGCAGCTGAGTTGATCAACATTTCTTCACTAATCTAGCTTAGAAATTAGGAAAATGAAAAGAAAATAAAAGAGAAATGTAACATGTGTTGTATGTTTTGGAGTTGCAGGCCAGAGGTTTGGTGAAATTATATCTGGAATCTTTTAACTATTTTGTTAGCACTAAAATGAGGGAGATTGTTGAAGCAAACAGTCTCGTGGAATCTAGCTATGATCCCAATGTCTTCATCAGGTAGAAAAGTCCCATTTTTGTAGATTCTGAACATTTAAAGATGCAAAGCTGCAATTTATGGACGTTGCATACAGTTGAATGCTACTTCCTCTTATGTTACCTTTTTAGTCACTTTGTTATTAATTTTGATTGGTGATACATTTTTTAGTCATTTTGTTATTGCATGCAAACCACATTGAGTGCTACATGTTATTGTGTACCATAGTTTTTCTCTTATGAAAGATGTAATTCTCTTATTGTAAGCTAACTTTTGTATGATGACAGATACACAAATGTGCGGCTTGAGAAACCATCCCGAATGGAGGAAGGTGTGAACTTCCACTTAACTCCTAAAGAGTGCCGGGAACGTAAACTGACGTAAGCAAGTTTCTTTTTTAGTTCATGCCTGTGCCATCAAATAGATGTGACAATTGGTATCACATCTTGAGTTAAACCTTTAGCCATGTCTTTCTTTTATGATTACTTTTATCTTTTTAAATATCACATAGAACAGAGTGAAGCTGTTTGTTTTTTCTTTTCTTTCACTATGTTCCACACAATGTAGGTATCGTGGTCGAATAATTGTGGACATCCAGCACCGCGAGGGTGGCGACAATCCATTGAAGACTGAGGTATCCTTGGGTGAGAGTGAACCGTCCGTCTTGATTGTTCTTCACGCTCCCTTTTAATATAACCCAAACTCCGAACCCACCAATCCATTTCCTTCTCCAAATCATTAACCTTTAGTGAAGTTGGCCTAAAATGTTGCTAAAAATAGATAAAAGACATAACAGTAAGAACCGGCTAAGGCACCTTGGAACTCTTAAAATAATAGTAAAAATGGACGTAGCAATCACTAGTAAAGACATAGAAACACTTGCCTTTTTAAATGGTTATTTTTGAAGTTATGACTGAATAGTTAGAATTATTAAAATTCAATGTTCCTTTATAATACTAGTATAATCCTTGCCTTATGTTTTATCATTACTAGCAATAATAACATATTTAAGAAAATAAAAATAGATAAAAACATGAGCAATTATTTTTGAAGTTGTGCTTGGTGGCTGATAAAGGCGAATAATTAGGATTATTAAAATTCAGTATTTCTTTATAATACTAGTATAATCCTTGCCTTTTGTTTTATCCTTACTAACAATAATAACATATTTAAGAAAATAAAAATAGATAAAAACATTAGCAATGCGTCGAATAAACCATTTTGTGATAAATGTATACTCGACAAATAAACCCTTTCTGATAAATGTTAGAAAAAAAAAATAATCCATAAACTATGAGCATAAGATAATTTCAATTTGTCAGAAAAAAAAATCATCTTTGACAATAGAAAACTATCGTTATAATTTTTTTTGTGTAAATATACACACACATATAATATACTATCTTCGTATATCTTTTAATAAATAAAATATAATAAAGTATACAAACTAAAAATACATAAATATTATAGCATTCATATCATCATAACATAATAATAAAACTAAACATATATATTTACACAAAAAAAACTAAACATTTATATAAATTTAACCTATAACATTAAGATTAAAAAACACATAAACTTTTCAATAAAACTAAACATTTATATAAACTTAACCTATAACATTAAGATTAAAAAACCTAAACGTTTCAATATTAGTTAGGGTTAACTTTGTACAATAGTAATCAAGTTTCAAGAGTGTTTTAATTATGTCACTCATAATTCATTTTGTTCCAATTAGATCATTCAAGTTTCATTTGATGTTTCAATCCTAGATATTTTACCTAAATAGAATGTCATCCATCCTACATGACATTTATTTAGGTTTTTTATTTAAAAAAATTTGTTGACATGGAACATAAATGCCAAATGGATTAGAAAAAAAAATGAGAAATAGGTTTAAAAAAATTTTAAAAAATTGTAGAAATGTTAACAAAATGCGAAAAAAAAATTTAAAAAATTGTAGAAAGGTTAAAAAAATGCGAAAAAATTTAAAAATATGTGATTTACCCTATTTTTAATAAATAAATTAATAAAACCTCCTAAATCATTTCATTTAAATTACTAAAAATTATGAAAGTTTTATTAAAAAATCAAAATGACCAAACCCTTCATACTACTAATAATACCGATTCATGGAACATCACTTTAGGAATAAGGATATGGTGGGCAAAGTACCTAATTGTTTGTTTTTACTATTTGTAATATTTGATTCTTTTGGGTTTTGGGTTTTGATTTATTATATTTCTTTTATTTGATTCCATGTCATCATATTTTAAAAAAAGGTTAAATAAATGTCATGTAGGACTATAACCTGTTATTCAGGTAAAATATCTAGCATTAGAACACCAAAATAAAGTAGAATGATCTAATTGGAACAACAAATTTTATTAGTGACTTAATTGGAACACTCCTAAAACTTCATTACTATTCTGTGGCATATTCCCTAGTTATTACTTGAATCTATCAATAGTGTTTACACTAAAGACAATAATAGTGGCAAATCACCTAGCAAGAGATTCAACTCACCTGGACCCTTGTGGTTTCTGCCCCTTATTAGTGATTAACTAATTAAGTATATCTACTTTTAATAATTAATCTTTTATAAAACGCTAATATTAAATTACATTTGGACAAAGATGTAGGTGGGTAGAAATGTTGTGTCAAAATGTGAGTCGGATAATTGTCCACCGGTCTATATTGAGCATGAATCGAATCAAGAGGTGACAAAAGCGAATCGTGGTTGGTCTACGTGTAATAACCGACACCACCTCCCCTATTGTATGCTCATGGTACTAAAGAAATTAGCTAAAAACATAAACGAAACATTCATGGAACATTCAAAAACAGCCTATTGTTAACAAATCGTAAAACAAGTTTATATACATACTAAAACATGGTAGAGTTGTACCTTGATGAACACTGACCGAAACCTAAAAGAGATGTGGTAGGTTCCATATTAAAGCTTAGAAAGACGTCGTTAACTCAAATAATGTAAATCCATGAAGAACACAAACAGAAAATGTACCAAAGAGACTACCATAGTGAAAGATCCTTTGAAAAGAAGAGAGAAGGTGTAGATGGGAGACTATGACTAGGAAGTAACTAGAGGGGGGTGAAAATAAGATCATCAAGAACAAAAATCCGGCAGATGCGTTTGGTTTTCTACTTATTTATTTAGGGTCGACTGCCTGTGCTACTGAGGGTTCGTGTTTTTGGTTTATTCCACAGACCAAGACTTGGTTTTAAAGTAGGTAGAGTGAGAAGGCATGTAGTCCTGCGTTCATAGCCCAGTTGGTTGAGGGCCGGTTTGGTCTCCAAGAGGTCACCGGTTCGATCCCAGCTTGTGGCGAAAAGGGGTAGGACACCCGTGCGCAATGATGGTGAAAAACCTACCGAGGAGGGTTTGATCCTGAGCGTCACTCCGGTTTTCATCCGGCTGTTACTCTAGCGAGGCAACTCGTGTAGAGGCAGTACGGTTTCCGGGGGAAAGCCTTCGACCCAAGACTGGTCAACCCAGCGCTGGCCTTGCTATCTGGGCCCTTAATCTTGGCGAGGGTCCGCGATTTGCGGATGTGACAATGGTCACCATTAAGAAGTTCACCTTTCAAAAAAAAAAAAGAGTGAGAAGGCATGTGTAGTTTTATCTTTGTGAAGCCACTATCAATGTCAGGACTGAGGACAAGTAGTTTTTGGGTGAACAGGTTTGGTCAAAGAGGACAAGAGAACCCTGTCAGGCTGTGACAAGTAATACACATTGTTTTTTTTCTTTATTTTATTATTATTTA